>JAPTHN010000009.1:36880561-38080561 GCA_026936325.1 Platynereis dumerilii
TCTATCTATCTTTTTATTTATGTATATATCTGTCTTGCTATCTATTATCTCTCATTTATCTATCCATCTATGTTTGTCTAACTGTCCTTTATCTATTATATATGTATTATCCATGTGTTATCTATCTATTATCTATCTATTATCTGTCTATTGTCTATCTATTATCTATCTACCATCTATCTATTATTGATCCATTATCTATTATAGATCTATTATATATCTACACTGAAAGACACAAGTTATGCATGTGCCTTGCACTCAAGAATCTCATCTGTGGGCTCAATGTAAGGTTCTTCCCAACAAAAGCTTGACTTAAGATTAACTATAAACACTAAAGATAATGGTCCTGGGGTTCATTGCAAGGTTGCAACATGCTGTCATTTGGACGTTCACCCACAACATCAAAAAACATTCTTTCATCACAATGATGGGTATCTTGAACTCTGATAATATGAGTTACCGTGCTCCCACACCAGTAGAAATTGAATTTTCATTTGTATTTCACTGAAGAAGGCTTCATGGCCGAAAGTTTTGAAAAATATAATCTTATACACCACAAAAGGAATGATTTATTATTATTTATGCATCTTGAACTCTGGTTGTTTTTCTGGGTCTAGCACCTTTTTGTTTATTCCTGGTTAACCCTGGCTCCCTGTGACAGGCAGATTTCATTGATACACTTAACAGATGGACATCAGTCACTCTACAACCTTAAGCTGGTTTTTTCCACCTGTGCCACGCCAATAAATTGATCCCTTTCATATTGTGGTATTTGGGACACACTGAATTCAATTGTCGAAGAGTCAACATGCTTGCATGTTTCAGGATTGATTTAAGCTCATATTGAACAGCATATCTGCTACTGTTATTGGTCAACAGCAAAAAATGTGTTTCCTGAAAAGAGCCCTTTGTCAGCCATTTTGTAAACAAATTTTTTTCTTGTTTCTGTTATTTATTGATTGTGACCCTGTTTTTGGGTGCTTTACACCATGGAACCATCATATTAACCATACCTCCTGAATATCTTGGCTGCACGGCATATGCATAACTTTTATTTTATTATGCAACCTATCTATTTCTGTATATGTATGTATGTATGTATGTGTGTGTGTATGTGTGTGTGTATGTATGTGTGTATGTGTGTATGTGTGTGTCTGTGTGTATGTGTGTATGTGTGTGTCTGTGAGTCTGTGTATGTCTGTGTGTGTGTCTGTGTGTTTGTGTGTGTATGTGTCTCTGTGTGTGTGTCCGCGTGTGTCTGCGTGTGTCTGTGTGTGTCTGTTTGAGTTTGTGTCTCAGTGTGTTTGTGTGTCAGTGTGTGTGTTTGTGTGTATGTGTGTGTCTGTGTGTATGTGTCAGTGTCTAAGTGTCTGTGTCTATGTGCCTGTGTGTGGATCTGTATCTGAGTGTCTGTGTGTGTGTGTTTGTGTGTGTTTGTGTGTGTGTGTGTCTGTGCATCTGTGTGTTTTTGCATGAGTGCGTGTTTATGTCTCTGTGTCTGTGTCTCTGTGTATGTCTGTGTGTGCCTGTGTGTGTGTCTGTGTGTGTCTGTGTGTACGTGTGAGTGCGTGTGTGTGTCTGTGTGCATGTCTGTGTCTGTGTGTGTTGTCTGTGTCTGTGTGTGTTGTCTGTCTGTGTGTGTCTGTGCATGTGTGTGTTTTTGTCTGTGTGTCTGTGTTGGGTAGTTGGGTACCCTAAAAAAGTGGTTGTGTAATATGTCCCTATTAATAAAATATCCATCGTCTTGTCTCATGTTTTAAAAAATCCTGTCTTGTCACATGTCACTTTAAAAAAAACAGTGAAGTGTCAGCTGTCACTATCAATCTATCTATCTATCTATCTATCTATCTATTATCTATCTATTATCTATCTACTATCTATCTATTATCTATTTACTATCTATCTATTATCTATCTATTATCTATTTATTATCTATCTATTATCTATCTATTATCGATCTGTTATCTATCTATTATCTATCTATTATCGATCTGTTATTTATCTATCATCTATCTATTATTTATTTATCATCTATCTATTATCAATCTATTATCGATCCATTATCTATCTATTATCTATCTATTATCTATCTTTTATCTATCTATTATCTATCCATTATTTTAATATGCAACCTGTCTATTTCTATGTATGTATGTATATATTTGTGTATGTATGTATGTGTTTATGTATGTATGTGTGTGTATGTGTGTGTCTGTGTGTGTATCTGTGTGTGTCTCTGAGTGTGTGTCTCTGTGTGTGTGTCTGTGTGTATGTGTATGCGCATGTGTTTGTGTGTATGTGTGTGTGTATGTGTGTGTATGTGTGTGTATGTGTGTGTGTGTCTGTGTATAGCGTCTGTGTCTGTTGTCTGTGTGTGTCTGTGCGTGTGTGTGTTTTGTCTGTGTGTCTGTGTTGGGTATTTGGGTACCCTGAAAAAGAGGCTGTGTCCTATGTCCCTATTAAATAAATATCCAGTGTCTTGTGTCACATTTTAAAAAATCTGTCTTGTCACATGTCTCTTTAAAAAAATAGTAAAGTGTCAAATGTCACTATCAACCTATCTACATATCTATCTATCTACCTATCTATCTATCTATCTATCTGTCTTTCTATCTATCTGTCTCTCTATCTATTATCTTTCTGTCTATGATTGTCTAACTCTCCGTTATCTCTTATCTATTATCTATCTATTATCTATCTATTATCTATCTATTATCCATCTATTATCCATCTATTATCCATCTATTATCCATCTATTATCCATCTATTATCCATCTATTATCTATCTATTATCTATCTATTATCTATCTATTATCTATCTATTATCTATCTATTATCTATCTATTATCTGTTATCTATCTATTATCTATCTATCATCTATCTATCACCAATCAATTATCGATGTATTATCGATCTATTATCTATCTATTATCTATTTATTACTTATCCATTATTTTAATATGCAACCTATCTATTTCTATGTATGTATGTATGTATGTGTGTATGTACATATGTGTGTGTGTATGTATGTATGTGTGTATGTGTGTACATATCTGATTGTGTGTGTATGTGTGTATGTGTGTATGTGTGTCTGTTTATGTCTGTGTGTGTGTGTCTGTGTGTGCTTATGTCTGAGTGACTGCGTCTGTGTGTGAGTCCGTGTGTGTCGGTGTGTGTCTGTGTGTGTCTGTGTGTGTGTATGTATGTGTATGCATGTGTGTATGTGTGAATGCGTTTGAGTAGGTGTGTGTATGTGCGTGTGTGTCTGGGTGTATGTCTCTGTGTCTGTGTCTGTGTGTGTGTGTCTTTGTGTGTTTCTGTCTGTGTGTCTGTGTGTGTGTATCTGTGTGCATTTGTTTGCGTCAATGTGTGTTTAGGTCTGTGAGTGTGTGTCTGTGTGTGCGTTTATGTTTGTGTGTCTTTGTCCGCGTGTGTGTCCGTGTGTGTCTGTATCCGTCTGTCTGTGTGTGTCTCTATGTCTGTGTGTGTGTCTGTGTGTCTGTGTCTGTGTATTTCTGTGTGTGTCTCTATGTCTGTGTGTGTGTCTGTGTGTCTGTGTCTGTGTATGTGTGTGTGTATGGGCTTGTGTATGTGTGTACGCATGGGTGTATGTGTGTGTCTGAGTGTGCATCTGTGTGTGTGTGTCCGTGAGTGTGTCTGTGTGTCTGTCTGTGTGTCTCTGTGTGTGTATCTGTTAGTGTGTGTCCATGTGTGTGTCTGTGTGTGTGTCTCTGTGTTTATGTCTGTATGTGTGTCTGTGTGTGTCTCTGTAGGACTGTGTGTCTCTGTGTCTGTGTGTGTGTGCGTTTGTGTGTCTGTCTGTGTGTGGTGTGTGTGCATCTGTGTGTGTGTGTGTCTGTGTCTAGGTGTCTGTGTGTCTGTCTGTGTGCATCTTTCTGTGTGTCTGGCTCTATGTGTGTCTGTCTGTGTGTGTGTCTATGTGCCTGTGTTGCATCTTTGTGTATGTGTCTGTGTGTATGTGTCTGTGTGTATGTGTCTGTGTCTATGTGTTTGTGTGTGTCCATGTTTGTCCATGTGTGTCTGTGTCTGTGTGTGTTTCTGTGTGTGCGTATGTATGTATGCATGTGTGTATGTGTATGTATGTGTTTGTGGGTCTGTGTGTGTGTCTGTGTGTGTCTGTGTTTCTGTGTGTGTCTGTATGTGTGTGTGTGTGTGTGTGTATGTGTCTGTGTGTGTGTCTGTGTCTATGTGTCTGTGTGTGTCTGTCTTTGTATGTCTGTGTGTATGTGTATGTGAGTGCGTGTGTGTGTGTCTGTGTGCATGTCTGTGTCTGTGTGTGTTGTCTGTGTCTGTGTGTGTTGTCTGTCTGTGTGTGTCTGTGCATGTGTGTGTTTTTGTCTGTGTGTCTGTGTTGGGTACCCTAAAAAAGTGGTTGTGTAATATGTCCCTATTAATAAAATATCCATCGTCTTGTCTCATGTTTTAAAAAATCCTGTCTTGTCACATGTCACTTTAAAAAAAACAGTGAAGTGTCAGCTGTCACTATCAATCTATCTATCTATCTATCTATCTATCTATCTATTATCTATCTATTATCTATCTACTATCTATCTATTATCTATTTACTATCTATCTATTATCTATCTTTTATCTATTTATTATCTATCTATTATCTATCTATTATCTATCTATTATCGATCTGTTTTTTATCTATCATCTATCTATTATTTATTTATCATCTATCTATTATCAATCTATTATCGATCCATTATCTCTCTATTATCTATCTATTATCTATCTATTATCTATCTATTATCTATCCATTATTTTAATATGCAACCTGTCTATTTCTATGTATGTATGTATATATTTGTGTATGTATGTATGTGTGTATGTATGTATGTGTGTGTATGTGTGTGTCTGTGTGTGTATCTGTGTGTGTCTCTGTGTGTGTGTCTCTGTGTGTGTGTCTGTGTGTATGTGTATGTGCATGTGTTTGTGTGTATGCGTGTGTGTATGTGTGTGTATGTGTGTGTGTGTCTGTGGGTGTGTATGTGTGTGTGTGTCTGTGTATAGCGTCTGTGTCTGTTGTCTGTGTGTGTCTGTGCGTGTGTGTGTTTTGTCTGTGTGTCTGTGTTGGGTAGTTGGGTACCCTGAAAAAGAGGCTGTGTCCTATGTCCCTATTAAATAAATATCCAGTGTCTTGTGTCACATTTTAAAAAATCTGTCTTGTCACATGTCTCTTTAAAAAAATAGTAAAGTGTCAAATGTCACTATCAACCTATCTATCTATCTATCTATCTACCTATCTATCTATCTATCTATCTATCTGTCTCTCTATCTATTATCTTTCTGTCTATGATTGTCTAACTGTCCGTTATCTATTATTTATCTATTATCTATCTATTATCTATCTATTATCTATCTATTATCCATCTATTATCCATCTATTATCCATCTATTATCCATCTATTATCTATCTATTATCTATCTATTATCTATCTATTATCTGTTATCTATCTATTATCTATCTATCATCTATCTATCACCAATCAATTATCGATGTATTATCGATCTATTATCTATCTATTATCTATTTATAACTTATCCATTATTTTAATATGCAACCTATCTATTTCTATGTATGTATCTATGTATGTGTGTATGTACATATGTGTTTGTATGTATGTATGTGTGTATGTGTGTACATATCTGATTGTGTGTGTATGTGTGTGTATGTGTGTATGTGTGTCTGTTTATGTCTGTTTGTGTGTGTGTCTGTGTGTGCTTACGTCTGAGTGACTGCGTCTCTGTGTGAGTCCGTGTGTGTCGGTGTGTGTCTGTGTGTGTGTATGTATGTGTATGCATGTGTGTATGTGTGAATGCGTTGAGTAGGTGTGTATGTGCGTGTGTGTCTGGGTGTATGTCTCTGTGTCTGTGTCTGTGTGTGTGTGTCTTTGTGTGTTTCTGTCTGTGTGTCTGTGTGTGTGTATCTGTGTGCGTTTGTTTGCATCAATTTGTGTTTAGGTCTGTGAGTGTGTGTCTGTGTGTGTGTTTATGTTTGTGTGTCTTTGTCCGCGTGTGTGTCCGTGTGTGTCTGTATGTGTCTGTCTGTGTGTGTCTTTATGTCTGTGTGTGTGTGTGTTTCTGTCTGTGTGTCTGTGTGTGTGTATCTGTGTGCGTTTGTTTGCGTCAATGTGTGTTTAGGTCTGTGAGTGTGTGTCTGTGTGTGTGTTTATGTTTGTGTGTCTTTGTCCGCGTGTGTGTCCGTGTGTGTCTGTATGTGTCTGTCTGTGTGTGTCTCTATGTCTGTGTGTGTGTCTGTGTGTCTGTGTCTGTGTATGTGTGTGTGTATGGGTTTGTGTATGTGTGTACGCGTGGGTGTATGTGTGTGTCTGAGTGTGCATCTGTGTGTGTTTGTCCGTGAGTGTGTCTGTGTGTCTGTCTGTGTGTCTGTGTGTGTGTATCTGTGAGTGTGTGTCCATGTGTGTGTCTGTGTGTGTGTCTCTGTGTTTATGTCTGTATGTGTGTCTAGCTGTGTCTCTGTAGGACTGTGTGTCTCTGTGTCTGTGTGTGTGTGCGTTTGTGTGTCTGTCTGTGTGTGGTGTGTGTATCTGTGTGTGTGTGTGTGTCTGTGTCTAGGTGTCTGTGTGTCTGTCTGTGTGCATCTTTCTGTGTGTCGGGCTCTATGTGTGTCTGTCTGTGTGTCTGTCTATGTGCCTGTGTTGCATCTTTGTGTATGTGTCTGTGTGTATGTGTCTGTGTGTATGTGTCTGTGTCTATGTGTTTGTGTGTGTCAATGTTTGTCCATGTGTGTCTGTGTCTGTGTGTGTTTCTGTGTGTGCGTATGTATGTATGCATGTGTGTATGTGTATGTATGTGTATGTATGTGTGTGTGTTTCTGTGTTTGTGTCTGTGTGTGTCTGTGCATGTGTCTCTGTGTGTGTCTGTATGTGTATGTGTGTGTATGTATGTGTGTGTGTATGTGTGTGTGTCTGTGTGTGTATCTGTGTGTGTGTCCATGTGTGTGTCTGTGTCAGTGTGTCTGTGGGTTTGTGAGTGTGTCTCTGTGTGTGTGTCTGTGTGTGTGTCTATGTGTCTGTGTGTGTCTGTCTGTTTCCCTCCCGAGCAGCTACGTAAATCAAACCTTTCACTACGTAATTATTTGGGTTAGAATCAAACGTTGGTCCAAACAACGTATGACAAAGGTAGGACAAAGGTAATTTCCAAACGTTGCACTCAGATGGAAACCAAACGTAGGTCGCAACCTTAGTAAGAGGTTGGCAGATAGTTTGTTTTATAGTTTGGCCGAACGTTCGAGTCAAACATAAGTCATACCTTTGGTTGAGAGGTTGGAAGAACGTTTGGTTGTAACGTTTGGCTAAACGTGTCAGTCATACGTAAGTCATACCTTTGGTCGAGATGTTTGAAGAACGTTTGACTATTACGTATGACCATACCTTTGATTCATAGGTTTGTCAAACATTCATATGAGAGGTTTTTAAAACCTTAGACTATTACGTAAGTCATACCTTTGGTTGAGAGGTTTTAAGAACGTTTGACTATTACGTATGACCATACCTTTGATTCATAGGTTTGTCGATATTCATTTGAGAGGTTTTTACAACCTTAGACTATTACGTATGACCATACCTTTGATTCATAGGTTTATCAAAGGTATGGTCGCACATTTGGCAATACGTAAGTTCCAAGGTTTCTCCAACGTATTTTTGATATATATGGACAACGTTTGAAAGTAATGTTCAGGGCAAACGTCTGATCATACGTATCTGCTAAAGGTTTGTTGAAGGTTTGCACAAAGTTACAGAACCTGGGATCCTAAGTCTAAGAGAGCCTTGTAGCGCCATCTATTCCATACCTATTCCAAGCTATCTGGTAACTTTGAGGATATAAAACCTCCAACAGGATGCTTGCTGGTGATAATTGGATGAAGCCATAAAGAAATAGTAGCAACATAGTTACAAAAATTACCAAATAAATATTTCTTAAAATATTAAAGATTAGATAGGCCCAAAAAAAAATCTGAAGTACTGCTCAACCACAAACGAGCAAGAGAGAATCAGTTAAGACCGGAGTTGAACTGAGCCTACTTGCAACTGAATGCCACCTATCCAGCAGGCCAATTTGGATTGGGATTTTTCCAACTCTTCAGAGTTGCAGCATTAATCCCTTATACAAGGTAAGTGAATATTCTTATTTATTCTAGTCCTTAAATGGACTGTAGACTGCTTGGTAAAACAAGGAAGAAAAGTCTGCTAATTTTGGAGCCACCTTCAGTGCTTGCTGCCTGGCTCTGCGCTCTCTCTCTATCTCCCTTTTTTTTCCTCTTCTCTTCACTGTTTTAAATCATGTTTTCTCTTTGCAGATCTCCCAACAAAAAGTCCACCAAGCACACATCCCCTCAAGACCTAAAATCTTGAAATCCCCTCCCCCCCCCCAAAAAAAAATCCTGCAGTAAAATCAGATGACAGTTCTTCATTCAATCATAACGAGGGCCAATATTCAAGGGGTTTATTTTATTTGTCATTTTTATTCCACGGGGAGCAGCCTGGCCGGGGCTGGACCGCATGAAGCAATACGGCAGTCCCCCGTTGGATCCGCCCTGGCCCACCTACAATGAATCCACATTTTCCACATCGCCGATTGACACGATGATTGTGAAGCATAAACAGCGGCTAGAGTCCATCCGAAAGGTCATTTAACTGATATACATCCTAGAATCAATCGGCCATGGTTAAATAAACCATTACGGTCGTATAAATGGTGTTCTAGACCGATATAATCCCAATACACACGAGCGTGGACAGCCATGGCCGCCTTCTTCATCGATTGTGCGCATGCGCAAGAAGCAGCGCGCTGGGCTGGCCTGCTACGCCTGACGCCCCAGAGGCGTATAACGACCATTTCATCAGCGTGGGGGGTACGTAGTGGAGGGAGGTTGGAGAAATACGCATTATTTACGATATATACGTACGTAGCAATCTCGTAACCAATTGTCGACAAAATACGTAGTTTTGTAACGTTTGGACCAATGTGAATGGGAGGTTTAATGCTTCCTCAGACCAACGTTCCTCAAAGGAAATTGTCCACAAGGGTTGTGTGTCTGTCTATATGTGTGTGTATGTGTGTGTGTGTCTGTGTGTGTGTATGCATATGTGTATGTGTATATGCGTGTTTGTATGTGTGTGTCTGTGTGTGTGTCTGTCTATGTGTTTTTGTCTGTGTGTGTGTCTGTGTGTGTCTGTGTCTGTGTGTTGTCTGCATATGTGTCTGTGTGTTTGCCTGCGCGTGTGTGTGTTTTTGTCTGTGTGTCGGTGTTTGGTAGTAGGGTATCCAGAAAAAGAGGCTGTGTCCCATCTCCCTAATAATAAAATATCCGGTGTCTTGTGTCACGTTTTAAAAATCATGTCTTGTCACATGTCACTTTAAAAAAAACAGTAAAGTGTCACATATCACTATCCACCCGTCCATCTATCTATCTGTTTCTCTATCTATTATCTATCACTTATCCACTGTTTGTCTAACTGTCCTTGATCTATTATCTATGTATAATCTATCAATTATCTATCTATTATTTATCTATTATCTATCTGTTATCTATCTATTATCAATCTGTTATCTATATCTATCTATTACCTATATATTATCTTGTTAAAGAGAAGAGGATGCTGTTCAGGAGAGGATGCTGTTCAGGAGAGGATGTTGTTGAGGAGAGGATGTTGTTGAGGAGCAGAAGCTATTGAGGAATGGATGTTGTGGAGGAAAGTACGCTGCAGAGGACAGGATGCTGTTGGTTAAAAGAAGTTGTGGAGAAAAGGATACTGTTAAAGATGGTATGCTGTTGAGGAGATGATGTTGTTGAGAACAGGGTGCTGCAGAAGTGCATGAGGATGCTGCAGAGGAGAGGATGTTGCGGAGGAGAGGGTGTTGTTGAAGAGAGGATGCTACAGAGGAGATAATGCTGCAAGAGAAGATGCTATTGAGGAGAGGATGTTGTTGACAGGATGCTATTGAGGAAAGGATGTTGATGAGGAAAGGATGTTGTTGAGGAGAGGGTGCTGCAGAGGAGTGCATTCTGTTGATTAAAAGAAGTTGGGGAGAAAAGGATACTGTTAAATAGAGGATCGTCTTGAGGAGACGACGCTGTTGAAGAGAGGATGCTGTTAGGAGAGATGATGCTGAGGACAGGATGTTATTGAGGAGAAGGTGACGCAGAAGTGCATGAGGATGTTGCAGAGGAGAAGATGTTGGAGACGAGAGGATGTTGTTGAAGAAAGGATACTGCTTAGGAGCAGGATGCTGCAGAGGACATGCTGTTGAGGAGAGAATGCTGCTTCGGAGATTATACTGTTGAAGCAGGGATGCTGCAGAGGAGAGGATGTTGCTGAGGAGAGGCTCTATTCTGTAAAAGAATAAATAGTTATAGCCACCTTCCTAATTCTTTGTGATGTGCTCTTACCTGCTTATAAATCAATTCCATCATTTGCAATTTTAAGATCATCTCTTTCATTCTATTGTTGAGGTTTTGGTGTAGCTTTGACAGCAGTGCTGGTGCCATTCTCTCCCATTTCCCGGCAAAATTATCGAAATGTCTGGCCAACTAGTTGAGAAATTGTTGTCACTCTGAAATAAACAATTACAAGTATTGAATACAGACAGAAACAAAACTGAAGTTGTCCTACTGCTGTCTTTGCATGAGTAGAACTTCATAAGCAAAGAGCAAAATCAAGGCTTTAGTAATGTATGACTGATGTGTCACGTGATCAGCTGCAAGAGAACATACTCAGCAGCAAAGACTGGTGCTCACAACATTCTACTACAAACACACACACTATTTTAAAAAATGCACTCTAGACTTTTAATGAGCACACGGGACATGTTATTTTTTTCATTATAATGCTTTTATAACCCTGCCCAGTGCCCATCTCCTTCAATTTCAGAGTACTGTATCTCTGGGAATCACAAGCCCTCACTTACATGTATGTAATGAACCATGTCCTGTGTACCACACACACTACTACCATCCCAATCATAACCCAATGTACGGTCCATAGGCACAGGAGGTCAATACATTTTGGGGGGCTGCCTAAAAAATATTGTCAAAATTGCCCCAAAATCTAAGTTCACAAAATATTCAACCAAACATGACCAATTTCCAACGTCTATACAACATGCACTAACCATAAACCTACCCTCAACTGTCTCAAACATCAACTGTCCCAAGCATGACCAATTGTCACCGCTGAGCCTTTCACCTCAGAGGTGTCTTCACTCTTTGGAAATGATCCATGGAGGATATCTCCTTCTCGCTCCGAAATCACCATGCGCCTTAAATCTTAGTCATGACTATTTGAATGTGGTAAATTAAAGATAAATAACAATACAAGCTTATTATTGTGTAAAGTATTATAACAAGCTATATTATTGTGTAAATTATAAAGGTGATTAGAAAAACAACTAAGGGGTAAACTCATCCCCATGGTTTCCATAGCAACAGATACCCTGGTGCCTTTGCGCCGTCGCAGAGCACCCTGATGTTAATCCCAGGGGGTAAGCTTGGTTGCCCAAGCAGAAGGGAGCACGCCTCTGCCGAGGTGGCATGAGGGTCTCTCTCTCCCTGATGGAAGGACGAACGTCAGGTAAGGGGTATCGTTGTGAGAAGTTGATTACGGCTTCCCTTAAGGAATCTATAGGTCATGGTTGATTGAGAAGGTGTCTTACTATAAACTATCTAAAATATTAAGGTATTCGTTAAACCATTGGAATTGTATTGAACATTCAAGGAATTGGTTGATCTATTGCTCATCGCATTGATGATTATGTAATTGTTGATAAATGTATATTAAAGGAAGTCTTGGATCTTATCTGCTATGCCTCTGGTATTTCTTGAGTAGGTGTTTCACGACGACTAGTGTTGGGATGTCTCCCGCAGTGATCCCCGGTAGCAGTCCATCCAGCTTATAGAGATGGCACAATGTCCAGTATCTGTACACTAAACCTAATCCAAACTGACTGTCTATTTAAAAAAACACTATCCCAATATATTCCAATGTTCTACAGCTGTCCCTACCACTCTACACCTATAGCCATGGATATGCCCAGTAATTCCATTGTTTTCAAAGCACTATAAATTAGCAATATTGACAAATAAGTATATAAACACAGTCTTCAAGCTAAAAATTAACAAAATTTAATAATTAATTCAATTTTCTTAAAAATAAACAAATGAACTTTATCCCACATAATTTCATGCATGAATTTTCAATGCCATATTTTTCAGACATGAATTAGCCCTTTTATAGTCCAGGAGCCAACCCCCAAAAAGATGCTTATTTAACAAGTTTTTTGCCCCCGAATGTTATATTGACAGTTTTAGGCTCTTTTCGAAGCTGAGAGTCTAAAGTTTTCATTTTTGATGGGTGGCAAGCTCGCACCAATCGCATAACGTCACAAAGTGGAGCAGAACGTCAAGACCTCCATTTTTGGGGGAAACCCATTAAAATCATGTTTTTTGGATCTTATTTGATCAATTCTCATCAGAATTTGACCAAATTTGGTACACATGTTGGATTTAACACCACTTAATGGGATTTGGGGAAAATTCCTAAAAAAGTGCATTTTTTGAAATATTTTGAGTTCATAATCTATTTGCAGAATGCAATTTTTCAATGTTGGCTCAATAATGTTTTTTCCTGTTTCAAGATAATGACAATTTTTGCATAATGTTTGCACTCAGTTTAATCCTTACAATCTCAGCTTTCCAATGATATGACATTTATAAGTATCTATAGCACTTGCAAGGAAATATTTGGTTGCCAAGCAGCTAAAGTAATTTTTTTGGTGATTTGCAGAAAAAGGTGAAAATACTATTTTTCTCCATTAATTTGATGATTTTTCATCAGAATTTCGTCAAATATGGTAAATATGTTGAATTCAATATCAGTCTATGGGACGTTGGGGTAAAACGGCAAAAAATGCATTTTTTGAAATATTTTGAGTTCATAATTTTTCTGCGGAAGTCATTTTTCCAACTTTGTTTGATAAATAAAGCTGATCATGCTTCAATAACTTCACTTTTTTGCATGTATTTTGTACTCATTTTAATCCTTGCAATCTCAGCTTTCCAATGATTTGAAATTTATTGGTATCCATGGCAAGGGCATCGAAATATTTGGTGCCGAGACAGCCATAGTCTTCTTTTGGGTGAGCTGCGGAAAATGGTGAAAATGCTATTTTCCTCCTTTTATTTGATGATTTATCATCAGAATTCCATCACATATGGTAAATGTGTTGAATCTAACATCAGTTTAGGGGATTTGGGGGATAATTGCGAAAAATTGCATTTTTTGAAAAGGTTTGGAGCTAATAATCTTTTTGGGGAGATCAATTTTCTTTCTTAGGCCTATATGTGTATATGCTATATAGCTTGTTCTGCTTCAAGAAATTCAATACTTTTGCATGAATTTTGCACTCATTGTTTTCCTTACAGTCTCAGAATTCCATCACAAGTGATAAATATCTTTGATTTCATATCAGTTTATGGGATTTGGGGGAAAACTGTGAAATTTTGAGGTAATAACAAATAAGCGAAAGGCAATTTTCTTACTTAATTGTTTGATACATATAGCTTAACTTCTTCAGGAAAATCACTATTTTGAATGAATTTTCCACTCATTTTAATCTTTACATTGTCAGCTTTTTGATAAGATGAAATGTGTTGGTATCCATGGTGACAATGTCAGCATGGAAATATTTGGTTGCCAAGCAACCAAAGCCATTTTTGGATGATTTGTCGATAATGGTGAAAATGCATTTTTTCTCCTTTTATTTGAGGAGTTATCTTCAGAATTTCACCAAATTTGTTACACATAGTGCATGAGATTGGTTTAAAATTGTTAAAAAGGACATCATTTTCAACATTGAAATTGAATGCATAAGTTTTAAATATATTTGGAGAACACAATTTTTGCCTTTGTGTTGCTTTTTTGCGATTCCGGAAAATCATTGCTTTTGTTCTGAAGTTTATTTTCATTGAAATTCTTATCATGTTAGCTTTCCAATGACATTGTATTTTTGGTGTCCATAGCAACAGTGTAGGTATGTTACAAAACACTGGATTAGGTGTGAAAATTTTTCCCATGTCACTTGTTAGCCAAGTTGTGCCACTATTTGATGGTACCTCCAGAAAATATGATTTTACTGATCTATTTTATTAGTTTGACCAGATGTTATGATTATATTGGATAGAGATAATCCCAATCTGTTAATCTATTATAATCTTCTGGCCACGCCTCATTGGTTTCACATGGTAACACCTTCACAAGTGAAGACTTCAATTTTGTTAAGTTTAAAGGAAATCCTACATTGCAGAAAAAAGTTATACACTGCTGTATTTCTGACATGAAAATGGGAGATAGCATCCAGTGTTAATTCATCTCTGTCAAAACCATCCCAAGCACCTGTAGTGTTGAATCTGTTACTGTATCAGTTATGTCTGTAATTTCCTATAATAATGTCTCAGTTTGCCCCTATCCACAGCAGCAGATTTTTTTTTGCAGGAAGGGGTTGGGGGGGGGGGTTCAGGGCTTGCAACATTTTAAAATGGCTAACAATGGTACTGCCACTCAAAGTATCACAATGAAAATTTCGGTACATCTAGATGTTGCCATCAGGTATATTCATTGAAAATTTCAGATCTCTATGTGTAATACTTTGGTGTCAAATTAAATCGTCGTGACTGCTGTTGAAAATACGAGTCACAAAATTTCAAGATTTTGTGATATAGTTGGTGGGTTAGGTCAAAGCTGACTTCACTTTCTGATGCAAAGGTCCCCTTTGGCACAGATGTACCTTGGGGTCATCGAAAAAGATTTATCCAAAGACACAAGTGAGATCACCCCCTGGATTGGAAATACAGCCATTTTCCAAAATGGCCGCCACAAGAGCAAAAAGTCCAATATCTCCGCTTCTATTTCAGCTAGAGAGACAAAATTAGGGTCAAAATATATGTTTTTGGGGTCAGAGAATCCATTGAAATAGTTCCTAAGTATGAAAAACCAATACTTACACATTCTATTGTAGCCCCTGCTTTAAAAATGGCCGCCAAGCAAGGTTGACAGCACCAGGGCCACTGTGAGTGAACATTTTGTGTTACTTTGATACCATTAGGTTGCATCGTTTGCCAAAAATGTTGGAAAATCAATCTCTACTCAAAATCAACATCCTCTAACACAATTAAAAATAAGACATACTCAATATCAGCTCCATTGAACAATATTTATGTGGTCTTCAAAGCCTCTTAAGTTTCTTCACTTCGATCCATCTCATTTTGGAATACGCTTTTCATGATAATTTTGCCAAATCACAATCTAAATTTAGGACATTTGCATTCCTGATATCAGCATTCAGCATCAACAGCCTATACATAAACAGCATCAAGCTGTGGCTCCATTTAATTTTAGTTATCTCGTCGTATCCTGACCTTGTAAACATTCTGTCAATTTACTAATTTTTTTTCGTCATCACTTAGCTTTCATTTTAATTGTCCAGCAATTCAATCATGGTATGTTCAGTAAATGAAAAATGTGACAAATTGATTTTTTAATATGTATTCACTGTGCCATGGTATTTGGCAGAATTTTCTTATGTGCATAGCTACAATAGTCACCAAGAATTAACCCAGCCACTGCAGTTTTTGTCAATCAGAGTAACAAAATGAGTGTCAGTAATTTTGAGACAAAAAAAAGTTTGAAGTGGGTGTAATCAGTATTCATGAAAATTTGTAGACTGGTGGAGAACATTTATAGTGTGCTATGCTATATGACTTGTAAACAGAGGTGGCATGCATGGCTTAGATGAGCTGAGGGATATTAACTTGAATAGTATGCTGCCCCTGCCCAGGACATCTAGTGATCACTTTCATGTGTTTATTTTGAAGATTTTCTACCCTTTCCTGCCAGTCATAACCATCTTTGAAGACCAATACTAAAGCTAGTAAGCAAAAAGTTAGAAAAATTTCCATTTTTGGTGTAAGGAATTAATTAAAATGCGCATCGGAGGACATATTTTTAGATGATGCAATTATTCAAAGGGAGCCAAAATCTTACACCATGAGTATCTTCTGATGAAGCAGTCATTCATCAGTTCCCTTTCATCTTAATGTGAGGCTGATTCATTCCTCCAGATGCTGCTTGAATAGTCATAGTCTTGAAGAATACCATATACTGAGGACTCCTACGTCCTCAGCCTCACATGACTCTCAACCCAGCACTGTCTTCACTACCATGACCAGGACTCTTTCAGTGTACAGTATCATCATTGACAAGCTAGTTAAAGATACGTGTAGCTCTTGACACTGCCTAAGTTGGCATGTAGTCTTATCAGGGTCTCAACTAATTTTGCCAGCCCACTCCATTTCATAACCAGGAAAAGAACCCATTAGTTCAAGAGAAAACAAGTGTACTGTCATGAGAGGCGATGACTCAATGAAATAGGGTAGAGTCAGTCCAGCTACTGATATGCTGGTGGGGGATGAGGATAGCTGCAAAGAGGTCAGACTTTTTTTTTCTGATAACAGCCTAATCAATCCCACAAACTCAATCATCCTGTCAGGACCAGGACTTAACTAGAATTGCAATAGTCCTCATGTGACTATTATCTCTCTAACTGTAAAAAGGTTAGGTATTGATCAGTCTCCTCTGGTCAACAGATTATTCAAATTTCAACAAAACCTTAATGCAGATTCAACCATCATAGCAGTATTCCATACCAAAAAGGACACATAAAACCTGTTTTATGTGGCAATGAAGCTGTATCTTCAATCTAGAAGTGCATTAGTCGTAAAAACCATCCATAGACAAGGGCTGTGTGTGTTATGTAGGCCTATATATGACAGATTGAAGACAATAAGCATAGATGTGGCTGATTTAATGATCAGCCCCTCAGAAAAATTTGGAGTTGTGGCACCACCTCAAGCAGCTCATGGAGTCTTTATCATAGTTGGTTACAATAAAATAATATTCATCACAACCCCTTATTCTCTACAGCTATGTGTACTTCTCTTACACATGGAATAGGCATTGAATCAACCAGCTCTTCTATACGAGTAACCAAACCACTAGAAGTAAAACATCCTTGATACAGTTGAAGTGGGAATAAAGGCAATTTAAAAGTTTGTGACATCTCTAAAAGGCTATGTACCATCCCTACAAGCTTTATGCCTAGTAACATTGGTCATCAAAATGGCTCTGACTGGCTAGAAAGACTAGAAAACAAAGACATGACAGTGGTAAGTGGATATCCCGGGCACTGGGCCGGATAATTTGCTAATATTTTTTAGCATAATTCATATCCCTCAGCCAAGTCGTAAATGCTACATATTGTACCTCCGTTCACTGAGTGTCTGAAATGTCTAACTATGGCATGGCATACCATGAATGTTCTGCACCAAACAATAAATTTCTTGAATCATCCACAAACACCTTACCAATATTTTTTGCCCAAAACATATTTTCACACCTCCAGTGGAAACTCCTGAGTCTGGGCTTGGTGGGGTGCTCTCTTGGTGACTTTGCTAGCTTAGCATATGAGAAGATGCTGTGAAGTGTGTCTCGTGATTGACCCTACAGAAGTGACTGGATAACAGCCTTAAATAACACTATTATTAAATGTACGGCAAAATTAATTTGACATATATTATTTTTCACTCACTGAGCATACACACGATGCTTGAATTACTGGACTATCAAAATGAAAGCTTGGCGATGATGAAAAAAATAGTAAATGGACACAATGTAAGATCGGAAAAACTGAAATACAGGTAAACAGCTTGATGCTGTCTATATAAAAGCTGTTTCTTTCTGCTGATATCAAGAAAGTAAATATCCACAATGTAGATTATGATTTGGAAAAATTATCATGAAATGTGTATGCATGCTAAAATGCGATCGATCGAAGCTTTGAAGACCACAAATATATTTTTCAATGGTGCTGATGTTGGGCATATCTTCTTTTCAATTGTGTTAGAGTGTGTTGATTTTGAGTAGAGATTGATTTTCCAACAATGTTTGCAGATTATGCAACCTAATGGCATCAAAGTAACACAAAATGTTCACTAACAGTGGCCCTGGTGCCATCAACCTTGCTTGGTGGCCATTTTTAAAGCAGGTGCTACATTAAAATGTGTAAATATTGTTTTATCATGCTCAGGAACTATTTCAATGGATTCTCTGACCCCAAAAACATATATTTTGACCCTAATTTTGTCTCTCTAGCTGAAATAGAAGCGGAGATATTGGACTTTTTGCTCTTGCGGCGGCCATTTTGGAAAATGGCTGTATTTCCAATCCAGGGGGTGATCTCACTTGTGTCTTTGGATAAATCTTTTCCTATGACCCCAAGGTACATCTGTGCCAAAGGGGACCTTTGCATCAGAAAGTGAAGTCAACCACCTATTTTGTTGACCTAACCCACCAACTAATAATCAATTACAATAACCAGGCTGCTAATTCCAAAAATGTTTTATTAGTCTCGAAAGTTTACCATTTTACATGATTAATTGTATGCAAGAAAGAGATGCTAGACCCAACTTCAATAAAAGACGATGAAATTAATACAATTTTAGTGCCCATGCTGACCTGCCCCCTGGCGAGCTTTTTTTATAAAAATCTTCAAAAAAGGTGTTTTCATTCAGATTTGTGAGGGTATTGATATTGAATGAAGGTTCATGTATGAGTTTCTATCCTATGTGTGATAAAAACCCCATTTTGCAGTAGTTGAGGCTCACATGCTTCACTTAGAATGTTTAGAGAAGGTGCTTCCTAAATTTTTTATTAAAATCAGATTTATTTTATTTTTATTCTTTCAAAAGTGTTCACGGGACAGCTTTTGGAAGTTATGCACCTGTTATGTGAAATTTCATCAGATTAATTCCATCCAGTATAAGTCACAAAACGAATATTTGCATTGGTGCGTTTTCCAGGGAAGTGCAATATGTAAACTGAAGTTGCAAATATAACTCACTAAAATGTGTATTGTGTATCAAACAGCTAATCATGTTCACGGTAGGCCTAAGTTTTCCCATATCATACATGAGGTTTGAACCAAATTTGATAGTTATTGAGCAATGAAAACTTGGAAAATTCAACATTGTTGTGTTTTAAATGATTCTCAGTGTACTATTAATAGCAATTCCAGATTCACCAATTGAGGGGTGTTCCCCCCCCCCCAATTTTATTTCAATACCACTAGGAAGCATGAGTCAGGCCAAAAAATTCCTTTCCTAATCATTAAGATCGATCTATTGTGTTGCAGAAGGTCTAGTTGCGGCTGAATGTTTAAAGAAATTGTGCTATATTTGCATGAAACTGGGGCACTTTGAAAGTTTGTGATAATTTCGATTTTAAAATTGATCAACATATCAAGTGAAAGTATCATTTTAATTTAAGATTCTGGTTTTTCAGTAAATTGCAAGTCTTCAATACAATATATTCTACGATCTGTCCAAATTTCAAGCAATAATCTCAGAAAACAAAGAAGTTATTCACAGTTGCTTCAAGAAATATCACATCTCAGGTCACAACTTTTGAGCATTTAGCATAGGAATCAAAGGGAAAATTTTATAGGTTTTTTGCAACACAAAATTTGCAATATCTCCCTTATTTCTCAATCGATTTGAGCGACCTTTGTACCATTGTCTTAGTTAACCTTAGGTCTACTATTTAATATGGGGTTCGGATCTTTAGCTAAATTTTAATTTATTTTGTAACATACCTAAACAGTGTCAAAGCATTTCTTCCCTGTGATTTCAACTCAAATTAACTGCCATTTCAGTGATTTTGAGAAAAACGCATTTCTTTGTTAGTAACATTGTGACCTCTATATCTTAATCTCCAGATGAAGTACCCTCAAGTCAATGCTTCAAATATGAAGAAATATAATCAAAGTGTATGTGTGTATATCATTTGTCACCCAAAACGACTTCTTACAACGCGAAAACAACTTGTTCAAGAAAAATGATGCAGGCCACTCTCAAGAATTTTTCTGATTCTCTTGACAAGACGGACTCATGTTTACAAGCGACAAAAGCAGTTTTACAAGAGATTGACCATCCTTTCGTCAGCAGTCTGAAATCTGAAGTTTTCCGCTTGAATAAACTGCTTTTTGCAACTTTAAAAGAAACGAAAAACAGGAAATTAGAAAACCTATTGGAGGATATACCGATTACTTCTACTTCTGCCAATTCAAGATCGGAAAATCTAGTTGTCACGACTCCAAAAGAACTAACTCTCACTGATAGCGAACAATCTGTTTTAGAGAAAGGCTTGACGTTTATCCCTACTCCCATAAACTTTGACAAGAAATCTACTTTGCAAGACCTTGAACATTTTTTCCGTAGACTGAAACTTCACGCACATTTCAATAACCCCAACCAAGGTTTTGTTGATGTATCCACAGAAGATGAGTTCAGAAAATACAGACGACCCAATTCCAGATGGACTCCGCCAAGTTCATCGCAAGCCATGGAAAATTTCATCTCGCGATGTAAGGAGGAGGTCAACAGGATGAAAAGTACAAATCGTGTTGGAAATTTGCCAAGAGAGGAAAAAGACGCTTTGAATGACCTTGTAATCAAAAGGGCTGACAAAGGTGGAGCTGTAGTCGTATGGAATAGAGATTTGTATGTGGCAGAGGGAGAACGGCAGTTAAGTGATGCTAATTTCTATGAAAAGGTTTCTGGCGATCGCACTGACAAGATTAATAAACTTGTCAGTGAAATTATTGAGAAAGAAATCGCTTGTGATAACCTTAAAGATGGTGCACGTACCCTGATAGAAAAAAATCCACGATGTGGCCGTTTTTATTTGCTCCCCAAAATTCACAAGCTAGGTAACCCCAGTAGGCCAGTTGTTTCGACTGTTTCGTTTCCCACATCAATTGTCTCAAAGTTCTTGGATGATCAATTTCAACCTTTAGTTTGTCAACTGGATTCCTATGTATGTTAAAAAGTAAATTCAAGACTGGTGTTTTGTTTTTATCGTGCATATATTTCGGCCATGCAGCCTTCTTCAGTGCAAAATGAAAATGACAGTTAGTTACAAAAACAACATGACGTCATCATAACAATACAGTTTCCAATAGGTGGCGCCACAAGGGCAAAGTAGCTAAAAATAGAACAATTGCAAAAATACTGTGTCAGAGAGCACACATCAAGGTTATAAGTCAAAAATCTAAAATCTAGAATAACCCACATCCTAAAAAAATGTATATATGTGTTTCCATAGCAACATGAAATAACAAATTGATAATACAGTACAAAGATGTCAAAAACATGAAATATAAAGATATTTCTTAATATTTATATAGATAGTAATAGTACATTAACAACATTCTTGAAAATGATTCAAACCATTACCATAGCAACAAGGAATAACATTTACATATTATCTAGTGAAACACCGTCAAACAGTAATTTAGCAAAGACATGGCTATGTACTCCAAGTTTTTATCAAAAAGAGTGAGTTAAATAACAAAGACTAAAATTCAAGAGTAGAAGTACTAGTACATAATAGAGGAAAATTATTTAAATGTTGAATCTTCCTCCCGGTTGAGACCAAAAGGAACAAGTGTTCCTAATTTGGTTATGAGTTTGGCCTCCATAAGGCGTCTTTTATGGGTCTGATTTTGAAACAACAGACCGATGACACCCATGTCATCAATGGAGTGGCCTGCTGAATTAAAGTGTGCAGCTACCTCGGTATCCCTCGAATTTCTAACGGAAGAAACATGTTCCCTAAATCTGACAGATAACTGGATTCATATGTCAAGGATACCAACCATGTTCTGAATCTTTTAGATGATGTTACTTTTGACTCAGCAGATATTCCTCTTTTGTTTACCATGGATGTCAAATCGCTCTACACTGTCATTCCGAACAATGAAGGATTGCTAGCTTTAAAACACTATCTTGACAAGAGAGAGGTTGTAGATCCCCCTACTTCAACATTGCTATGTTTAGCTGAACTGGTGTTGTCCAATAATCATTTCGAATTTAATGGTGAATACTTTGATCAGATTAGAGGTGTTGCAATGGGCACAAAAATGGGTCCTTCTTATGCCTGTTTGTTCATGGGTTACCTTGAAGAGAAATTTCATCAACAGTATGTTGGTCCTGTGCCTAACTTCAAGAAACGTTTCATTGATGACATTTTTGGCATTACTACAATGAGCAGGGCTGATCTGGAAAATTACATTAGTGAATTTGATGCATTCCATGCAGCGGTAAAATTTACACATGAAATCTCAACCACTTCACTTTCTTTTCTCGACCTTGACCTTAATGTTGATGGTAACTCAATCTCCACTTCCATCCATTACAAACCCACTGATTCCCATGCATATCTTAGATACGATTCTCATCACCCTTCTCGCTGCAAGGATAGCATCCCTTACTCCCAGTTCCTTAGGCTTAGACGTATTTGTTCAAATGACAGCGATTTTTTACAACAGTCGGAAATTATGAGTTGTTTTTTTGAAGAGCGTGGTTATCCACTTCAGGTCATCTCAGCAGCCAGGGAAAGGATAAGTTCTGTTGATAGAAACGCCTTGCTTCATGATGTTAAGAACAACTCCTCAGACACCAAATTACCGCTAGTCTTAGAATACAATAGAGAAAATCAGAAAGTGGCGAGAATTGTAAAAAAGAACTTACAAATTCTTAAAGATGATCATGATTTAGGTTCCCTTTTTGGAGACAATGTTATTACAGCATACAGAAATCCTCCAAATCTGAGCAAATCCTTGGTGAGAAGTAGGTTACCCAATGAAGAGATTCCCGGCACTTTCCGGTGTGAACGCAATAGATGCTTAACATGCGATCTTGTGCAAAATTGTACAGAGATACACGGACCGTCTGGATCTGTGAAAATAGAACGGTCCTTTTGTTGTACCTCCACAAATGTTATTTATTGTATAACTTGTCTACATTGGGGAAAATTGTATGTTGGTGAAACCGGTAGAATGCTGGGTGTTCGTGCCCGCGAACACATTGGGTCTATTAGAAACAATAAGGACACAGAGGTTGGCAGACATTTCAACCTTCAAGGCCATTCCATTAATGATTTTGCCATCTGTGGAATTAAAACTGTGGCAAATCAAATACGTAGAAGAACTTTAGAGTCCAATTTAATTGTCAAACTGGGAACTCTGTACCCTTCTGGTCTGAATAGGGAAGAGGACTCTGCATTCAGAATTTAAATTAACTCTTCTGACTGAATTTTATTGTATTCTATGTGTTTGTCGTGAGGATACCTTAGTATTATTGTGGATGTCTTTTATTATATGTTATTTATTTTATGTCAAATTGTTGTATGAACCTTTTATAACGTCATTAACTTATACTATTATAAGAGGTAACGTCATTATTTAGACGGCTTGACGATGACGTCACTAATTTTGTATTTTTGTACTTGGAGGATGACGTCACTATGTTTAAATGACGATGACGTCACGTGTGTTTTGTTGATGACGTCACTTGGTAACGGTGTTGTTTTTTGTTTATACTTTCATACTTGTACCCGCTGACGAAGGCTCTACGGCCGAAATATTCGGAAATAAATATTCAATTCGCCATATAAAGAACTTCTTTATTCATTTACACATACACAATGGCGATGGAGTCGAGCTGCTTAACTCACTGAAGATGTTCTTACAGATATATTAGACAACATTGTGCTTTTTAATGACTTACTGTGTTTTGAATTAGAAACCTTTTATTTTCTATTTATGTCATTGCTGAAGACATCTGCTCAGTTGAGGTGAAAAAACAGTATCTCCCTGTTTGTGTCAAGTCAAAACACAGTATCTCAAAAATTTGATTTTGAAACACAGTAATAAGCTAAAGAGATACTGTGTTTCAAAACAAAATGAGTAAATTACTGTGTTTTGGCCTGACTTGACATGTCCATTCTGATGTTAACAGTTGATGCTGTGTTTGTTTAGCATGATTTTGTGTAGATAAGAGAGACAGTCTAGAACCTCCTACAAGTACTGTGTTCCGTTTAGCTGAGCTTGTTTTGACACAAAATCATTTTGAATTCAATGATGATTTTTTCACACAAAAGAGTGGCGTAGCTATGGGAACTAGAATGGGTCCATCTTATGCGAATCTTTTCATGGGTTACATAGAGGAAAAGTTATTAGTCAATATTCCGGCCCTAAATCTGAATATCTTAAGCGTTACATTGACGATGTGTTTGGGGCTACTTCAATGACACTGGATGAGCTAAACAGTTTTATTCATGCATTTAGCACATTCAGTGAGTAAAGCAGCTCGACTCCATCGCCATTGTGCATGTGTACGGCCGAAATATTCGGAAATAAATATTCAATTCGCCATATAAAGAACTCCTTTATTCATTTAGCACATTCAATAGGTATGTTACAAAAAAAATCAAAATTTAGCTAAAGATCCGAACCCCATATTAAATAGTAGACCTAAGGTTAACTAAGACAATGGTACAAAGATCGCTCAAATCGATTGAGAAATAAGGGAGATATTGCAAACTTTGTGTTGCAAAAAACCTATAAAATTTTCCCTTTGATTCCTATGCTAAATGCTCAAAAGTTGTGACCTGAGATGTGATATTTCTTGAAGCAACTGTGAATAACTTCTTTGTTTTCTGAGATTATTGCTTGAAATTTGGACAGATCGTAGAATATATTGTATTGAAGACTTGCAATTTACTGAAAAACCAGAATCTTAAATTAAAATGATACTTTCATTTGATATGTTGATCAATTTTAAAATCTAAATTATCACAAACTTTCAAAGTGCCCTAGTTTCATGCAAATATAGCACAATTTCTTTAAACATTCAGCCGCAACTAGACCTTCTGCAACACAATAGATCGATCTTAATGATTAGGAAAGGAATTTTTTGGCCTGACTCATGCTTCCTAGTGGTATTGAAATAAAATTGGGGGGGGAGGACACCCCTCAATTGGTGAATCTGGAATTGCTATTAATAGCACACTGAGAATCATTTAAAACACAACAATGTTGAATTTTCCAAATTTTCATTGCTCAATAACTATCAAATTTGGTTCAAACCTCATGTATGATATGGGAAAACTTAGGCCTACCGTGAACATGATTAGCTGTTTGATACACAATACACATTTTAGTGAGTTATATTTGCGACTTCAGTTCACATATTGCACTTCCCTGGAAAACGCACCAATGCAAATATTCGTTTTGTGACTTATACTGGATGGAATTAATCTGATGAAATTTCACATAACAGGTGCATAACTTCCAAAAGCTGTCCCGTGAACACTTTTGAAAGAATAAAAATAAAATAAATCTGATTTTAATAAAAAATTTAGGAAGCACCTTCTCTAAACATTCTAAGTGAAGCATGTGAGCCTCAACTACTGCAAAATGGGGTTTTTATCACACATAGGATAGAAACTCATACATGAACCTTCATTCAATATCAATACCCTCACAAATCTGAATGAAAACACCTTTTTTGAAGATTTTTATAAAAAAAGCTCGCCAGGGGGCAGGTCAGCATGGGCACTAAAATTTTATTAATTTCATCGTCTTTTATTGAAGTTGGGTCTAGCATCTCTTTCTTGCATACAATTAATCATGTAAAATGGTAAACTTTCGAGACTCATAAAACATTTTTGGAATTAGCAGCCTGGTTATTGTAATTGATTATCACAAAATCTTGAAATTTTGTGACTCGTACAGGGTGGGGAACCAAAATTTTCCATGAACTTCCTTGTGCTAAATAAGCATCTCACATCTACAGGAAAATTGTCAAAACAATACAGCATAATCATTAATGTATCAGTCATACCCGTGGAAGGTTAGAATTAGCTGTGATTAAAAATGACTCCACAGGAGACAAAAAGGAAGAGGTGGTCAGATTTGCTTCAGTGCCAAATGGACAAAAAAACAATCCCTGACATAGTCAGTGTGACCTCAAAACCAGAATACATATCATGAAGGCAATCAATGATGGGAAAGGAATAAGAGGGAAGTCTGGGAGTTTATGGAGAGAATTAAGAGAGGAATGGAGCATTCCTGGAGTCACTGACGACAAAACTGACAAGGTATCTGCAACCTCCATGAGAGAGGTGGTTGAAGAGCTTCAGGTGGACCTCGAGGCTGCCAGAGCGGCTATGAAAAGTTATTTTGGCCTGAAATCATATGTCAGGACCCCAAAGACACCATTCGGCCTATTCCATGAAGGCCAGAAGATAGAAATGATGAAAAAATGATGGGCTACATTAGGAAGCATGGCTCGATATTCAATTTTTTTTTTCAAACTATAAACGTTTGGTTGTGGATTCTATTGTCAACAAAAGAAATGGCAAATTCTATATAAAATCAATAGAAGATGTCAATGGGACATTCAGGGCAAAGTATCCAGCTCTCGCAATGGTTTTGGGAGTCATGACTTCAGATAGAAAAATTATGCTTTATTTATTTTTCATGCGAGTGAAGGGGGACGGACCTGATGCATACTACTAGGTCCAGTGATGTCATGTTTTGCCATGGTTGGATGTGAATTACCCCAATGGCATCTATGGGCAGACTCAGGATGGTTCCCCATGCCTTATGGCCAAGAAAGTTCAGGATTTCCACTTAAAGAAATTTCGGAGACTTCTGGGTGGCCAACTTCTGGCCCTTCTCCAGCTCGGACCTTAATTCCCCTTACTTTTCCGTTTGGGGCATCTTAGAATAGTTGGTCAACAAGACCTGTCACTACGATGTTGCTGTCTTCCTTACTGTCTTCATGGCTTACAGCCTCAAAATATGAAGGCGCTTTTTTTTCAAAACATCACCAAGTTTAGATGGCCATATTGAATTTTCGATTGGAGATAATACAAGTCAAACTTCACAAAAAGGATCCTTTTTGTCTTTGAAAATATGAATTTGTTGTGACTTGGCAAAACCTTTAATTTTGACTGAAGTTTGAAATATTCCAAATTTTGAAAAATTTGCTTCCTCACCCTGTATTTTCAACAGCAGTCATGACGATTTAATTTGACACCAAAGTATTACACATAGAGATCTGAAATTTTCAATGAATATACCTGATGGCAACATCTAGATGTACTTAAATTTTCATTGTGATACTTTGAGTGGCAGTACCATTGTTAGCCATTTTAAAATGTTGCAAGCCCTGAACCCCCCCCCCCCCAACCCCTTCCTGCAAAAATAAATCTGCTGCTGTGGATAGGGGCAAACTAAGACATTATTATAGGAAATTACAGACATAACTGATACAGTAACAGATTCAACACTACAGGTGCTTGGGATGGTTTTAACAGAGATGAATTAACACTGGATGCTATCTCCCATTTTCATGTCAGAAATACAGCAGTGTATAACTTTTTTCTGCAATGTAGGATTTCCTTTAAACTTAACAAAATTGAAGTTGAAATGTTTTTCTCGAATCCTGGTTACTTTTCAAAGAATCCTGGTGCAATTATATCGCAAATTAAAGGCATTGAGCTTGAGTCTTCACTTTGTGAAGGTGTTACCATGTGAAACCAATGAGGCGTGGCCAGAAGATTATAATAGATTAACAGATTGGGATTACCTCTATCCAATATAATCATAACATCTGGTCAAACTAATAAAATAGATCAGTAAAATCATATTTTCTGGAGGTACCATCAAATAGTGGCACAACTTGTCTAACAAGTGACATGGGAAAAATTTTCACACCTAATCCAGTGTTTTGTAACATACCTACATTCAACCCAGCAGTTAAATTTACGTCTGAGATTTCAGAAACTGAAATACCATTCCTGGATGTTCAATTTAAGATAGATAATGAGTCAAATAGCATCCCTTACTCCCAGTTCCTTAGGCTTAGACGTATTTGTTCAAATGACAGCGATTTTTTATTTTACAACAATCGGAAATTATGAGTTGTTTTTTCGAAGAGCGTGGTTATCCACTTCAGGTCATCTCAGCAGCTAGGGAAAGGATAAGTTCTGTTGATAGAAACGACTTGCTTCATGATGTTAAAAACAATTCCTCAGACTTATCTTGCTTCCGGAAGTTTGAGGTATGGGAATTCAATTTTTGACCATTTCTGGCACCTGTATAGTTAATCAGTTTGTACTTTTGGTTGAAAAATGTAACATTCCAGGCCCTGTCCAAAAACCATGTTGGACTTGGGTTTCAGTAAAGTTGGAACTGAATGCTCTGTTTGACTCCAAAATAGCAGCTCTAGCCCTATTGATGGTAAATATAGTTTTCTTTAGCTTTTTTTGGGATCTACCTAAAAAAGAGTCAGCACAGATACATATGCTAAATTTGGATTGGGTTGACACAATATTCAATTCACTGATGCTAAATTCTACTTTTATATTTAGAAAGGTAGGCTCTATCCAAATATAAATAAAACTCCATTTTCAGCTACCACTTTGGGAATTTTAAGTTGGACATTACTCCAGATTTGGTCATTCATCAATATATCTCAATTAGGAGCAAAGGTAGACTTCACTTTTTGGCAGATAATATGAGTTACTGTGCTCCCACACCAGTAGAATAATACATAAATAATAATAAATCATTCCTTTTGTGGTGTATAAGATTATTTTTTTCAAAACTTTCGGCCATGAAGCCTTCTTCAGTGAAATACAAATGAAAATTCACAAGGAAACAAATAAACAACAATGTTGACGTCATATAACTAAGGGATGATGTCATAAGTAAATCATGTGACTTCACGACAATGCAAATCTAAAAAAAGATACAAAAGAGATGACGTCACGATGGGAGCATAAATGTGACATTACGATAATAACCTAACAACAGTATAGATAATATATAACATTAATAATACAAGATATAAATACAGATACAGAAATATAAAATCTAATGAGAATTGAAGAAAAAAAAACAAAAAAAAAACCTATACATGGAGGTTAATATTTATATTGAGAATCATCTTCCCGATTCATACCATTCAAAGTTCTACATCTCTCACATTAAGCAATCCACAAACTGCGAAGTCAGCTAGACTATGGCCTTCACTATTAAAGTGACAGGCCACTTGCTTGCTAGTCTTAACATTTCTGATGTCAAATTAGAATTTGCTCAAATGACAGTGTCTATCTCAATCAAATAGAAATAACGAGTACATTTTTTGAGAACCGGGTTATCCAGTCGACGTGATTAGGTCAGCTAGAGAAAGAGTGTCCAATGTAACTCGACAAGACGCACTTAATCCTAATTCTGAATGCTGAGTCATTTTGCTTATTCAGACCAGAAGGGTACAGAGTTCCCAGTTTGACAATTAAATTGGACTCTAAAGTTATTCTACGTATTTGATCCGGCACAGTTTTAATTCCACAAATGGCAAAATCATTAATGGAATGGCCTTGAAGGTTGAAATGCCTGCCAACCTCTGTGTCCTTATTGTTTCTAATCGACCCAATGTGTTCGCGGACACGAACACAGAGCATTCTACCGGTTTCTCCAACATACAATTTTCCACAATGTAGACAAGTTATATAATAAATAACATTTCTAGAGGTACAACAAAAGGACCGTTCTATTTTCACAGATCCAGACGGTCCATGTATCTCTGTACAATTTTGCACAAGATCGCATGTTAAGCATCTATTTCGTTCACACCGGAAAGTGCCGGGAATCTCTTCTTTGGGTAACCTACTTCTCATCAAGGATTTGCTCAGATTTGGAGGATTCCTGTAATAATATTGTCTCCAAAGAGGGAACGTAAATCATGATCATCTTTAAGAATGCATCAAATTCTTTTCCAGATCAGCCCTGCTCATAGTAGTAATGTCAAAAATGTCATCGATGAAACGTTTCTTGAAGTTAGGCACAGGACCAACATACTGTTGATGAAATTTCTCCCATAAACTTTGACAAGAAATCTACTTTGCAAGACCTTGAACATTTTTTCCGCAGACTGAAACTTCACGCACATTCCAACAACCCCAACCAAGGTTTCGTTGATGTTTCCACAGAAGATGACTTCAGAAAATACAGACGACCCAATTCGTATGGAAGGCTCTGAACAACCAAGCGCCGCAATACATTAATAATCTTATAGCAGTAAAAAATCAACACACACGAAGCCTCCGCAGCAATAACTTAAACTTACTAATTGTACCAAATTCCAATGGCAACAATATTGAAAACAGGGCCTTCTCACACTCTGCTCCCCGACTATGGAATATCCTGCCAGAAGATGTGAAAAACTCTGTTTCACTGCCGAGCTTCAAGCGAAATCTTAAAACCCATCTATTTAAACAATTCTGCACATAACGTCAATGAAAGCGCTGGTGAGCAGCTTCCTGTAACTGGCGCTATATAAATTTATATTATTATTATTATTTTATTATTATTCCAGATTGACTCCGCCGAAATTAACTTTCTAGTCCAAGTAGACACAATGTCAACCTTTTTCAAGACAAGAGGATACCCTGAAGAAATTATCACAAAAGCAAGAGAAAAGATTGTTAACATTTCTCGTTCAGATGCCCTCTCCCCCACTCCCAAGAATGAATCGAATTCTAAAATAAAGAAAGATTTCACTTTTAACTGCGTCAGTCAGAAAGTTGCACGCATATTATCCAAAAAGGCCAAACTGTCCGCACAAGATGAGGGGCAGGTCACCTCTTTGATTAACCTCTTTGATTATTTTATTTTTTATTTATTTATTTTATTCAACCCCCATGTTTGGGGAAATAGAAATATAACAAATCATATAAATATCATACATATGAGAATCAGAATAACACAAAATAAAATATGTAAAGGTAAAACACGGCCATGGCACTAACGGAACATAATATAACATAAAACAAATCTAAGTTAAAATGACTTAGTTAACAAGTTAACCAGCGTAAATTCATCTGACTGCACTTTGACGTAATTGTCGTTAAATAGCAAATGACGTAGAGAGTCAATCACACCATCATCCTCAGCATTATAAGAAATCCTACACTTGAAAGCAACGTCAGTGGCAATGGACATAGGGGAAAACCCCATACTGGTGACTTTGTCTAAAATAGTGTTTCTATAAGTACAACCAGTCGTCATGTAATACTGAAGGAAATTATTTTGCATATGCATTACAGGAGATTCAACATTAAATATCCTATTATAAAAACCTAGCGTATTTTTTGTAATCACATCATCAACAACTGGGATATTCAAAGCTAACAGAAGCTTAGAGTGATGATTTCTCTTACTGAGACCTAGGACATTTTTAATGACATTTGACTGTGTTGACCTTAAATTCTGCATATCGTAACTTGACAATGGAATACATTCAGTACCATACAACAAAGTTGGTGCACCAACAGACTTCCATAGGTAACATTTAACATCAGTTTGTAAGCCTGGGTAAGTCATACCGCAGCGTGAGAATCTGTAAAGACTTTTCCTACATGAGCTGATTCTATTCTCTACATGTAATTTATATGAACAATTTTTATCTACAGTAACACCAAGTATTTCTAACTGATCTACATTGGATATTACTTCTCCATCCAAAATAAGTGAGGGGGTAGATACAAATAAGTTTTTACCAATAGACATAATATTTGTTTTCTTTAAGCCAAATTTAAACCTCCACAATTTGGAGTATACCACACACTCATCAATAAGATACTGCAAACCAGTGCACGTCGACGCTATTAAGTTGACATCATCTGCATATGCACATGAGTTAATTTTTTGATTAAACACTCTGATTCCTGCATTAACATTTGAGAGATTTACCATTAAGTCATTTAGATAAATATTAAAGAGAGTAGGTGAAAGAACACTTCCCTGTCTCATACCCTTAGTTATCTTAAACTGGTCACTGACACTGGAGTTCCAACGTACAACAGCATTTGACGAATTATACCAATTATATAAAAATAACCAGAAATTATCAGACATAGTACCAATAAGCTTAAATAGTAAACCCATATGCCAGATCGAGTCAAAGCATTTTTCAGCGTCTAAGCTGCACAGAAACACAGGTGAACCATTTTGGTTAAAGTATGCAGTTGAGTCATTAATAAGACAGTTTACAAAAGACGTACCTCTACCTGACTGGAAGCCAAACTGTGTATTATATACGTCAAAGTTTGGAATTAGAAATAATTCTGCTAATTTACAAAATACTGAACTTAGGGTAACAGGCCTGTAACTTTCAACATTATTAGGACTTAGTGTTGGCTTTTTACCTTCAGCGAACGAAGTTCGAAGAAGGTATTGTAATCACTTGGGTAAAAATGCTGTCCGTCCGCCGGGCGGGCGGGCGGGCGGGCGGGGGTGGGCGGGCGGGCGGTCGGGCGGCGGGCGGATAGATCGTTTCCGGCCCGGCACTCGGCCTCTATTGAATGTATGGGGATGAAATTTGGTACACATCTAGCCTGTATGGTCTAGTTGTGCCTTTTGATGGTCTGATGAATAGATCTTAAATACTTTTTGAAATAATTAACAAAATATAAAAATTTTTTTTTTTTCGTTTCCGGGCCAAGGCTCGGTCACTATTGCATGTGCATGGATGAAATTTGCTACACACGTGGCCTATATGGTCTAGTTGTGCCTTTTGATGGTCTCATTGACAGATATTCTATACTTTCTGAAAAAATAAGAAAAGATATAAAAACATATTTTTTTTGTTTTTTCGGCTAAGACTCGCTCACTATTGCATGTACATGGATAAACTTTGGTACACATATGGTCAATATGGTCTAGTTTTGCCTTTTGAAAGGTCTGATGGAAAATATTATATACTTTTTTCAAATATTGAAAAAAAAACATACAAATTATTATTTTTGTGTCTGGCCCAACATCCGGTCACTATTCCATATACATGGATGAAGTTTGGTACACATATGGCTTGTATGGTCTAGTTGTGCCTTTTCATGGTCTGACAGATGGCTATTCTATAGTTTTTGTAATATTGAGAAAAAATATTTAAAAGAATTTTTTTTATATCGGAGCCAAAACTTCCCCACTATTGCATGCACAGTAATGCATTTTTCTAAACAAATCACCTATGCAATTAATTTAGCAGTGCTTTTTGATGCGTATAACACTTTATGAATCATTGGAAAAATAGAGATAATGGAAGGCCACTACTCGACCGCTATTGCATACCTATAAGCAATTTCGTAAACGCACCAATTTTATGATATTATTGTAATCTTCTAAAGGTGTTATTCGCTGAAGGTTTGCTGCTGCGCAGCCTATGTTTTATAAGAGGTACCAAAATACCAGTACTAAAAACAGTAGGAACAGTGCTATACGTAAACATGATAGACAACAATTCAGCCAATATTGTACATAGCTTCTCTGATAAACCATTACACAAATGCTCGGCTGTTATGCCATCAAAACCTGGTGAAACACCTTTATTCAAAGCTTGAATTTTGTTTTTTATTTCAAAAGGACTAATTTTGACATAGGGTGGGTGCTGTATTGTGGAGAGGAGATTAACTTTCTCTTCCACACTATCACAGACTTCTCTTTGTTTAGTGGTAAGGTCTTTAGGATCATCGGACATAATTTTGGAAAAATGTGACGCAAAGTCATCAGGACCAAGCTTAGAATTTACACGTGAGCGTTGTAGGCTCTTTAGCTTATTCCAAAAACCTTTCATATTATGTTTTTTATACAAATGATTCAAAGTATCAACCTCTTTTAACACACTATTATTAGCATTTTGTCTACAGACTTTTCTGAACCTTTTTTTGAGATCTTTGTAAATTGAGAAAATAGTACCACTTCTAGGTCTTTCAGACGCTACCCAAATTCTCCACCAGAACCTTTTCTTATCTCTCAACACGCTTAGACCTGGGCACCAGAAGGGCTTTGGTTTTAAACTTTTAGCTGGGATGCAGCCTGACTCTTTGGCAGCTTTGTGAATAGCCTCAGTTACTTCATGCAACCTTGTGTCTAACAAAACCAATACTTCATCTTTACTCCCCCTGGTGTTAATAATAGGTAACATTTTACTCAACTTATTTTCTAGTATGGTACAATATTGATCATTACGGCCATGATTTGACCAGTCTGGTGGCGCATGAGCTACATTAAGTGTAGAGTTAGAAGGCTTGGCTAAACCATTACCTTTAGTGACGCTGATTTTACATCGTAATTGTACAGGAAGATGATCACTAACATTTTCATCACAGTGCTCAATAATTCGACATGACACAACTGACTCCTTATCTCTGTCAAGACAAAGTATATGGTCTATCCAAGTAAACACATTTCTACCATAACAGAAAAAAGTATGCTTCACGTCCTGATAGGATGCTACATCCGCAGCATACATATTGTTAGCCAACAGAAAATCATACAGTATTGCACTATGTGCATTAAAACCATTGTCTCTATACCAATGTTTATTAAGCTTCACTGCACTTGGAAGCTGGGTGTTTAGATCTCCCATCACCTTCACTGGACACACTCCACTGTACGAATCGATGATGTTCTGCAGCAGGTCCAATGTCTGTATATACTCCTCTGTCTCGTTCCTGTCGCCACTATGAAAATACGGCATGTACACATTGACAACAACATGAGCAATGCTATTTGACTTGTCCTTCAATGCAACAACCTGCAGTCTATCACAGTCAACATTAATTTCTGTACAATTATAATGTTCATTATGTTTCAATATTGTAACAAGACCACCAAAGGGTCGCCCAGAATAGCTCATATCAATATCTTTCATACTAGATTTAAACAAAATATCACAGTCAGTTGAGTTAACAAGATTATTTACAAACAACAGTTCATGAGGCCGAAGCCACGTCTCTTGTAAGCATAAAATATCACAGAACTGAAGTCTCTCTACAACATAATCACTCGATTGTTTCATGCCATGGCAATTAAAAGTTTCAAAAGTCAGAGGAACAGTAAAATTATCATTAAAAACGGCAGGACGAGAGTCAGTAACTGTCATTGTAATACCACGTGTCGTAGTGGCATCGGTCGTCTGCGATGTACCATTCCTGGTCACGGTACTGGGCTGGTTGTGGGAGTCGTGGCCACTCCGTTTCATAGTCAGGAGCTGACCATTGGTGCTGGTTGTCGACACGTCTCGAGATCCTAGTGGCCGGTCGGTCATGCCTCCCCAAACTTCTGTAGTTATTCCGTGGACGGTTCTTCCGGCTGGCACCAGGCGCCCCTCTTAGCCCATGTGGCAGTGGGCGATTCCTACCACGGTCAGACCTATCAATGGGTTTCTCAAAGAAAGGCCTAAACTTGACACCTCCAGGCCATATGGGTTGGACGTTTGACAGGGCAGCATCATAGTTTTCTTCTGGCAATAACACCTTAAATGACTTAGAGTCTTTAGTGTGTGACAGTTTTTTCACATCGGATGGAGTGATCTTGATGTTGTGAGTCCGCAGGTGAGAGCACACTGACTGTTCGGAACTGTCAACACTAACATTTCCGATATACACCTCCTTTGTAGCACCACTAGTCCTGCTACTCACTTTGGGGGTCACCGTAGTGGACTTCTTAGCAGCTGTAAGGGTTTTGGCAGCTGCCATTTGGGGTGCTGTACTTGATTGGGGTGCACACTTCTTCTGTCTTCTCCTACGCCTTTCTTCCTTCCTCTGGTATTGGAATTCAGTCTCTGAATCACTTGAGGAAGAAGAAGCAGAGGTGATGATGACAGGTCGTTCACTCCTGTGACCTCTTGTAGCACTTTCCACAGAGTTGTCAGACTCAGCCGCCTTGACACCACCCTCTGGCTGATCTGAAGTGCTTGGGGTTACAGTATCCGAAGTGCTGGGGGTTACAGTGTCACCTGCGTTGATCCTTGCACTGAGCAAATCATACTTCTTGTTGGCATCATGCACCTCCTTCTGCAATTTACTAATAGTCACTCTCAGACTGGCAACACATCTAATCAGCTCGGGCAGTGTTGAAATATCATCCTGACCACTATCAGTTGGAGGGGCAGAAACATGTGTGACATTTGGAGTATTTATCTTTAGCATCACTTTGTCGATGATATCGGAGGCCAGAGCCTTATTCACAACACTGTACCCAAGTAAGAAAATGTCACTTGCATAAGTATTCTTTGCCTTTCTGTTGCACAAGGTTCTATCCTTCAGTTCATCAAAGAGAGCTACTGCAGACTCCAATAATGTACACCTCAGGGGTTTCAGAACAGCAATATCTCGTGTTTCCAGGAGACTTGTGACATCAGTCCTACTATACTGGAAGACAAGTCCAAGTTTCTCAACAAATATATCACCGAAATCTTCATCCTTCACAGAATTAAATGCAGTAATATCAGTAAAGTCAATAGAGGAAACCTGATCCTGGGCACTTGCAGCATCATGACCTCGAATGGATTGATCGGCACTCTTCAGATCCGTGCTATCACTGTTTTCTTGGCCTGACATCTCAGCTAATTATCGTTCACAATGACACAGCAGCAGTGTAAACAAACCCAGCGTCACGGTCCAGTGGTTGCCTGGAATGTCAGCCAGTCCTTCCCAACTTCAGAACGTTCAAAAACCTCTTTGATGGCAACATCTTTACTGCACACAGGTATGATAGTGGTAGATGAATAAAGGCGTTCTTTATATGGCGAATTGATTGTTTATTTCCGAATATTTCGGCCGTAAAGCCTTCATCAGCGGGTACAAGTATGAAAGTATAAACAAAAAACAACACCGTTACCCAGTGACGTCATCAACAAAACACACGTGACGTCATCGTCATTTAACCTAGTGACCTCTTCCTCAAAGTACAAAAATACAAAAATACAAATTTAGTGACGTCATCGTCAAGCCGTCTAAATAATGACGTTACCTCTTATAATAGTAAAAGTTAATGACGTTATAAAAGGTTCATACAACAATTTGACATAAAATAAATAACAGATAATAAAGGACATCCACAATAATACTAAGGTATCCTCACGACAAACACATATAATACAATCAAATTCAGTCAGAAAAGTTAATTTAAATTCTGAATGCAGAGTCCTCTTCCCTATTCAGACCAGAAGGGTACAGAGTTCCCAATTTGACAATTAAATTGGACTCTAAAGTTCTTCTGCGTATCTGATCTGGCACAGTTTTAATTCCACAGATGGCAAAATCATTAATGGAATGGCCTTGAAGGTTGAAATGCCTGCCAACCTCTGTGTCCTTATTGTTTCTAATCGACCCAATGTGTTCGCGGGCACGAACACACAGCATTCTACCGGTTTCACCAACATAGGTTACCCAATGAAGAGATTCCCGGCACTTTCCGGTGTGAACGCAATAGATGCTTAACATGCGATTTTGTGCAAAATTGTACAGAGATACACGGACCGTCTGGAACTGTGAAAATAGAACGGTCCTTTTGTTGTACCTCTAGAAATGTTATTTATTGTATAACTTGTCTACATTGTGGAAAATTGTATGTTGGTGAAACCGGTAGAATGCTGTGTGTTCGTGCCCGCGAACACATTGGGTCGATTAGAAACAACAAGGACACAGAGGTTGGCAGGCATTTCAACCTTCAAGGCCATTCCATTAATGATTTTGCCATCTGTGTAATTAAAACTGTGCCTGATCAAATACGTAGAAGAACTTTAGAGTCCAATTTAATTATCAAACTGGGAACTCTGTACCCTTCTGGTCTGAATAGGGAAGAGGACTCTGCATTCAGAATTTAAATTAACTCTTCTGACTGAATTTTATTGTATTTTATGTGTTTGTCGTGAAGATACCTTAGTATTATTGTGGATGTCATTTTTTATTTGGGTTTTATTTTATGTCAAATTGTTGTATGAACCTTTTATAACGTCATTAACTTTTACTATTATAAGAGGTAACGTCATTATTTAGACGGCTTGACGATGACGTCACTAATTTTGTATTTTTGTACTTGGAGGATGACGTCACTAGGTTAAATGACGATGACGTCACGTGTGTTTTGTTGATGACGTCACTTAGTAACGGTGTTGTTTTTTGTTTATACTTTCATACTTGTACCTGCTGATGAAGGCTTTACGGCCGAAATATTCGGAAATAAATATTCAATTCGCCATATAAGGAACTCCTTTATTCTTTTACACATACACAATGGCGATGGAGTCGAGCTGCTTTACTCACTGAAGATATTCCTAATTTAACTCAGTTCACCTCATTGTCCTTCAAAATAAAACCTGGGCACTGCTTTAGTGTCTTTCTTCTGAAACACAGTAGGGGAGACTGGGGTAAATTTTGTGATATTTTGATTCAGGGTGATTTTCCAAAAAACCAAAGCTGAATCAAGTAGTCTATAAATCAGGTATCAGAATATAATACCTTTGCTATGCCAGGATCATACCAAGTTTCAGGGCAACTGGACCATTGGGAAAATCATGATAGGCATTTGAAACAACAATAGTCAAGTGGCAGAACTTGCCCAGGTGTTTGGGTGAGTTGTGCTACATGATGGCAGGATGTTCCGCTTAATTTTTGCCAAAAGACCATGTATTTCACATTTTTCTTCAGATAGTTCATTAGTATCATGACTTTGCCATGTCGATGATATGTTACATGAAACTTATCAAACATTTTTAAAAGAACCATTATAGGCAAAAATTCAAAATGCTGCACAAAGTAGAATTCTTTATTGTTCAGAGACTGGTATGACACTATTAATACATGTTTTTCCTCAGTTTAAGTTATTTCACAACATGCATAGGCAGAGGGTAACTTGCAAACAAAAACATGAACCCCAAAATTAAATCCTATGTTATACCATTTGCACAACTCACCAAATCCATGTGGCACATCTTACCCCGAATAAATCTTCTGGAGAAAACCGGTTGTTAAAAATAAATTGACAATGCAAGATTAAATTTATCTAACAACAGAAATGTTTTCTAGATACACCTCAAACTCCATCCTACAACAGCCTGTCTAGAGGTCCATCATCTTATTACAAATACCAAATGACTGAGTAACAAGAATGTCAGTCCATGACACTTTAAGTTTTAAACAACAAAAATTAATTCATGAGTGTAAATCTTCATTGCATTATATTTGGCAGTTTTTTCATGGTGGATTTTATTGGTGAGCAAATGTCTATACATGGGTGGCTTTGTCTTCTTTTCCCAATTCTTTATTTCACCTCAAGGTCCCAAACAGTGGGCGGCACAACTTAGCCTACAACACAACAAACCCAGGTCTCCCCTACATGCATAACATGTGTCTAAGGATGCTGAATAGCAATAATTCAGAAATTTCCCTTTGTGTTATGTATTATGGGACCACGCACCTTCATCTGGTATCATGTGGTATGACATTTGACAAAACAAAATTTAGGGGAGACCGGGATTAGTTGGCACACTCATTTTTATTTTTGCTCTGGAGAGCAAACGGTACAAGATATTCACAGCAAATTTTAGCATGTGATAGTGAGCATGTTTAACTCAATGATCGGCCCCAAAGATATTGTAAATGATCATTGAAATTTGTGTCACAGACACAAACTTCCAGAAAAGATTTTGATTCAACTAACCCCGACCCCGGGGTTAGTTGAAGCGCCATTAAAATTTGGAGACAACTTCTTATAAAAGGGGTTTCCTTTGCATAACTGATATCCCTATGATGACCATCAGCTTCAGTGCAACACTCATTTGAAAAGAAATTGTATACTGTAATTTACTAAATTTTTTGTCTATTTTAGGCAAAAAAGCTGGTTTTTCCGTATTTCCCTTTCAGGAATGCAAACATGCACTGTAGTAGTTCTAAACTGCAGTAACTCCAATTAACAATGACTTGCAAGGCAATTTGAACACTTGAAATCTATGTTACGGCCAACTCCACCATGCATGATTCAACTAACCCCATCACACCTGGAACACAATATTGTCGTATTTTTCAGTCTTATCAAAGTCACACAGAAAAAAGCTTCTGGGTGTGGATTAGGCATGGATTTGCTTATTTAGGAATAAGGTTAGTTCACCTGGATTAAAATCATAGCTATACAATAACCCCCCTCGAAGACTGAGCAAACAATTTACTAGAGCACCCAAAAAACAAACTTTCTTGCCTACAGAATTAGCATTTTGAAATTTTGAATGAATAAAGGTATGATAACATGTGCCAATAAACAGGGTATCTACCAAAAGTACCAGTTTGGAAATTTAAAATAAAGCTGATTTTAGGTCAAGTTTCAACTAACCCCGCGATTCAACTAACCCCGATCTCCCCTAATATTGGTTAGACATGAGTTAAAATATGATTTTGAACCGATAGACTTTCAATTTTTGATTGCAATTAAAAGATGTGTGAAAGGAACATCCACCTAAAATAATTCACAGATCACCAAGGAACACACATTTTTTTATCGTTTAAGAACATAAAGGGTGACCCCTCAACTTGCATATTGATTTTAAGTGGCAGTGACAAGAGCAAAGCGAATACATTGTATATTTCTGCGAGCTTGATTCGCTTTTGAAAACACTGGCCCAAACCAGAGTTTAATCTTTTTCCATAGGTTTTTTATTTTATATTTCTAAATTCAACTGTTTAAATACTTTAAGAATCATTTGTGGTACACCATAGTTTCACTGTGTACTGAAATTCAATGTGCACTGTTTCCCCATCATAAAATTCGGAGGTAAAAATATGGTTCATTATTACTTGTGAGAAAAAGCATTGAGAAATTGATTAATATTTAATATTTAATTTAAGGATGTACACAATTATGTCACTAATTCATCTGAAGGGGGAGGGGCTGCTGTTTCCGTGAAATAAATAATTTTCCGTCGAGGAAAACTCCAAGCCCCCCCCCCCCACCCCCGATTATTAAATTGTCACCCCCTAATGATAATGAGCATTACAAAGCTATTTCAGGTTTGTCTCACAGAACAATATACAGTATTATATTTTGAAGTTCACCATTGTAGGATATGGCAACAATTGCTACTTGAAAGGGCGTCATTCCTGACAAGGTTAAGAATACACCTTCTTACATAAATATTTGCAAAAGTCAGCCTTGAAAGAATAGGTCCTCGACTGTTGGCAATAATGTGGCATTTTTGTGATATATACTATATATTTCACTTACTTATCGGAAAAATTAGTCCTGTTGCTAGGTAGCCAAATCTGCCCTGTGAAATTGAAACACAATAACTGAGTTTAGCATATCTTCTCAATCCTATTAATAATATCTACCTCCATGCCAAATTTCATACCTGTATCACCTCTAGTTAACTCTTATCTAGGAAATGTTTCAGAGCAGTTAACTCCTCATCATTGGGTATCACAGTGTATAACGATTTGACATCCATAGTGAAAAGAAAATGTCTCGAGCCATCATTAAATTCAAAATCTTCCATAGTTTTAAGAATGTCATTGGTATCTTTGACAAATGTTGGAAGAGTATTGACCAGTGGCTTCAAAAGTTCATTGATAAAGTTCGAAATGATGCTGGTCGGGAAGCTACAAGTAGAAACCACAGGGCGTCCAGGGTTCCCTGCCTTGTGAATTTTTGGAAGTAAATAGAAACGTCCACATCTAGGGTTCTTTTCGATAAGGCGAAGTTCCTCCTCTGGTAGTCGTTCGTCTCGAATTTCTTCCTCAGAGTCAATTTAAATTCTGAATGCAGAGTCCTCTTCCCTATTCAGACCAGAAGGGTACAGAGTTCCCAGTTTGACAATTAAATTGGACTCTATAGTTCTTCTACGTATTTGATCTGGCACATTTTTTATTCCACAGATGGCAAAATCATTAATGGAATGGCCTTGAAGGTTGAAATGCCTGCCAACCTCTGTGTCCTTATTGTTTCTAATAGGCCCAATGTGTTCGCGGGCACGAACACCCAGCATTAACTCTTCTGACTGAATTTTCTTGTATTCTATGTGTTTGTCGTGAGGATACCTTAGTATTATTGTGGATGTCTTTTATTATCTGTTATTTATTCTATGTCAAATTGTTGTATGAACCTTTTATAACGTTATTAACTTTTACTATTATAAGAGGTAACGTCATTATTTAGACGGCTTGACGATGACGTCACTAATTTTGTATTTTTGTACTTGGAGGATGACGTCACAAGTTTAAATGACGATGACGTCACGTGTGTTTTGTTGATGACGTCACTTGGTAACGGTGTTGTTTTTTGTTTATACTTTCATACTTGTACCCGCTGATGAAGGCTTTACGGCCGAAATATTCGGAAATAAATATTCAATTCGCCATATAAAGAACTTCTTTATTCATTTACACATCTGTGTCTACGTCTGTTGTCTGTGTGCATCATTGTCTGTGTCTCAATGTCTGTGTGTGTTGGTGTCTGTGTTTGTGTTTGTGTCTCTGTGTTTGTCTGTGAGTGTGTCGTGTCTATGTGTGTGTGTGTCTATGTGACTGTGTCTACATGTCTAGGTCTATGTGTCTGTGTGTGTCCATGTTTGTTCTTGTGTGTGTGTGTCTGTGTGTGTTTCTGTGTGTGTTTCTGTGTGTGTGTCTGTGTGTGTGTGTGTCTGTGTGTGTCTGTGTGTGTATTTGTGTGTATTTGTGTGTATTTGTGTGTATTTGTGTGTGTATTTGTGTGAGTATTTGTGTGTGTATTTGTGCGTGTATTTGTGCGTGTATTTGTGCGTGTATTTGTGCGTGTATTTGTGCGTGTATTTGTGCGTGTATTTGTGCGTGTATTTGTGCGTGTACTTGTGCGTGTACTTGTGCGTGTACTTGTGCATGTCATCTGTGCGTGCCATCTGTGCGTGCCATCTGTGCGTGCCATCTGTGCGTGCCATCTGTGCGTGCCATCTGTCTTGGAGTGGATGGAAGTAAGAGGTAAAATAAAAATTGATATCTTGTTTCATTTCTAATACCCGCAAAATGCAAGTTGATGCCTCAAAAGTGCAGTTCTATCTCATTAAAGAGGTAAACTACATAGAAATTACTTTTTGGCACCCATAATTCAAATTTTTTTAAAACAATTTTGGATCAGGTAATGATAAAATAGTAATTTATATCAAAATTGAATTCTTAGAATCTAAAAATGCATCTTTGCACCAAAAACAATTCAGCCGTATCCCTATTAAGATTCAAGACAAATTTTTTTGAAGATTCAAGATTCAAGACTAAAGCAAATGAAATTAGAATTTACATTTTAATGGCCATTTTGAATTCCAGCTTAGAAGGAATGCTAGGTCGGCTGAGATTAAAATAAAAAATAGCATCCAATGAATGTGCCGTGTCCTCGGGCCTTAATTTGATCAATTTGTTCCTCTGCCTGGTACGAGGCAGGGCAGTCTGGAGTTAGTTTATGTCCAACTCCTCCCTCGTCGGAGTCCAGGGAGAACTAAACTACCTACCATCCCACCATCCGGTTTTTGCAAAAGGCCACTATCCGATTTTTGCAAAACAAATGTGTTTTGGATGTGAAAGGCTGCATGCAATCTGAGATGACTTTGGCCAATTACAATCCTATATTCAAGAGGAGGGACATGAAATTCCAGGTAGGGTATCATTATGACTAGTGTAACCACTGGAAAGTAATACTTTAAGTTGTTATTTCGCCTGTGAAATGTTTTATTGACCATAAAACTTTCATGCTTTCATTGGTTACACTTGACGAAGCTGCATCATGACAAAAGGCAAAAAATAAGCGAAATATACCTGTGGTGGCCATTTTGAATTCTAGATTTGAACGTCAAATTGGATTAAATGAAATGAAAATGTATATCATAATCAAATTCTCAGAGACCCCAAAACCCAGGTTTGGCCCAAACAGTGGCGATCAGTCCCGAAAAGGAGTGAAAATTGGTGAAATAAACCTTTGGCGGCCGTTTTGAATTACAGCCTGGACACTGTTTTGTTAGGAAAATGTAAATGTACTATACTGGATATCATAATGGAATTCTCAGGCCCCCAAAACCCATGTTTGGGCCCAAACTGTGGTGAATAATCCCAATTAGGAGCAAAAATAGGTGAAATACAACTTTGGCGGCCATTTTGAATTGCAGCTTGGACACATTGTTGTTATGAAAATGTAAATGGACTGTAATGGATATCATAATTGAATACTAAGACCCCCGAAACACATGTTTGGGCCAACATAGTGGTGATCAATCCCAATTAGGAGCAAAAATAGGTGAAATACACCTTTGGCGGCCATTTTTAATTGCAGCTTGGACACCATCTTGGTAGGAAAATGTAAATGACTATACTGCATATCATAATGGAATTCTCAGACCCCAAAAATCCATCTTTGGGCCTAAACAGTGGCGATCAATCCCATTTATGAGTGAAAAGAGGTATTATTTGCCTTTCGGCAGCCATTTTGAATTCCATTTTGGATACCAACTTGGATCGGCTGGATGCAAAATGAAAATTGATATCATAACTGATTTTCTCAGGTCCCTAAACCCATCTTTGAAGCCAAAATAGTGCCGCTCTATCCCAATTTGGAGCAAAGTTGCATACAATTTACTTTTTGGCGGCCATTTTGAATTCCAGCTCAACTGCCATCTTGGATTGGGTTGAAGTGTCATAGAAAATGACATATTGCAATTCTCTCACCCGAAAAATGTGGTTTAAACCAAAAATGTTCATATCTGGCTTTTAAGTAGATTCAGTGAGTTAAGCAGCTCGACTCCATCGCCATTGTGCATGTGTAAATGAATAAAGAAGTTCTTTATATGGCGAATTGAATATTTATTTCCGAATATTTCGGCCGTAGAGCCTTCATCAGTTTTGTTGATGACGTCACTTGGTAACGGTGTTGTTTTTTGTTTATACTTTCATACTTGTACCCGCTGATGAAGGCTCTACGGCCGAAATATTCGGAAATAAATATTCAATTCGCCATATAAAGAACTTCTTTATTCATTTTCACACTTGATGTCTTTCACACTTGATGTCTTTCACACTTGATGTCTTTCACACTTGATGTCTTTCACACTTGATGTCCTTCACACTTGATGTCTTTCACACTTGATGTCTTTCACACTTGATGTCTTTCACACTTGATGTCTTTCACACTTGATGGTCTTTCACACTTGATGGTCTTTCACACTTGATGTCTTTCACACTTGATGTCTTTCACACTTGATGTCTTTCACACTTGATGTCTTTCACACTTGATGGTCTTTCACACTTGATGATCTTTCACACTTGATGATCTTTCACACTTGATGGTCTTTCACACTTGATGGTCTTTCACACTTGATGGTCTTTCACACTTGATGGTCTTTCACACTTGATGGTCTTTCACACTTGATGGTCTTTCACACTTGATGTCTTCCACACTTGATGTCTTTCACACTTGATGTCTTTCACACTTGATGGTCTTTCACACTTGATGTCTTTCACACTAGATGTCTTTCACACTTGATGTCTTTCACACTTGATGTCTTTCACACTTGATGTCTTTCACACTTGATGGTCTTTCACACTTGATGTCTTTCACAATTGATGTCTTTCACACTTGATGTCTTTCACACTTGATGTCTTTCACACTTGATGTCTTTCACACTTGATTGTCCTTCACACTTGATGGTCCTTCAAACTTGATGGTCTTTCACACTTGATGTCTTTCACACTTGATGTCTTTCACAATTGATGTCTTTCACAATTGATGTCTTTCACACTTGATGTCTTTCACACTTGATGTCTTTCACACTTGATGTCTTTCACACTTGTATGTTGGTGAAACCGGTAGAATGCTGGGTGTTCGTGCCCGCGAACACATTGGGTCTATTAGAAACAATAAGGACAGAGAGGTTGGCAGACATTTCAACCTTCAAGGCCATTCCATTAATGATTTTGCCATCTGTGGAATTAAAACTGTGGCAGATCAAATACGTAGAAGAACTTTAGAGTCCAATTTAATTGTCAAACTGGGAACTCTGTACCCTTCTGGTCTGAATAGGGAAGAGGACTCTGCATTCAGAATTTAAATTAACTCTTCTGACTGAATTTTATTGTATTCTATGTGTTTGTCGTGAGGATACCTTAGTATTATTGTGGATGTCTTTTATTATCTGTTATTTATTTTATGTCAAATTGTTGTATGAACCTTTTATAACGTCATTAACTTATACTATTATAAGAGGTAACGTCATTATTTAGACTGCTTGACGATGACGTCACTAATTTTGTATTTTTGTACTTGGAGGATGACGTCACTATGTTTAAATGACGATGACGTCACGTGTGTTTTGTTGATGACGTCACTTGGTAACGGTGTTGTTTTTTGTTTATACTTTCATACTTGTACCCGCTGATGAAGGCTCTACGGCCGAAATATTCGGAAATAAATATTCAATTCGCCATATAAAGAACTTCTTTATTCATTTTCACACTTGATGTCTTTCACACTTGATGTCTTTCACACTTGATGTCTTTCACACTTGATGTCTTTCACACTTGATGTCTTTCACACTTGATGTCTTTCACACTTGATGTCTTTCACACTTGATGGTCTTTCACACTTGATGGTCTTTCACACTTGATGTCTTTCACACTTGATGTCTTTCACACTTGATGTCTTTCACACTTGATGTCTTTCTTGATGGTCTTTCACACTTGATGGTCTTTCACACTTGATGGTCTTTCACACTTGATGTCTTTCACAATTGATGTCTTTCACACTTGATGTCTTTCACACTTGATGTCTTTCACACTTGATGTCTTTCACACTTGATGTCTTTCACACTTGATGTCTTTCACACTTGATGGTCTTTGACACTTGATGTCTTTCACACTTGATGTCTTTCACACTTGATGTCTTTCACACTTGATGTCTTTCACACTTGATGTCTTTCACACTTGATTGTCCTTCACACTTGATGGTCCTTCAAACTTGATGGTCTTTCACACTTGATGTCTTTCACACTTGATGTCTCTCACAATTGATGTCTTTCACAATTGATGTCTTTCACACTTGATGTCTTTCACACTTGATGTCTTTCACACTTGATGTCTTTCACACTTGATGTCTTTCACACTTGATGTCTTTCATTCTTGATGTCTTTCACACTTGATGTCTTTCACACTTGATGTCTTTCACACTTGATGTCTTTCACACTTGATGTCTTTCACACTTGATGGTCTTTCACACTTGATGTCTTTCACACTTGATGGTCTTTCACACTTGATGGTCTTTCACACTTGATGTCTTTCACACTTGATGTCTTTCACACTTGATGGTCTTTCACACTTGATGTCTTTCACACTTGATGTCTTTCACACTTGATGTCTTTCACACTTGATGTCTTTCACACTTGATGGTATTTCGCACTTGATGTTTTCGCACTTGATGTCTTTCACACTTGATGTCTTTCACACTTGATGGTCTTTCACACTTGATGGTCTTTCACACTTGATGTCTTTCACACTTGATGTCTTTCACACTTGATGTCTTTCACACTTGATGGTCTTTCACACTTGATGTCTTTCACACTTGATGTCTTTCACACTTGATGTCTTTCACACTTGATTGTCCTTCACACTTGATGTCTTTCACTCTTGATGGTCTTTCACACTTGATGGTCTTTCACACTTGATGGTCTTTCACACTTGATGTCTTTCACACTTGATGGTCTTTCACACTTGATGTCTTTCACACTTGATGTCTTACACACTTGATGTCTTTCACACTTGATGGTCTTTCACACTTGATGTCTTTCACACTTGATGTCTTTCACACTTGATGTCTTTCACACTTGATGGTCTTTCACACTTGATGGTCTTTCACACTTGATGGTCTTTCACACTTGATGGTCTTTCACACTTGATGTCTTTCACACTTGATGGTCTTTCACACTTGATGGTCTTTCACACTTGATGTCTTTCACTCTTGATGGTCTTTCACACTTGATGGTCCTTCACACTTGATGGTCTTTCACACTTGATGTCTTTCACACTTGATGTCTTTCACACTTGATGTCTTTCACACTTGACGGTCTTTCACACTTGATGGTCTTTCACACTTGATGTCTTTCACACTTGATGGTCTTTCACACTTGATGTCTTTCACACTTGATGGTCTTTCACACTTGATGTCTTTCACACTTGATGTCTTTCACACTTGATGTCTTTCACACTTGATGGTCTTTCACACTTGATGGTATTTCACACTTGATGTCCTTCACACTTGATGTCCTTCACTCTTGATGGTCTTTCACACTTGATGGTCTTTCACACTTGATGGTCTTTCACACTTGATGGTCTTTCACACTTGATGTCTTTCACACTTGATGGTCTTTCACACTTGATGTCTTTCACACTTGATGTCTTTCACACTTGATGTCTTTCACACTTGATGGTCTTTCACACTTGATGGTCTTTCACACTTGATGTCTTTCACACTTGATGTCTTTCACACTTGATGTCTTTCACACTTGATGGTCTTTCACACTTGATGTCTTTCACACTTGATGTCTTTCACTCTTGATGTCTTTCACTCTTGATGGTCTTTCACTCTTGATGCTCGTTCACACTTGATGGTCTTTCACACTTGATGTCTTTCACACTTGATGTCTTTCACACTTGATTATCTTCAGTGAGTTAAGCAGCTCGACTCAATCGCCATTGTGTATGTGTAAATGAAAAAAGAAGTTCTTTATATGGCGAATTGAATATTTATTTCCGAATATTTCGGCCGTAAAGCCTTCATCAGCGGGCACAAGTATGAAAGTATAAACAAAAAACAACACCGTTACCAAGTGACGTCATCAACAAAACACACGTGACGTCATCGTCATTTAACCTAGTGACGTCATCCTCCAAGTACAAAAATACAAAATTAGTGACGTCATCGTCAAGCCGTCTAAATAATGACGTTACCTCTTATAATAGTAAAAGTTAATGACGTTATAAAAGGTTCATACAACAATTTGACATAAAATAAATAACAGATAATAAAAGACATCCACAATAATACTAATGTATCCTCACGACAAACACATAGAATACAATAAAATTCAGTCAGAAGAGTTAATTTAAATTCTGAATGCAGAGTCCTCTTCCCTATTCAGACTAGAAGGGTACAGAGTTCCCAGTTTGACAATTAAATTGGACTCTAAAGTTCTTCTACGTATCTGATCTGGCACAGTTTTAATTCCACAGAGGGCAAAATCATTAATGGAATGGCCTTGAAGGTTGAAATGCCTGCCAACCTCTGTGTCCTTATTGTTTCTAATCGACCCAATGTGTTCGCGGGCACGAACACACAGCATTCTACCGGTTTCACCAACATACAATTTTCCACAATGTAGACAAGTTATACAATAAATAACATTTCTAGAGGTACAACAAAAGGACCGTTCTCCACTTCCATCCATTACAATCCCACTGATTCCCATGCATATCTTAGATACGATTCTCATCACCCTTCTCGCTGTAAGGATAGCATCCCTTACTCCCAGTTCCTTAGGCTTAGACGTATTTGTTCAAATGACAGCGATTTTTTACAACAGTCGGAAATTATGAGTTGTTTTTTTGAAGAGCGTGGTTATCCACTTCAGGTCATCTCAGCAGCCAGGGTAAGGATAAGTTCTGTTGATAGAAACGACTTGCTTCATGATGTTAAGAACAACTCCTCAGACACAAAATACCACTAGTCTTAGAATACAATAGAGAAAATCAGAAAGTGGCGAGAATTGTAAAAAATAACTTACAAATTCTTAAAGATGATCATGATTTAGGTTCCCTCTTTGGAAACAATATTATTACAGCATACAGAAATCCTCCAAATCTGAGCAAATCCTTGGTGAGAAGTAGGTTACCCAATGAAGAGATTCCCGGCACTTTCCGGTGTGAACGCAATAGATGCTTAACATGCGATCTTGTGCAAAATTGTACAGAGATACACGGACCGTCTGGATCTGTGAAAATAGAACGGTCCTTTTGTTGTACCTCTAGAAATGTTATTTATTGTATAACTTGTCTACATTGTGGAAAATTGTATGTTGGTGAAACCGGTAGAATGCTGTGTGTTCGTGCCCGCGAACACATTGGGTCGATTAGAAACAATAAGGACACAGAGGTTGGCATGCATTTCAACCATCAAGGCCATTCCATTAATGATTTTGCCATCTGTGGAACAAAAACTGTGCCAGATCAGGTACGTAGAAGAACTTTAGAGTCCAATTTAATTGTCAAACTGGGAACTCTTTTACCCTTCTGGTTTGAATAGGGAAGAGGACTCTGCATTCAGAATTTAAATTAACTCTTCTGACTGAATTTTATTGTATTCTATGTGTTTGTCGTGAGGATACATTAGTATTATTGTGGATGTCTTTTATTATCTGTTATTTATTTTATGTCAAATTGTTGTATGAACCTTTTATATCGTCATTAACTTTTACTATTATAAGAGGTAACGTCATTATTTAGACGGCTTGATGATGACGTCACTAATTTTGTATTTTTGTACTTGGAGGATGACGTCACTAGGTTAAATGACGATGACGTCACGTGTGTTTTGTTGATGACGTCACTTGGTAACGGTGTGGTTTTTTGTTTATACTTTCATACTTGTACCCGCTGATGAAGGCTTTACGGCCGAAATATTCGGAAATAAATATTCAATTCGCCATATAAAGAACTTCTTTTTTCATTTACACTTTCACACTTGATGTCTTTCACACTTGATGTCTTTCACACTTGATGTCTTTCACACTTGATGTCTTTCACACTTGATGTCTTTCACACTTGATGGTCTTTCACACTTGATGTCTTTCACACTTGATGTCTTTCACACTTGATGTCTTTCACACTTGATGGTCTTTGACACTTGATGTCTTTCACACTTGATGTCTTTCACACTTGATGTCTTTCACACTTGATGTCTTTCACACTTGATGTCTTTCACACTTGATGTCTTTCACACTTGATTGTCCTTCACACTTGATGGTCCTTCAAACTTGATGGTCTTTCACACTTGATGTCTTTCACACTTGATGTCTCTCACAATTGATGTCTTTCACAATTGATGTCTTTCACACTTGATGTCTTTCACACTTGATGTCTTTCACACTTGATGTCTTTCACACTTGATGTCTTTCATTCTTGATGTCTTTCACACTTGATGTCTTTCACACTTGATGTCTTTCACACTTGATGTCTTTCACACTTGATGTCTTTCACACTAGATGTCTTTCACACTTGATGTCTTTCACACTTGATGTCTTTCACACTTGATGTCTTTCACACTTGATGGTCTTTCACACTTGATGGTCTTTCACACTTGATGGTCTTTCACACTTGATGTCTTTCACACTTGATGTCTTTCACACTTGATGTCTTTCACACTTGATGGTCTTTCACACTTGATGTCTTTCACACTTGATGTCTTTCACACTTGATGTCTTTCAGACTTGATGTCTTTCACACTTGATGGTATTTCGCACTTGATGTTTTCACACTTGATGTCTTTCACACTTGATGTCTTTCACACTTGATGGTCTTTCACACTTGATGGTGTTTCACACTTGATGGTCTTTCACACTTGATGTCTTTCACACTTGATGTCTTTCACACTTGATGGTCTTTCACACTTGATGTCTTTCACACTTGATGTCTTTCACACTTGATGGTCTTTCACACTTGATGTCTTTCACACTTGATGTCTTTCACACTTGATGTCTTTCACACTTGATGGTCTTTCACACTTGATGGTCTTTCACACTTGATGGTCTTTCGCACTTGATGTCTTTCACACTTGATGTCTTTCACACTTGATGTCTTTCACACTTGATGGTCTTTCACACTTGATGGTCTTTCACACTTGATGGTCTTTCACACTTGATGTCTATCACACTTGATGTCTTTCACACTTGATGTCTTTCACACTTGATGGTCTTTCACACTTGATGTCTTTCACACTTGATGTCTTTCACACTTGATGTCTTTCACACTTGATGGTCTTTCACACTTGATGGTATTTCACACTTGATGTCCTTCACACTTGATGGTCTTTCACACTTGATGTCTTTCACACTTGATGTCTTTCACACTTGATGTCTTTCACACTTGATGTCTTTCACACTTGATGTCTTTCACACTTGATGTCTTTCACACTTGATGGTCTTTCACACTTGATGGTCTTTCACACTTGATGGTCTTTCACACTTGATGGTCTTTCACACTTGATGTCTTTCACACTTGATGTCTTTCACACTTGATGTCTTTCACACTTGATGTCTTTCACACTTGATGTCTTTCGCACTTGATGTTTTCACACTTGATGTCTTTCACACTTGATGGTCTTTCACACTTGATGGTCTTTCACACTTGATGGTCTTTCACACTTAATGGTCTTTCACACTTGATGGTCTTTCACACTTGATGTCTATCACACTTGATGTCTTTCACACTTGATGTCTTTCACACTTGATGTCTTTCACACTTGATGGTCTTTCACACTTGATGTCTTTCACACTTGATGTCTTTCACACTTGATGTCTTTCACACTTGATGGTCTTTCACACTTGATGTCCTTCACACTTGATGTCTTTCACTCTTGATGGTCTTTCACACTTGATGGTCTTTCACACTTGATGGTCTTTCACACTTGATGTCTTTCACACTTGATGTCTTTCACACTTGATGGTCTTTCACACTTGATGTCTTTCACACTTGATGTCTTTCACACTTGATGTCTTTCACACTTGATGGTCTTTCACACTTGATGTCTTTCACACTTGATGTCTTTCACACTTGATGTCTTTCACACTTGATGTCTTTCACACTTGATGGTCTTTCACACTTGATGGTATTTCACACTTGATGTCCTTCACACTTGATGTCTTTCACTCTTGATGGTCTTTCACACTTGATGGTCTTTCACACTTGATGGTCTTTCACACTTGATGTCTTTCACACTTGATGTCTTTCACACTTGATGGTCTTTCACACTTGATGTCTTTCACACTTGATGTCTTACACACTTGATGTCTTTCACACTTGATGGTCTTTCACACTTGATGTCTTTCACACTTGATGTCTTTCACACTTGATGTCTTTCACACTTGATGGTTTTTCACACTTGATGGTCTTTCACACTTGATGGTCTTTCACACTTGATGGTCTTTCACACTTGATGGTCTTTCACACTTGATGTCTTTCACACTTGATGGTCTTTCACACTTGATGGTATTTCACACTTGATGTCTTTCACACTTGATGTCTTTCACACTTGATGGTCTTTCACACTTGATGGTCTTTCACACTTGATGGTCTTTCACACTTGATGTCTTTCACACTTGATGTCTTTCACACTTGATGTCTTTCACACTTGATGGTCTTTCACACTTGATGGTCTTTCACACTTGATGTCTTTCACACTTGATGTCTTTCACACTTGATGTCTTTCACACTTGATGGTCTTTCGCACTTGATGTCTTTCACACTTGATGTCTTTCACACTTGATGTCTTTCACACTTGATGGTCTTTCACACTTGATGGTCTTTCACACTTGATGGTCTTTCACACTTGATGTCTTTCACACTTGATGTCTTTCACACTTGATGTCTTTCACACTTGATGGTCTTTCACACGAAGTCTTTCACACTTGATGTCTTTCACACTTGATGTCTTTCACACTTGATGGTCTTTCACACTTGATGTCTTTCACACTTGATGTCTTTCACTCTTGATGTCTTTCACTCTTGATGGTCTTTCACTCTTGATGGTCGTTCACACTTGATGGTCTTTCACACTTGATGTCTTTCACACTTGATGTCTTTCACACTTGATTATCTTCAGTGAGTTAAGCAGCTCGACTCAATCGCCATTGTGTATGTGTAAATGAAAAAAGAAGTTCTTTATATGGCGAATTGAATATTTATTTCCGAATATTTCGGCCGTAAAGCCTTCATCAGCGGGCACAAGTATGAAAGTATAAACAAAAAACAACACCGTTACCAAGTGACGTCATCAACAAAACACACGTGACGTCATCGTCATTTAACCTAGTGACGTCATCCTCCAAGTACAAAAATACAAAATTAGTGACGTCATCGTCAAGCCGTCTAAATAATGACGTTACCTCTTATAATAGTAAAAGTTAATGACGTTATAAAAGGTTCATACAACAATTTGACATAAAATAAATAACAGATAATAAAAGACATCCACAATAATACTAATGTATCCTCACGACAAACACATAGAATACAATAAAATTCAATCAGAAGAGTTAATTTAAATTCTGAATGCAGAGTCCTCTTCCCTATTCAGACCAGAAGGGTACAGAGTTCCCAGTTTGACAATTAAATTGGACTCTAAAGTTCTTCTACGTATCTGATCTGGCACAGTTTTAATTCCACAGAGGGCAAAATCATTAATGGAATGGCCTTGAAGGTTGAAATGCCTGCCAACCTCTGTGTCCTTATTGTTTCTAATCGACCCAATGTGTTCGCGGGCACGAACACACAGCATTCTACCGGTTTCACCAACATACAATTTTCCACAATGTAGACAAGTTATACAATAAATAACATTTCAACCACAATAAATTGCATTTCAACCATCAAGGCCATTCCATTAATGATTTTGCCATCTGTGGAACAAAAACTGTGCCAGATCAGATACGTAGAAGAACTTTAGAGTCCAATTTAATTGTCAAACTGGGAACTCTTTTACCCTTCTGGTTTGAATAGGGAAGAGGACTCTGCATTCAGAATTTAAATTAACTCTTCTGACTGAATTTTATTGTATTCTATGTGTTTGTCGTGAGGATACATTAGTATTATTGTGGATGTCTTTTATTATCTGTTATTTATTTTATGTCAAATTGTTGTATGAACCTTTTATATCGTCATTAACTTTTACTATTATAAGAGGTAACGTCATTATTTAGACGGCTTGATGATGACGTCACTAATTTTGTATTTTTGTACTTGGAGGATGACGTCACTAGGTTAAATGACGATGACGTCACGTGTGTTTTGTTGATGACGTCACTTGGTAACGGTGTGGTTTTTTGTTTATACTTTCATACTTGTACCCGCTGATGAAGGCTGAAATATTCGGAAATAAATATTCAATTCGCCATATAAAGAACTTCTTTTTTCATTTACACTTTCACACTTGATGTCTTTCACACTTGATGTCTTTCACACTTGATGTCTTTCACACTTGATGTCTTTCACACTTGATGTCTTTCACACTTGATGTCTTTCACACTTGATGTTTTTCACACTTGATGTTTTTCACACTTGATGTTTTTCACACTTGTATTTCCGGCTAAAATTGTAATTTTGGTCACTTGGATATTTACTTAATTTGGAGACACATCTTAAAGGATATTGTGGAATGAATTGTAAGTTGCCTTTCTTTAATTTGATAATGATTTATATTCAGTAAATATTACTCAATGACTTGTGTTTGTTTGATTTCAATTGCGCTAGGCCTGTGTGATTTGAGGTGAATATTATAGGACTATGCGTATGAACTTATAAATAGTTAGCATCTATTTCAAGTAATGTTTCAAGTAATTTATAGACATTTGACTTAGCATATTTAATTCAAGTTTAGTACAATTCTTCAGTTAATAACTTACTACATTTTCATGATATTTCACATTCAACTTAGAATGTTTTCATTGTTTCACATCTTGTGCATCTTTCATACTAAATCTGTTTGATGGTAAAACTAGTTAATTTCCTAGTTTTCACTGAAGACAACAAAAATGTTCTCATGTACTTTCTTCATACTTTCTCTGGCTGGTGTGATGTTTAGCTAAACTAGTTAATTTGCTAGTTTTCACTGAAGCTAACAAAACTGCTATCTTGTACATCTTTAATACTGAATCATGATATTTCACATTCAACTTAGAATGTTTTCATTGCTTCACGTATGTCAAAAAGTAACTTCAAGACGGGTGTTTTGTTTTTATAGTGCATATATTACGGCTATGCAGCCTTCTTCAGTGCAAAATTATAATGACAGTTAGTTACAAAAATACATAAATAATAATAAATCATTCCTTTTGTGGTGTATAAGATTATATTTTTCAAATCTTTCGGCCATGAAGCCTTCTTCAGTGAAATACAAATGAAAATTCACAAGGAAACAAATAAACAACAATGTTAACGTCATATAACTAAGGGATGATGTCATAAGTAAATCATGTGATGTCACGACAATACAAATCTAAAAATAGATACAAAATAGATGACGTCAAGTGACGTCACGACAATATAAATCTAAAAATAGATACAAAAGAGATGACGTCACGATGGGAGCATAAATGTGACATTACGATAATAACCTAACAACATTATAGATAACTAGAAAAGCCCACTGGGTCACACACTGTTGAGATCTAAATTCACATGTTAATCTAAGTAAAATTATCAAGTGATAATCTGATGACAGACGGGCATCACAATGTTTAAATGTGGGGTAATTGTCATGTTCATCAATTTTACCCCCTTGTCCTTGTTAATCATGTGATCTTCATGTGCATTGTCAGCTGGGTGACTTGATGCAGTGACCAGAGTTGACTACTTAATTGAGTCTACTTTAATATAATTTAGCCAACATATTTTACTTGGATTAAAGCCCTTTCACAATGACGTAAAGGCAAGCAAGGAACGGCAGATTTTTGCACTGTTAAATCCGCCACATTTAGTATGCAAATGAACTGGAATTGGACTGCTGGTGACTGGTGGATGATTATTGGTTTCCAAAAAATCTAACATACATGTGACGTCACGCCAAGTGCTCTTTATCTCAATGACGTCATGCCCTATTAAGGTTGCTAGGCAACTCAATGTAGCATAACAGAGCCTCATGATGGCGACGGTTACCTGGTTACGACGCATGCGCATAACAGACTATCAACATGACGCTCAAGGCCGGATTTTCAAAACTGCTGCAGCACATGAAAAGATGGAAATAGCAAATTTAGGGTCCGTTGAACTACTAAAAGTGCCTCTGGTGCCTCTTTGGGACAATGTAAGTACCCTGTGCGAATTTGGCAGTCGTAGGCCACCCAGATTCCTCAATCCTAAAGGTGAAAGATATGTGGCTCAAGAACATGAACTTTATTAAGATAGATATATAACATTAATAATACAAGATATAAATACAGATACAGAAATATAAAATCTAATGAGAATTGAAAAAAAACTATACATGGAGGTTAATTTTTATATTGAGAGTCATCTTCCCGATTGATACCATTGGGAACTAGCGTACCCAAGGTCTGGATAACATTTGCTTCCTTATTTCGTCGAAGTTCTACATCTCTCACATTAAGCAATCCACAAACTGCGAAGTCAGCTAGACTATGGCCGTCACTATTAAAGTGACAGGCCACTTGCTTGCTAGTCTTAACATTTCTGATGTCGCTGATGTGTTCCCTTACACGATGAGAAAGGCTTCATGGCCGAAAGTTTTGAAAAATATAATCTTATACGCCACAAAAGGAATGATTTATTATTATTTATGTATTATTCTACAGGTGTGGGAGCACAGTAACTCATATTATCTACCTCCAAAGATATCATCAATGTTGAATCTTCCTCCCTGTTAAGACCAAAAGGAACGAGTGTTCCTAATTTGGTAATGAGTTTGGCCTCCATAAGACGTCTTTCATGGGTCTGATTTTGAAACATCAGACCGATGACACCCATGTCATCAATGAAGTGGCCTGCTGAATTAAAGTGAGCAGCTACCTCGGTGTCCCTCGAATTTCTATCTGAAGAAACATGTTCCCTAAATCTGACAGATAACATCCCTTCCGTTTCACCGATGTAGAGCATAGAGCATTGCATGCACACTATACAATAAATCAATCCCTTAGATGTACAGCTGAAAGAAATTTTAACTACGAAATTTCCACTTGAACCATGTATTGTGTTCATAGCTCTAACTGAAGGGCATGTCTTACATCTTGTTCTGTTACAGGGAAAAGTACCTGGTAACTCATAAGAAGGCAATTTGCTGCGGACAAGTAAATTACCTATGCTAGAGGTAATTTAGCATAGGTAATTTACTTGTCCGCACCAAATTGCCTTCTTAATTCAGCAGGCCACTCCATTGATGACATTGGTGTCATCGGTCTGATGTTTCAAAATCAGACCCATAAAAGAAGATTCAACATTTAAATAATTTTCCTCTTTTATGTACTAGTACTTCTACTCTTGAATTTTAGTCTTTGTTATTTAACTCACTCTTTTTGATATAAACTTGGAGTACATAGCCATATCTTTGCTAAATTACTGTTTGACTGTGTTTCACTAGATAATATGTAAATGTTATTCCTTGTTGCTATGGTAATGGTTTGAATAATTTTCAAGAATGTTGTTAATGTACTATTACTACCTATATAAATATTTAGAAATATCTTTATATTTCATGTTTTCGACATCTTTATTTTTCATGTTTTTTTCGACATCTTTGTACTGTATTATCAGTTTGTTATTTCATGTTGCTATGGTAACACATATATAAAAATTTTTAGGATGTGGGTTATTCTAGATTTTAGATTTTTGACTTATAACCTTGATGTGTGTTCTCTGACACAGTATTTTTGCAATTGTTCTATTTTTAGCTACTTTGCCCTTGTGGCGCCACCTATTGGAAACTAAATTGTTATGATGACGTCATGTTGTTTTTGTAACTAACTGTCATTTTCATTTTGCACTGAAGAAGGCTGCATGGCCGTAATATATGCACTATAAAAACAAAACACCAGTCTTGAAGTTACTTTTTGACATACATGGAATTACCCTGGTGTGGGAACAAACGGAGTCATTCTCTACTACTATCATGTCGAATTCATTGCTTCACATCTTGTGCATCTTTCATACTAAATCTGTTTGATGGTAAAACTAGTTAATTTCCTAGTTTTCACTGAAGACAACAAAATTGTTCTCATGGGCAGTTTTACAGTATTTGCACTCAAAGTGTCTCATGGGGGGTCAAAATAAAGTTTGAAATTTGAGAATTTCCATCATTCTATCATAAAATTAACATATTACTGCTTCTATAATCAAAGAGGACTGAAGTGATTTGGTGGTTTACTACAAAAATACCGCTACTTAAAGTAGGCCTGGGTTGATTCTTGAAAAAACTGTTTATCAGGAAAAATATACGTCTAGAAACAATTTTCACCCATTCTTATTCATGGAAATCAAGCCACATTGTTGCATAGGAACATCAAAACCCATACAAAACTAAAATTTTGATTAAACATGCCACAATTTTTTTTTTACCATTTTTATTACGAAATTACAGAAATCTGGCTTGCCATTACCCTGAAAGTTTCTGTTGAGTAGGGTAATAGTCTCAAAAGACACATGATTTCCATGGTCAATAATTCCTAGGTATCCTATTAACCCCATGTCAGGTTTTGTTACTGTACGATTGAAACTCACGGTGTTCGGTTGTGTCAAACATAGTGTTTTGGAGCAAAAAACCGCCGAAAATTACCAAAAATCAGGCGCCTTTGGAAAAATCATCTTTGATGGCTCCATTAACAAGATATTTGGTTATAATCCTTTAAAGTCATTCAGTTAATAGCGAAAAATTACAATTATATTGATATATGACACAAATAAATCAACTTTTTTCTAAATTTTGATTTTCTCAAAATAGTATAATAGATAACGAAAGATAATATATTTGACATCTTCAATACTTATAAAAACCCTTTTTAGGCATCTTGGTTTACTTAGTTTGTATAACCATGGTCGTTTCTCCAATGAATCCAGTGTTAAAATGCACAAATCAGAGCAAAATTTCTGATGTGTTGGAGAGGACATTTTTTGACATCATGAATTTTAATTTCGAAAATGTATGAACATGGCCTGGATATCTTTTTAACTTGTACTTGTCACTTACTTGTAAAGGCACATGATTGAGCAACAAACAAATAGCTTGTTTTTCCTACAAAACACTTAGTGTTTTTTCTATGGGTTGGAGAGGACATGCTTTTTTTGACATCATATTCAAGCCTCACATTCTGAAAACCAATTAGGGGAGACCGGGGCTGGTTGTCACAGGGGCAGGTTGTCACACTTATTATTGCACTGAACTAGAGAGTTATACAGCTCAACCAATCATTGTTTACTGCTTTTAGAACCCACTGGAAAAATCCTGACCCCTGGAAGGGAGTTTGGTAGGCACACGGTCTATTAAAAAATTCTGTTCACAAAAAGTAAATTTTTACCTGCAACTTGCATGTTATCGTACTCTTTAACAAACAGTTGTTGAAAAAGGTACAGTTTATACACTTACCATGTTAACATCTCCTTAAATAATGATAGGAAGAAATAGTGAAAAATATGATAAGAACAGCCGTGGTCGCCTGTTTTTTAAATTTTCATCGGTCGGGGCAGGTTGTCACAAAAAGACGGGCAGGTTGTCACACTTTTTGGAGCTGGTTGTTACCCATTAGGACCAGTCTTTTAAACCAAAAAACTATCAAAAATATAAATTGGTGACTTATAAATGCTATTGATGACTAAAGATGTATGCAGATATGGCATAGTGACAAAGTAAATCTATTTCAAATTAATAAAGAAATTTTCTAAAAAAATGGGTAATTTTCCTCCTCCTGATCAGTATGCTTTTCTGCTGCTTGGTAAGCCTTCATTCGTAGCACCCTTGTACACAGTATCGTGTTCGTTGAGGTCTTCACTCGGCAAACAGAGGATTCCTCATATGTCCAAAATAACTTGCTTTAGTCAAGATCTGCCTTACGGACCTATCATACTTTTCTCGTAATAATTGCATAAACATGAAAAATCGGCTGAGTGCAAATACTCTAAAACTGCCCTCGTGTACTTTTTTTCATACTTTCTCTGGCTGGTGTAATGTTATAATAAAACCCCATGACAGTGTAGTTCACAGCTATGAACATCATGAGTGTCAGGTCTGCTCGAAATTAACACGATTCCGAAGGACGAGTGTTATTTAGAAGGCAGACCTGACACGAATGATTTCAGTGAGTAAAGGAACTCGACTCCATCGCCATCGTGTATGTATAAATGAATAAAGGAGTTCTTTATATGGCGAATTGAATATTTATTTCCGAATATTTCGGCTGTAAAGCCTTCATCAGCGGGTACAAGTATGAAAGTATAAACAAAAAACAACACCGTTACCAAGTGACGTCATCAACAAAACACACGTGACGTCATCGTCATTTAACCTAGTGACGTCATCCTCCAAGAACAAAAATACAAAATTAGTGACGGCATAGTCAAGCCGTCTAAATAATGACGTTAACTCTTATAATAGTAAAAGTTAATGACGTTATGAAAGGTTCATACAACAATTGAACATAAAATAAATAACAGATAATAAATGACATCCACAATAACACTAAGGTATCCTCACGACAAACACATATAATACAATCAAATTCAGTCAGAAAAGTTAATTTAAATTCTGAATGCAGAGTCCTCTTCCCTATTCAGACCAGAAGGGTACAGAGTTCCCAGTTTGACAATTAAATTGGACTCTAAAGTTCTTCTACGCATTTGTTCTGGCACAGTTTTAATTCCATAGATTGCAAAATCATTAATGGAATGGTCTTGAAGGTTAAAATGCCTGCCAACCTCAGTGTCCTTATTGTTTCTAATCGACCCAATGTGTTCGCGGGCACGAACACACAGCATTCTACCGGTTTCACCAACATACAATTCTCCACAATGTAGACAAGTTATACAATTAATAACATTTCCAGAGGTACAACAAAAGGACCGTTCTATTTTCACAGATCCAGACGGTCCGTGTATGTCTGTACAATTTTGCACAAGATCGCATGTTAAGCATCTATTGCGTTCACACCGGAAAGTGCCGGGAATCTCTTCATTGGGTAACCTACTTCTCACCAAGGATTTGCTCAGATTTGGAGGATTTCTGTATGCTGTAATAATATTGTCTCCAAAGAGGGAACCTAAATCATGATCATCTTTAAGAATTTGTAAGTTCTTTTTTACAATTCTCGCCACTTTCTGATTTTCTCTATTGTATTCTAAGACTAGCGGTAATTTGGTGTCTGAGGAATTGTTTTCAACATTATGAAGCAAGTCATTTCTGTCAACAGAACTTATCTTTTCCCTGGCTGCTGAGATGACCTGAAGTTGATAACCACATATTAATGATAATGAGCAAACGTGTAGAAACTGGGGGGAGGGAGGGGAGCGGGGCCGGCAGGGGCAGCTGCCCCCCTAAAAATCCGGTAACCTTCAAAATTGACAAATGTTGAATTAGGGCAAAGATTTGAAAAATTCGGGCAGAAAGCCCACCTCTCTAATGCCTTATAATGACCAGCATGTAACTAAACTTCTTAAACGATGATATGTCAGTGAACTTGCTTTCTTAATGCGTTTGTATACAATGACATTTTAAATCTACCTTGATTTTAAGACTTCATTCCTTGCTGTTTTTTTCTGGCTGTTTTAAAGTGATTTTAGGCCACACCTAATAAATTTTATGGGTAAGAGAATTGCTCCTTTTAAAACAATCAAATTAATATTAAAATAAATTTCTAAAATAATTTACCACCCACATGGATCACCAAAGTCTGTTGAAAAAATTAAATTCCCCATCATGAAAAGATAACCAGAATTTTTACGATTTGCTTTACTTGCTCATATATTTCCCCATTGACAGGTAGGCTATTTAGAATACAGAGAACTTCATCTTCACAACTCTTTCGATGACCATGCCTAATTAGATGTGGCTTTCAGTTTCGTATCACATTGTGGAAGTGTAAATTTATTCAAATTCTCCTATCTGAATTAACACTTTCCCAAATTCATCTGAAAAACTTGCTGTTCAGGGAGCAGGTTCAGGGAGCCAACTTCCCAGGGCCCACCAATGTGAAGTTGGCTCCCTGGATCTGGCTCCCTGGCAGCTCCCTGGCAGCTCCCTGAACGATCTGTCACCAGTGTTGGGCAAGTTATCAACAATGTTAACTGAGTTAACAAGAACAAAAAAAAAAAAAGGGTGGATAAACAACACAATAAGGTCATATTATTTCATTGATATAGATAGATAGATAGATAGGTAGATAGATAGGTTACACTCAGCGGTCGAAATAGGCCATGCTATTTGGGGGGGTCTTTCAGTTGGAAGACCCAAAGGGTTGAAGCCCTTGTAGCTGGCAGTCCGCGGGCTGCTAGCGGGCCTCCAGAGGTGCCCTGAAGCCGAAGTTATTCAGATGCTCTAAAAAAGAACTCTGGGCTTTTTAAAGGTATGTTTTATCCCAGAAAATGAGTTGTGAAAACCCTATTGGTAATGTATACAAATTACAAAAGGCTGTTGTTTGCTGATTAGGCTTTACTTGCTGCTTCATGCTCACTTCTCAGCACACTTTCAGTATTGGGGGGGGGGGTTTCTTGAGGACCCCCTCTGGGTCCTTTTGAAAAATGTATTTGAGGGGGTCACATTTATAAGCATTTGGGGGGTCAAACCCCGCCTGACCCCCCCTTATTTCGACCACTGGTTACACTGCTGTGACGCTCTTTGATTGACGACTTATTGACAATTTTTTTCCAACATTTAATCCATTGAACGGATTTTTACTGTTTTACTTTTTAGACTGAAAGGTCATGATTTTGTGCTTTGAGACTGAAAAAATATGAATTTGGACTTTCATATATTTCCGATTTGGACACTTTTTTTTCTCTGTCTCTATTTTTTTTCTCTGTCTCTATTTTTTTTTCTCTCTTTCTTCATCTTCTTCTTTTATTACCACTGTATAGTTGTACAGAAGTTTAACACTTGCATTTCAAATTGTATTTGATGGTATACGACTTCAAATAAAATAATACGTACAATGTAGATTAAACATAATTGTATACAAATGCATTAAAAAAGCAGGTACCCTGTAAAAACAATTTAGTCATTTACTAGTCATTATCATTAACATGGCCAAGTAAGGTTTTTAGACTATCAGAAATGACATCACCGACAATGACTGGTTTGGTGGCACTTCTCACTGTATGGATGAGCTTTTACGATAATCAGCATCAAGTGAGTAGCCCCCATGCTAGGATTATTTTCGGTCAAAAATTCCAGGGAGCTGTGAGGGAGCCATCAGGGAGCTAGTTCAGGGAGCCAGGTTCACAATTTCCAGGGAGCTACTAGGGAGCTGCCAGGGAGCTAGTTCAGGGAGCTATCTTCACTTTCTCAGGGAGCTACCAGGGAGCTGCCGGGGAGCCAAATCCAGGGAGCCAACTTCACCTGACTATAAGAAGGACCCATTTTTGTGCCCATTGCAACTCCTCTAATCTGATCAAAGTATTCACCATTAAATTCGAAATGATTATTGGACAACACCAGATAGTGTTTTAAAGCTAGCAATCCTTCATTGTTCGGAATGACAGTGTAGAGCGATTTGACATCCATGGTAAACAAAAGAGGAATATCTGCTGGGTCAAAAGTAACATCATCTAAAAGATTCAGAACATGGTTGGTGTCCTTGACATGGGAATCCAGTTGACAAACTAAAGGTTGAAATTGATCATCAAAGAACTTTGAAACAATTGATGTGGGAAACGAAACAGTCGAAACAACTGGCCTACCAGGGTTACCTAGCTTGTGAATTTTGGGGAGCAAATAAAACAGCCACATCGTGGATTTTTTTCTATCAGGGTACGAGCACCTTCTTTAAGGTTATCACAAGCGATTTCTTCCTCAATAATTTCACTGACAAGTTTATTAATCTTATCAGTGCGATCGCCAGAAACTTTTTCATAGAAATTAGCATCACTTAACTGCCGTTCTCCCTCTGCCACATACAAATCTCTATTCCATACGACTACAGCTCCACCTTTGTCTGCCCTTTTGATTACAATGTCACGTCTCGACCTAAGGTCATTTAAAGCGTCTTTTTCCTCTCTTGGCAAATTTCCAACACGATTTGTACTTTTCATCCTGTTGACTTCCTCCTTACATCGCGAGATGAAATTTTCCATGGCTTGCGATGAACAGGGCGGAGTCCATCTGGAATAGGGTCGTCTGTATTTTCTGAAGTAGATAATATGAGTTACTGTGCTCTCACACCAGTAGAATAATACATAAATAATAATAAATCATTCCTTTTGTGGTGTATAAGATTATATCTTTCAAAACTTTCGGCCATGAAGCCTTCTTCAGTGAAATACAAATGAAAATTACATTTGTATTTCACTGAAGAAGGCTTCATGGCCGAAAGTTTTGAAAGATATAATCTTATACACCACAAAAGGAATGATTTATTATTATCTATGTATTTTCTGAACTCATCTTCTGTGGAATCATCAACGAAACCTTGGTTGGGATTGTTGAAATGGGCGTGAGTCTACGGAAAAAATGTTCAAGGTCTTGCAAAGTAGATTTCTTGTCAAAGTTTATGGGAGTAGGGATGAACGTCAAGCCTTTCTCTTCAACAGATTGTTCGCTATCAGAGAGAGTTAGTTCCTTTGGAATCGTGACAACTAGGTTTTCCGATCTTGAATTGACTGAAGTAGAAGTAATCGAAAAATTCTCCAATAGGTTTTCTAATTTCATGTTTTTCGTTTCTTTTAAAGTTGCAAAAAGCAGTTTATTCAAGCGGAAAACTTCAGACTTTAGACTGCTGACGAAAGGATGGTCAATCTCTTGTAAAACTGCTTTTGCCGCTTGTAAACATGAGTCCGTCTTGTCAAGAGAATCAGAAAAATTCTTGAGAGTGGCCTGCATCATTTTTCTGGAACAAGTTGTTTTCGTGTTGGAGATTTTGCGAGCTAAGTAGTTGGGTATGGAAGATGATGATGACTTGTTAGTGATAGTGAAACCTTTCGGGATGACTGTCTTCTTCAAGCAATTTCTGAGGAACCAGACATGGCTGCTGAATTTAGTTTTCTTAAATATAGATAATCCGTATGATCGTGCAATTGACTTGTAGTCATCGGGTAAAGTGTCAATGAACGTCATGAGATAACGATGAGTTTCTTTGAAAATCTTCATTCTTCCAGTGATTAGGAGTCTTTTTTCTTTGAATATCTTCAGTGAGTAAAGGAACTCGACTCCATCGCCATTGTGTATGTATAAATGAATAAAGGAGTTCTCTATATGGCGAATTGAATATTAATATAAACAACTTAGAATGTTTTCATTGTTTCACATCTTGTGCATCTTTCATACTAAATCTGTTTGATGGTAAAACTAGTTAATTTCCTAGTTTTCACTGAAGACAACAAAAATGTTCTCATGTACTTTTTTCATACTTTCTCTGGCTGGTGTGATGTTTAGCTAAACTAGTTAATTTGCTAGTTTTCACTGAAGCTAACAAAACTGCTATCTTGTACATCTTTAATACTTAATCTGTCTCCTTTGATGGTTAGACTAGTTAACTCACTAGTTTTCACTGAATCCAACGAAAATACTATCGTGTATAACTTTCATACTTAATCTGTCTCGTTTGATGGCAAACTACTTTCTTTGCTAGTTCTCACTGAAGCTAACAAAAACCGTTATCTGTACTTTTTTCATGCCTGATCTGGCTAGTATGGCGGTAAATCTAGCTACTTTATAGTAGTAGAGAATGACTCCGTTTGTTCCCACACCAGGGTAATTCCATGTATGTCAAAAAGTAACTTCAAGACTGGTGTTTTGTTTTTATAGTGCATATATTACGGCCATGCAGCCTTCTTCAGTGCAAAATGAAAATGACAGTTAGTTACAAAAACAACATGACGTCATCATAACAATACAGTTTCCTATAGGTGGCGCCACAAGGGCAAAGTAGCTAAAAATAGAACAATTACAAAAATACTGTGTCAGAGAACACACATCAAGGTCAAAAATCTAAAATCTAGAATAACCCACATCCTAAAAAATTTATATATGTGTTACCATAGCAACATCAAATAACAAACTGATAATACAGTACAAAGATGTCGAAAACATGAAATATAAAGATATTTCTAAATATTTATATAGATAGTAATAGTACATTAACAACATTCTTGAAAATGATTCAAACCATTACCATAGCAACAAGGAATAACATTTACATATTATCTAGTGAAACACCATCAAACAATAATTTAGCAAAGACATGGCTATGTACTCCAAGTTTATATCAAAAAGAGTGAGTTAAATAACAAAGACTAAAATTCCAGAGTAGAAGTACTTGTACATAATAGAGGAAAATTATTTAAATGTTGAATCTTCCTCCCGGTTAAGACCAAAAGGAACAAGTGTAATGAGTTTGGCCTCCATAAGGCGTCTTTTACGGGTCTGATTTTGAAACATCAGACCGATGACATTGTCATCAATGGAGTGGCCTGCTGAATTAAAGTGTGCAGCTACCTCGGTGTCCCTCGAATTTCTAACTGAAGAAACATGTTCCCTAAATCTGACAGATAACATCCTTTCCGTTTCACCGATGTAGAGCATAGAACATTGCATGCACACTATACAATAAATCAATCCCTTAGATGTACAGCTGAAAGAACTTTTAACTACGAAATTTCCACTTGGACCATATATTGTGTTCATAGCTCTAACTGAAGGGCATGTCTTACATCTTGTTCTGTTACAGGGAAAAGTACCTGGTAACTCATAAGAAGGCAATTTGCTGCGGACAAGTAAATTACCTATGCTAGAAGGGTTCCTATATGCAGTAAAGATGTTGCCATCAAAGAGGTGACCTACCTCCTCATCTCATGCTAACAGTTTGGCATTTTTGGCTATTATGCGTGCAACTTTCTGACTGACGCAGTTAAAAGTGAAAACTGCTGGGATTTTAGAATTCTATTCATTCTTGGGAGTGGGGGAGAGGGCATCCGAACGAGAAATGTTAACAATCTTTTCTTTTGCTTTTGTGATAATTTCTTCAGGGTATCCTCTTTTCTTGAAAAAGGTTGACATTGTGTCAACTTGGACTAGAAAGTCAATTTCATCGGAACATATTCTTCGTAGTCTTAGACACTGGCTGAAGGGAATGCTATTTTTGCAATGACTTGGGTGGTGAGATGAGTATTGCAGGTAGCTGTGGGAATTGGTGTCTTTGTAATACACTCCTGACTCTATCCTATTTGACTCATTATCTACCTTAAATCGAACATCCAGGAATGGTATTTCAGTTTCTGAAATCTCAGACGTAAATTTAACTGCAGGGTTGAATGTGCTAAATGCATGAATAAAACTGTTTAGCTCATCCAGTGTCATTGAAGTAGCCCCAAACACATCGTCAATGTAACGCTTAAGTAATTCAGGTTTAGGGCCCGAATATTGACTAAGGAACTTTTCCTCTATGTAACCCATGAAAAGATTAGCATAAGATGGACCCATTCTAGTTCCCATAGCTACGCCACTCTTTTGTGTGAAAAAATCACCATTGAATTCAAAATGATTTTGTGTCAAAACAAGCTCAGCTAAATGCAACACAGTACTTGTAGGAGGTTCGGGACTGTCTCTCTTATCTAGGAAATGTTTCAGAGCAGTTAACCCCTCATCATTGGGTATCACAGTGTATAAAGATTTGACATCCATAGTGAAAAGAAAATGTCTCGAGCCATCATTAAATTCAAAATCTTCCACAGTTTTAAGAATGTCATTGGTATCTTTGACAAATGTTGGAAGAGTACTGACCAGTGGCTTCAAAAGTTCATCGATAAAGTTCGAAATGATGCTGGTCGGGAAGCTACAAGTAGAAACCACAGGGCGTCCAGGGTTCCCTGCCTTGTGAATTTTTGGAAGTAAATAGAAACGTCCACATCTAGGGTTCTTTTCGATAAGGCGAAGGGCCTCCTCTGGTAGTCGTTCGTCTCGGATTTTTTCCTTAATGGTGTCCTCGACAATCTTGGATATTGCAGTGGTGCAGTCCTCACTTTTCTTTTCATAAAATGTGTCATCAGAGAGTTGTCTTTGGGCTTCTGCAATGTATAAGTCTTTGTCCCAGAAAACGACTGCACCACCTTTATCAGCTCTCTTTATAACGATATTCTTGCGGCTTTTGAGATCCGAAAGGGCTGTCTTTTCCGCAGGAGTTAAGTTGGACTGTCTTGTCCGATCATTCAACGTTACAAGTTTAACTTCCTCCTTACATCTTGCAATGAAATTTTCGACTGCTGGAGTTGAAGTAGGCGGCACCCAGGAGGACTTGCTTTTGTATTTGTCATATATGTTATCTGACAAATTTGGTCGTTCGGGATCAATTGTTCGATTGGCGTCATTAAAGAACGCGTGAATTTTTAATCTCCGAAAAAAGTTCTCCAAATCCTGTGATGTAGTGTCAGCATCGTTAGATTGCGGAGTGGGAATAAAAGTGAGACCCTTGCTCAGTACAGACCGTTCCTCTCCACTGGATTTATTGTATAGTGTGCATGCAATGTTCTATGCTCTACATCGGTGAAACGGAAAGGATGTTATCTGTCAGATTTAGGGAACATGTTTCTTCAGTTAGAAATTCGAGGGACACCGAGGCAGCTGCACACTTTAATTCAGCAGGCCACTCCATTGATGACATGGGTGTCATCGGTCTGATGTTTCAAAATTAGACCCATAAAAGACGCCTTATGGAGGCCAAACTCATTACCAAATTAGGAACACTTGTTCCTTTTGGTCTTAACCGGGAGGAAGATAATTTTCCTCTATTATGTACAAGTACTTCTACTCTTGAATTTTAGTCTTAGTTATTTAACTCACTCTTTTTTATATAAACTTGGAGTACATCGCCATGTCTTTGCTAAATTATTGTTTGATGGTGTTTCACTAGATAATATGTAAATGTTATTCCTTGTTGCTATGGTAATGGTTTGAATCATTTTCAAGAATGTTGTTAATGTACTATTACTATCTATATAAATATTTAGAAATATCTTTATATTTCATGTTTTCGACATCTTTGTACTGTATTATCAGTTTGTTATTTCATGTTGCTATGGTAACACATATATAAATTTTTTTAGGATGTGGGTTATTCTAGATTTTAGATTTTTGACTTATAACCTTGATGTGTGTTCTCTGACACTGTATTTTTGCAATTGTTCTATTTTTAGCTACTTTGCCCTTGTGGCGCCACCTATTGGAAACTGTATTGTTATGATGACGTCATGTTGTTTTTGTAACTAACTGTCATTTTCATTTTGCACTGAAGAAGGCTGCATGGCCGTAATATATGCACTATAAAAACAAAACACCAGTCTTGAAGTTACTTTTTGACATACATGAATCTAGCTACTTTGCCAGTTTTCACTAAAGCTAACACAAATGCTATCTTGTACATCTTACATAATGAATCTGTCTCGTTTGACGGTAAAACTACTTTGCTAGTTTTCACTGAAGATAACAAAAATGTCATCCTGTACTTTTTTTCATACTTTCTCTGGCTGGCGTGATGACTAAAGTAGTGAAGATGCTAGTGTTCACTGAAAGAACAAAAATTCCATCTTCCATATCTTTCATACTTAATATGTCTCAAAACTACTTACTTAGCTAGTTTCTAACAGAGGCTAACAGAAAACGTTATCCTGTACTTTTTTTCATACCTAATCTGATGGTGTGATGGTAAAACTACTTTGCTCGTTTTCACTGAAGCTACCGAAAAAATTTATCTTGTATTTTCCACACTTGCTCGGGCTGGTGTGATGGCTAAAACTAGTTAATTTGCTAGTTTTCATTTGTGACCTGCTCCACCAAAATGAGTTCAAAGTAGGCTTTACATATTTCTCAGAAATTAGCAAAATGTGTCAAAAGGTCACATTTTGATGTTTTTTTTGCTGTTGGTACCACGTTTTAGCAAAAGTAATTTTCTTTGAATAATTAAGACCATTTAACCAAAAATTGATCTTAAATTATCTAAATTGAGTGTCCCTCTCGATTTTCTTAGTTCTTTTATTGTAATGGGGGGAAATTCAAATGCCATTTTCTCAAAGTTTGATGTTTCGTATCATCGATGTTTGAGGTGCCATATCTTTGGATTGGATAGAGATATCAAAACATACTAAACATCATTTTAAAGCTCAATTCCAGTAGAATGAAGTCATTTTCATACCTAAATATGATAGGAGGCCGACTCGAACCCATTTTGGTGGAGCAGGTCACATTTAAGCTAACGAAAATGTTCTCCTGTACATCTGTCACACTTAATCTAGCCTAAAACTAGTTAATTTGCTATTTTTCACTAAAGTTAACGAAATGCTATTCTGTACATTTTTTCATAATTGCCCAGCTTGGTGTGATTTCTTAACTAGGTGACTTGCTATTTTTCACCAAACTAGTTTAGTTTCCGCTGAATCTAACTGACCTGTGTGATTAAATGTAACGGTGTTGTTTTTTGTTTATACTTTCATACTTGTACCACTGGCGATGGATTCGAGTTGCTATACCCACTGATGATTAAATGTATGAAAGCTATGATTTATGTTATTATGTATTTCCTTGTTTAATAATTCTAGTTTGACTTTCCAGTCATGATTCATATCTCAGTATGAGAAGTCATTAGCTTCATGCAACTAGAAGTCTTTGGTCCATGATGATTCTTCAACAATGTGTCTCTTTGTTTCAATGTGTTTGACAGTTAAAAGTTTTCTCTATTATTCTTTGAAGCAACAGATTTATATTTTCCACACTAGACGTTTTCCACACTTGATGTTTTTCACACTTGATGTTTTTCACACTTAATGTCTTTCACACTTGATGTTTTTCACACCTGTGTTTCCGGCTAAAATTGTAATTTTGGTCACTTGGATATTTACTTCATTTGGAGACACATCTTAAAGGATATTGTGGAATGAATTGTAAGTTGACTTTCTTTAATTTTATAATGATTTATATTCAGTAAATATTACTCAATGACTTGTGTTTGTTTGATTTCAATTGTGCTAGGCCTGTGTGATTTGAGGTGAATATTATAGGACTATGCATATGAACTTATAAATAGTTAGCATTTATTTCAAGTAATGTTTCAAGTAATTTATAGACATTTGACTTAGCATATTTAATTCAAGTTTAGTACAATTCTTCAGTTAATAACTTAGTACATTTTCATGATATTTCACATTCAACTTAGAATGTTTTCATTGCTTCACATCTTATGCATCTTTCATACTAAATCTGTTTTGATGGTAAAACTAGTTAATTTCCTAGTACTACATGTAGGAACGAACAATATCACAATATGCGATTACGTAATGATATTGTAGGCCCTGCCATGATATCGTAGGATATCCTGGCCCCTGCCCTGTGGCCAGTCCGGCGGCTGATGGCTGAGTAAACATTGTAGAACAATGGGATTGTTTGTTTAGCTAATTACTCCTTTGATCTTGTCTGGTGATACTGTAGAAATCGCTGCAGCCTGTCCTCTCCCTGTGTGAAAAGTAAATATTGACAGAACAATGCCATTGTTTACTTAGCCGATCGATCCTTTGATCTCGTCACGATCGTACATGGATCCATTCAATTTCTAGGAACAATAGCTGTTTGCTTTTCTCCAGTGCCAGGTGTTGGGCCAGTGGATGACTAGAAAAGTAAAAATTGACTGAACAATGGGCTTGTTTATCTAATTAACCACTCCTTTTATCTCATCGACTGATCCATTCAATTTCTAGGAACAATTGCTGTTTGCTTTTCTTAATTGACATGTGTCCTTTTTCAACAAAGTACTCTACTTGTCTCCTTCATATTTTATTACCACTGACATTAAATTTTTGAATGTTTGTATGAATTGCTTAAAGAAGCTTGTAGGAAAAAAAAGGAAACATTGCATTTCCATGTTATAAACAATCTGTCTACGTATGTTTGTCACTTAATGCTTGTAAAAGCACTCATGCGTTAACTCTGCTCAGCCTACCTGCTTCACCCCTGACTCTCTGTTTACCTCCCTCTCAAGCCTCTACCCTTCAACTTCCCTTGAAAAAATAATAATAGAAAAACAAGAGTTTTCCTCATGATATATATATATATACAATCATATCTGCTTTTACCAAAAAATATCAATCCAGGAATTTAAAAAGTCACTTGCATTGGCATCCAGTTTCAGTTGACACTTTGCACTTGAGCCGAACACATTGTAGGTTTATATTATCTTTGCATTCTACACAATGGAGAATAGCCAGCTGCGCTGTCCTGTTGACAAGGGTGAACTTCAAACAAGTCATGGTCAAGGTGAATCTTCCATGGAGCTGTCAGATATTTTACCAGCAGAAAATACCATTCTGAATGTTGATTCAATGGATACAGTGCTTACAACAGACTCAAATGATGCGGCTGTAGTTCATAGTCATGTATGTCTATGTCCAATATCACCTGATCACTTACCAAATAGTAGCAAGTTATATTGTACTTTTGAAATCTTGCTTTATTGTGCCATATTTATATGTTTGGTAAACCTAAACCTTGACCTTGACCCTGGCAATCTCATTAAGATATTTTCAAAATTAATCATGATTGTGCAGGAAGATAAAAATGAACATACTGCTCCACAAAAACTACTGCTTAAAAAAATAGAAAATGAAGACTAACAAAGTCCACTGATGTGTGTTTCCTTCGCCAGACTGCTGGGGTGACTGTCACACTTCATTGACTGGCCATTCCTGGAAATTTGTTCACCCCACCTTCCATGGCACCATCGGCCACCCCGAGTACAATGGATGTTCCACATCAGTTGAGGAGAACAATTTTCTAGGAGGAACATACTGCTGGCAATCATCACCCACACCACTCCCATCCTCAAAGTCATTTACATGTCAATATGTGCAATCCTTGTTAAAATGAAGTGACAGAAGTTTGTAAAATCACTCCGACTTGTTTCACTCACTGGAGAAAGAACAATGAGCTTTTACAACAGGAAGACCACTTCTCACCACACTCATGTCTTTCAAGAGGCTGACTGTCATACGGCGTATGACTTTCAGGTGGCCGATGACACGCAACATAATCGGTTATCGATTACCAGATACAGCGCCGCTCCACCCAGCACCATCACTTTGACTGCAAATGATATTTTGAGTCTTCTGAAGAAGGTAGCCCTTCTCAGGGCTCTCTTCTTCGGCTTCGAGGAGAGGACAACTGACATCACCGACTCGATAGCAGTGTCCAGGACCACGGACATCATGGGGAGGTGGTCAACAACCATCATGCAGAGGATGTCTGGTATCTTGACCCATGATGACGTACATCTGAAGCTATATTCCATTGAGATGACAGTAGACTGCTTCGACGATTTATGGATTCTCCTGATTAACATCCAACCAATGCTCAAGGAGACCTACGTCTTCCCCCCTGCCCACGATGTCCTTAGGATGGTACGCAGGACCTCCCTCACGGAGACCCTGAAGCCCTCCCTCAATACTTCATTACGTCCGAGGAGGCTTCCCGAGGCCTGGCCCAAACTGCCTATATATGGAGGGAGGAGTACGAACGATACTTGCACGCCCTGAGGGTCTTCAGGAGGATACAAGCACGTGTAGACCCTCAGGTTGGCACCCAGGCCTCTCCCATCGTTGTCGATGACGATGACAGGCCCTCCCTACTGACTTTTGTACGATCAGATGGAAGCACCCTCGCCACGTATGGATTCCAGGAAGGCCAGGAACCCGAATACCTGCTCGAGCTAGTAACAATTGGGAGGCCCCGTCAAGACACCATATGTCGGTACTTGGCCATGAATTTTTCATGGTCAAGATAGTGAAATACCAGGACATGGGATTACCACCAGTCACAACTGCCCAGGAGGATATGTCTGGAAGATGGGCTTCTTTCCAGAGGCACTGCGCAGACATCCTCCAGGAACTCCAATACGTCAAGGACACTCCGACCCAGGAGTACATAAAAACACTGACGAATGGCAGGGACAGGTTGTCGCCAGTAAAAATGGCAATCGAAGCTATGACTGTGCCTACAGCCTACAATGAGAAAACTGCCCTCACTCTGGCTTATCTGAACGCCTTATTCAGAAAGTACCAGCTGGTATTTAATATTTAGTCTAAAAAAGGACACTTTGATTCTTTGAATATATTTATGTCACTTTTTTGAAAAGCTTTTCAAAAAATGTATGTTTATGTGTACTACCGCGTTGAAATGTTTTCAATATGCTATATCTGATTGTCTGCATAATCAATTTCCTGGCTTTAAACATGTATGTATATAATATATACCACCTCATTGAAATGTTTGTGTAATAAATTTACTTGTCCTTTTTCAAAACTTACAATTCGTGCCTTTGTTCAACTCTGTATTTCCTTGATCACTTGTCAGCAAGCACTCAGCCTGATTTCATAAATCTTTTGTGAAAAAAGATGATGAACAAAACTACTTTCCCCTCTTTTTTGAGGAAGTTTAAATCGTGATACTTTTCAATCCACTACACTCCTATAAGAGGAGGAAGAACAGAAGAACAGAAGAAGAACAGAAGAAGAACAGAAGAAGAAAAGAAGAAGAAGAAGAGTAGAAGAAGAAGAAGAGTAGAAGAATAAGGAGATAACTGTAGAATAAGAATTAAAGTATTTTAAATTAAACAAACTAATGTTTTTCAAATTGAAACTTTATTAAAGGAATAACTTTTGTCAGAAAATATGAACACTACAAGAAAAGAATCATGTGAAAACTTTTCCAAGTAAATTAAAGTTTCTTTACAGGCCATAAACAATCATGACTAAACTGTAATCTACACTTATAAGATCCTGATATAAAAAATATCTCATTTAAAAAAAAAAGGATTCACTTAAACAAATTGATGTAAGTCTTAACTCTTACAAAATATAGCAAATGACCTTCCAAAAAAAAAAAATCCAACATTTTAATTCTTAAAACCATATTCTTTCTTTTTAGGCAAAAAATTATATTACCAAAAGATAATCAGGAAACTTTGTCACTATAATTTCAAGGTAAATTGGAGAAATCCTCTTTTTTGTTTGGATAAAAAATCATACACTAATGAACTATAGCCAAACAAATTATGTGAAGCTCAACTTGTACTACATAATCTAACAAAGTCTCTTAGGGTCTCCTTTAAACAAAACATCATAAATCTTCATAAGATTCATCCTCATACATAAATATAACTAATAATAATTTCTCTAACAAAAGAGAATCATTCCCCCTCTCATACTTGCACATAGAATCCATTTCAATCTATCAAAACTCATTCACCAAAGAAAAAAATGTTAAAAACAGGAGATCTCAAATGAGATAATGCTTTTACTTTTGTCTAGTGAGATCATAACAATATCATAAAAACATATCCCCAGTTTTACAGGAACAAAACAATATCAAGTCTATTTAAATACCTAAAAGTACTTTCTAACTAAATCCAATCATTCTCTCTCATTCATACAAATAGAACCTATTCAATCTTTCCAGTCTATAAACACTCATTCTCCATTTTAACCCAAACAACTGTAAAAGACAGCAAGAGATCTAGAATAAGATAATACCTTTACACGTTACATGAATACAATTCTCAAAAAGAGATCATTAAAACAGTTCAAAAATATATATCTATCTCAAAGTTTCACCAGCTCATTAAAACACTTAAAAAATACATAAATATATAGCAGCAAAATATATATCTCAGTAAAGTTTCACCAGTGCAGGGCAAGATTATGACATCATATATAGTCCAATCTGTAAGACACATGTGTATTAGAAATATGTATGAGCAAAATTAACAGTCTTTTCTGCAGTCACACTCTAGGCCTTAACCTACTCCCAAGGATGGCCTTCTCATCAATCCCATGAAGCAAAATCCGCTGCCTTCTGCGTACGGGGGCATGGAGACCGTCACCCTCCAGCCCTTCATGCTGCACCAATGCACCCTCCCCCAGATGCCCTCCTTGCTGCCTCTGAAGCTCCCTGATGACAGCCAGGAAGACTCTGAGGAGAGCTTGTATCAGTCCATTCCATGTCCAGTTATTTCTTTGTTCATAGACAGTTCTGAGTCCGTTCATCTGTAAGTGATTAGGAGCAATTAAGGTTCCCCACATGAAAACTTTAATCGTCTTATCAAACTAGAGTGTCTTGGCTCCCATTGATTTTTCTCATTTGTATCTTTATTCCTGTGTTGGCCTTGTTGTTGTTGATGTTACCTGTACACCTGTCCCTTACACATACAATTAATCTGCAAGGGCTTAAAATCACATTACAGCAACACACTGCACATTTGACAATCCATTGGGGGGTATTGACTTTTCCGTACCATATTCGGCATACAACAAAAATACTACACACCGTAAACAGCAACAGTAAGCCAGCACCACTCCCCGTTGATGCGTAGATCGCGATCATTCCTGCTGTCAGATGCTGTTCCCCCTCTCCATAATCTGCGGCTGTAGTCTCACGTCTTGTTGCACTCGTGGTCTTTGGTCCATTTTGGCGCGAAGAGGTGGTGCTCAATTCGGTGGAATCCGACGTAATATCATCCAGCTTAGTTTCCAACGTAGTATCATCCTTGACATTTACTGTACTAAGATCCAAGTCCGAGGTTTCTTTCGTTGTTAACTGCGCAGTTGACTGAGTTGTTGACACGTGTGACATCTTGCAGCTCACCCACCAAAATCTCTGCAGATCTATTTCTTTACAAACAGTGGCGTCTTCGCTTTCTACATTCACAGTGGTAAATCCGTAGGAGTTCTCCAGACTGTTGTAGTCAAAGTCCTCAACATTGTCAACAATCAACCACAATTCTTTGCCTCGCCTCCCTGCCGTCGGAAACTTTGGGCACCATTGTGCGCTTTCACAAATCACTGATTTATATCCACAATCGCACTGATTTTCCTCTCCGCAAAAGTAAGCCAAAGTGTGCTGAGAACAAACTAAGACAGTCAGCAGTAAACTTAACAATCTCATCTTGTTGAAAAAGAAATCCAATTCTCTACAAAATTTGTAAATAAATCCACTCCTGCAACGGCGACTTTCTCGGTCCCAGAACAGACTCCAACTGACAGGCGCTACCACCAAATGTCACCTGTCACCAGCGCCCTCTCTCCAATGTTGCATAACTCAACCCAATGAATAGATCCAGGGTAGTCTAATAGCAATGGGGTTGCTATTTAGGAGGGTAGTGGTCTTTCTATTCAATAACAAATTAGACAGACATGAGAACTATAATGTATGCCTATAGAAATATACTACACTGTTAGACTTGGATGGGGTTTTACATTCCGTATTTATGCCTTTGAATTAGGAAATTTTGAAATATAAATGATCAGTACAGAGTAATTAGCTGCCAGTGAAAAAAAAATAGTTTTTTACTTAAATATTCTTTTTTGAAAACAATGATAATTCTTGTTTTACTTTATGGATTGACATAGGCCTACAAATTTAAGACTGAAGACTATTGCCATTGTTAAAGAAATATTTGACATAGGCCTACAAATTTAAGACTGAAGACTATTGCCATTGTTATATATGTAAAATATGGAAATCTTTTGGAAGCATAAAGAAAATTATCAAAATAATGCAAACTATTTCTTGCCATTGGCATGTAGGTAAAATAAGGCAATGCTGACTGGAGTTGCTATGTTTGCAAAACAAAAGGAAATGTACACTGGGAAGTGCCATCTCACAATACCTCTTTTCATGTGCAAAAAAAGGCTTTTTTTTTTGTTGGGGGGACTGAATTCAAAGGAAAAAAAAATCCAGGTGTCATTCTTGTGCTGTCCATCAGTTCATGCAGAAATAAAATACAAAAAATAGCAGAAAGACTAAAAAGGAGAGCACACACTTGCCAGATGTTTTTATTCAAGCATGCCTTCTCTTTTATTAGGACATTGGTTGGACAAATTGATACTTCAGTGAATCCTTTCAAGTCTTGTGTTGCTCCTCTGTTTGTGTTCCAGGGAAGACATTCCCTTGAATTGTCTGTGTTTGCTTAAGAATGAACAAAGGATTCTGTCGCCTTAATGGCTCTTTTTGTCACACTCCATCCACATACCCAAAAAGAATACATGGCCTTATTGTTCACTGACTGCAACTGAAGATTAACAGATGCTGGTTCATTTACTCAGCTACTTGACGTGTCAATCTACTTGAATGAATACACACTGTTCTTCTAAAAAGGCTCATGCTTACAATATTTGCTGACATACCAAGGGGCAATTCACCTACAGATACAGTTATATCAACAGTACCATAAAAGTGATGTTTACAGCTTGGTTCCCACTACCTTCTCTAGCAAATAGCCCTTGTTATTTTAGATTTACAGAGAGCATACTGTGTTTGTACCCATGTTTTATCAATAAAAAGTACTAAAATGTCAGCCAATGTTGATTTTCTCCACAAGACCATTAATACCAGGTGTGACCAGTTCTACATTGTACACTTTATAGTAAAAACTGATTCTTCAAAACAATTGCTGTTTATTTTAAATTCTCAAGGCAGAAAAGCATTAAAATGACAGTCAATGTTGATTTCCTTTGCCGTACCCTTAATTCCAGGTGTCACCAGTTTCTACAGTGTACCCATTATTGTCAAAAAACTGAATTCTTAAAAAGAATTCTCCAAATACTATCTTTGTCTTTTTTGTCCTTGGTCATGTATCCCATACATTGAAATTGCTTATGAAAAAAATTGTTAATTAGTTCAATTCCCAAGAGAAAACAGCCTCCCAACATTATTGTCTCCTGACATGTTCACACACAGAACAGTCAGATGACATGGTAAGTATAAATACCGCAGCATGATATCAAGATAGATTCATCCTTTTTTCGGACATCACTGAGGAAGCATCAACTTTTCAATCCACAACAGAGTTGAGGATGAAGCCACAATTGGGAAGAAAAGACATCTCCTGAGGGTAAGTGTCCTTCACTTTATATTTAAATATAGGACTTAAGTCGTTTTGAAATAGAAATAGTTTATTCGATTGTTAAAAAATGCTAGTTTTTATCTATCTATGTTTCATTCATATTAAACAGTCTGCTCCTGTCCATAATTTTCACAGCTAGGTCTATTAATGTAAAAGCCATCAAATTTATCATTGTGAAGCACAGTACTGCACTATTTTTCGCATTAGATATGTCTCCAACATATTAAAGGATGGTAATACATCACTTAGATAGGATGCTAGTTGGTGCTGTGAGCAACACTGTCGTGAATAGCTAAGATTCACCCTCGCCACTTCAATTCATTGACAGCTAAGCTCCTTCTCTCACAAGGGCGCGTCTTGGTGCTGTGGCTGAATAAAAGCGCCACCTCCCGATAAAACTTGACAACGAAGAGCGTCCTTTCTGCCACAACCAAATCCCCCCATACCCATGCGACACCAACGGCGCATGAAGGCAATGAAGAGCGTGCTTTCGTACAGACTTACAAATCCGCCAGGGCGCGTGTCTGTGCTTCACACGTACACCACCTAGTGCGCTATTTAGCAAAAAACGATCGTTATTCCATTCTCATTGGTCTGTTATTCGATATAGCGTGGCAGAGGTGCCCCGCTCTATTTTGTCTCACAACCAGAGGAACTGAATGGAGCACGCTGTTTATAACAGTTCTTGACTTCACCTCTTCAATGATCCAGCAAAATAATTAGTTGCCAGCCGGTGTAAAACATAAATAAGAATGGATTGTATTTTTGCTGGCTGTATTTACATCCAGTATTTTTGCATTTTTGCTGGCTGTATTTACATCCAGTATTTATTCACCAAGTTAAGCGGTTGATGGGCCGATGAGTGGATGATTTGTACTCTTAGTCCTGCATTTATACACTGAGGTAGATGAACTAAGTCAGGAGGATAGAGGCAGCATTAATGGACTTACTGATGCATTGATGACTTGCACTTTACACCCAGTATTTATTCACAGGTTTAAATAATTAACCAGACACAGACGGAATGATGATTTGCGCTTTACGTCCTGTATTTATTTTGCATGGTAATCAGGTTAGGCATGGATGGGTGAATGATTTGTAGTCTTATGGCCTGTATTTATACACTGGATAGTTTGAAATTAGGACAGTGGGAGGTTATAGCATACATTAATTGTTAAACTGATTGATTATTTGCCCTTTACGTCCTGTATTTATTCTCATGCTTAAATTAATCGGGCAAGGCATGGATGGGTGAATGATTTGTGCTCTACGTCCCGTATTTATCCGCCTAGTAAATGAATTAACCCATAGGAGGTTATAGCATACATTAATGGATTTTATGGTCGGATTGAATGATTTGTAGTCTTATGGCCTGTATTTATACACCCGATAGTTTGAAATTAGGGCAGTGGGAGGTTATAGCATACATTAATTGTTAAACGGATTGATTATTTGCTCTTTACGTCCTGTATTTATTCTCATGCTTAAATTAATCGGGCAAGGCATGGATGGGTGAATGATTTGTGCTCTACGTCCCGTATTTATCCGCCTAGTAAATGAATTAGCCCATAGGAGGTTAAAGCATGCATTAATGGATTTTATGGTCGGATTGAATCTTATGTCCTGTATTTATACATCCGATAGTTTGAAATTAGGGCGGTGGGAGGTTATAGTATACATTAATTGTTAAACGGATTGATTATTTGCTCTTTACGTCCTGTATTTATTCTCATGCTTAAATTAATCGGGCAAGGCGTGGATGGGCGAATGATTTGTGCTCTACGTCCCGTATTTATCCGCCTAGTAAATGAATTAGCCCATAGGAGGTTAAAGCATGCATTAATGGATTTTATGGTCGGATTGAATCTTATGGCCCGTATTTATACACCCGATAGTTTGAAATTAGGACAGCGGGAGGTTATAGCATACATTAATTGTTATACGGATTGATTATTTGCTCTTTACGTCCTGTATTTATTCTCATGGTTAAATTAATCTGGCAAGGCATGGATGGGTGAATGATTTGCGCTCTACGTCCCGTATTTATCCGCCTAGTAAATGAATTAGCCCGTAGGAGGTTATAGCATGCATTAATGGATTTTATGGTCGGATTGAATGATTTGTAGTCTTATGTCCCGTATTTATACACCCGATAGTTTGAAATTAGGCCAGTGGGAGGTTATAGCATAAATTAATCGTTATGCCGATTGATTATTTTGGCTTTACTTCCTGTATTTATTCCCATGATCGAATTAATCGGACAAGGCATGGATGGGCGAATGATTTGTGTTCAACGTCCCGTATTTATCCGCCCAGTAGATGAATTAGCTCAGTAGGAGGTTATAGCATGCATTAATGGGTTTTATGGTCGGATTGAATGATTTGTAGTCTTACGTCCCGTATTTATACACCGGATAGTTTGAAATTAGAACAGTAGGAGGTTATAGCATGCATTAATTGTAATACGGATTGATTATATATACATAAATATATACATTAATGGATATATGGATTGATGATGTACGCTTTACGTCCCGTATTTATTATCAGGGTTAAATAATTATGACCCACACGGATGGGTGGAGGATTTACGCTCTACTTCCCGTATCTAAGATCACGCTCGGATGGACTTTTTAGACAAAATAACAGACGACAAGAAAGACGAGTTTATCCGAATCGGAATTGTCGTTATATTATCTACCAAAAACGTATACAACCACTCACAACGAGAATTATACAGCCAAAAAACATTCATTAACATTAATTCTAAAAAAGACTAGCATTATTAAGAACTAAGCGTCCGACGTATTATTCCCGTACAACCTATAGCATTCCTGTTTTATCGAGCACCTCAGATTTTTCAGCCTCTTTACAACAACCTCACTGCTTTCACCTCTACTCCTATAATACGAGTAAACCAAACAATATTCACCACAATTAATGGTGTCTAAAGTTACGTCATTGACTCTGAGACATTTGTACTTCTCACTACTGACTCGACTGCTTAAAGTGTTCTAACCAAGCGTCAGGCCTCACGGAAACCACGGACCTGTATTCGGAATCCATTTCAACGCTAGCGAACACTTTGTGAATAAATGGCTGTCATTCGCTGTATTAGTAGGTCGGAATTCTTTCAACGGTTCCAAGTCTTTCCCGCAGATCTCTATAGTTATTTCGCTCAGGCTGCTCACTCTCAGAGGCACGTACTGGACTGAATGAATGCGAGTAAAGTTGTTTCGTTTTATTTCCCCGAGGCTAAGAGAGGCTAGGATAGGCTTATATACGTTTCCGACGCAGGAAGGTTCGCAGGCACGACAGCAAACGTAGAGAGCATCCCATTTGTTCACCTTTGACTTTAACGGCGGAAGACTCAATTCTAGAAGCCCTAAATGCCAAGTACCTCTCCCGGTGCTCCAGAATATAGTTTTCGGGTAATCCGCGGGTGAAACTGCTCGGACAGTTGTCCGGGTGAGATTGCTGATCACCGTCACTCTCTAGATATATGTACATTTTTATCTCTCTCACTCCGTCGTATCGTTTCACCGCCTCCTACTCCTGCCACTTCTCCTCTTACTCCTCTCCTTCTTCGATCCCTCTCTTCGCCGTCTCCCCGAGCTCGCCCCGCTTCCCGTTCTTTTCCTCAGCGGCACTACCGAGCTCTCAGCCAGCCATTGGTTGTACTTTTTCGGCCAAGACTGGTATTTCACCAACACTTCGGTTATTCCGTTACGCCTCCTCCTCCCGAGTACTTTTTCGATCTTAAACAGCGCCTTCGGGTCGTATCTTACCGGGGTTATTTCGTCGGAATAGAATTGCCCCGAGATTTCATCCCCGGCAAAGTCTTTCAGGTGATATACCGGCACGCCCTCGTGTAGTCTCCTGGAGGTTACGGTAAAGACTTCACCGGAAAACTGCTGGTCATACGCTCTATCGAAGGGTTTCTGTCTGAAGTGGGCCACTCTGACCGTTTGACCGATATCGTATCTGTAGGAGTCTTTCTCGCCGGCGGACTCGCTCGTCTTTCGAGCCTTCTTCAGCGCGTGTTTCAGGGAGTCCCTGTAGGCTGACGAGTTGCTGTCGTACTGGTAGTCCCACACTCTCTATTCGTTCGACTCGTCGACCTCGGCCGGAGGCACGCCGATGCTACTGTGGACGGTGCGGTTGTAAGAATCGACTATGGACTGTAAATCTTTTTCGTAGGAATAGGAATTGGTCTTCTGAAAAAACTGGAACAGTTTCTTCTTCAACGTTTTAATGATTATTTCACTATATTTCGCTTTGGATTCCGAATTGGCGTAAAAATGTCTGATGCCCTCCTCTTTGAACAACTCTTGCAAAGCCGCGTTGGAGTATTCGGTCCCGTGATCCGATCTTATGTAACGAGGCCTGATACCGTCTCTGTCGAATATCGTAGAGAATGCCCTCACCATTTCTTTGCTGCCCTTGTTCTTGACAGGTTCGGCTCGACAAAATCTGGAGAAGACATCCACCGTGATGACTATGTGATTGTTGGAAGAATTGCTCTTCCTGAAACGTTCACCGGTCAGAGCCAATAAATCCGTATCCCAGAGGTGATTCAGACCCGGGGTAATCACTCTGCGGTAAGCCGGTTGTCTCTGCCTTACGGCCTTGTGAAGAGTCACGATGTCTTGTCCCCTACCCCATTCTCTTAAGCGTTCGAGAGGAATTTTGTAGCGTCCCTCCTTCTTTATCACGCTGTAGAGCTTGGAAACGCTTGTGAAACTCCCCGGTTTACCGGGTTGGTAAAATCTTCTCGTGAGGTAAGCCTCGATGTCCTTCGGCACCGTCGTATTATTTTTTCCCTTTCGCTTCATCTTAGATACTAATTTTTCCCTCCGAGTTATTAATTTTTTTTTTATAACTTCACCCAAGGTTTAGAGTCCTTCTTTCCGGAGTCGGTAGTCTCCCTCAAAATCCTCCTCCTCCTCCTCCTCCTCCTCCTCCTCCTCCTACTCCTCTTACTCCCTTCGCCGTTCGAACGCCGGCTTAACTTCTCGGCGACGGCTCAGGCGCGCCCCGACGTAGACGTTTGTTCTTCAAAAAGTGTAGTACCCTCCTCAACCTGTCGTTCTTTATCAGACTCAGAGGAACGTCCTTCTCCAGGAGAACGGCGTAAAAGTTTTTGTAGCCCTCCGGTAGAGGGATCCTCGACGACTGAGTGTGCGAGAGGAAGGCTGCCAGGTTACCACGCCCTCCCTTTTTACCTCCCGAGTACGGTCGTAGGGCGAAGTAGATTCTAGTCGCGTTACGAAGACCCGTCTTGTCGTCCTTCAGGGAAGCGCCTACCTCCTTCAGAGTTACGTCACCGTGCGCCGATGGTTGAGCGGAACGAGATAAAGTTCCGAAGGTCTTCTTCTTCTTCTCCTTCTTCTCATTCTTCTCGATCCCGCGAGACTGACCGGCTTCAGGGACATTGTCGCCGCCCGCCGTCACTTCACTCACGCCTCCGCCGAGAGTCGGAGAGGCTTCCGATGTCCCCTGCGCAGCCTGTGCGGTATGAGGAGGAGGGCCCACGCCCCTCAGGCGTGTGCCCTTCTCCTCAAACCGCGACTTCTCATCTTTCATCATGCTGAGATATTTCTCTTCCGGAACTACGTAGACCTTCCTGTTGAACTTCATGGCCGAAGAGACTGACATGGTCGAGGGGGGAAGGAGGGGGGAAAAGAGTTTTATTTTTTAGAGTCGAGGCGTAAATAATAATAATCCGTCGGTTTAAACTCCCCCGTCTATTCTTCGGCTTCTACGGTTTTATCGGCTTCTCCGACTCGAACTTCTTCTTCTCTTCCCTCTCCGTCGATTTCTTCCTCTTCTTCCTCTTCTACTTCTACTTCTTCCACCGGTTCGGTTTTTCTTCCATCCTCGGGACCTAGGTCATCATTTTCACTCTCGTACAAAATCTGACTCGGGTACTCTTCGGTAACCTTCTCCCTTTCCCTTTCCCTTTCCGCGTCTCGAGTGGACTCGTCATCGAGGGATTCGATGTAAGAGGAGGATGAGGAAGAGGAGGAGGATGAAGAGGAGGAGGATGAAGAGGAGGAGGAGGAGGAGGAGGATGAAGAGGAGGAGGAAGTGGAAGACTGACTCTCGCAGGAGTAACTGTCGCCTTCGTCGTTAGACTGACTATCGCTGAAGTTCTGGCCGTCTTCGGTAGGGCTCTCCGACCGTAATCGCTTGACGTACGGGTAACACAATTTGAGGAAGGCTATGACGGTTTTGTAGTGCAGACGAATGGCCTCCTTGGCCTCCGAAGACCTCCGTATGCGAGAGAGCCGTCGTAAAGTCGTCTTGCTCTTCGAAAGTCGTTCACGAGTGGACGCTGATATTTTCAAGCCACCCGCTAATACGTTCACAATCAATTCTATTATGGCCAGAGCTTGCTCTCTGTCGGCCTCGGTCAATAAACGTCGAGTGAGAGATGGTGAGACATTCCCGGTCTTTACTACCAGTCCAATAAATGGAAAGCATCTCCTCAGCAACGGAGACATCTATTTATCCGGTTCACTTTCTGGTGTATAAAACGAGATTATCCGTCGGAAGAATTTGTGTGCTCAATCTGATATCCTCGTCACCCGAGCCCGTAAGATTGTTGACGACCAGGTAGCCGTGCGGGACGCGAGTGGCATCTTCCCACGCCTCCAGCAGCCTTTTAGGCGTGCTCGGGAACATCTGGCGCGAAAGAAGGTGAATCTGTTGCAGGTCCCTACAAGTCTTCATCAGGATAAGGTAACCCGTGTTCAAATTTATAGTTCTCGAATACCTCGATTGGTGAAAGACGTTTTGAGAGAGCATTATCACCGAGATTCGCCGGTGGTGTACTTCTCGAGTAAACAGGGCGCACATCTCGGCGGATTTACATATCTCGTACAAGAGATCATCCAAGACGATTAGAGTGTGATGATCGGGTTCTTCCGATCCCATGCTTTCGATCAGTTCTCGGTCTGGCAAACCCTCGTGCAGAGTCAGGTTCGGAACATCGGCTTCCAGCTGAGTAAAGACTTTCTGATAAACTCCGTACGCGTAAATTATTTTCCTGGGAGGGATTCTGTACATCAGCGAGGCATTCCTCAGAATCTTCATAGCCAGAACCGTCTTACCCGACATAGACGGTCCGACCAGCATAGTAGCCGCGGGGCATTCGAAATAAAAGACATTTCCGTAGGCCGAATCGGTGACTTTACCTCCATTATCTTTCGTAATAGACATGCCTCTTCTTTTTTCTTTTCAAACTCCAGACGCTGTGTTAAAGACGCGGACGACTGCCAAGGAATTGGGAAATCTCTCGACGGATTACTGACAATAGCCACTGCCTACGATTACGACGAAACTGAGGCCGTAGCTACGCACATCAGGTCTGCTACCAAGAGAAAGGTAGAGGGCATGACGATAGCTAATGGCGATGTCATTACGCATGCGCTTGGCGGAGCAATGGCGCGCGCTCAGATGACAGCGGGGTTCAAGAGGGGAAAGACACGACGCGAGTTGCTCCCTAAACGTCAACGTAGTAGGCCCCATGAAAATTGGACTTCGTGGGAAGGATACAAATGCGGATTTAGAACGGTAAGGTCTGGAATACGAAGTATAAATTGTAGAACTAACGAGTGTCGTTTCGATATTACTATTTCTACAAAATATTTCTCGGTTTTATCCTAGAATCTGAGACATCAGCTGAGTAATACGTGCGACCAAATTCTGGAGATGTCCGAGGTTTACAGGATGATGAACAAGAGAAGAAAGCGCAGCGATTGGGACGAAGCTCGAGACGATTTGGAAGAGGCCATTAAACTGTTTCTCCGGTAAGCGTACTTAGAGTTTCTATTTCTTTTTAATCAATGCCGTGATACTATTGAGTCCCTTAAAAAAAAACGTTCTCCCCTTTCCCTCCTTCGCAGTCGGACGGGTTCGCGGGAAGAAGATGAGAACCAGGAAGAGGAGGAGGAGGAGGCAGGCTCTGATGTGAGGGCGGCTAAGCGAAAAAGAATTCCATCTCCCTCATCATCATCTCTCCCACCGACTCCGCCTCCATCTCCCCTTTCCCCTTCCATACTAGATCAACACCCTCCTAGACCGTTAGCCATTCCGGCACTCATAGACTACGCTGAAGATGATGGGAGCTCCGCGGATGATGGTGGGAAGGAAGACTCGGAGAGTCATCAGCAGGGGGAGCCATTGTCACCCTTTTGTCCCATTAGGCACTCCACACCCATTGAGGGTAAAGAGGGTTTGGCAAAGGAAATTCAAAGTCGAGAGGAACGCTCGACAACCTTTGACGAATATTACATTAAATTGTCAGACGATGAAGAGACCGGTTCGGGAAAAACTGGGTAACTATAAAAATTTAATCTTTTTCCAACAGATGTATGTACTCGTTCGTTCACGCAATTTTTTTGAATGTACGGTTCACTTCCACTAATTCAGAAAACCGAATGACGAGAAGAGAGAAAGGGGAAATGAGAAGGAGACTGAGCCCGAGTTCGAGGATGGACAAAGGTTTGAGGATGAAAAAGAGGAAAAGGAACTTACGAATGACCCGTTCTTACCGATGTCAATTTGCCCCAGCAGCCGCGACGATAGCGGAGTAAGCGATGGTCGTCTAGAGTCTTCCAAGGAAAGTCTTTCTTCATGGCAGAATCCGATGGTGTCCTTCTACTGCGATATCGAGTCTTCGGGTGAGGGAGACATGCTAGCTATGCTGAACCAGTAAGTATAAACTTTTATTCCTCCAGAACATCAAGGGTATCAAGGGTGTGCATTTACGGTTAAATTTTTAAATTCTAAATGTCTTCTTTTCAAGGTTGGAAAAAAAGGCGCTGGAGGCTGAAAAGAGTGCGCTGGAGAATAGCGAGGAAGGGAGACCGCAGCGCGAGGAAGGGAGGTAAGACTAAGCCGAGAGGGAAAATGGATAACGGTTCGATTTTTTAAATTCACAAAATACTCTTTAACCCCCCCCCCCCCGACTTTTTTGCCACAGATCCGAAATCGAAGGCGGTACCTCGGAGGTTGGAGCGCTGCCGAGGGATGACAAAGGAGAAGAAAAAGATGATGACAAAGTTATTGCAGAACACCAAGGTACGCATGACGGATTAAATGCTTCAGTTGAGGAACTTACCAATAGATAAGTCGAATAGTAAAAAATGTAAAAAAGCGTTAAACGACTGTTAAAAAACTTTTCGTTACTAAATAATAATTTTGACTAAATTTTTCCCCTTTTCCCGTTACAGGGAGCGAGAAGACATTTTCCAAGCATTGCAGAGCGGCGAGGCGAGGGAGATCGTGCAGGAAGACTTTTCATTTGACGATCTAAATGACTTTATGGACTTTCTGTATAATATAGATGATGATAAGTGTATCGGTGAAGGTATTAGAGCCAAGTCGGATGAGGAAGGTGAAGGGGGAAGGAAGGATGAGGAGGAGCGGGTGGGGGGAGGAGGGGGGTCATTAGGTGAGGGTGAGGGAGAGGAAGAAGGTTTCATGCAGGCTCCGCAGTCACCCGAGGAAGAGGTTGAGCAAGACTTTGAACCGGACATGCTTTTCAGAGGAAGGGACCAAGCTCTCAATTTCCATCGCAACATAGAAATTAAGGCGAAAGATTTGGAATTCGGTGGCGGGTTGGTCCGCGAGACCGTATATAGGGTACATTTCGATCAGCGTTGGCATAATGTCGTTTTAGCCGAGGTCATGGGCGAGCTACTCGACCTGGCGCAAAGCATAATTGACAGACTTACGGAGTGCTACTCTCCCAGTGACCTGGTAAGACTTTATATCTCCAGTCAGTCCTTCAACAGTCCTCGCTGCATCGGACTTATGCCCCTGAGGGACTTGAACGTCGGTGTAGTAGAGGATCACCTCCAGTGCGTACTTCAATCGGAGGAAGACCTAGTTCTGGACGAACCTTTAGAATTTCAAGTGGCCGTAATTCGAAACCCTCGAGGAGCTGGTAAGGGGAGCCGCTTCTTAAAATACGTTTTTGGTGATGGTAATTCCCTGTGTTACTCCAAGGCGATCTCGCAAACTAGAGTGACTGATAATTTGTGTCTAGCCAGATCGGTGACGGTTGCGCTGGCAAAAGCTAGGTGTCTAGAATGGCGAGAGAAGGGAAATGCGAAGGAGATCGGGCGAGCCCAAAATTACCTTACCCAACTCTACAATGTCAAACGGAATGTGTTGACAAGGGAGGCGAAGAAACTTCAAACTCTAGCGGGATTCCCTCTCTCTTACACACCGGCCTTCTCTGACATTGCGGCATTCGAAAGGATGGCGAATGCACAGATTGTGGTGTTCCAATCCGGGACAGACTTAAGACCTGTATACGTAGGCGGTCAGGAGAGACAGCGAACGCTGTATCTTTTCTTCGCGAAAAGGGTTGATAATGACAAGCCCCCGGGGCATTTTCACGCCATAGTGAATCTCGAGAAGATGTTCCGTAATGCTAGGTTTTGCAAAAAGTGCAAGGAATGTTACGGCAAAAATGAAAAGCATTCTTGCATCAACACGTGCTCATCTTGTAGAGCGGAATCTTGTCTCGAGGTTGAGTGCGAGAAGAGAATGTGTAATTCTTGCAATCGATTTTTGAATTCGCAGGCCTGCTTTGACGGTCATATAGAGAAAGGGATTTGTTCGATGTCAATGCGATGTAATGACTGTAACTACTTCTTCAGACGAGGTACCGATCACCGTTGTGGCTATAGATTGTGCAAAATATGTCAGCAACAAGTGACCGGTGTCCACTACTGTTACATACGTCAAAAAAACCCGAAGCCCATTTCAGCGAAGTACATGTTCGCCGACTTCGAGACAGACCCTACCGGAGACGTTCACGAGCCTAATTTGGTCATCGCGTATTGGCAATGCGAACACTGCGAGGGAGTCGGCTATAGGGAGAACCCTCGTTGCGCCAATTGTGGGAACGCCTGTTCAAACTGTAGAATGTTGATCGGGAGACATAGGCGAGGTGATGAACTTCGCAATGTGTGTCTCCTGACAGACGACTGCGGTAGGCGGGGCATTGATTTCTTTGGTGAGGATGTCGCTTGGGAATTTTGTAGCTTCTTCTTCGATAGAGCCTTTGAGGGATACACTGTAATATTCCACAATGGCCAGGCGTATGATGTGTACTTCTTAATGAGGTACATCTTGAACAATCTCACACGGAAACCTCAGATAATTTGCAGGGGTAGTAAAGTGATGAGTGTCAGTACAGGGAAATTCCGAATTATAGATTCCCTAAACTTCCTGACCATGCCCCTGGCACAGATGCCCAAGGTATTTGGCCTCAAGGAAATCCGTAAGGGGACCTTCCCGGTGTTCTTTAACCAGAAGGAAAACTGGAACTATGTAGGCCCAATGCCGCATCCCTACTGTTACCGAGTCAATGCCATGAAACCGAGGGCAAGGAGCGAGTTCATGACTTGGTACAGGGAGCAGAAGGGGAAGGTGTTCGATTTCCGTAAGGAAATCTACAGGTACGGCGAGGATGACGTCAGTATTGTGCAGGAGAGCTGCAATGAGTTCAGAGCCTGGCTTTTAGGAGTGGCATCTAGGGAGGAGATCATAGACGTAGGGGAGGGCGGGGAACGAAAAGTGCGGAGAGTCGGGGTCGACCCTTTCCAATACAACACTCTTGCCAGTGTCTGTATGGCGACATACAGATATATGTTCCTGACGGAGGAGTTCAGTGTGAAAACTGAAGACGGGAGAGAATTGACCGAACTGAACAGGAATGACGAATCGGAATTCTTCGATGTTGATGGAAACCCTGTGGCGAAAGAAACCGTTAGCATTCTGGAGCGTACATTCAAGAGCACTCCTTTCGCACGCATGCCAGCCACTGGATTCGGTGGGCAGGAAACTCACAGTCAGGCCGCGATAACATGGGTCGAGTACGAGTCGAGGAGGCACAATGTAGTTATCAAACACGCTAATAACGGTGGCGAACATCGAGTCAAGAACAGCAGGGCTTCAGGGGGGTGGCTGAAGCTGGACGGGTATCACCGTGACAGCGCAACGGGGAAAGAGACGGCCTGGGAGTTCATGGGGTGCATATTCCACGGGTGTAAGAAATGCTTCCCGAAAATGTCTACGAGTGCGCCGCTGAGGCACCCTCACACCGGTGAACTTCTAGACGTGCTTTATCAACGCACCATGAGTCGTCTCCAATACCTGAGAAAAGACTTGGGCATGGAGGTGCGTGTCATTTGGGAGTGCGAGTTCAAGGCGATGATGGAAAGAGACGAGGGCATAAGTCAACTATCCAAGGAGTTGGATTTGCAACCACGTCTCGATCCCCGCCATGCCTTCTTCGGCAGTAGGACAAACGCTGTGAAGCTGTACAGTCAGTCGACTGAGAGTAAAAAGATAGCCTACATAGACATCTGTTCGCTGTACCCCATGGTCTTGAAAAACGACGTTTTCCCATGCGGTATACCGGAAGTGATCATGAGGCCCGAGTCATGTGACATTTCACAATATTTCGGGTTGGTTCAATGTAGGGTCAGGCCACCCAGGGGCCTCTATCATCCTTGCCTGCCACTGCGGTGCAACGGAAAGCTCATGTTCCCTCTTTGTCGTACTTGTGCCAATTCTCTCAGCAAAGAAAGGTGTAGGTGTCCCGATGACGAGAGGGACATCTTTGGGACCTACACGACTGTAGATTTGGAAGACGCCCTGGAAGCGGGCTACCAAATTGTGAAGATTTATGAGGTGTACCACTTTGAGAGAAAGGCAAAGTATGACAGGGAAGTAGGGGGTAGGGGACTTTTCACGGAGTATGTGAATACTTTCTTGAAAGGCAAACAGGAAGCTTCCGGATGGCCGAGACCGGAAATGACTGACGGAGAAAAGACCGAATACTGTAGGGAATACGCTCTGGCAGAAGGGGTGGAACTGGACCGGTGCAAGATAGAGTACAACTCTGGAAAGAGAGCTACGAACAAGTTGCTGTTGAACAGTTTCTGGGGTAAATTTGGCGAAAATAACAACCATAGGATTCACAAGCTGGTGACATGCGCCTCGGAATTGTTCAAAATTACAACAGACCCTTCCGTGAGAATGAAGGACGTGAACGTCTTTGCCGACGACAGGTGTCTGCTCACTTACCAATACGCCGAAGGGTTTCTACCAGAAATGTCTCACGTGAATGTGTTTGTGGCAGCATTCACTACCTCAAATGCCCGACGAAGGCTCTACAAAACCCTAAAGGGTTTGGGAGAGCGAGTTTTGTACTTCGATACCGACAGTGTGGTGTACGAATACAACGATAGAGATGACTCGCAGTACAAACCCCTCCTCGGATGTCATCTCGGTCAGTGGACAAACGAACTGGACGATGGGGACTACATCGAAAAGTTCGTCAGCAGCGGACCAAAGTCCTACGCTTATGTCACCAAAAAAGGAGTGCAGGTGGTGAAAGTCAAAGGTCAGACTTTAAATCACGAAAATTGCAAAAAACTGAACTTTGACGGTATATGTCGGTTGGTGTTATTCTGGGCCAATCCAGACGACTACCCTCTACCGCAAGGAGTAGAAGAATACATCGAGGGTCACTATGACAAGATCAGACGGTGTAAAAAGAGGTTTGTGCTGTTCAGCAGGAACGAATTAAAAAGATTCAGAGTGACCTACAACAAGAGACAGCTAGTTAATGGGACATTTGACACTTTACCCTACGGTTACTAAAAAAAGACTCCTTTTTTCTCCTTCCAATCACCTTCCCATCCTTGTCCAACTTCTAAGCGGGTGTAAGGGGTTATGGAATTAACAAGTCGTATATTTTATATTGTAGTCTAAGTTATACATCTGTAATGTTATATTATTATACTGACGAAATAAAGAGAACAAATTTTTTCAACTTCGGAAATAAATAGTCTCTTTTCTTTTTTTCTACGTTTGGTAAAAAGTGATAAATAAAAAAGGAAAAAACAACCATTTTGTACGTTTCAATACGCTGAGGTTTTATTTCATTTCACCGGAAACAACGTCAAAGCAGTGATCAAGCAAACGAGTGAAATTCTTCCCCGAAAGGGATACACAATGTTTGACAATACAAGACTTTACTTTGTCCAATCCACCCATGTACATAAAGAGATAAACAAGTTCTCCAGCTAGATACACATTTTTATAACTCAGTTTCATCAGCACTTTTCTGACAAGAGCCTTAAAGGCAGAGTGTTCAAATTGTTCGATTTGGAGATCGACATATTTTTCGTCAGGAGGATTAGCTTCGGTTTCCACATTCATGATCTTCAGGTTTTGAATCAGAGTAGCGTAGGCCAAATGTTCGATGAGTTCGAGCTTCTTAGGCATGTCGACAGGAACCTTGAGATAATCGTAGTCGACTTGGTAGTCGTATTCCATGGGTTGACCTTCGAAACCATTGACTTCGAAATAGTGTATACTAGAGTCTTTCTCGCAGTCCTCCAGTTTGAGAAATATCTTGCTCGAACGAGTGCCCGTGCTCTTGTGGGTCCAACGAAAACCCTCGAATTTAGAGCACTCGTCCCCATCATTGGCAGAGGACTTGACGTTGACGACATCCATCAACTTGTCATAGGCGATAGCGAACTTGTCGAATTCTTCTCCGCTCAGGTTGATGTTCTTGGCATGGTTCATCTCATCATCTTCAGTAATAGTTTCAACCTCCTTAACAGGATGTAGCACACTCACATAGTACAGGGGTTCTTTTCCTTCACGAACAAAAGTAGTAGTGAGAACATGCTGCTTCTTGGTCAACATCAGATGATGGCGGGTTTTGAACTGCAAAGCGTCAAGGAATTTTCTCAGCTGCGGTCCCAGTTTTTCTGACGACTTCTTCGAGACGTAAACATTACGCCAACCAGACTTGACTTGCGATGTACGGCTGAATGTGAGGTAACCGGACTTCCACTTGTCGCCAGGATGAGCAGTAACCTTGGTTTTGTCACTGAGATGAACAGTAATGTCACAGACCTGTTTAACCGATGAATCTGCCTCCTGGGTCTTGACAATGAGTTGCGCGTCAGCCATTGGGAGAACTAGAGGTGTCAGACAAACGAGTAGATGTGATCTGGATGCCCAGCAAATCGAGAATGACAACTCTTCAGATTTTGGCCTCCAATATATACTCTCCCTCAAATGGATGAGCAATCATCAAAGTATGCGCCTTTTGTTCCCAGAAATTGAATAGAACCTATTGTCAATTGTACCAAGAGTGTTCGATTTTGTAAAAAAGACACGTACCAATTAAGCAAAGCAAACAGCAATTGTTCCTAGAAATTGAATGGATCAGTCGATGAGATAAAAGGAGTGGTTAATTAGATAAACAATCCCATTGTTCAGTCAATATTTACTTTTCTTGTCATCCACTGGGCGGACACCTGGCACTGGAGAAAAGCAAACAGCTATTGTTCCTGGCAATTGAATGAATCCATGTACGATCGTGACGAGATCAAAGGATCGATCGGCTAAATAAACAATGGCATTGTTCTGTCAATATTTACTTTTCACACAGGGAGAGGGCAGGCTGCAGCGATTTCTACAGTATCACCAGACAAGATCAAAGGAGTAATTAGCTAAACAAACAATCCCATTGTTCTACAATGTTTACTCAGCAAACAGCCGCAGGACTGGCCACAGGGCAGGGGCCAGGATATCCTACGATATCATGGCAGGGCCTACAATATCATTACGTAATCGCATATTGTGATATTGTTCGTTCCTACATGTAGTCCTAGTTTTCACTGAAGACAACAAAAATGTTCTCATGGGCAGTTTTACAGTATTTGCACTCAAAGTGTCTCATGGGGGGTCAAAATAAAGTTTGAAATTTGAGAATTTCCATCATTCTATCATAAAATTAACATATTACTGCTTCTATAATCAAAGAGGACTGAAGTGATTTGGTGGTTTACTACCAGAATACCGCTACTTAAAGTAGGCTAGGGTTGATTCTTGAAAAAACTGTTCATCAGGAAAAGTATACGTCTAGAAACAATTTTCACCCATTCTTATTCTTGGAAATCAAGCCACATTGTTGCATAGGAACATCAAAACCCATACAAAACTAAAATTTTGATTAAACATGCCACAATTTTCTTTTTACCATTTTTATTACGAAATTACAGAAATCTGGCTTGCCATTACCCTGAAAGTTTCTGTTGAGTAGGGTAATAGTCTCAAAAGACACATGATTTCCATGGTCAGTAAACCCTAGGTATCCTATTAACCCCATGTCAGGTTTTGTTACTGTACGATTGAAACTCATGGTGTTCGGTTGTGTCAAACATAGTGTTTTGGAGCAAAAAACCGCCGAAAATTACCAAAAATCAGGCGCCTTTGGAAAAATCATCTTTGATGGCTCCATTAACAAGATATTTGGTTATAATCCTTTAAAGACATTCAGTTAATAGCGAAAAATTACAATTATATTGATATATGACACAAATAAATCAACTTTTTTCTAAATTTTGATTTTCTCAAAATAGTATAATAGATAAAGAAAGATAACATATTAATTTTGACATCTTCAATACTTATAAAAACCCTTTATAGGCATCCAGGTTTACTTAGTTTGTATAACCATGGCCGTTTCTCCTATGAATCCAGTGTTAAAACGCACAAATCAGAGCAAAATTTCTGATGTGTTGGAGAGGACATTTTTTGACATCATGAATTTTAATTTCTAAGAAAATGTATGAACATGGCCTGGATATCTTTTTAACTTGTACTTGTCACTTACTTGTAAAGGCACATGATTGAGCAACAGATACACAAATAGCTTGTTTTTCCTACAAAACACTTAGTGTTTTTTCTATGGGTTGGAGAGGACGAGCTTTTTTTGACATCATATTCAAGCCTCACATTCTGAAAACCAATTATGGTTAGTGAAACAAATGTTTCTGTTTTTCCTTGAGATATGTCTCAAGCTTCAAAATTAACACAACAGTATACACATTCTTTGATACTAACTTATAACAGCATATAAAGCAACTGATGGTCCATCGAAAACAACATTTTTGACATCTGCCATTTTTTACATTTTAGGACCCAAGTCATGTTGTATATAACTTATTCACATGAAAGCTGTTGTATTTTATACCCAAGCCATAGGTCCAGAAAGGTATCATTAACATGAATCACAACTGATTGAATTTTTTTTTCTGTTCATCCATGAAATTTGCAAAAAAGTCTGTGAGACATAAAAATGTGTCAAAATTTGTCCTAAATTCCTTACAGCTTCAAAACAAAGCATTGCAGGAGGGTAAAATATGGTGCATTTATATGTCAGTGTAGGACAAGATTGCCACTGCCCGAAATTTCGATATAGGCCAACCTATCATACTTTTCTCGTAATAATTGCATAAACATGAAAAATTGGCTGAGTGCAAATGCTCTAAAACTGCCCTCGTGTACTTTTTTTCATACTTTCTCTGGCTGGTGTAATGTTATAATAAAACCCCATGACAGTGTAGTTCACATCTATGAACATCATGAGTGTCAGGTCTGCTCTCAATTAACCTGAGTCCGAAGGACGAGTGTTATTCAGAAGGCAGACCGGACACGAATGATGTTCATAGCTGTGAACTACACTGTTATGGGGTTTTATTTATATCCCGCAATGACTTCATTAGAGGTTTTTATTAAATTTTAGTCTGATAACTTCAAATCCCAAGTTAGGAGCAGCAGTTTGTTGCGACGTCACCAGCTGCCCATTGTGACATCATGACGTAAACAATCGCTGCCCATTGTTTGCATAACAACGTCAGATAATTTATTTCATTGAGTTCACTAGGATGAACTCAACGGTGTGAACTCAATGGTTTTTTCATGGTGTTCACTCGCAATTGCGGGATATTTAGCTAAACTAGTTAATTTGCTAGTTTTCACTGAAACTAACAAAACTGCTATCTTGTACATCTTTAATACTGAATCTGTCTCCTTTGATAGTTAGACTAGTTAACTCACTAGTTTTCACTGAATCCAACGAAAATACTATCGTGTATATCTTTCATACTTAATCTGTCTCGTTTGATGGCAAACTACTTTCTTTGCTAGTTCTAACTGAAGCTAAACAAAAACCGTTATCTGTTAATTTTTCATGCCTGATCTGGCTAGTGTGACGGTAAATTTAGTTACTTTGCCAGTTTTCACTAAAGCTAAAACAAATGCTATCTTGTACGTCTTACATAATGAATCTGTCTCGTTTGACAGTAAAACTACTTTGCTAGTTCTCACTGAAGCTAACAAAAACCGTTATCTGTACTTTTTTCATGCCTGATCTGGCTAGTGTGACGGTAAATTTAGTTACTTTGCCAGTTTTTACTAAAGCTAACACAAATGCTATCTTGTACATCTTATATAATGAATCTGTCTCGTTTGACGGTAAAACTACTTTGCTAGTTCTAAATGAAGCTAACAAAAACCGTTATCTGTACTTTTTTCATGCCTGATCTGGCTAGTGTGACGGTAAATTTAGTTACTTTGCCAGTTTTCACTAAACTAACACAAATGCTATCTTGTACATCTTACATAATGAATCTGTCTCGTTTGACGGTAAAACTACTTCGCTAGTTTTCACTGAAGATAACAAAAATGTCATCCTGTATTTTTTTTCATACTTTCTCTGGCTTGCTTGATGGCTAAACTAGTGAAGATGCTTGTTTTCACTGAAAGAACAAAAATTCCATCTTCCATATCTTTCATACTTAATCTGTCTCAAAACTACTTACTTAGCTAGTTTCTCACAGAAGTTAACAGAAAACGTTATCCTGTACTTTTTTTCATACCTAATCTGATGGTGTGATGGTAAAACTACTTTGCTCGTTTTCACTGAAGCTACCAAAAAAATTTTATCTTGTATTTTTCATACTTGCTCGGGCTGGTGTGATGGCTAAAACTAGTTTAATTTGCTAGTTTTCAGTTAAGTTAATGAAAATGTTCTCCTGTACATCTGTCACACTTAATCTAGCCTAAAACTAGTTAATTTGCTATTTTTCACTAAAGTTTACCTTTCATACTTAGTCTGTCTCTAAAACTAGTTAATTTGCTAATTTTCACTAAAGTTAACAAAATACTATCCTGTACATTTTTCATACTTGCCCAGCTTTGTGTGATTTCTTAACTAGGTGATTTGCTAGTTTTCACCAAACTAGTTTATTTTTCGCTGAATCTAACTAACCTGTATGATTAAATGTATGCCTGCTATGATTTATGTTATTATGTATTTCCTTGTTTAATAATGCTAGTTTAACTCTCCACTCATGATTCATGTCTCAGTATAAGAAGTCTTTAGCTTCATGCAACCAGAAGTCTTTGGTCCTTGATGATTCTTCAACAATGTGTCTCTTTGTTTCAATGTGTTTGACAGTTATTAGTCTTTGAAGCAACAGATTTATATTTTTTACACTAGATGTTTTTCACACTTGATGTTTTTCACACTTGATGTTTTTCACACTTGATGTTTTTCACACTGTTTTTTTTCACACTTGATGTTTTTCACATCAGTGTTTCCGGCTAAAATTGTAATTTTGGTCACTTGGACATTTACTTCATTTGGAGACACATCTTAAAGGATATTGAGAAATGAATTGTAAGTTGACTTTCTTTAATTTGATTGTATGAGTTACTGTGCTCCCACACCAGTAGAATCCCAGCTGACAATGCACGTGAAGTTCACGTGATAAACACGGGGGAAACTGGTGAACATGACATAACTGAGAGTTATCACGTGTTTTAGTTCACGTGAGAAAAACTCTCACATATTCACCGGATAACCACGTGATGAATGTCACCAGATTAACGCTTGACCATCTTCACCACATAACTGAGAGTTATTACATGTTTTTCTTCACGTGGTTAACTAGTGAAGATAGCCCCCCAGAAATATAGATGGAGCCACCTGTACCAGAAACACAGCTGTGCACGAGTTCCGCTCTAAGTTTACTTTTACTGAGTTTAAACTAATTAAACAAATGATGGTGATTTATAAATCTGGATTAATGCACAGTATATGGTGGAATGATGCTTATTAGCTCAAAAAGGAGCACATATTGGATATTATTACAAAAGACTAGTCATCCGAAATGTGAATCATGTATGACTGCAATCCTTGATTCTGGTAACCCTTAAGAAGACTGAAAAGAGACTCACTGCATCACACTGGTTGTGACAAATTTTCAGCAAGTTCTTGTGGCTTTTACTTTAGCCCCACAGTTATTGAAAGCCCAAGATAATGCGTGAAACAGTCTAAGTTGACTGGCTTGATCATGAAGAGCCAAGTTAACCAGTGGGAGATTTTGCCTCTTCTCATATAATTTTAACTGGTGAAGATTGCCCCCAGAAAAACTTGTGGTTAACTGGTGAAGATTGCCCCCCAGAAAATCATGTGGTTAACTGGTGAAGACATTTGCCAGAAAATCATGTGGTGAAGATTGCCCCCAGAAAATCACGTGATTAACCTGTGAAGATTGCCCCCAGAAAATCACGTGGTTAACTAGTGACAAAATCACGTGGTTAGCATTTGCAATAACCTATCAGTTTTCCACGACAATACAAATCTAAAAATAGATGCAAAACAGATGACGTCATGTGACGTCACGACAATATAAATCTAAAAATAGATACAAAAGAGATGACTTCACGATGGTAGTATAAATGTGACATCACAATAATAACCTAACAACACTAGAGATAATATAACAAAAAAACCCAAGTCAGGGTCACTGAGTAACAATATCACGAGCTGTTGTGTGAATTAATATCACTCGAGCCCGCAGGGCGAGAGTGATATTAATTCACACAACAGCGAGTGATATTGTACGAAGTGCCCTGACGCGTGGTTGTTTTGTTTTTATCACCTGGTTTTACCTCAAATTTTCAATTATAAAGAGAGACTATTTTCTGCCATTACAAAAATGTGACGTCGCCATGGAGCAACAATGGATGTGACGTCACAATCCTATTGTTTTGGCCATTGCTTGGTTTGTGACGTCATCAGGCATCTGAAATGCTGGTGATGTCATAACCATTGTTAAAAAATATCGCCCTCGAAGGGTGGTATTTTTTACAATATCATAGGCCCTGATATTTTGACTGTAAACAGTGATATTCACAGCCAACCAGGTGATAATATGTGATATCAAGAATACAAGACATAAATTTACAGATCTATAAAGAAATATAAAATCTAATGAGAATTGAAAAATATTATACATGGAGGTTAATTTTTATATTGAGAATCATCTTCCAGATTCATACCATTGGGAACTAGCGTACCCAAGGTCTGGATAATAGTTGCTTCCTTATTTCGTCGAAGTTCTACATCATTCACATTAAACAATCCACTAACAGCAAAGTCAGCTAAACTATGTTTATTACTATTAAAGTGACAGGCCACTTGCTTGTTAGTCTAACATTTCGGATGTCGCTGCTGTGTTCCCTTACACTATCCGAAAGATGGCGACCTGTCTCACCAATATATAAGGAGTTGCATTTCATACAAGTAATACAATAAATGACCCCTTTTGATTCACAATTGAAGCATTGTTTGACATGGAACTCGGAAAATTGTCCCTTTACAATGTTGATGTTGGCTATGTACTGACAAGTGTTGCACCTTGACCGACTACACCTAAAAGAACCAGGAAGAACAGGAGTTTTAAGCTTACTTCTAACGAGGGATTTGCTAAGATTGTCTGGATTTTTGTAAGCTGTAAGAACGTTATCCTTAAACAGCTGACCGACATCTGAATCATTGGAGAGGATGCGTAAGTTTCGTTTGACAATTTTAGAAATTTTAACACTTGTAGGGTGGTAAGTGAGGATGAGAGGAATTTTAGAATTATTAGTTGTCTGCACAACAGGTTTAAGTGCATCTTATCGAGTTACACTGGACACTCTTTCTCTAGCTGACCTAATCACATCAACAGGATAACCCCTGTTCTCAAAAAATGTGCTCATTATTTCAATTTGATTAAGATAGTCACTGTCATTTGAGCAAATTCTGCGAAGTCTTAAAAACTGAGAATAAGGGATACTATCCTTACATTTGTCATTGTGATGAGAATCATACCAAAGGTAAGAATGAGAATCTGTTTTCTTGTATTGAATTAAAGATTCAATTTTACCATTTGCAATGTAAAACATGACATCAAGAAATGATATTTCATAGGGAGAAATTTCATGGGTAAATTTGATGGATTGATTGAAATTATTGAAAGCTTCAATGTATTTCAGAAGGTCACTTTCAGACATATCACTGGCTCCAAAGATATCAAAAATGTACCTTTTCTTGATAACAGGAATTGGACCACTGTACGATTTGTGGAATTGCTCTTCCACATATCCCATAAAGAGACAGGCATAGGGAGGTCCCATGCGGGTACCCATAGCTACTGCATTAATTTGATTGAAATAACAACCATCAAATTCAAAATGGTTGAGTGTGAGAACCAATTCCGCTAAACGGACCAAGGTATCAGTAGGTGGATCAAGGACTGCTCTCTTATCCAAAAAATGTTTCAATGAAATGAGACCCTCCCCATTTGGAATGACTGTGTAAAGAGACTTAACATCCATTGTGAAAAGTAACGGTTTAGCTTCTGGACTGAAAGTAAGATTATCTACAAGATTTAGAATGCTATTAGTATCCTTAACATAGGTATCTAAATTTTGAACCAATGGCCGGAGCTGGTCATCTAGAAAGGTGGAAACAAGTGAAGTTGGGAATGAAAGGCTAGAAACTACCGGTCTACCTGGGTTGTTTAACTTGTGTATTTTAGGAAGAAGATAGAAATGACCACACCTAGGATTGTCTTCAATCAATTTTCTGGCGGCTTTAGGTAAGTTACCTTTTTCAATTTCATCTTCAATAGCATCTGTAACTAATTCATTAATGGCTTCTGTTCTGTCTTCATCTACCTTTTCATAGAATGACTCATTGCTAAGTTGTGACATACCTTCTTGTATATAAAGATCCCTGTCCCACACCACAACTGCTCCCCCCTTATCAGCCCTCTTAATAACAATATCAGAGCGTCTATTCAAATTTCTAAGTGCCTTCTCTTCATCAAAATTTAAATTTTTGGTTTTAGTTACTTTCGAAAAGTCCAAAGCCGATACTTCCTCCTTGCATCTGGTCACAAAATTGTCTATTCCTTGAATAGGGGACGGAGTCCATGTTGAATTCGTTTTCCGATATTTTTTGAAGTGTTCATCCTCTGAATATGCAGAATGATCGACAAAACCTTTATTTGGATCGTTGAAGTGTGCGTGAAGTCTGATTCGCCTGCAGAATTTATTCAAATCATTCAACGTTGGTGATTTGTCTAAAGTCTTCGGCGTTGGGATGAAAGACAAGCCTCTGCTTAAAACTCTTCTTTCATCCATGGTTAATTCCAGGTCACTTGGTTTTGTAACCACAGCATTTTCGTCATCTTCAGAGTCACTTGGATCATTGTAACCTCGTAGAGCATCAAATTTTCTATTTTTGACTTCCTTTAAAGTTTCATAGCTTCGGTACAAACGGATGCTCAATCTTGGACAATTCTTCCTTAGAGGCTGACAAAAGGGAATCAGCTTTATCCAGACAGTGTGAGAAATGTTCTAGAGTAGTGCGTAATAGTCTCTTTGAAAAGGTGAATGATGCCTTGTAGACTTTTCTTTTGAGGTACGGTGAAAAGTTCCAAGGAATTGACCTCTCTGTATTAAAGCCTTTTGGTATAACTCCATTTCTGAGACATCTTCGCAAGAAGTTGACATGATTTCCAAATCTAGTTTTGTTGAAAACGGATAATCCATAATTGCGGGCTAAACTTTGATACTCCTCAGGGATTTCATCAACTGACGTCATAAGAAGTCTATGCGATTCCTTGTAAATTTTCATTGTTCTGGAACACGTTTCTTCCTTGTGAGGTAGATTGTATGAGTTACTGTGCTCCCACACCAGTAGAATAATACATAAAAAATTATCAATATTGATGTTATATATTATCTATAATGTTATTAGGTTATTATCGTGATGTCACATTTATGCTCCCATCGTGACGTCATCTCTTTTGTATCTATTTTTAGATTTTTATCACCTGGTTGGCTGTGAATACCACTGTTTACAGTCAAAATATCAGGGCCTATGATATTGTAAAAAATACCACCCTTCAAGGGCGATATTTTTTAACAATGGTTATGACATAACCAGCATTTCAGCTGCCTGATGATGTCACAAACCAAGCAAGGGCCAGAATAATGGGATTGTGACGTCATGTCCATTGTTGCTCCATGGTGACGTCACATTTTTGTAATGGCAGAAAATAGTCCCTCTTTATAACTGAAAATTTGAGGTAAAACCAGGTGATAAAAACAAAACAACCACGCGTCAGGGCACTTCGTACAATATCACTCGCTGTTGTGTGAATTAATATCACTCTCGCCCTGCGGGCTCGAGTGATATTAATTCACACAACAGCTCGTGATATTGTTACTCAGTGACCCTGACTTGGGTTGTTTTGTTATAGTATTGTCGTGACGTCACATGATTTACTTATGACATCATCCCTTAGTTATTATAACAAAACAACCCAAGTCAGGGTCACTGAGTAACAATATCACGAGCTGTTGTGTGAATTAATATCACTCGAGCCCGCAGGGCGAGAGTGATATTAATTAACACAACAGCGAGTGATATTGTACGAAGTGCCCTGACGCGTGGTTGTTTTGTTTTTATCACCTGGTTTTACCTCAAATTTTCAGTTATAAAGAGGGACTATTTTCTACCATTACAAAAATGTGACGTCACCATGGAGCAACAATGGTCATGACGTCACAATCCCATTATTCTGGCCCTTGTTTGGTTTGTGACATCATCAGGCAGCTGAAATGCTGGTGATGTCATAACCATTGTTAAAAAATATCGCCCTTGAAGGGTGGTATTTTTTACAATATCATAGGCCCTGATATTTTGACTGTAAACAGTGATATTCACAGCCAACCAGGTGATAAATGACGTCAACAAATGTTGTTGTTTATTTGTTTCCTTGTGAATTTTCATTTGTATTTCACTGAAGAAGACTTCATGGCCGAAAGTTTTGAAAAATATAATCTTATACACCACAAAAGGAATGATTTATTATTTTTTATGTATTACTAGAAAATACCCATTAAAATGGAAGCAGTAAGATAGTGCTGTACATTGAGGGATGGCTTGAGATTAGTGTTTAAAAGGAGAAAGTTTCCAAGTGGAGGAATGGTGGAGGTTTTCGTGAAGAAGCACCCCCCCACATGAACTGTACACCTCTACAGTGAGATCATGTAGGTGTACAGTGAGATCATGTAGGTGTACAGTGAGATCATGTAGGTGTACGTTAGTGGGATAGACATATTTCAGGAGGCAATTTAGACATGATTTGTAATCGTATGTTCAAGATGATGTGAGTGATGAATAGACTGTCTGTGGTGGAAAAAAAGAAATAAATAAAACAGCAGACCTGATAACTTTGATAGAATGACCTAAGATGAAAGGCAAGAATATGAGGGGGGGGATAGGGGAGTGAGGTTGAGGCAGGAAGAGTGACATGATGGCATATAAGGAGAGGAATAAGGCATGTGGCATGTGAGAAAGAGCTTTAGCTGTTTAGCAGAAGAGTTATTAGACGAACACTGTATACTGCAGGGTGGTGAGAGTGAGATGAAAGAAACAGCAATGGTTTTGGAATTAATGTGTAGGGAGAAATAATTACTTATTTTTGTTGTTGCTTTTAAGCAATACGTGTTGAGAGATGAGTAGGCCTACTTTTATAAATGGATTTGGTTAAAGTTGAGAGGAAAAGTTGAAATAGGAAAAGACACGCAGAACAGAAACTGTAGAGGTGTACAGTTCATGTTGTCAATGGTGAAATAAGATTGGGAGGGAGTGCATTTGACACAATAGCAGTGGATGTAACTATATATTTTCAGTTAGGGCTCGAAAACAGCTTTAAAATGAGGGTAAGATGAGGAAGATACGATGAGTAGAAGTGGGTGAGGCAGTGAGCAGGCATGAGGAGCAGGTGACAGTGTTGTGTCTGGATAGTTTTGGCGGGAAGAGAGAGCCTGTGGCGCCCCCCTAATATGTGGGAAAAAATGGAACTACGACGTAAACAGGACTGCGCTCGCACTTAAAGATGGATTAATTGCCCTGACGAAGGGATGGGGTCAGCAGCAAAGGAAAAAGGAAATATAGTTGAATCGAGGATAAAACGGCGATGATAAGTGATTCAAACAGTATCCCATTTGAAGAAGAGATACGAAATAGGAAGGAAAATGTATGGTAGGTGTGCAAAGGAGTAGGTGGCTGGCTGTGCATTGTGTGCAAAGAAGTGAGGAATGACTGGGCGACCATTTAATAATGCTAAGCGTTTATAAAGATAGATTTTACTGGTGTGAGAGCACAGTAACTCATACAATCTACCTGATTAAATGTATGCCTGCGATGATACTTGTTATTATGTATTTCCTTGTTTAATAATGCTAGTTTAACTTTCAACTCATGATTCATGTCTCAGTATAAGAAGTCTTTAGCTTCATGCAACTAGAAGTCTTTGGTCCATGATGATTCTTCAACAATGTTGCACTGAAGAAGGCTGCATGGCCGTAATATATACACTATAAAAGCAAAACACCAGTTACTTTTTGACATACACTAAAGTGTGAGAGAGCTCTTCACATTCAACTAACTCAGGAACCTCACTAAAATCCTATGGCCAAATTTTCATGTTAGGTTTAAACTTGGTTTAAACCAGGGTTTTACCCAGTTAAACTCAGTTTCGATAAACCAAGTTTAACTTGAGTTTAGACCCAGTTTAAAAACCAAATTTTCATGTCTGACAAACCTTGGCTAGACCAGGTTTATGGAGACTGAGTTTAAACTCAATTTGCACCTAGTTCTTTGAAACAAGAAGAAGCAAAATTTAAAAAGATAAGTAAGGAACAAAAGAAAGGTAGTAAACAAAGACGAAAAAACAATAAGCAATAAAAAGAAGAATTCCAGAAGGAGACAAAGAAAAAATTGGAAGGGAATTAAAGCAAAATCAGGAAGAATGGTCAGAAGAAATGCACATGAAGTTAATTTAGACTAATTTCAAAGTAGAAAGATGAGACGAGAAACTAAGAAGAAAGAAGAAGGAAAAACATTCGGAAATTAAGAAGAAAGTCAGAGCATAATTAAAAAGAAGAGGAGAAGAAGAAAGATCTAGAAGAACAGCAAACAACAAGAAAGGAGAAAAAGAAAAAAGGAGGATAACATAATACAGCCATAATTAAGGAAAAAAGCCGCCAGGAGAAGAAATATAAGAAATATGAGAAAGAAAAAGGAATAAAGAGAATAAAAGAAAGAAAAGACGAGGAAAGGAATGAAATAGGCCATGAAAGAAGGAAATAACCTAAAGTGAAGAAAAGAGAAGAGGTAGAAAATGAGGACGAGTGCAAATGAAAAAGCAAAAAGATGCAGGACCTAAAAGAAAGAAGATAAAATGAAATAACAAAAGAAAGCAGATTAAAAGAAATGAAAAAGAAAGAGAAGACCTAAGAGTGAATATGAATAGAGAGGGAAGAAAAAAAAAGTAAAAAATCAAAGAAGGGAGATACAACAGGTAGAATAGATAATTAGTAATAGAATGAATTATTATGTAAATGCCAAAGCATGAGGACGGCAACACCTGGACCCAAAAGATACATTTTAAAGACAATAAATTGTAATGAGCTATAAATAAATACCTGTATTACTATTCTCCTAATAAAAAGTTGCGACAGAAACATGAAAAGAAAAAAATTTATAAAAAGTGTTTTTGGAAAAATTTTGGGAAAAATGTCCACATGGGGAGTTATGGAAAAAAGAAATGTTGAAGCAAAATTTGGAAAAGAAACATTTTTGGGGGGAAACATTTTCGAAAAAAAGTTGGGGGGGGTGGGGAACTTGGAAAAAATTTTTTTTTTCAAAAACGAAAAAAAAATCAGAGCACAACTGATGCTATTAACTAGATCAGTGAATTGGAAATCTGACTTTGCAGATGCAAAATCCACACTGAAGGCTTCTAAAACCGGGAGTTAAACCACCCCTGAGCAGGTTTCTGCTAAAACCACAGAAAAACCTATTCGATTTTTAAAACCAGACATGAACATTTTGAGAAAAGAAAAACTTAAATTTTAATATCTTAAACTTGGTTTAAACCTAGTTTATCCACAAACCAAGTTTAAACTAGAGATGAAAATTTGGCTTTGAAGGCTTTGACTCAATCAAAAATCTGGGTCCACACAATCACATCTCTGAGTTCAACAAATCAGACGCTGTGACTCCGCGAGTGACCAGATCTGCAGGGTTCTCTAATGTTTTAAATGATAATTTTATCAGAAACTGCATTTAACAGCTTCAAAACAACAATTGGTTACCATGGATACAGAAACATTTTTGAAAAAAAGGCCACACGCATTTTTAAAATCCTGAATCCAGAATCGTTGAAACTGTGTATCATATGTAGCTGTAACATTAAACTTTTTATGGAATGACATACCATACAGTAGATTTGATTTCTTAGCAAAAAAGGAAAAAACTTCTATTGGCGCTCGAGGGGAAAAACTTCGAAGTTGGTTTTCCATACAGCGTAAATGGTTTGTTCAAAACTTGAGAAGCTTTGTTTCTTCTGTATACAACGTATGTGCAAACCAAATTCAAATACATTTTTTCTTGACTTTTCATGAAAATGAGCAAGTAAATGAGCAAGATATGGCAGAGTGAATTTCAAACAAAATTGTTTTCTTCAAAGAGTGGGAGTCTTTTAATGTTATTCAATGTTATTGTTATGAATCAATGACATGATAAGTGTTTATAATTTTAAGGTCTTTTTGGATATAAATTTCGCTAGATATCAAAGAGTTACAAATATATTTTATTTTTGATTGACTTCAGAGAAAGGTAATAGTGACTAATATATATGCACTCCAAGAAAATAATGGCACCAATCGGGATTTCAAAGATATCGGCCGCAAAAAATAAGCAAAGAAATGGTTCACTGTGTTCCCGGAACTGGGTACAGTGAATCAGTGGTCTTGATATCAGAAATATCAATGACATGATAAGTGTTTATAATTTTAAGGTGCTTTTGGATATAAATTTCGCTAGATATCAAAGAGTTACAAATATATCTTATTTTTGATTGACTTCAGAGAAAGGTAATAGTGACTAATATATATGCACTCCAAGAAAATAACGGCACCAATCGGGATTTCAAAGATATCGGCCGCAAAAAATAAGCAAAGAAATGGTTCACTGTGTTCCCGGAACTGGGTACAGTGAATCAGTGGTCTTGATATCAGAAATATCAAAATATTTTACACATACTTAAACTGAGAGTTTTGAACATTTCAATTAAACATTTTAATATTAGAAATTCCTTTATAGAATATTTCCTGTACACAACACCCCCTGAGCAGCAATGAATAACAATTTAAAGTCATTTAATATATATGGACTGACAGGTATAAATTGTCATGAATGTAATCATTAATTTGTCCTATTCTCAGTACTTCTACAAGTAAGATATTAGTCATTATGGTCTTTACTGCAGAAATAATAGTGATTCACTGTGCGCGATCCACTGTTCCCCACATGGCTACTCCTCACCTAAATCACCATATTTCACCAATTTGAACCATGTGTTCATGCATAACCCTGGACCCCTGTGGGACAGGGGTCATGAATCGTCCCATTGAAAAATCATGAGATTTGAAAGCAAGGGTTTAGGAGAATGCAACTGCCTCTGTTAGTTTTACACTTGTGTTAAAATCAAAAACACCCAAGGAAAATAGACAAAATTTGCTACTGACGGCACCTATTTCCATAAATTCAGTGTCCCTGATATCCCCACAGTTATCCTCTGAACTTCAAAGAGAACATTTTGTGCTTATGCATTGAGAAAATGGCTGTGTCTGATTGGTTAGAAGTGCAGCTTTGGTGATGATGTCACAAGCCTTTATGGTGACGTCATAGCAGAGTTATAGTGACGTCACAGTGGTGACATCACAGATCTCAATCAACAAGATGGCTGAAACTGACGATTTTTCAAGGATTTCTCTGCATTTTTAGTGATTTTCTCCCACTCAACAATAAGAGAATGCCTTCAAAAATAGTGCCGTCAGTAGAATGGTATGCTAGGTAAATGAAAATCTGAATTTTGTGAAATTTGGTTCATTAGTTTTGTTGCCATCTTACTTCTCCCTTTGTTGTGTCAAAATCTCAAGATTTTGAATGGAATGACCCATGACCCATGCTCACGCATGGGTCCCAGGGCTAGTTCATGCATCACCTGTGAATTATTGCTATTGATGTTCCAGTTCCACTGACACATATTTTAATTGTTGTAAATAATTCAATATTTATTTGCACTTTTAAGCAAATAAAAAGTTAAAATATTCTAGGTTTTCGTGTTTAAAATCCTATCTCACCTCAATGTTCAAATAGTGTATGTCTTATCAGATGTTAAACCAGATTCTGTTAATCTGTTGAGTGCTCATAAAATACATCAAACAAATGAAAACTATTTGAAATATTGCCATTGAGCATCCTTAGAATTTTACTGATTCACAGTGTTCACTGTGTACTGGGATTCACTGTACTAAACATGTTTTGGAAAATAACCAGTGCTAATTCAAATTTACATGTAATCAATCAGTTGATATTTTTCAACAATCCAATTTCTCAAGTCCCTCTTACACTGCATGGTATTTTTGCATTCATTCCTCAGAGCTGGAAGGCCGGAAAATTTCAATACAAACTATTAACACTGGTCAGAAAGGAATGCTTTTTCATAATTTCTATTTCAGCTGCTTTAAATAGTGGGCGGTAGTGGAACTCTCCTTTTTCCAGCTCTCCTGTGTTGACGAGCAGAATAAAACTATTTCCGGAAACATCAGCCTGGGAATTTACAATGGAGCCGGGGTTTCTAAGGTCCGTAACAAAGTCTAATCAGCCTGACAGTACTGGAATATGGTGGCAATCCATGCTAAACATTCCATTTAAGACTCGGCAATGCAAATCCGTAATGTTTTCAATGGATTAAAAGTGCCCTGGGGCCTAGAATGCCAGCTCCACTGACTCAGCAATGGTACAAAATGGCAGCTTGTTCCTGGAAATATTTTTATTCAACACAGGAGAGCTGGAAAAAGGAGAGTTCCACTATCACGGCCTATACACAATTACACATCATGGACCTCCCACTGGCTCCCAGTGTCAGCAAACTTTTAATGAGTCTCCGCTGCTAATTATATTTAAAACCAGTCTTCACCACAACATATTTTATATACCCAACATGTTAAAATAAAATGCTTCCTCTGTCTTTATATCAGGCACTTCAAAAAGTCAAGAAAATGAAATAGATTAAATCCTTGTTAAGCAACAATACACCCATCAGCTCATTGGACCAGGTCTTGAATATTTTCACCAGATAAAGTAGTTTTGGAGGATGAACTGGGTGGAGCTGACATGGAGTTAAAAATGAGTCTTTTATTATCATGAGAAGCAATTAAACGCTCTTGCTCCTGCAATTGTTCTGGGCAGTCAATAGAATCCCCCTGACAATCAGGTTTCCTGGGATCACCCTCGGATGATTGATAAACCTGCGATCTGTCTTCTTGAGATTTATCCATCACAACTACTGAATTATACTCTGAAATCTTCCTGGGCAAACGTGCCTCAGCAATGAACTGTTCCTGGACAGTGTCTTCTTCCCTAACACGTTTGATCTTCTTCAGGTGTTCATGCAGCCCAAACGCTTTCAACTGTTTATTAAATATCTCCTCCAGTTTGCGATAAATCACCAGATCAGCATGTAACAACTGTTGCACTGCCGGGTCACTTTCCAAGTCCTGTCTGAGGGAGACAAGTTCACTGCTCTCACTCACACGTAGATAATCCCGTAAGAAATACTGCCCATTTGGGTCATTTCCATCACCAAAAACATAGCTTTTGTACTTGTCAAACTCATTTAAACTAAAACACTTCGTAAATTTTAATCCAAGAGCGATTTCAAACATACTTAAAGAATCCTTCAAGTTATCAATAAGGCCAACAATACCAAACCAGCGATCCAGGTTATCCACAATATCATCCAGATAAACCTGAAAATACAAACATGTTTCTTGTAATTATATTACACAGGACTCAGTATCTCTTCAACTTGTGTGGATTACATCTCAAAATACCACCATACCCATTTGGTCTTATGATATTACTTTTCATATTAGTTTACCGTACTTATCATTACAGAGAATTTTGTTGTTTTTTTTCCTTGTTTTTTTTTTTCAAAACCAAAACACTCGCAACTTTAAACCGCTTCCATTCATATATATGTAATATGCCTTTCAATACTGAACCACACAATTCCTAACATTTAACCTACTTTGCTTAAGGAACTAATTGGTGAGTTGTAAATGTTTATTGAACAAAGTTGGATTGATACATCTTTTTTTGCAAGTCTATTATCCATGATTCAACTGGTCTCAGACTCCCGACTCCGACTTCCGACCCCTCTTTTCTGCATTTTTGCACTCAAGTCTCACGTGATTACAAAGAAAAAGATTTATTCCACAATGTTTCCATTGGATTTTATACATTAATAGCCTTTAAGAGGTTTTGTGTGATTGGTCTTAAAAATTTAATGCAGTCAGCATTGTTCTATGATGTGTTTTTGTCAGTCACCTTAACGATTTATAGGAGTCAGCAGTCCCCAGATAAATTTTCTACTCTGACTCCAACTCCCACTCAAAACCCCCGACTCTGAAGCCCTGGTTCAACTTGTTGCATGGTTACAAAAAATTTAAATGTGTTATAACTAATAAGCATCCATGCGAAAAGCATTTTACACAGAAACCTATGGGAAATTACCAAGTGCATTCTGACCCCAACTTTGTGTTTCTCTTGGTATTATTCTAACACATTTAATGACCAACCACAGTACAGGTTCAAACTATCCTCAACCACTGCACATTGGCCAACAGATTTAAAATAATAATATGGATAAAAAGTAAGCGCATACAAACAGCAGGGTTGTTTACCTTCTTTTCATTGTGAGAGAGCAGAAAGGACGTCCCCGAATCAGGCAGACAAATCTCATCCTGTCCCACCAGTTTGCAATGGCGATGGTTGTACAGCAGTTTGTGAAAAAGATTGCTCTTCTGCGAGTGGATGAAGCGATCCAGGGTCACATTGCTCTGGTGCAACCCGTTCACCTCAAGTAGATTAAAAAAATTTATTGAAACTATAAATTAAGTGTGTCGCCGAAGTGGACGAAGTAATCACATTTTTCGACATACCAACCATATGTTGAAATGCAATAATTCTCATGGTGCAACATTGTGGCACCACTAGCACTGTTTCATTATAGCTGATGTTGGCAAAAAGAGCTCAATTTGCATGATGAAAAAAAAAAGTCATTTTTGGAAGAACAAGGCAAAGTCAGGACCATTTGACGTAGTCCGATTGCAATTCAGGCTGTGGATCATCAATCATGACAGTCATTACGGCTTTTATGACCTTCATAATTGCACTTTATGGAAATTAAAGGCTGTCCGTTGCCGATTTCAATACACAAGCCTTTGATCTTTACCTGACAGACCACAAAATTGGCAATAAATGCAATCAAGAAGTGGGTGTTATTCTTTAAGTTGTTGAACAGATTAGTTGATCCGATTAGGAATAATTGAAATGAGACAGATAATGATTTCAATAGCTTGTTTAGATAGAAACAAACACAAGTTTGTTAGGTCATGGGCAGCCATTAACACTCTGAATACTCATCATACTTTAGACAGGAACCACAGCCCGTGCTGCCACAATGTTTCACCATGAATTCTGCCAAATCCTCTACATGAGTAACATTTACACATCTGCAATAAGCAGAAAAAGACCTTTCAAACGAATGGCACTTGCCACACTTCCGACATCGGGGGCAAAGGATGCACCCTAATATCAGTTGCAGTTAACAGTGATTATGTTAACTGTGCTTATATTGAATGTTTGCTCCAGAAAGAACCCATGATACATGTACGTAGGCACGAACCTTGCAGTAGGACGTAGATCTGTTCTTGGAGCAGATGTCATACAGAGTGAGGATTCGAGTGATGGGGTGGGGCAGGAACGTCAAGTAAAGGCATGGCTGAGAGATAGTCTCACAAACCCCAAAAGAAAGACCTCCGTACAATATGGAAGATGTCCGCTTCTTCTTCGCCCCTCCTCTGTGCTCCCATTCCTTGCAAAATAAAAACTAAATAATGCAGCTTACATACAGTACAATTTGTCTCACAACATGCAAACTGGTGTTTGGCCTGACTGCTCAGCGTCTAAAGGTAACACAGTAGAAAGACATATACTCATGGATGGATGAGCTATTTAGTAATTTTTTTCATCCCATTTTTGTGATGTTTTGGTGCCGTTTTTGTCAGATTTTTTGACGACGACCGTTGGTGCTATTGAGAATCGTGACCAACATCGGTAACACGGCAAAAAGCCATACTTCCTGTCTATTGACCAATCAGAGGGGGTTTTTCTGGCAGGAAGCAGTAAGGAAATACACACAAAAAGCGCCACAAGGTGTTGCAACGGCCGAAATGGAACCATTAACTTTTCATAGTGCAACACCAAAGATTTACGAGCTATCATTTTTATATTAAGCAACCAACAATTAGCTTTTTTAATTTCTCAGTTATTAGAGAAATAAAAAAAAAGCCATAAAACATGCCCGACTTATGCAGTAATAATTTGCAACCCCAAATTTCCAATGCATGAGGGTAGAAAAGTCTGGCGATCCCCATCAACTGAAAGAAATTTTGTGTGGAAAATGCCCCAGCCCCACCCCTGCGGATATCTGTAAGGTTTAAGAAAATAAAATCACCACCCCAACCCTGGGGGAAAACAGAATATAGATGGATTAATCGATGATTTGGTGCTTTACGCCCTGGATTTATGCACTAGGTAGGCTAATTAGGACAGAAACAGAATATGGTAATTTCAAGAGATGATAACAAGATTAGTCACAATTAGGGATATCACGATTAACCGATTAATCACCACCGATTTGATTTTTGTTAAAAATCGATTCCAGTTTGCGCGCAAAATCGATTAATCTGTACTTTGTATATTATTTGTACTTGGAAGACACTGCACGGCTACCATTTTCCAGGTGTTGAGAGTGAATTGAAACTGGATTGGTCAATTGGAAGGGTTGATTAGATTAGCTTTACCTGATTAATGAAGCTGATTATACAGAAAGGAGTGTCAAGTCTTTAATTGCTATTAACGTTTTCGATGGAATATATTATATCACATGCTCTAAGCTCTTCTGCCAATCATGTAAAACAGAACATAACTTTTGCTATTCTTTTGAATGGCTGGAAAACGGCGATTAATCGATTACGATTTGATTTTAGGCTATAGATTAATCGATTTTAAAATTCTGTAATAGCCCTAGTCACAATCTTCTTCAAAACCAAACAAGAATATTCAATCCATATTTTAGTCAACTACAAAATCAAACAAATTTCACAAGATGTATATATATAGTATTATACACTCCAGCAAAAATTTGGAAACAGTATGTTAGGGGAGAGCGGGGCATGATGGGGAATGATGGGTTTGGGCTTTAACTCCAAAGTTTAACACTGGAGGAAGCTGATGTTTGTTGTTTAGAATACCTTTTGCTAGCCTTTATTGAAGAAAATATTGCATGGTTTAGATACCAATACTTTAGCAGATATTGCCCTTTCTAGGATTTTGAAGCCCTAACAACTTTTTTTCCTGATATTCCAAGTGCGTTGTGATTATGCATATATATGTGATATTTTAACAGCTGTTTTGTTTTACTTTCACAAAATGATATCTCAACAGAAACAGATCAGATCAGAATTCTACAACCGCAAGCAGATTTGTGTAACACTAATTCAACGGCAAGCAACACACTGTTCCCAAACTTTGACGCTGCAGTGTATTTTATCAGAATCTATGGTTGAGAAGGAAGTAATGATGCCGTCATAGCATTTTTTTGTTTAATCTCTTAGGGCTATTCCATTTAAAACTCTGGGGGGGGTCAGGTTGTACTAAGTTGGTAGGCTAATTAGCAGGGAAAGGACACGGCAATGAGGATTTGCATATTAAAGTTGGGTCTTTGCCTATCTCGGACAATGGTCATCGGAAAACTTGCTTCATATTTAACTAAGAGTTCTCTGTGTAGGCCTGACAGCTAGATATTCCCTTAACTCGGACAGAATAGTACAGTCCATTTTACTCCGACTTAAGCAAGGTTTACTGTTCTCCGTGATATGACGGAGGTGAAGCAAGACTTTCCAAATTCTTGAAGGGAGGGGGGGAAGGAAGCAGTCTGGTCTCAGACTGCTGCAGGAGGGTGGAGCTGTCCACGGAGACAAGAAGCGATGTCCGACGTCCAGGGAAAACTATCAACTACCACTCGCGATCATGAAAGATGGCAAAAACGTGGTGCAGAATTCGTCTGAAATGATGGTTTATTTAATTTCTTGTAGCAAGTATGTAGCAATAATTTATTAATTAGGTGTCTGGAGGGGTCGGAGGACCCCCTACATACATCTTAATCGAATTTTTTGGGTCCCCTCCGTACACCTAAATCGATTTCTTTGGCATCCCACCATACATCTAAAGTTAATTTTCGCCGATCCCTACATCCATCTTACGAAAAATGAATCAACCCGACCGCCCCCTCCCAGAGTTTTAAATGGAATAGCCCTTACCTCTCTCCTCGCAGAATTCAAGGGCTGATCTTCCACAAGCAAGCCAGCATCTCGAGCAACAAACTTAAAGCAGTCTCGTATAAAGTAGCCCCCAGGTTCATGTTGGTATACAAGCACTTTAGTAGCATTGTTGAAGGCGGCGCTTCGGTTAGTCAAGTTTCTTACACAAGCGTCAGGAAGGGCGGAGTGATCGTTCAGGCAAGAAGAGGTATAGTAGTTAGGATGAGTGTTCTTGTGCTGGTAGGCTTGAATGGATGTGTTGGTCACTCTGAAAGCACACAAATAATAATAAAGAAACAGTGTTCTAGCTCGTGAGCATTAAAGTGGCATGAGGGGATAAATATTATTATCTAAATACATTCTTACTAGGCCTACAACACAAAAGCAGATATTTCACTTCAAAAAGTGTCTGAATTTATATCTTTAAGTCCGCTAGAATCCTATAATTCCTTGTAACAGCTTTGGCACATTTGACCCTAATCTGCTTACTAGAGGTAGAGTAGGATTGCTGTCAGATTTTGGTGGGCACCAAAATTATTTTTGGTGCCTTTTGAAGTCAAATTTATTGCCTAAAGTTTATCTTCTGACCTTGAAATTTCAACGAATACCAAGAAAATGTTCATTCTATGGATAGCACCGGCTTTTCATAGGATTTTTCTGAAATATTATTCATCCCCTCATGCCCCTCAACATTGAGCAACTCTGCAGACTTATTTCAATCCATCAGCCCGAGCAGACGACTGGACATGATGGGTTCAAACCTCAGTCAAAGAAATCAACAGGAGTGACTTGGTAGTGGGCTTATATGACTGTGGCCAGGGGGGCAGGTCACTTGTGTAGGCTAGGGTCAACAAAAAACCTCCCAACCAGAACGGATGAAAACTGACAAGTGCTGACACAATTAAGAAAGGGTTCATCTATTCTAAATTTCATTTTAAAAGTGCACCGAACTGGCTTCATAATAGTATGTGTAGCTCATTGTAACAAGAACCTGAAGGTAGTCAACTGGGGGCCCAAGCGTCATTTCGGCATAAGCGGGTCTGCGTGGGAGTCATTCGGCATTCGCGTGCCCGCGTTGCTCCATACTTTCTTCAAAATTTATTTCAATCTTACGAGTCTTGGTTTTTCTGACAATGACTTTACTCAATAATCTTAAAGTCACACAGATGAATGGCATCAATAAGCCTAGACGGAGACAAAATAGCCTCTGCCGCATCTCTGTACCAAGAAGTCAACCAAATGAGCATCAATAGATGTATCATGCGACACCGCTAAAAAGAAAGTTAAAACAAAGTATTTCAAAAACAAGAAAGCCTGAGATAGCAGAAGAATGATTACCAGCCAACCAAGCGACAGATAACCAGGTGACATCACTACAAACAGGGCGACAACTATCCAGGCGGCACACCACTACCAGACAGGTGACACATTTTAACCAGCCAGACGACAAGTACCTACTAGGTGACAGATATTTCAAGTTACTAACCAACTAGGTGACACACATTCATGATTCCAGGCGAGAAACTTCATTTCAGCTGAACCAGGCGACCAGACTATCAACAGAATAGGCTTCAGATTATCGCTCATTCAAGCCTCCTCATTTGTGCTTGGTAGATAAGATTTTGGCCCTAAGAATTCAATGATAAAAAATACCATGCAAACACATTAAACCTCAGCTCTATATATGTTTGAGTATTGACGCAGGGGCGGATACAGGGGGAGTTGGAAGTGCCGTGTAAATTTGTGCTTGTGACCTAGTTTGCACTGGTATGAGATTTCCAAATTTCAGTTGGTACTGACATGTGTCGCCTAGTTGGTTTGTCACCTAGCTGACCGTAAACCCGAGTATCACTATCCATTGTGGCAGAATACTCATGAAGAAACTTCAATTTTATGCACTGTCACTAAATCCTTATTATCATGAGGGAACAGAAAATTATGAAAGCTTTCGAAAATGGGGCTTGCCATTTCTGTACATCAAATAGCGGTAGAATAATTTTAATAAATAATTTTGTTTCTAGGTGATGTAGCACTGTTTAGCGCAACCGCTGCAGTACTACGATTTTTTCTCTGGGCGATAATACAGAATGTCTGGTAAGACTATCAACAAAAATGCTTTAAAAAACTAGAGGCAACATAAGATAAAGGGTGGAACAATGCATCGTAATTGTGTCTCACAGGGACGAAATGGCGCTGCTTTTGCATTGATATACCACGGTTCAAGGTCAAAAAATAGATTTCAAAGATTGGTTTTTAGGGTTGAGTTTTATCCCGTCATGAACTAAATAATACAGTATTTAAAGAAAAAGCAGCAAATAATGACATTTTATTTGCATGTCAAACAATTTTCAAAGATCTTTTCCATTGCCATCGATTGCCATTGATAATTGGATAGATTACCATGACTGATTGCCATATATAATTACCATCATTCATTGCCCTTAGGTGCCCTGCATGGCTTCCCCTGCCATTGATCAGGGACAGTTAAACTGTCCGTGCATTTATTGATTGCCATTGATTATTGAACGCCATCATTGTCATTGACTGATTGCCATTGAGTGATTGCCATACATTCAATGCATGATTGCCATTTAATGATCTCCAAAACTTTCCCTGCATTGATCATTGACTGCCATTGACTATTGAACTCCATCATTGCCATTGACTGATTGCCATTGACTGATTGCCATTGACTAATTGCCATTGAGTGATTACCATCCATTGATCGCCATCCATTGATTGCCATGGATCCATTGATCTGTTGATTGCCATTCACTAGACCCAGGCTTATGGCAGGCAAATTGATTGCCATTCAGTAGACCCAGGCCTATGGCAGGCTAATTGATTGCCATTCAGTAGACCCAGGCCTAAGCAGGCTAAGAGAGAGTCTACGACTCTACGCACGACGACGCAGACAAGTTCAAAACATAGACGCTCGGTAGATTTAAAGATCTAACCAGCGCCAAAAAACCTGAAAAAAGTGCTTGTCATCTACTAGTGCAAAAGTTTGTCGTCTGGATGGAGTACTGTGTCCCTGGATGAAGTGCCTAGAATTCTGTCGTGAACGACAAACATGCCCCCCATCCCCCCCCCCCCAATTCCCCATTTCAATGTTGGCAAGAGATCCCAATTTCAAGACTTTTCCCAGATCTTGAAAAACAGAAACCAAAAACTGTGTGTGTCATTACCTAAACTTGCAATGTCACTTTGTTTCATTTGTCCTATTGTCATTTAGAAGAACTTGTAATTGGGACTGGAGACTTTAAATACATGTAATAAACATTAGCCTTGTAAGTTGTTAGTGATGTGACTCTTATGAATCAGTAAATATACTGTTATACTAAGTAAATCGATATTCTGTACACCAATGTTTGTAGTCTGTAGCTGTAGTTTTCTCTTGTTTTATATATATTTTTCTGCTTCATATATATTTCAAAGACACATGTATCACTGTTTGATATCCAGTTGTCAATAAAATCTACTACTACTAAGCTCTACTAGTAACAATGAAAAAATCACATACGACAAAAATATTTTGTCTGAAGTTCACATTTCTTGGTCATGTGCAAACTGTAGTTACTGTGTCTTGCTTATTTGCATGGCCAAATCCATAAAGCAAGCATGGACCTAAAGGAGAGGGGCAGTGAACCATTTTGCTCTTTCCCGTAGTGAGCATAAAAGAAATGCAACTGCAGCAGACGAAAATAGTGGCCAACATTCAATGCCTTGCAGACGACCCTGATGCAGTCAAGCGTGAACTACACAAGAGGGCCTGGTGTTTAATTTAAATCAGTGAAGCGTGACAGGTTTTACCAGTAATGCCCACCGAATTGACAAACACAGCTAGACAGACAGCTAGACAGACAGCCGACAGACAGCTAGACAGACAGCCGACAGACAGCTAGACAGACAAGCTGAAAGTAGTAAGCTCCCATACTTTGTAAGGGGGTAAAAAGATTTTTCATGACTACCCCCTTGAGGAAACCCCTAGCAAAGTAATTTAACTAGAAAATAGCCAAAAAAAAATTTCACAAGTACCCCCCTCCCCCGAGGTGACCCCCCAGTGACCCCTAGCCTAGTTATATAACTAGCAAAAACCAAAAAACAAGCACTCTTAGAGCACAGCACCGGCCATGCCGGCATGCACATGCTTTATCCGTGGAATCGAAATTATCAACACACATGTATGGTGGATGGGCCTGAAAAATAAAAGTATATTTAATTCATTTTATTTTCCCATTAGCTGGTGGACATGGGGTTATTTCAATTAATACCAGAAATATATTGCTCATAAAACTGTTTCGTTTCATTTTGCCTCAAATTGCAGGTACAAAATTGTTGTAATATTCTATGCATTAATATTCAGTCTTGATTTTTCTGGAAATGATGTTTATTTTGTAAGATATGTCAATACTTTTGTTTCCAAAAAGAATTTTATTTGTGCATGGAGTTTAAATTGGAATTAAATAAGTATGAAGCTGATTGAAAATATTGGGTACAAGCTGACAGATGACAGGGAGGTGTGAAAGTGAATTGCACTTTAGGCCTAAATGGTGAGAGCAATTCAGCATTGAACCGCAATTATTAATTGAAACGGAGCGAATACAATAAAAGACATGTAATACCCTGCACAGTGCACTGCATATTATCTCCATTGCCTGTTGCAGTGCAGTGACAGCTCAAATACACAAGAAAATGGCGGCGCAAAACAGCCTGACTGATCTAGCGCTGGGTACCAGAAGGGATTGTTATTATAAATCTAATAATATTGCATTTAAGTAAGAAAAGACACAATTGGCAGAATCTACGATGTTATAACTGAGAAATACATATAAAATAAACCCTTGGAATGGTCTGGTTAGGCCTGGAGGCTCGTGACTCACATCGTTTCAGGACAGAAGCATTACCGGCCTATGCATAGGATGCATGGCTGGTAATTACTTCACAATCAACCTCTCTAATATAACTTGAGAAAAAAAAATAAAAATTTACGAGTACGGATCCAAGGTAACACAAGGTGAACCTCAAGCCTAGTATCCTGATTGGCCTATATTATTAGGTTATACCATGGGTAGGTGCAGTACATCCCCGGTATACTCCCCGAGACCCCAGAAAATACTGGGATCGAGGGGAGTATACCAGGGATGGAATGCACCTACCCATGGTATAACCTTTTTATCCCATGTCTAGGCACATTTTTGAGATATAAAGTAAAACTGCCACGGAACTAAATAAAAAAATGTCGATTCAAGCATGCTCATTAACTGCTTGGTCAGAGATATGGAACGTTATTATAAAACCCCATGACAGTGTAGTTCACAGCTATGAACATCATGAGTGCCAGGTCTGCTCTGAATCAAAACGAGTCCAAAGGACGAGGGTTAGTTCAGAAGCAGACCTGACACGAATGATGTTCATAGCTGTGAACTACACTGTTATGGGGTTTTATTTATATCCCGCAATGATTTTATTGGCGATTTTTACTAAATTTTAGTCTGATAACTTCAAATAATATATTATATCTATATATACACATTAAAACTTGGTGTAGAAGCCCCTGTGATTGTGACGTCATGACATAAACAATCGCTGCCCATTGTTTACATAACGACCTCAGATAGTTTATTTCAATGAGTTCACAAAGATAACTTTTATTTGACAAACTAGATATCAAAGGAGATACATGTGTCATACAAATTATTAAAAAAAAAAAACAACAACAAAAACAAAGAAACAAGCAAAATCAATGTCTACTACACTAATCTATATATAAAGTTTAAAATGCAATTATTAAGTATATAATAATTTAAAATTCTGGTCCCAGTTCAGGTAGTTACGTCTATAATAAAATGAGAAATGTCTGATACTTTAAAAAAGAGTCCCAAATTCAGAGTGTCAATATCATATTAGATTATAATAAAATACAATTGCAAAGAACAATTTCATGTGTTCTGAAAAACAAGCCCTACATACACATGTGTAACATTCAAACATTTGATACACAAGTTATCATTACAAAAGATAAAAGTTTACCAAATAATGGAATTGTAGACTTTTCAGAATAGATGTTACTTTACAGTTTCAGGTACAAGTCGTCAACTTTTCAGACTAAACGTTGAATTTTCAGTATAAGATACACAACCAATTAAAAAATTATTATATTTTTTATGACAAGCTTGTAAACATAAGATTTCTAAATTTCATTAAAACATATTAACAGATATATGTATATCATATATCAAAAAAATGTATAGATTAACTTTTTATATTAACTATACATACATTGTATTAACAATACGTACATTGTATTATAACATAATTCTTGTTAAACTAAAAGATGTTCATTTATACATCAGCTTGTTGTAGAAATTTTCCAAGACTGATATGCATTTTGGCCTCTTTGCAACCCATTATTGCTACAAATTTACCAGTGTCATCAAGTGATCTAAAATTATTTATCAAATTTTCTGCTGTTTGAAAGAGTTCATTCCGATAGGTTTGATGATTTGGACAAATAATCAAGCAGTGTCTTTCATCTTCGGTCACATTTAAGCTACATTTCTCACAGACTCTATCAGCTACTGGGATTTTTGGCCTTTGATGGCGACCTGTTTCTATACGTAGACTATGTGAACTTGTTCTAAATCTGGCAATTTTGGTTATGATTTTACTGCTATGTCTTAAAAGTAGGTAAGGTTCTAATCTACAATCAGTTTTAAAGAGTTTATATGTTCTTAATTTAGGTTGCTGTGTACTGTCATTTATGGACTCCACTAACTTAGACTGTTCAATTTCATACAATTTCAATTTAACGCGGCTGCCCACGCATTCAAGGTTATGTCTCCCAGTGTCATAAATGTTATAATGAACATCACAGTTTTGTAAAATCTGGGATACTTTATCAAGCCAGGTTTTACAGTTGCCATCACTATGCATGTCTTTTTGAATATATAAACATCTCTTAAGTATTTTATGATCGGCCATATTCTCTAACCTAACCCAATAGTTTATCATCCTTACTTTATTCCTAATATGTAGAGAGAGTCTACCAGTCTCGCCATACACTGCAAGAGATGGAGTTTGTTTTCTTACTCCTAAAACATTCTTAAGATAGCCAAGTTGATGTGAACTCAAGGCTTTTTTCATGGTGTTCACTCGCAATTGCGGGATATTTGAACAAAATCCATTGGTTTTCCAAAGAGCCAGGCACGATTTTGTATGGTTGTTTCAAATTTGGGATTTGCAAATTTAACCCTCACTGGACTAAAGGGACATTTATGTGCAGCTTACTGCCTGTTGGGCCATTTATGTCCCTAAAATATGCTGTTGTCCCTGATGGCGTCACAGACACAGGATTGTTTTTTTTTGGGGCTGTGCAGTCCAGTAGCCTAAGGGTTAAATGAAGCTGTAATACGGAGAATACCCACCACATCCACATGTTAATGATCTCAAATTGTCAACAAAGAAGTCCCAACAAGATTGCATTGCAAAAAATTGTCACATTGGGGGTAATTATCCAAGCTTATGAGTTATGACATGTGCAACATTTTTGTAGAAGATGTGACAAACAAAATGTGAAAAACACCAATTTGGGCTAAAATCAATACAAAACCAACAAAATGCAGTGAAAATGCTTGAAGGTGTCAAAGATAAACACTTTCATTATCTGTGAAGTCGAAAAATTGGACTCTTATGGACTTAATGAAAAAATGTTTTCGGCCTCGATTCGCATTGTTTGTGAATTGGATTTTTTAAGCAGTCTCACAAAATGTGGCCTGATGCAGCCAATTCTCAACGTTTTTCAGTGAGACTTTCCAGATCCTAGGCCGGGATATTCAGCCACATCAGTGCAAAATTTCATGGTCATACCTCAATTATAAATTAGTTTTTAAGCTGTGTTAATACTCAACTTAATATGTGTGCGTTTTTAAGTGTCGCACCATTTCGCCTTACCACATGGTCTCACATATGCCAACTTGAATTGCTTTTTACTTTCAATTCCCACACACTCTTATTTACCGCACTACAAACAATTGTATTGATGACAACATCAGACGACGCCTCCAAAAATCAACCATGCCCCCAAACTCACTCATAGAAGTAGGCAGTGAGGTAAAAAAAAATACCAGTGGACAGAAAAAACACAAAGCATTATACACAAGTCATACCTGGCATAAGAGTCGTTCTTGCCCAGATGCACGGCAATGTTAATCTCCTTCTTGTCCTCCCCTTTGTTGCTGTGCAGCCTCATCTTGTCCTTGATGCTTTCTATCTCGGATCCTAACTGGTGAAGGGGGTGTCTGCTCCAGGGGCCGGGTGGTGGTTCAGTGACGTCCCGCGCTTCTCTGTGCATGTGAGGGAAACGTGGGTGGTAGCGTGCATGGTGGGAGAGCAGGCCTGCCCTGTAATGAAAAAAAAAACAGGTATTTAAGAGCAATGCATGCATTTTAATTTGATTTATAATTAGGCCAAATAGGTCTGTCTCCCTATGGGGATTACGACAGGTATTATTGGTAGGTGGCACTACAATAAGGGGGGAGTGCTATTTTTGTCTTGGGGGAGCCCACCAAATGACATATTATCTGGTTTGTTTGCAAAGTAAGTGAAATCCTGTGACAGTTAATAATAATCTGGTTGTTAACAAGTTACAATTTCCCAATCTGTATGATAACAACACACTTTTCTGTTGAACTGTGTTTTGAGAACATAATCATTACACCGTAGCTGACCCAAACAATCAAACATTCAACAAACACACTCATTAAGTTAGACTCCTTGGCTTGGTCAACAACACAAATCACCTTGTTGAAAGGCAAAGGGGATTCCATCAGAGCTCCTATTGCTTGGAGACACCACCTGTACATAAATTTGGAACTACAAATGGAGACAGACCTAGTACCTTTGCTGATGACCATGCAATGATCAATGATAGCTGTTTATGACTTAGAGTTTCGTATCCATCTGATAATTCCCCAAGGTATGATAAACAAAAATATTACGGATCTAATAAGAAATCGCTGTTGTTTGATAATATATTACTGCACTATTTAGTGAAAAACCCCTGTGATGCCCCCCCCTCCCAAAAGAAATTTACATGGCCGCAAATGTCCACAGATTCGCTCCATGTTGGATGGATGGATGTTTGGAGCTTTACGTCCTGTATTTATATGCACTTGGTAGGCTAACTAAGACAGGAGGAGGACATCGGCAATGAGGCGAAGGATGATTGAAACATCCATCCAGCAAGAGCTGGATTTGAACCCTGGACCCAACAATTGGCAGTCCAGCACGCTACCAGCCTACCACTAGACCAACCCTCCTCCCCTCGCTCCAAGTTATGCCCACTCCCTCAGCAGAGCTAATTAATTTCTTGATGAGCCCCTTGATATTTACAAAAATTGTTTCCCGATGTAATGAAATCTGACTCCAAAAACCAAGAAAACGCTTTATGAAGTGACTGAGGAGATTGGCATTTTTAGAAAATTTATTATTTAGCCACATACAGCTCAGAAGCAAGTCACAAAAGCATACAAGTTAATCCCCCCCCAAAAAAAAGTAGAAAACATAGCCCAGAAACAGCAGCTTAAACATGCTAAACGTGCAAAGCAAAACAAGCAGAAGTAGGGGCATGAAAATGCATTTACCTGGAAAGTTCATAGAAGTAAGAGACAATTGTGATGATGGCGAATATGCCGACGACAGCCACACTCACACGCAGATTGAATTGGTCCAGGCGTGCACCTATCAGCCGCAGGTTGTACATGATTAATGGGCCTCCTCATCACATGGCACTTACTCAAATCTGAAAGCAACATGAACATTTCTGAACAAATACAGGACTGCTAATTAGGAGTAGGTAGGCCTACCAGGGCTTTGGAGTAACTTCGGTAGTAACTACTAGTAAGTGAACCGACTCGGACTCCTGACTCCTTTGGATTTCTGAAAAGCGACTCCGATTCCTTAGGTCTCCTGAATATTAAAACGACTCTTGACTCCCGGCTGCGCTTATCGCCATTATTGCATAGACCGAAATATGCAGTCGTATCTCAAGCAGTCGCTTTGAGTCAGATTTTGTCGGACTAATTATTGCACACAAATAAATTACATGAATCACAGGGGAGTAAAATTAATTCTGCAAAAGGACCACAGGATTCTGCTCTTAAAACTTGTTTTTGAAGATTTGAGTAAAATTTGTGATACATTTCACATTATAGGAGAGCCATCAGTCCAAAAGACACTCAGATTAAAGATTAGTATGATAAATGATTATATTCAGGAAGGTTGTCCTTAATTTGACATACAAGTTCTTTTGTTATTGAAAATTAAATTACAGTTGCAATAAGAATCTTATCCATAAATTGATGTGTTAGTGTAAAAATTAAATTTTACCACCCTGTAGTGTAGGGGGTGTGATGTACTCGATAATTCCAGATTAAAATAATGGAGCAGACAAACACTGTGCTTCAACCTTCGGCCATCTTTATTCTCTGACGTAACTATACACGAGGTGGCGACACAAACATACACAAGGTGGCGACACGAGTCAGTACAAATCCAATACATGACATCTCCCTTCTTCGCACTTTTTTTTTTTTTCGAACGACAACATCAAACATTCAAACTAACTTATACTTTATCCATATATCAAATACCAAATCTACAGATAAGTATGTAGAGTTAAACATAACTTTGTGTAATATAACTTGACTACAAAATGTAATCTGAAAAGTTAAACTTATCATCTATGATTCATGACTTAAGTATGCATGAGTAAAATACACAAGTAAAGTAAGAATTATCATATAATGACAACCACAATACTAAAATTTAATTATTAAATTTTATGATTACTAAATATTACTTCTATCCTCTCCTTTTACAAAAAAAAATTTAAAAAAAATTAAATTTATATAATTACCATAGGCCTAAAATTTCATAAAGAAAATAAAAGATATATATAATTAGCATTACAATAGAAGTCATGACATATACATATTGACAGATATATTCAGAAAAAATATATATTTCTGAGGCTTAACTTCTTATACTCAAAAGAACAATAGTAGATCAACTCACTACTACACAAGGAACAATCAAACTTACAAATTTAATTGTACTTAGGATTGGGTTTTACGACCCTGCCTGAACGAGTTACAGTTGGAGCACTTGTAACAGTGGTGCTAACTCGACCTGAATTTACATTTGTTTGAACTGCACTAGATGCATTCTGTGATACACTTCGATTCTGTGGTACATTGTTTTGATTGACTTGATTCTTTGATACATTTTGATTCACTGATACATTTCGATTCACTGATACATTTTGATTCTGTGATACATTTTGATTCATTGATACATTTCGATTCTGTGATACATTTTGATTCTGTGATACATACTCAGCTCTAGGCTTCGTAGCAAGGGGGGGAAATGTAGAACTAGTCATTCTACTGGGGGGAGGGGAAGGGACTGTAGGTGATTCCCTAGTTTGCAATAAATGCTTTCTATTCCTACGTAGGGTAGTGTTTCGATCCGTCAACACATCATAAGATCTCGGCTGAGGTCCTACTCCTACAACCGTAGCTTTCTTCCAGGTATTGTCTGGAGCTAATACCCTGACTGAGCTTCCTTCAGATAACTCTGGCAATTCCTTAGCATTCCTATCATAATACTGCTTCTGAGTCTGACGCAAACTTTCTAGTCGACTAACAACAACCTGAGAATCTAGAATCCTCGGCTCTAGCAACATCCGGGATGTCGGTAAGTCAGTTCTGGTCCTTCTGTGAAGGAACCTCTGCACTGGAGAACCAACAATGTTGTCTCTTGGGACATTCCTATTGGCTAACAAACCAAAATACAAACTTTCCTTGCCATCAGTTAAACACTTCTGAAAGAGCATTTTGCAAATTCCCACTGCCTTCTCAACAAGTCCATTTGATTGACTATAAGTAGGGGAACTGAAAGAATGTCTAAAGCCCCAGCGACTTGCAAAATTTCTGAACTTCTCACTTGCGTAACATGGACCTCCATCAGAAACAATTTCATCAACTATGCCGTATCTAGCCATGTGAGCACTAAGCTTGTCAATAACTGTATCAGATGTACAATCTTCCAATTTGTCAACCTCAAAGAACTCTGAGTAGTAATCTACAACTATTTGATAGTGTTCCTTCTCAAATTCAAAGATATCTACAGCTATCTTACACCACGGACCATCTGGAACATCATGAGGCATGAGTGGCTCCTTCTGTTGTTTCCTGCGCAAACTTTGACAAATACCACACTTAGAAACAATGTCCTCAATTTGTGCGTTGATTCCTGGCCAATAGATAATATCTCTGGCTCTACGCTTGCACTTGACTATGCCTAAATGATCTTGATGCACAATTTGCAAAATGTGAGCTCTCATTGAATGAGGTATAATGACTCTTGAACCACGAAACAGAATATCATTCTGAACAACAATCTCGTCTCTGAAATCCCAATACGGTTTCACTTCATCAGGCAATTCCTGTCTCTGCTCTGGCCAACCTACTAAGACCACTGACTTCAACGTTTGAAGCTCTGCGTCTAACTCTGTCTCTTGCTTAAGTTCTGCCTGCTTGTCACTAGAGAAGCTGAAATCTACAACTGAGATGAACGTAGAATCATCAACTAATTTCTCACCATAAGTATCAAGATACAAACGACTAAGAGCGTCGGGAATTGGAATGTCTGTACCACGCTTGTATTGTACTTTCAACGAATATGGTTGAAGCTTCAAGAACATCTTCTGCAACCTCATTGGTATCTTATGCATGGGCTTTTCCCAAAGAATTTCCAAAGGCTTGTGGTCAGTTTCTACCACCACATCAGATTGACCATAAATCATATTATGGAACTTACTGCAAGCAAAACAAATAGCTAGTGCCTCCTTTTCAATTTGAGCATAAGCAACTTCAGCTGGCGTTAATGCTTTAGAAGCATACGCTACAGGCTTTCCACCTTGAAACAAAGCAGCTCCTAATCCCTTTGACGAAGCATCACAGCTAACCACCATAGGTTCCTCAGACTTGAAATACCGTAAAACAGGCGCTGAACTCAAACTCTGTTTACATGCATCAAAACTCTCTTGTTCTGCTTGACCCCATTGGAACACCGAAGTCTTCTTAACCAAAGCTCTCAACGGAACTGTTAATTCACTGAGTCTGGGAATAAACTTCTCAACATAATTCATCATGCCTAGAAATCTTTTAACATCATCTTTTGACTGTGGACTTGGCATTTCTGTGATAGCTTTCACACGTTCTTCTGAAACTTTCAAACCATCTGAAGTCATTTCATGACCAACCCACGGAACTGAACTAGCAATATCTAGTTTTTCTGGATTGAGTCTGAGATCTGAATCTCTGCAAATGTCCATGACTACCTCAAACACTTTCATCAACGAAGCTAAATCTGTAGCACGCAGTAACAAATCATCCATAATAATTTCAACTCCTGGCACATTGCCAAATAAATCCATCATGGCTTGCTGGTAAATTTCAGGGCTTGAGGCTAAACCCATCGGCAATTTCCTGTAGACATACCTGCCCCACGGAGTGTTGAAACAAGTTAGTTTCTGACTTTTCTGACTAAGAGCAATTTGAAAGAACCCTTGTTTACAATCTAACTTTCCAAACACTTTGGAATCGCGAATGTTTGTCACAACTTTCTCAACTGTATTCAATGGGTAATGAGACCTCTTGACAGCTCTGTTAAGATCCTTGGGATCCAAACATATTCTAACTTTGTCACCCTTCGACACAACCATCAGACTGTTGACCCATTCAGTTGGCTCTACAATAGGTTCAATAATATCCATATCTTGTAATCTATCTAACTCGGCCTTGACACGGTCTCTAAGAGCTACTGGAACATTTCTTGGTGGGTGAACCACAGGAGTAACTGAATCATTGATCTCAATGCTATATTCACCTGGAATAGTGCCTAATCCTTTAAACACATCAGAGTACTGATTTAACAATTGCTTCTTAGCTTCTTTGAATTCAGACTCAATGTTTACATTTGGCTTGTCAACAGAGTACACTCTTTGAATCAAATTCATTCTGACACTGTCACGATCTCCTAACAAAGTTGGAGTTTTGGGTGCATCCACAACTTGAAATACCAAATTGACATTTGTAACATCACGATATGAACAATTGACCATCAGTTCCATGACAGGAACAATTCTGCCTCCACCATACACATTCAATACACCTGTGCTTGGTCTTGTTTGCATGAACACATTTTCATGTCTACATAATTTCTCATAAGTGTGCAAACCCATAACATTACATTGCGCTTGAGTGTCAATTTTCACTTTCAATTCAACATTGTCAGACAGCACAAGATTTGCATTCCACATGTCAATATCACCACATTTCAAATCATTGACAGCATACACAAACACATCATCACGATCATCATCATACACATTGTCATAGTCATCATAATCATTTGAGCCTTGAAAGTCAGTTTGTCGCACATCCATGTTCCTTCTGCCATTGGAACCCTGCGAGCGATAGTTGCCTTGTTGCGAACGATAGTTTCCTTGTTGCGAACGATTGTCTCTTTGCTGCGAACGATAGTCTCTTTGCTGCGAACGGTAGTCTCTTTGCTGCGAACGGTAGTCACCTTGTTGTGAGCGATATCCTTGTCTCTGACTGCGAAATTGATCGGTGCGACCCCTCTGCGACTGTGCACCATCAGTTGAATTCTTCGATCTTGGACAACATCTTGCGAAATGATTGAAGCCATTGCACACGTTGCATCGACGGTTATTTGCCGGACATTTACTCAAATCTAGCTCATGCTGCGTACCACAATAAGAGCATGTGATATCCGTTGCCCAACTTTGACTCGGTTGATTACTTCTGTAGTTGAACTGCGAGCGACCTCTAAAATTTTGCGAGTCCCTTGACTGACCTCGGAACGAACTTCGACCTCTTTGAAAACGACCTCTCGTCTGAACACATGAACATGTGAATCATCTGATGCTGGTTTCTTTCTGTCGCGTAACTGAACATCTGTTAACTCACAAAGTCTGGCTATTTCTGTAGCACCTTCCAATGTAAGTTCTTCTGGAGCAAAATCTGCCTCACATAATTTCTCAGCAATTTTTGTACTGTTCACTCCTTCACATAACCGATCCAAAACCATGCCCTCTGCTTGGTCTCCATAGTTACATTCTCGCACTTTGATTTTCAGCCTATTAATGAAACTGATCACGGATTCTTTCTCATCTTGTTTACAGGCCATAAACTCTCTTCTAACTTGTCTAACTCTTTTCTTTTTCACAAAGTATGCTTCAAATTGGGCCTTAACATAGTCATATTCCTCTTTCTTGTTTCTGGTATTGTCATCGTCTGGGCCATTTGCAAAATCGAATGCTTCAAAAATAGTACGAATGTCACCTGTTCCTGGACGTGCCAAGTTGTGTAGCAGACTGCCAACGTTCCTCTTTCCTGATTTATCATCCAATCCGATAGCACAACGATATATTTCATAATCGCCAATCCATTGTGTCCAGTTTGCATAAACGTTTCCTTCCAACTCCAAAGGTTTGGGCGGTCTCAGCCCTCCGTGCACGCCGTCTGCCATTCCTGCAGTTTTCGCCAAAAATATCACAATCTGCCCAAGTAAAGCCACAAATAATAGTGCAATCCAAGTCTTGCTTGTTTTGTCTTCATTTCTGACCATATCCCACGTTATGACACCATGTGATGTACTCGATAATTCCAGATTAAAATAATGGAGCAGACAAACACTGTGCTTCAACCTTCGGCCATCTTTATTCTCTGACGTAACTATACACGAGGTGGCGACACAAACATACACAAGGTGGCGACATGAGTCAGTACAAATCCAATACATGACAGGGGGAACGGGGGCACATTGGGACACGGGGCACTGTGGGACGGTGGGGACTTCTTGGATCCTGGCAAGGTATAGGATATGGTAGTGCCATCATATCTTGTAATTTCACATCCTGATGTTTCCATGGTTTTATAGACAAATTACAGCCACATGCAGAAGTATGGCGAGCAAAAGTTTGTTTTCCTACCACTAAAGTAAATATGGAAGGGTTCAATTCGAACCATTCTGTGGACAAACCATGAACAATGAGGCTTTCTCAGTGCTTGTATGAATTTTATATAACGTAACGAACAGTTATGGATTGCTATTGTGATTAGATCAGCAGAGCAGAGCTCAGTATCCATCCAATCTTTTCTTGTGCAATTGCTGCGTCAATGACGCAGCACGCTCTGGCGCCTTTAATATCAGGCGCAGCAACTTCTAACTTATACCAATGTTTAGGAAATTTAATTTCCTACATTTGGAGCTAAGTTTCGGCTCTGTACGACCATTTTTTCTATTTAAAAGTGCGTCCGAAGCACTCGAGGTTGATGTCCGAAGTTTTGTTTACATGTTATATTTCCTGTCACTTCTCCATAAATCAGCCTGATAAAAATATTTCAAGTATTCAATGGATTTCCTAAAGGCTAAAGGTAGATGCTTATATTTTTTTTAGATTTTTCAAAGCCATAAATCACCCCAAAAACATGTCCGAAAGATTATGTTATTTTACCCAAGAAAAGATGGCGGTGGCCCAGACCTGAGTATCCAGACCTATATTGTGATAAACACACTCACTGGTGTCCGAGAAATTAGCATTTTGGTGTAAAAGTCATATCGGGGCTCATTGGGACAGTGAATTTGGGGCACATTGGGACGCCTTTAGTATGGCAGAATTTAAGTGTCCAAGGCAACTGAATGACCTGGGACAGCACACAACAGGTATTCAGGCCACAGGGAATAGAGGCATAGTGGATTACCATGCTCTGTGAACAAATTTGTCGCAAAGCACTGTCTGTTACTTACATAGATGTCCGCACCCAGGACAGTTTATGTTAAATGTTTAAAACTGTTTAAAGTTATGAACTATTGGCACTACAAAGTGTTAATGCACTGTATATTATCTTACGCACTACTTATATGTGATATTTATTGCACGTGGAGTGTTACAATGATGGCACATTGGGACAGTCATTTTGAGGGCACATTGGGACAGTCATTTTTACGACTCTGGCTGCAAAAGGGTAGGTGCAGTCTAGTTTATTATGCCTTGCATTTAAGCTCAATGGTATTGGTGATATTCATGCAAACTTCTGAGTTCCTCAATGCTTTCAGCATTGAGCAAAATGAGTAGATGTTAAAAGCGTCCCAATGTGCCCCCATTCCCCCTACACAAAAATAATAATAACGTAGTAGGGCCTATTGCCGTCGGCAAAAATGCCCTGGGGTGGGAGGGCAGAGCCGTACCCATGGGGGGTGTGACACCCCCCCAAATTTGCCATGAGGTGCCCAAGATAGAAGTAGTTGAAAAACGTTGCGGGGAGAATGCGAGTAAAAAAACTACAGAGTAATCACAGCATCAGTGACTCAATTTCAGAGGGCCCACTGACTTTGAGAATTTATTTCAGAGGGCTCCCTCCCTCCAACTCAATGACTTGGGTTCTAAGTTTATTTCAGCGGGCCTTGCTGACAAAATAAATTTATTTTACAGTCCTGGACATAAGTTCTGTCGCTAGCACATGTCATAGACACAATTGTCAATAATTTGACTTTTACTGAACATATTTTAATGAGTAATGGCTCAAATGAAAGCCAAGTCCTTCTACGATATGGTTATATTGCGAAAATAAAGTTTTGTCTCAATCTGAATATCATAGAAATTAATATTGACAGTGTGTCCAAAATGTGCCTGGACAAAAGTCCTGTCGCATGCAAGAAGTTATGCTGAAAATTTGTCTAAAATAATTTTGAAATTTGCTAGAATGATGAAAAATTGTCAGAGCATTTAGTCATGATGTAGGAGAATAAAAAAAACTAACTTTGTTCGACTTAATAATCTTGTAGAACAATATCCATGGGGTTCCACGAGGACTCATGTGAAATATCAACACAGTATCAATAATGATCATCAAAAGTGATATAAATACAGACCAATGCTTTCTAAAATTCAACAATATTCTTTGGAGTTGTCTTCCCTGCCTTCCAACTTACTTTGGAGGACATGGGATCTTGGAAATTGAGATCATAGCATTCCCGGTAGGAGAACAGGCGTAATGGTACATGCCACGTTGACAAGAAAAATTGAAGTGAGGACTGCAATTGTACAAACTATGCTATTTGGCTTCAAAGCCTCACCATAGCAGTAGTTTACAATAATTTAGGACTAAAATTTGTTCTTGTCTAATGCTACTGTTAATCATATCGTCCCCTTGCCATCTCAATGAATTTCTTGCTCCACGACAGTATTTTTGTTTTTCATTATCATGGTCAATTTCAGTCAAGTCTGGATAAATTGTATTCATGTAAGCTTTAACAGAACATTTGCATTATTGGTGCAGCTTTTCTGCAGTTATAATGTTGTTTTGGATTAAAAAAATGAAAAATTAATCACTGTGCAGCTCGGCCTGTGCCACCAAGAGGTACCACCCGTGTGCAAAAAGTACAAAAACCCAAGTGATGTGTAACAAAGTACATATGGCCTAGTGCACATTTTTGCGTATTTCAGGTGAAGCCAGCATTATATCTCCAACAAAACCGTGCAAAATGTGTATGTTAAATCCAATGGCACCTTGTTATGTTGTAAGCTGTTTTGTCAGTAAATGTTGCAAATTTCAGGGCAATCGGAGCATTGGTTCCAGATATCTGAGGTCTTGAACATCCCAGAAATGGCCATTTTTGAGCATTTTAGCGTGACATGCATATTTTGAGCCATGTTCAACCCTTCATTTGGAAAATAATTTTAACAATTTGTCCATGGGAAGCATTCTCAACTATAGCCATGGGAGTTCTGGTTCTATGACTATCAATTGCAATTTGATGCTCAGTGTATTTGTCAAATAGTGTCAATGAGACTCTAAGTGGCAAATGAAGCCAATAATTTAAATTTTAGCAATTTCTGTTTGGCAACTCTGTGTACCTGTTGGTTCACCATATTCTATGTTGTATTAGCTCTCCCAGCGCTTTTCTAGGATCCCTCTACGAATATTAAACTTCATTTCCTTGTACATTTGTCATAGCTACTTGTTTGCATCTCTTTTTCTAGCTTTGTATAAGTTGTCCCGACCCTAACACTAACTTTGCTGATACCCTCAGTCCAACAAAGTTTGGCCACACAAACCTTTTTACTGCAACATTGTCTCTCAGCGGTAGCTCAATTGTTTAGGACCAAAAAGGATGCATACACCTCTCTGGATTTTTAACTAATATTGAAAATTGTTGTTTGTCCCGACCCTAACACCTCTGTCCCGACCCTAACACCCCCTGATTAGCACCTCTGTGTGACCTGAAACTTTCTAGCTTTTAACAAATGATTTTTTTTACTACTTGCTATTCACAAGGGGCTATAACAAACTACTCGAGTGCTCTATGTAATTTGAGATAGCACAAAGTGCCAAAAGGTCTCTCGAAATTGTTTGGACCTGCAGGAGTGGGGTAAAAAAAGAGTAACATCAATATACTTTAACATTATGAAATAACATTCTTTAATGAATGAACTAGTTATAAAAAGCTTAAAATTAACTAAGGAACAATATGTTAGCCTAGCAAGGTGACTTAAATGTGCCACTGGTCTCTGGCTGCTTGATGAATTGTCTCATGTAGCTTAATGCAGCACCCAATTCATTGGTTTTAGCTGTCTTTAGACTAAAAAAGTGAATTTACTTAAAATCTTTTTCAAACTGCCCTGAATTGCACAAAAAAAGATTATAATTGAATGTAAAATTACCATTATGATATATCAGAGGGCACATCCCAACACTAACACCCCTGCCTTTTCCTGGTCACATAAGAGAAGTCGGTCTTACAACAGGGAGTCTTCTAATGCATGTGCCACTGGAATCATCAAAAAGGGGGTAGGTTGAACCTATGGAGACCATAAAGTGTTGCTGTCCTGTTTCTCTCCATGCAAGTACCTATAGATGGGTGTTCCACTCAGAAAGCAGAGTGTCATTGTGCAAGGTGTCAATTAGGATGTAACATTGCTGCTTGAGATGTGCAACAAAATAAAAGAAAATAGTCATAAAAGAATAAGGGGTTTGTAAAATAAGAAGCTGGTGAGATGAAAATCTCTCAGTGTTGGCCATGTAGGGACACTACCCATGGAACTATTCTTGCGCAAACAAGACCAATTTGAGGTTCGGCTAATGTCATAACGTACAAATTGTTCATGTATAATACACATAGTAGACTATAGTACATCTGGTAAATTAGAAAGTTTTTAATATCATGTGCCACAGTCAAGTGGTGTCTAGTGCTGAACACCAAAGAATCAGAGAGATCACACATAGCTTTAATGATAAAGCAGAAAAAGGGCTGCTTATGTCTGTAGCAATAACTGTATCTTTAGTACCATCAGCCATCTGTGAGAGTTTGATACACATCCATCATGTTCACCTTCAGGTACAGTGTCAGGAACCTGCCTATTAAACGAAATGGAGGCCTTCTTCCCGCACAAAGTAGTTATTCTAGTGCAATTTTTCACCCCACGAGAGACCACTTCATGTCCACAGCAGGGGCGGTCTTATAACGCAGGGACCACTGTTACCCTTTAAAATATTTAATTCTGTGTATAATTGTTGTACATGAAATAATATCTGAAATAATCAGCTGTTCAACTTACTGTTTTTTGTAGAGTTCCATCAGGTGTCCCGACCCTAACGCCTAAAACTAAAGTTTCAGTGTCACATCAGCATTTAATATCTTCAAGATTAATGGCTGTATCTATTCGAATTTTGAACTGTAAACTAAGCTGTGTATACAGAGCAACATATGACCACCTTTATCAGCTTAGAATTTAATAAAGCTTTTTTAAGAAAATGTTTAATTCTACCTTTGTTTAAAAGGGGACGAATCAGTGTGAAAAATGTCAGTCTTGAAAATTTGGAACAATTTAGAAAGTTCATTGTTTTGCCAAAATATGCATGAATGTCATACAATACCAAACAGAATCAGAAATTGATTAGATATGACTTATACAATGTCTATGACAGAACTTAGCCATACCAGGTTTTAATGATATGTTATAGCTTCTTTCACTGAAAAAAATTACAATATCTTTTTTGAAAATGGTTACTTATCCCTGATTTTTTGCTTACTTATTGCCATAAATATACAGTGGGGCGCGAAAGTTTGGGCACCCTTGGAGAGGGGTCACATTTTTTCAAATTCTAGGCAAAGCATTTGCAGAATCTTTCCAATGTGGATTGTGTGAATGAAGGATACTCATGCACTCACTTTTACCCAGAAAGAACAATGAAAATATTAAAATGTAAAAAAATATGAGTCTTTTTGTCAGATTTTATGTGTGCAAAAGTTTGGGCACCCCTACAGATTCTGATCTTGATTTTTCTATAAATCTACATTAAAGCAATATAAAAGCTCTAAAACTGATTAGATGATGATGTAAGCATCCCAGGACTTCATTTCTTGTGCATTTTTTATTGTTCTGCCCAACAGAGCGACTCCAACCGTTTCATCTTTGAGGTGCCTATGGCATCAAATGCACATGTCCAGTTACACTGAAAGTTTTGAATATTTCTAGACCAGGGGACTTGGTTAGCCTCTGCTTTACCTACAACTAACATTTCATCTAAAATAACCAAAAATATTTAAGATTTCCATTATTTATTTAGGTTAATATCCAGAAAAATTAAAAATATTAATGCGCAGTTCAACTTTGTTTTGCCAGCCAGGGACTATTTTTGCTGAAAAAAATTCAATTTGTGGTTTATTTTGTTGCTATTTAATCAATTTTGCTATTTTGAAACAATCAAATCTTATTTGTCAACTACAGAGACCCCTACAGGTATGACACTGAGTGTGGTCCACAGGTGCATCATTCCACCGTCAGCATGCAGATGTGAAAAGCCAAGTTATACAAGGTATCATAATTACATAGCTTAATCTGACTGTCAGAGTCATGCCAAAGGACCCACCTAGCTATTTGGAAGCCTTCTGGATCAGTCAATGTGGTGTTTGAGACAAGGGTGTAAAAATATGCATTGAAATCGAATCACTCCGCTACACCAAAATGTGACAAACAAGTTTGACTCACCAAGGGCAAGAATAGGCAGGCCAAAAATTATGGATGACAGCTGTAATGATTGTGAAATTGTCATTTCTACACAACACAACTCAAAAACAGCAGGTTTCGCAAATATTTTTCCAAGAAAAGCCAAGGTACTCTGACATAGATGCTCAGAAAGTTGAACTTTTGTGGAATTTTAGGTATTTCAGTGGGATATATCTGTGAGATGCTCCAAAATGTCATCAAAGAATGATCTGTCATGTTTACGTGATGAAAAATAAACATGATAAATCAACTTTTTCCACTCCTGGACTCAAAATAATTGAAATTTCATTAAATGATCTGAGATACCCCGTGTACCTCAAATCTGCCAAGTTTGGAGTCATTCTATATGGGATTAAAATCAAAAAATTCACAAAAATGAAGTTCTGGGATGCTTAAATTATTATCCAAAGCATTTTAGAGCTTTTATATTGCTTTAATGTAGAGTTATAGAAAAATTAAGATCAGAATCTGTAGGGGTGCCCAAACTTTTGCACATGTAAAATCCGACAAAAATACCCATATTTTTTTACATTTTAATATTTCCATGGTTCTTTCAGGGTAAAATTGAGTGCATGGGTATCCTTCACTCACACAATTCACATTGGAAAGATTCTGCAAATGCTTTGTCTGGAATTTGAAAAAATGTGACCCCTCTCCAAGGGTGCCCAAACTTTCGCACCCCACTGTATACTTCAATTTGCACCAAGATTCCACGCAAAATCAACACCTTTATTTTTCACTCTCCTGTCACGCTCTTATTTGCACCAGGCCATATAAATGTTCCTTATCACAAGCATCATTAAATGCAGGCCCAAAATAATGATCATTGGAATACATCAGTTCCAACTTGGTCCCTATGTTGATTTTTCGACCGATTATGAAGCTCCATTTGCTTCTGCTCCATCACTTGAAATGATGTACGCTCATCAAATGCCCACCAAAATGGGCCAGGAGTTAGGGAAGATCATTCCCAAGGATATTTAGGAGCTTTTGATGATATATTCCTGCATTATCTGCCATCCTTGATGATTTTTTTACTCATAAAATGTTGATATTTTGCCCGAACCCCAGGGATTTTCTTCAAAGATCCGAAATTCATGCGAAGTGATATTTTTACATTCAGTTACACCATGACTACATTCTCCAACATTTTTGCATCCTTTTTGCAGTTTCACTATTCATTAAAACAAATTTTCAGCATTAAGTTGTGCATGCGACAAGACTTTTGTCCAAGCACTTTTGTGACACACTCTTATTATTAATTTATATAATATTCAGAGTCTGTTGAAACTTTATTTTTGCAATATAAGCAAGTTGCAGAAACCTTTGGCTTTAATTTAAGCCATTTCTTGCCAAAATCAGGCAATCACAAGCCAAGTTATTGACAGTTTCGTCAATAACATTTGGATGCGACAAGACTTTTGTCCAGGACTGTAGAGGCCCCATCGACTGACTGTAGTAACTGACTTCAAAGCTAATGTGCAGAAAAGGGGGATATAAGGGGTGTTTTCTAATGGCCTATAGTAAGATTTTAGGAAAACATCACCTCAGTTTCTGTGACTGTAATTATTGGATCTCTGGGAGGCAAAGTGAACAAACCCTGAAATTCAAAAACGATTTTGCCCAAATTTGTAATGCTCCTAATTCTAAAATTATTTAACTTACATATTTATAATCATTACAACGTGATTAAACCCCCGTCACACCTTTGTGATCTGAAGGGGGTTCTTACTACTATCTGAAACGCACATCAAAGCTCAGTAAGGTCTCACAGAACGAGTTGGAGATGTACTGTTGACTTAGCAGAGACTTGTTGCAGTCTTAGGAGAAGCCCTGAACTCCTCCCGGTCGCCACACCTCTGCGCTTGTTTTGTGCAAGCACAAAACAAGCGTGGTGGATTGGCGATCTGGCCTCAGCTCAGTGTGAACCCCCTGCCAGCTCAGTGGCACTGCAGGGAGAGCTCAAGGGTCACAACAGCAGCGTGCACATTGTAGTCTAAGCTCAGTACAAGCCCTTTAAAACACGCAGTAGAAGCATGGGATGGTAGCAGTGTGGTCGTAGTAAGAGCTGCCAGAGCTTGCTGATGTCTTTGTAGGAACTTAACAACACATGTAACTCTTGATTTCAGCTATTTTCCGCGACTTTCCCACGATTTTTGGTGGCTTTAAAACGCCCCAGGATCGTGGTTAGAAACCCCAAGGTGTGACTGCAGTTTTAGAGTTTCGGAAATTAGGTCCCGACTTTTTTAATCTTTTAGCTTCTCGGAGCGACCGACACAACAGATTTTCTGCCTATGGATAAAAAAATTGAGCATAAGGCCACACCAAAAATGTTTTATGGATGACGGATTCGCTACCTCCTAAAATTGTGAACTTAAAAATTAATTTAAATTTATAAATTAATTTATTTTGCGCTCGCATGGATTCTGAGAGCCAAGAAAAAAAATTAATTTTTCCAGCTCAAATGACCCAAAAAACGCAAATACTGGGTCAACAAAAATGGGAGACCCAATTTTAGAAATCGCAGATGATGCTGAGTTTGCTCAAAGCAGATTAGTAGTTGAATAGATGGCTTTTGGAAGGTTTAAAAACTTTTAAAAAAGTAATTTTTGAACGTTTTCAGTCATAATATACAGATACTGCTTCATAGAAACTTTAAAATTTTTCGCTCGCTCGAAATTTACACTTTTCTACAAATTCAATTTGAAATTTAAAAAAATAATGCTCGCTTGCATTTTAAAACCTGTCAAAAATTAATCTTGAAAAAAAATAAATAATAAAATTTCGCTCGCTCCATCCATTTTTTTCTTCAAAAAATCCGTCATCCATAAAATTTATTTGGTGTGGCCCAACCAGAATTTTTATCAAAATGACATTATAAAAAATTGAGATTTCACCTTTTTTTGTCGTTCTACTGACCGACCCTAAAAAAAGTGCCTTGAGAAAATCAGAGAAGCTAAAGATCAATTATGGCCTAACTATTTTTGAAAATAGATCAAGGACTCAATTCTATGCCTAAAACCAAAGAAACACAGAAATGCCAAAATAAAATCCAGGGTTGCTTCACTTTGTCTCCAGAGGATCATTACTTTGAACATCAAACCCAGCTAAGGACATTACAGAGAAAACAGAAAAGCAGCTTGCAAGTTTCATAACTTGGCAGTCAGAAGTTTGGTTGGGGTCCGTGAATTAATAGTATGATCACCACTTCAGCTATATATAATCTATAAAATGTGTTTGTTCTTTTTAGGCCAGACTTTTTTAATTTTTAGCTTCGCGGATCGACCGACCAAACAGATCTTCTGCCCACGGAATAGAAAAAATTGAGCATAACCAGAATTTTTATCAAATTGACATAATAAAAAAATTTAGATTTCACCTTTTTACCCTCGGCAATGTATATTGCCAAGGTATTGTAGTTACTTTTGTGTATTGGCGTCTACCACACGGGCATCCGCCTATGTGTATTGGGTATTATGCAAAAACTAAGCTATGCACATTTGTTATATTTAGCACATTGATGGATTTTTTCATTTCCGGACCAGAATAAAAATGTGGCTGTACATATGATCATGAAATTTGGTTATAGTACGTGTAGAATACCCAAGATGTCCCTTTGGGGGTCTAAATTCTCAAAGCAAAATAGAAAGTTGCACATTTGGAAAAAATAATAAAAAATATTATTTTTTCAATTATGAATAATTCTGTCAACTTTTGTGTTAGACCCATGAAAGTTTGTATGATAATAGCTAAATATTGAATATTAAACATTCCACCTCAAAAAATGGACATTGATATGAATTTTTTGCAAAAATAAAAATAAAAATTTTGAATCTTTAAAAAATATTTTTTTTCCGTGGCATTACCATGGTAGTGGCTTAAGTGGTACATTTATATTGGGATTACAGGTCAGGACATGGGAAAGGAACTTCAAGAACTATTTTGCTGTTTATAGTAGATTTTCACAGCAATATATTGGATTAAAAATTCAAGAAATTGTCAAAAATTCACGTTTTTGCCTCATAGCTCATAAAAGTTCCATATTTCTTTTGTCTAAAACTTAAACTACAGTATGCCTATTTGTATGCCGGATAATCAGACCACATATTCTGTCATCAAAATGCAAATATAGCCTTCCAGTGAAGTTCAGAACAATCCAGGTTTTTTTTCTGAGAAGTTCTTCTATGACGACCAGTTTCAGATTTAGCTATTCAATTATTATCATATATCATCCAAATTACTAACTATAGTGTCCTTGGTCTAACTTAAGGGTAAAAAAAGTGAAATTGCACAAAAAATTATATAGATCAGGACCAGGGCCATTAGGAACAAAGGTGTGCCACTTCACTTCCAGATCACTGGGACAGCAAAGTATGACACATTAATATTATAATCAATCTGAATATGATATTTTACAGTCTGAAAGTGAATTATGTAGGTGTGTATCATGCGTTAATGATGATTTTTGGGTAATTATTGAAAAAAAAAAGAAAAACTAACACATTCCTCCAAGGCGAACAAAAAATTACTTTATAATGTTATATACCTATCTCCACATAATTTGGTTGTACTTGCATGCGTAAAATATCCTGGATATTTTTTTGTTGGTTTGAATGCCCCGATAAAAGTAAAATATTATAAATTTGAAAATAACATTTTTTTTCAAATACAACGTACATGATTCAGTAGGCAACTCTAGGCATAAAATACATAGACATTTTAGGCAGAGCAGATGCCTAAAATCCTTAATGTTTTCAGACTTATTTAAATATGATGACAAAGCTTTTGCATTCTACAGTTTGAATAGCTGATTTTGTTTTAGATCTTGCAAAAGACACTGTTGTTAACTTTTAAGAATTCACTCCAATATTTTATAATTTGTCTTGAATCTAAAAATGTGTATTGCTTTCAATTTGTCACTATAACAATATGTACAGGTTTGTAGGCTAAACAGGGAATTGGAAATGGTTGTTACAAATACTGCAGATGCTATGTTGTCATAAACAGTCAGGGAAATTATCACCAGCTGATGACAATCAATGTCCTGAGCCCCACATGACAATCACCCTAGCACTGTCATCACCCTCCCATGACACTCTCACAGTGTCATGGCCTAGCCATGACTTTGGCAGTGCTCAAAATCATCTTTGACTGGCTATTTAAAAAGAACTACTGCAACTATCACTTTCAAACTTGGTATAAAGTTGTATCACAGTGTCAACTAACTCTATGAATTTTGGCAGACCTATCCATTACATAATGAGGAAAAGAACCCGAAGGCTCCAGAGAAATTAGGAAATTGTCATCAGCTGCTGATGACTTTGCAGTATTTCGTGAAATTGGATAGAATTAAGTCCCGCAACTGACATGCTGCTGTGTGGTGAGGATGGCTGCAAAGAGATCAGACTTTCTTCTGAGACCCAACTGATCAACCCCATACACTCAATCATCCTGTCAGGGCCAGGACTTGGCTGGAATTGCAATTGTCCTCATGTGCTGGTAATTTCCCTGACTGATAAATTTGCCTTTCAGCTCCTTTCGTCGATTGTCCGATGCAGAGGGTTTGCTGCAGCGCAGCCTATGTTTTTATTTGTTCTACCGACCGACTCTAGAAAAAGTGCCTCGATAAGATACGAGAATAAAGATCAATTATGTCTGGAGTTAAGAGTTTAAATTCTGCGACACGCCCACCAAAATACAATGGTAATTTGCTACAATGTGTGCTACATCCCCCCCCCCCAATCATTAGGCTATAGGTTTGGCCCTTTGGGGGGGGGGGAGACCGTTTCATGTCCGGGGAGGGCTTGCGAGTTTTATTTTAGAAAAGTAATTTCTGGCTCAGTTTTGGTGTTGAAATAAATTCATTCTTGGCAGTCTTGAAATAAAACATTTCTGCCAGGTATTTCTTATGGGCCATTCTCAAATTTCGGGACAACAGGTATAGGAAAATTGTCCTGCAACGGAGGGGACAATGTGGTAACGGAGGGGAATTTTGATGTAAAAAACCAACTGTAGGAACAGCAACAAAAGGAAAAATGATAAAAGATTGATGTAACTATTATTTTCAGAAGTTCTTCATCTCGTATCAGTAGATTTTTTGGTCCAAATGTCGATTTCTTGCTCATGATCTGGTAACGGAGGGGACGGTAACGGAGGGGAACAATTTTTTGCTTTTCGCTCATTACTGCTTTTTATTTTGGAGATTAGACAAAATAATTGCAGAATATTAAAACCTGCCACCCTCAGCAACATATACATGAAATCGCTCTGTAAAATTATCATTGGTAAGCTTGGAAATGAAGGAAACGGAGGGGACATTTTAGTGGGACCAAAAACATTTTTTATGAACATTATGTCATAATTTATTGAATACATGTTTTATGAAGTCTGCAAGGCAGTGGTACTATGGCGCACATGCGTCTGATGATATTCAGTGAAAATAGCTCATAAAAAACAATAACGAACAGAGCTATGGCAAGTAACGGAGGGGACAAAAAAATTGACATAAATTAGTGACACGACTATTGTATCAATTTAATCAATGAAATTATACCCAAAAAAAATTGAATATGAACTAAATATAAATTCAAGTCTATATTCCCATGAATCATGCAAAGAAACTTTGAAAATAATGGTATATTAGGAGGAAAATGAACACTTGATTTTGTCATGTCAGGTCCAGTGACAGGGAAAAACCATTGATTTTGCACGGATTTCTGGACATAATGCATTAAAAAAAGTCTAATGAATGACTTTTTGCTCCAAATGCAGTGGTTCTAAGTAGAAATATGAATAACAGATGCAGAGTGACGCTTCAGATATTTATCGCATTCATATTAATGTCAGGGAGGTAGAGTGACGCAAATTGTCCCGAAATTTGAGAATGACCCTTATAAGTTTTTGCTTGGTTTAGGAAAGAACATTCGAGGACTTGGAGCCCTTGAAATAAATTTTGCTGTCACCGTGAAATAAATAATATATCCCGCCGAGGAAAACTAGCTAAAACTCCAGCCCTCCTCCTGAAAATTAAATGGTAGCCCCCTTACAAAAAAAAAGCATCTCCACAACATAACCCTAATCATTAATGCCAGTGCAGGTAATCATAGCCCATGACCACCAACGGTCCAAGTGACTGAATAGACAGGTCTAGAGTCTAGCCTTCAGATAATTGAAAATCACAAGCCAGCCTGGAGCAGTCTAGACTCTATAAGCTTCTATACCGGTAGATAGAGGCTAGACAGTGAGAGTCACAGGCTACAGTGACTGGCGGCTTGCCAATGGCTGTCACGTCCATTACCAGATTACACAAAGGACTAATAACATGTTGTAATGCACTACACTCTTCCTTTGAAGTTACCTCATATATCCTAAGAGTTTACGAGACATGTCAAGTTCACAAAACGGCACATGCTGCTGTTCGATGACAGGATAGACTGACAGCTCATCCATCCACTCATCTGTTGACATGGCGGGGTCAATAAAATGTGGGCTGGGAGCGGCGGAGCAGCTGGGACAGAGTAAAATGCGGACCCAACAGAGTGAAATGCGGACAAGGCAGACCTAAGCTGGCGGTCGGCTCCTGACTGCGCTTCAGCCTGAGATCGCTGCCAGTCTACATGCAGACCACGCAGGCCCGTTCAGGCTCAGCATTAAATTTTTACCCTCGGCAATGTATATTGCCAAGGGTATTGTAGTTACTTTTGTGTATTGGCGTCTGCAAGGGCGTCCGCCTATGTGTATTAGGTGTTATGCAAAAACTAAGCTATGTACATTTGTTATATTTAGCACATTGATGGATCTTACAACTTAGTTGTGCCTTTTGGTGGTCAAATTCACGCACTACTGATACTTTTTTTTAAAAAGAGAGAAAATTGGAAAAAATTAACTTTTTTTGTTTCCGGACCAGAATAAAAATTTGGCTGTACATATGGAATTTGGTTATAGTATGTGTAAAATGCCCAAGATGTGCCTTTTGGGGGTCTAAATGCTCTAAGCAAAATATAAGGTTGCACATTTGGAAAAAATAAGAAAAAATATTATTTTTTCAATTATGAATAATTCTGTCAATTTTTGTGTTATATTTTGAATGAAAATAGCTAAATATTGAATATTAAACAATCCTTCTCAAAAAGACGGACATTGATATAATTTTTGACAAAAAGCAAAAAAAATTTTAATTTAGAATTTTTAAAAATATTTTTGTCCGTAGCGTAACCATGGTAGTGGCTTAAGTGGTACATTTATAAAGGGATTACAGGTCAGGACATGGGAAAGGAACTTTGAGAACTATTTTGCTGTTTATTGTAGATTTTCATAGCAATATATTGGATTAAAAATTCTAGAAATTGACAAAAATTCTTGTTTTTGCCTCGTAGGTCAAAAGAGTTCCATATTTCTTAAGTCTAAAACTTGTACTACAGTATGCCTATTTGTATGCCAGATCATCAGACCACATATTCTGTCATTAAAATGTGAATATAAGTCCTCCAGAAGGATTTAAACATGTGAAGTTCAGAAAAAATCCAGGGTTTTTAGAGATGCTTGCTTGCTTGCAAGCGGCATCTCTATTGTGGGAGGATGGCTCTGAAACTTATGACAACTTTGCATACAGTCTCAATACAATTTTATCTTGCGTTGATAAACTTTTGGTGTCTTTCTGAGATGAAAAAATTAATAAAGAAAACAAACAGGCTGACTTTCTGCAGGTCAAAGGTCAATCACCAAAAGTAGGTCACAGGCCAGATACCCTCCAGCAGGTCTCACATGCCAGATACCCTCTGCAGGTCTCACATGCCAGATACCCTCGTGCAGGTGACAGGCAAAGGGGGTAGATACTATCATGGGCAGTCTATCTACAAGCATCTCTTAAAGTGCTTGCACGTTTTGTTTTTTTTTCCGAGAAGTTCTTCAATGATGATCAGTTTCATATTTAGCTATTCAGTTATTATCATAAATCATCCAAATTACCAATTTTAGTATTCTTGGTCAAATTTAAGGGTAAGAAAAGTGAAATTGCAAAAAATATATATTATAGATCAGGGCCATTAGGAACAACGGTGGTGCCACCTCACTTCCAGATCACTGGGACAGCAAAGTATGGCAGATAAATATTATAATCCATCTGAATATGATATCTTACAGTCTAAAAGTGAATTATGTAGGTGTGTATCATATAATAGTGATGATTTTTGTGTAATCATTGAAAAAATTTTTGTGTAATCATTGAAAAAAGATAAATAACTAACCCCCCCCCCCCCCCCCCCCCCCCCCGGGAGAACAAGAAAATGACTTTATAATATTATTTACCTATCAGCTCCTATCTCCACATAATTGGTTGTACTTGCATGTGTAAAACATCCTGGATATGTTTTTTGTTGGTTTGAATGCCCCGATAAAGTAAAATATTATAAATTTGCAAAATAACTTATTTTTTCAAATACAACATGATTCAGTAGCCTACCCTTGCAACTCTACGTATAAAACACATGGACATTTTAGGCAGAACAGATACCTAAAATCATTGATGTTCTCTGTCTTATTTAAATCTGGTGGCAAAGCTTTTGCATTCCACAATCAGAATAGCTGATTTTGTTTTCAATTTTGCAAAAGACACTGCTGTTAACTTTTTGACGCCAATATTTTATACCGTAATATGGGGTGAATAGGGACACTGGGGTGAATCGGGACAAGCCAGGAAAGAATTTTAATCTTCAAAAAGGAACAACTTCTACTTGCTGCAGGGACTTGATTTTTTCCACGTTTTTGGTATATATTCTAATAAAGGTTCCGATGGATTTTCATGATTCTACCTGCAGGCAATAAGGAGCTGCAGCACCTTAAACCTCGCCCTGCAGAATTTATGTTTCACAAGCTGGTCAAAACTTTGCATGTACTGTAAAAAGCATAAATACTAGAGCCACCAATCTTATAGGAAACATGTATAGCCTAGTTTTGGCCTGTTGAAGGACCAGAGTAGTAGACTAGATATGAGATTATGTATGTTTGGTCATGGGTTCAGATCCAGGGCAATGACAAAGTTTCGGAATCAACAAAAATAACCCTACTAATTTTCATTCGAGTGTACTGGTGTGGCTTTTTGATGAATATTATTGAACTTGGCATAATTTATAGTGGATTTAGTCCAGAATTATCAATCACTAGGAAAATTGGCAAAAAACTTCCGTTTTTGATAGTTTTCTGTTATTTATCACAATTTTTAAAATCTGCATATTATCTATGAAATTTATATCAGATTTTCCTGAGCATTGGCAATTTAACATATCATTTCGAGCTCTTAGGGATACTTAGACCTTTTGCTCTGACACAATTTGACACCATATTTTAATTTCTGAGTTAATTTTTGTTCATGCTATGACAGAAAAACGGCCAATTCTGTCCCGATTCACCCCATATTATGGTAATGTGTCTTGAATCTATAAGTGTGCATTGCTTTTAATTTGCCGCTAATATGGCAATGCCACAGCAAAGAAGACGGGACTTGTAAATACTCGATTGGTTGACAATATTCATCGGTAAATGCCAAGCATTAGGCCTATTTTTTTGCTAATTTTATTTATTTTGTGGAATTTTATTTTTGTGGAATTTTATGAAAATTTATGTTTTTCGTTTTTTTTTTGGAAAATTTTTTTTTAGGGATTTTTTTTTTTTCAGAAAATTTTTTTTTTTTCGGAAAAATTTTTTTGTTTGTTCTTTTTTGGAAAATTTTTCTTTTTTTTTGGCGAAATATCAAACAGAAGAAGACGAAGAAGAAGGTAGTCACGTTGTAGTCACGTGTGAAGAAAAGCCAAGTGCCAGGATCATACTATGGGATGTCTGAATCAAAATTTTTGATTGAACCATCTGGATCACTCCACTCACATGTTAGGCAGTCCGGTGAAAATGAGAACTGCATGCTGCTGCCACCTGGCACAAAAGTTGATTTTGTAAGCTACATCATTGCTGTCCCAAGAAATAGTTCCAATTTCATTGCACATTCACAAAATTTCTATTCAACATTGATGTATACCAGAGTCAGACTCGGCAATCACATTCTCTAAGGAAGTAGACAAGGCCATCAGCACACTCAGAAACATCCCCGGTGTCTTCCAGACAAAATTGTGTGTGTTCCTCTGATCGAAATGATGTGGACGCTCGCAGGAGCTCGCGGAATAGCACACTAATCACTAGGTGGCAACACAAGACAGCATATGTTCTGATCTGTGGCAGTGCAAGAGCAGTCCACTTGTACATCATCAGCAAAGCCTGCGTCAGAAATTGTCCAAAGTTTGCAAAATGAAAACTTACTGCAAGACTCTCTTAGAAGTATTATTGATGATAGATGAAAATAAGATTGTAAGCTAAAAGCCTCAAGTGTGGAATATTTTACTTTCCTTAGCATAGAATACTGATTTCACGGTACCCTATTGTAAAATATCGCAGTGCTGGGGTGAAATGTCAGTGTGAGTTTTCACCCCTCATCTGTTTTTTACATTCAACACATTATCATGGCAACTTGGTGATCATATGGCCAAAAATGGGTTCACAGTATGAAAGACTATTACCCAAAAGACCTTGAAACAGTAGCACAACTTCCTATGTCACAGAGACCAGACATTAATAGAAGTAATAATATAGAGAAAGTTCAGAATTCATAAAACCTGTTTAAGACACCAAAAATGCATGAGGTAGGAAAAAACCCACTTTGCATAATGAGCATAATTTTCATAATCCCTGCAGACCTTCTTCTCATAAAAGCATCCCAAATGATGATTTGAGCTTAAGAATTAGGTCAATGCAAGTTGGTCAAAAAGGCCTGTGACTTTTTAGCCCCGTGACTTTTCACCCCCTCTTCCCCTATTGCAATAAACTACAGGAAGTAGGGGAGAGCGGGGCATGATGGGCACCTTAACTTTGAAGGTCCACCAGGTCATTACTCTGCCAACAATAATTACTATTTGTTGCTGACTGGTTTTGCATTAGGTTCTACTTTAAGCATAGAAAATCTTGTTTCGCTCAATGAAATAGTGTTTGAGTTATAAGCACTTTAAATTTTTCGACAGGTGCCCATCATGCCCCGCAAGGGTGGGGCATGATGGGCACCTTGTTGGGGCATGATGGGCAGCTTCAAATGTTGGTCAATACTGACGGCATTATAGTTGTAAAACTGAAATAATTCCAATATTCTTAATAAAAAACTTGCATTACACGATAAATGGTAGTTATTGAACCAACTCAGTAAATCATAATCACTTTTTCAGCTAAAAAATGCAGGTAACAATCCAAAAACGTAAATTTAACATTATAAAGGTGATTTGGCACACAAATTATGTCCTTAATTCTATACCTGATGTAGTAAATAAGATAATACCAATAGGTATTGAAATAGGCAGTATTGTCCATTCTCGCCAATCTTCAACTAGTATATATTGCAAGAAATGCATATGCTAAGTTCAAATGGGGCATGATGGTCCTGGGCCCATCACTCTAAACTTAGAGCTCAACAGGTTCACAAAAGTGTATGTGCTGCCCTCTGGAATCCAGAACAGAATCTACAATCGATCTGACACTGTCAGTGAGCTCTAACAGATTTCAGATTCAGCAACTGTTGGTTTTCTGTAGTGTTGTGGAGTAATGAATTTGTATGTTGAATTGGGCTAAAGTTGACTATTGAATCATTTTTTAAAAATCAGCCAGTTCATGCTTTGAAACATACTTTTGCTGCAAAGTGGTACCCATTGTGGAACTTCTTTTTTCACGGAACCATGCATTTTCTACCCAGCAAGATGTGAGTAGTCCCTGTTTGGCAGCCAGCCAGACAGCCACGCAGGAGCACCCTCACTTCTCAGTATAAGCTTGTTAAGCTTGCCCTGACCAGTGACCACAACATACATTATTTGTGAATTTGTAACAAAAAGATTAACTCTTCTTTGGTGTTACAAACATAATTAACTGTTTCAGATCTCTCAAAGCAATTGAATGAATGCTTTAGTGTTTCATTGTCATCCGTTTGTTGTTTCAATTAGTTTTGTTGGAGAACGCCCTAAACTATCATTTAAATCATGCTGGCAATAGCTGTTAAAGGATTTGAAAACTTCATAATTTTATGGTGCTCATTGGCAGTGCATGTGCACTCATTGACAGTTTAAAATTGTTGATTGCGCTTTGTTTATATGTTGCTGGCAGCTCAGCTGTGCGTATGAGCACAAGTGATGAGGTCCCTCTACCTAGACATGACCTGACCTACTCGAATATTAATAAATGTGTCAGCTGGAGGTCATCTGATTTCTGGCAGACTCTCCAGCTGTGCTGTTCGTTCAGAGTCTGTGAGCAGACTGTGGGCCCATCATGCCCCAATCAAGAGACCCATCATGCCCCAAAGTTCATTTTTACCCTCGGCAATGTATACATTGCCGACGGGTATTGTAGTTACTTTGGGAAAATTTGTCCGTCCGGCGGGCGGGCGGGTGTACGGATAACGGGCGTCCCACTTGTGTATTGGGAGTAAAACCAAAACTATAGGATGTATACTTTCTATTTTTGGGACATTATTGTATCTTTTATCCTAGTTGTGCCTTTTAGGAGTTTAATCCACATGAGATTAATACTTTTTTCACAATTATTGAAAAATGTGATTCTGGCATACTCAATAGATATATTCATCGGCTTAGGGGGAAACGTAATTCCTCACACAAAGTTTCCATGGTATTTCGTGTATGAATACTTGTTAAGGAAGTTTTTGTAAAATTCAGAATAATTATACTTCGCATTGTTGAAATTGCATTTTTGTAATTTATATTGTTTATTTTAAGCAGTCAGGAGTCACCTGTTGATTTTAAGCAGTAAAGCAAACAGTGTATCACACATTTCAGTAACTCTGCCAAGTGGCGTCCCTATGGGGGGGCACGGGGGGCACGTGCCCCCCCATATTGGACCTGTGCCCCCCAGGTGCCCCCCCATATGAACTTACCAACTCTGGCTAAAATATACAATTAGTATAGTGGGTGCCCCCCCTGAGAATTGCGTGCCCCCCCAGGTGCCCCCCGCTCGCGAACCCCCAGTTACGCCAGTGAATGTGAAAAAAAAATTGTTTGTGTATTGGGTCTCAAGCCAAAACTATAGCATGTATATTTATCATTTTTGGGTAAATATGGTATCTTTTATCCTAGTAGGTCTAATCCCCATGGCATTAATACTTTTCTCACAATCATTGAAAAATGAGATTATGAGAAAAATTGTTTCTTTCTGTTTCAGGGACAGGACTAAAAAACCGCTGTACTTTTGACTCTGAAATTTGCATATTGTATGTATTAAATACCCAGAATGTGTTTTTTGTGGGTCTAAATGCTCTGAGAAAGTTGAACTGATGAAAATTTACCAAAAATATAAAAAAAATACTATTATTTCCAACCTGCATGATTCAGTCATTTTTGGAGTTAAATCTATGTCTAAATTATGTCTCTTTAAATATCTCAACTCAGTTGGAATGTTGGTCCTATGAATTAAAAAAAAAACCAAAAATGAGAAAAAATCCAAATTTTCCAACATTTCTGAGTGAAAAGCCAAAATGGTAATGGGTAAATTATTTAAATTTAAAGCTTATTGTAGTTAGACACACTATGAACTAATATTCACAGCCATTGCATGAGTTATTGCAAATTTTGCCATTGAAAATTATGAGCTTTCAGACAGACATCCGTTTTGAAAATTTGAGTTTTCGGCCGTTTTTGGGGCTCTGCCACCAATTGGGTAATAGAGATATTTCAAATCTGACACCAGAATCTGAAAATATGGGTGCAATTGTCATAATAACCGAAATATTAGACCTGTAGTTGCAAAATGTGACTTTATACACTGCTTCAAAATCAGACGAAAATGCATTTCCAGAAAAGTTACAAAATCACCCTAAATTTCTAATGGTCATATCTCCATGACTTTTGACAGCACAGACTTCAAAATTAAAATTATGGTCAAGTGCTTAGATTAGGTAGCACCACATCTGAGATATTTTTCAAATTTTTTTTGGGATGATGTCCTGAGGCAAGTCTCTGATTCTCGCTGATTTGGCATGGAATGACCCAGATGCATTTGTTTGTTAATATTTTAAAATGTTGACATTAAATCTTGAACTCCCAATTATTATAACTTTATGGCCAATGTCCAATCTAAGTGATGTAAATTTTAGAAGATAAAGTAATGTCAGTCCCTTTTATTTAGTTATTTGCATGAAAATTAAATGTGTATGAATCAGACAGACTGGCTTTTGTTGAATGGAGCACTGGAGAAGTCTTGATTGTGTAATGTTATGTCAGAGGGTCATTGTCTTCCCTGCTAATTCTTTCAATGACTGAAGCCAAGATCACTGGGGTAAGGACTTCAGTGGATATCATTATCTGGCTTGGCTGCTCCATGTGTCTGCATTGTGTAATTGTTATATAATCTTATGTCAGTCACACTTGGTGGTTAAGTGGCTGGCTAATATGCAGAACACATCAAAAGCAGCACTCATGAAATTATGGAGATATTTTAATGAAGAAAAATGCTTTCAAAATATAATTTTCCAAATCTCCTTTAATTAGTTAAAATCTTCTTTATTCTGCAAATTTCATTTTATTTTACTTTATTTTTCTTCCCTAAAATGGCTATACACTCAATACTATAATGATTATCATTAGTTTTTTAAGTATATTTTTATGAAAATAAACATGCAATGTATATCAGTTGTGAAAATCATGGCAAACTGGAATTGGATTTTTAAACATCTTATTATTGTTAGACAACTACACGGTATGACTGACTTATTGTCTGAATCATACAGGCCAAAAGAAAATGTCGATAGAGGAAAAACTCAAATGATGAATAGATTCCAGTGGCGTAACTGGGCGGTCTCGAATGGGGGGGCACCTGGGGGGGCACGTGATTCTCTGGGGGGGCACCCACTATACTAATTGTATATTTTAGCCGGAGTTGGAAAGTTCATATGGGGGGGCACCTGGGGGGGCACAGGTCCAATATGGGGGGGCACGGGCCCCCCGTGCCCCCCCATAGGGACGCCACTGATAGATTCAGATAAAAATTGTTTCCCATGGAGATTAGTGGCTGAAATATTATAAGCTGTCAAGTCAATCTGAATTCCAGAATTGCTAATGGCCTTTCAAAACCTTAATTATTGTCTGTACCCAAGTTTTAACTGTTCTCCAAACTGTTTTGGGAGGCGGAATGTCCTGATACCCCTCCCTCCTCAACCCCCCGCTCCCACCCTGCAGAATAGCCTGCTGAATAGCCGAGGGTATGCTGCTGCGCAGCCTATGTTTCATAAATGCCCTCAGACACCAGTTTCCAAGAATAAAGTCAAATCAAAGAGTTTTCCTGCAAAATGTTGAGATATCTCTTTGAAAGTAAAACAAGACAGCTGTTAAAATACCACTTACGCATAATCACAACGCACTTGGAAAATCGGGGAAAAAAGTTGTCAGGGCTTCAAAATCCTAGAAAGGGCAATATCTGCTAAAGTATTGGTATCTGAACCATGCAATTTTTTCTTCAATAAAGGTTAGCAAAAGGTATTCTAAAGAACAAACATCAGCTTCCTCCAGTGTTAAACTTTGGAGTTAAAGCCCAAACCCATCATGCCCCAGGGGCCCATCATGCCCCGCTCTCCCCTAACAGAGGTTCAGAAATCATGCAGGCCATTGCAGGGAGCTGCAGAACTGCAGAATTCTTGCATATTTTTTTGAAACTGCAGAATTCTGCACTTATTTTCAGAACTGCAGAATTCTGCACTTTTTTGCTGGCGATCCCCCTGAAACGGACAAGCGTTACAGAAGAAGAAGAAGAAGAAAAATTGGCATTTGTCTCTTTAGTAATAATATTTTGGACTTACTTACATAAACCTTATGTTTTTTTATATTGTTCCAGCATCCACGTTATATGATAAGAATAATAGCATCGTTCTCCAGTATTCTTAATTTTGCCCTTGTAAAAATATCGCGACCTTTGCCTACGAAACAAACACTGCAGGGGATAATTCTACAAAATGGCCTTGAGTGTAGGCAGATTATACCCAAGTCTCAGAGTCCTGGGGTAAGTCAGTGTGCCTTTGGCAATGGGTGATATCGTTCAGACTGTGGCTAGGCTATGTCAAAGCCAGGAATTTGAGAAAGGCCATGCCATGGTATGACCATGTTTCTGGCTTCCAATGCCAATGCAATGACAATGTCTGAACACTGAATGCGATGTCATGTCAAGCCACTTCAGTTCAGCATGTTCAGTAGTGGTTCTGGACGCAGGTCATGTCGACCTCTATCAAAACTTTAGTATTGGCATGGCATGCCAGACTTGGCTGTGCTCACTCTAGTGATAAATTTGGCTAAGGAAAAGTTGCTAATTGATCAAAAATCTGATTAGCAAATAGCTATTCAGAAGCAAATCCTCAGCATGCACTATGAATATCTCTGGGTTCCGTTTGCGTCGTTGCAACACTTCAAGCTGTTAAACTGCTGTTTAATGTGTCAAAAATACGGCTTTCTGATTGGTCAGATTGCCGGATGTCGGCCGTTTTTGTGGTTGGCGACGAATGTTTGCAAAAAAAATTAGAAAAATGTAGGTATTAAAAGTCTAGATATTTTATTTTGGCAGCAAGTTTTTAGCCAATAAAACAATCTATGATTAAGTCTGAGGTTTGATTTTTGGCTTATCAGTAAGGGAAATTATCACCAGCTGATGACAATCAATGTCCTCAGCCCCACATGACAATCACCCAAGCTCTGTCATCACCCTCCCATGACACTCTCACAGTGTCATGGCCTAGCTATGACTTTGGCAGTGCTCAAAATCATCTTTGAGTGGCTATTTAAAAAGAACTACTGCAACTATCACTTCCAAACTTGGTATAAAGTTGTATCACAGTGTCAACTAACTCTATGAATTTTGGCAGACCTATCCATTACATAATGAGGAAAAGAACCCGAAGGCTCCAGAGAAATTAGGAAATTGTCATCAGCTGCTGATGACTTTGCAGTATTTCGTGAAATTGGATAGAATAAAGTCCTGCAACTGACATGCTGCTGTGTGGTGAGGATGGCTGCAAAGAGATCAGACTTTCTTCTGAGACCCAAATGATCAACCCCACACACTCAATCATCCTGTCAGGGCCAGGACTTGGCTGGAATTGCAATTGTCCTCATATGCTGGTAATTTCCCTGGCTGCTTATTAGGGTGAGCACATCATGACCGAACATGATTTGGACTAAATTGATGTGCTATGATCCTCCAGCTCCATCATGTAGGCACTTCCAATGCTAAATTGCTGCTGCTCTAGAGCACATTTAGAGCTATTTTTAGCCTTCTGTTGTGACATCATCAGCATTGTTGGCTCTATGACATCACTGAAACAATGGTGATGTCACAACAGCAGCAATAGAAGCAGTAGAATAAAATGGCTTCTTCAGCTATGTTGACAGCAATGTTATTCTAATGGGACTACCCCAAAACCAGGGCTACGACAAGCCAATACTTTCAAATGTTTGTGAAACTGTTTGGTCAAGGTGTCAGGAACAGGAGAAGACACGTATTTTTGTCAAGAGTAAGGTATGTTTTTAATTATCAGCCAAAAACTTACTGCCAAAATAAAATGTCTTGACGTTAGTCAAAAACTTGACATTCGTCTGCACCTTATTATCATCCTTACATTCATAGTGGCATGTGGCACCTTCATCGGCTTCATCTCTAGTGCAGCAAAGTAGGCCTTTCCCTGATTTGGGAATTTCTCAATAAATTCTCAAAATCAATGATAGACCTAGTCTACTTGGCTTAAATTCTCAATGATAGTCTGCTTGAGATGAAAGTGACATGTGCTGAGGATTTGCCTGTGGTAGACGAAAAGGCTGTTCACGTACACTGTAATAAGTAACAAATCATGCCTGATAGGAGACATATGATTGTGCCGATCACTCAGTCATTTTTAATGGAGGTGTGTACACATCTCCATTTATGCGGTCACAGTGACAAATGGACCGTTTTGGCGGGAAATTTGAAATTTGATCATTTTCAGAATGTCTTTTGTGCCCTGTCTTGGCTATTTTGTTTGGAGATGTTTGGGTCAAGAGATATGTATAACTTGATTATAGAGCATGCATCTGGCAAAGGAATGAATACCAGGCATGTTGTAATTAGGACATGACTTCCTTTTATATCATGTTTGGATCCACTGGGGACAGCTGCACACATTGTGTATTGGCCGCTGTGCCTAAACTATTGCACTTGTTTATATGATATTTGACACATGAATGGGTCTTACAGCATGTATGTGCATTTTGTTGTTCATATTGAAGCAATTGGTAGAGTTTTTCTAAAATATTGAAAATTACAAAATTTTTTTTTTTTTTCCGAAGCAGAACTCTGAACCGGTTATACCTATGGGCATGAAATTCTACTATCATATGCATTGAATACCCTTAATATTCCTTTTGGGGGTCTACATGCTCAAGAGATTACAAAAATTGATAATAGTAAATTCAGCAAAAAATGTATTATAATAAGACCAAATGGGTATGGTGGTAATTTGAGATGTACTCCACGAGTTGAAGATATCCTGAGTCCTCTGTACCCACGAGTGCGTCAGCACGAGTGGGTACAGAGGACTCAGGATATCTTCACGAGTGGCAGTACATCTCAAAATACCACCATACAACCAGTTGGTCTTATTTATACCCCATAATGTAACTCCAAAGAAAGCTGAACTTCTCTCAAATGATCAATACTCAGCAGTGGTCTCAGCCAATCAGAGCACAGATTGCAGCTCAACTGATGATGTCACAATGTTGTGACGTCACCATGGGCATGATGTCACAATGGCAAACAATGCAATGACATCATCAACAATGATAAAACCATGTGGTATACAAAAGACCATTGAGTATACAACGCAATACAACATGGGATATATCCACTGCTTTTTCATGTGGTATTGTAAACGTTATGGGGTATTTTTCAATGGTCCATGATTCTGTCAATGTTGGAGTTACACTGCGGAAATTTTGCTTTTAGATGTCTAAATTATACCTCTTAAAAATGACTAAACTCATTTGGAGCGCCAATTTTAGGAAATTTTCATAAAAACCAAAAAACTGGGAAAAAGGAGGATTTCTGATATTTTTCTCAAATTTTAGGTTTCTCAAAAATTGATGTAAGCAATAAATTGGTGAAATTCAACAGATATTTACTTAATCATATTAGGAAGTTACTTTTGAATCCATATATATCTTTATAGTTTAGTGTACAATTTTGCTTGAAATGGATTATTTTTAAAATTCTGAAATTTAGCACACAATATGAACAACAACTGGTTCTGGCCACTCAAGGAAATTCTTTTTCAGGGGGATATGAAGTAAGACACTACACCACCTCCATTTTGAACCCCTGGGTTCTTGTTAAAAAAAATAATGAAATTTGCCTTCAGCTTCCACCCTGCCAAGACAACTGTATCGTGGGAGTGTCAGCTTTAGGATGTACACGATGTATACCTCATTCTGTTTCACACAATAACTGAAGTTGTTTTCAAATGAATCAGATAAAAAAGAATATTGTTTGTAAATGCAAGTACAAGGAAAGATACACAATTAACTGCTATTTACTCTAAAACTGTCAATCTTAGATGTACATGCATTTGCCAGCAGTCACAGGGCTTGGTAAATTAGCTAATTGCAATTCAAGAAATGCACACCTTTGACTAAGGAGAACTTTACCATCTCCGTCTTAATTACTTCAGAAACCTGTACCATTTCCTTCTAATTGCCATTAGAACATGTAGAACAACATAACAGTGTAGTAAAGCCCCAATCATCCATCCATCATCCATTTTCCGTCCACATATAATTTTATATTGACATATTCCCGTCTACCTGCGCACGTACTATTTAACTTTTCAACAGCAGTGATCTGAATGTAGAGGTCAACGACCTGCGTTCAGTTTATTTCTTAACATTTATTTATCTGATATTTGCTTTCTTTGCAGTCAGGTACGCCTCATGAGTGGGTGGGGATCTGGCGAAGGAAAGGTAAATATCAAATTTACATATTTCTGGTAATTTTGGAGTCATTCCATTCCAATTCACCCAAAATCCAGATATTTTCCAGTATGAACATCTCAGATTTTGATTTTAAAAATGACATAAGCACCTTGAACTCTTTCATGGAGATAAGCCAAATGTGAGGTCTGAGGTGAAAATAGTTAAAAAGTTGTGACCAATTTCGTAAAAAGGGTTTTGTGCTTTTTTTTGCTTGAAAATGTCAGATGTGCTGAGTGCTGCTCTTTGATGTGTCACAACTCAAGATTGCATAGGGATATCATGTTGATTTTTTTCTATGCAATCTCATGACATAGTAGATTTGATTTTTTAGCCAAAAAGTGAATGATGATTCGATCCCATAACATACTGTCTTCTCAAATTCTGGCCAAGTGCTATTTTGATACATGCTACAGAAACTTTTTAAAAAGAAGTGAAGGTAGCAATTCCATCATTTTCAACAACATCTTCCACATTCAACATACCGGTATGCAAATGACCTATTAATAGTTCTTAGGCAAGATCTTGAACGGATGACTAAGTTTTATGTGCCAAGTAATTCTTGCGCCCCTTTGGAAATTAGAGATACGCTGAAGAGGTATCCCTGGAAAAGGTAAACGACCTCAAACATTGTACTGTAACTGACTATAGCAGGGGGGAAAAATGCTGTTGGATTATAAGAACCCCTTTCACAACTGATTGGTCTTGCTGATTTAATAAGGTGTCAAACAACTTAAATTGTATTGGGTAAACTAATAATGTTTTTAGTTCACTTTTCCATAAATAGGTAAAAAGTGTAATTTTTTTGCCCCTTTCTCCACTGTCATTTTTGTACATGGTCCTTTTTCTGCCCCTCTCCTTTTGGTACACCCCCTCTTGGCCTTCACTCCTGCACTTGGCCACCCCCTACACCAGGGAGACCCTGTGGCCTAACTGGTAAGTGCGCTTGTCAACTGGCTTTGAGGGCGTGGGTTCAAATCTCACCCCGGGAACTCACTTTAGTTCGAGCCCATGGGACATTAAATGGAGGCGGGTTGTATCCAGTGTTCTATGCTGGGGCAACTGAAAGACCCTGAGCATCCCTGAATTAATAGGGTATGTGCCAGACTCACATTCTCATCTCATCATCTTACGGCGATCGCCTGCCTTGATATAGCCCTCTAAGGTGCTGCAGAGTCGTAAAACACAAACAAACAAAAACATAGGCTGCGCAGCAGCAAACCTTCAGCGAATAACACCTTTAGAAGATTACAATAATATCATAAAATTGGTGCGTTTACGAAATTGCTTATAGGTATGCAATAGCGGTCAAGTAGTGGCCTTCCATTATCTCTATTTTTCCAATGATTCATAAAGTGTTATACGCATCAAAAAGCACTGCTAAATTAATTGCATAGGTGATTTGTTTAGAAAAATGCATTACTGTATATGCAATAGTGGGGAAGTTTTGGCTCCGATATAAAAAAAATTCTTTTAAATATTTTTTCTCAATATTACAAAAACTATAGAATAGCCATCTGTCAGACCATGAAAAGGCACAAGTGGACCATACAAGCCATATGTGTACCAAACTTCATCCATGTATATGGAATAGTGACCGGATGTTGGGCCAGAAACAAAAATAATAATTTATATGTTTTTTTCAATATTTGAAAAAGTGTATAATATTTTCCATCAGACCTTTCAAAAGGCACAACTAGACCATATTGACCATATGTGTACCAAAGTTTATCCATGTACATGCAATAGTGAGCGAGTCTTAGCCCAAAAAACAAAAAAAATATGTTTTTATATCTTTTCTCATTTTTTCAGAAAGTATAGAATATCTGTCAATGAGACCATCAAAAGGCACAACTAGACCATATAGGCCACGTGTGTACCAAATTTCATCCATGCACATGCAATAGTGACCGAGCCTTGGCCCGGAAACGAAAAAAAAATTATTTTTATATTTTGTTAATTATTTCAAAAAGTATTTAAGATCTATTCATCAGACCATCAAAAGGCACAACTAGACCATACAGGCTAGATGTGTACCAAATTTCATCCCCATACATTCAATAGAGGCCGAGTGCCGGGCCGGAAACGATCTATCCGCCCGACCGCCCACCCGCCCGCCCGCCCGGCGGACGGACAGCATTTTTACCCAAGTGATTACAATACCTTCTTCGAACTTCGTTCGCTGAAGGTAAAAAACAAACACCAGGGAGACCCACTTCATGCACCAGTGCACCTGGAGCCTATAACTGGAGGGGGGCACTACCCAGAAATTACATTTTTGATAGAATGAGGGGGGCACTATCAAAAAAGTGTGAGAGGAAAAATCAATTAAACTTAAATGATATATGTGCTGGTAAGCTGTTCCACAGTCTCCCTCTTGCCTCAGTGAGTCAAATCCATGAGTTTGTGTGTCATTTGTGAGAGGAGAGTTGCACTCAGCTGTAGTGCATCTCACACTGCAAGCAGTTTGTATGGGGGACCCTCTAGTTGGAACATTTTTTGCAGTATCGCATATCTAAACTTTTCTCAATATCACCAAGCCCCACTTAGGACACTACACCCCCGCCATTTTGAACCCCTGGGTTCTTGTATGTTAGATCCTGACTTTCGGTATTCCATGATATGAAAATTCATCCAGTCATTATTGAATCATATCATACAAAGGTGCTGCATGAAAATTGTTCATTACAAATCTGCCAATTACTATACAGTGTACAATCTAATCAGCTAATAGTCCCACAGAAACATTTATTAATTGAAAGTTATTCCGCACAGAAACTAATCTGCTGAATCCTATTATAAATAGGATTTTAAGTTATACAGGGTGCGGCAAAAAAATTTGCACCACTTTAACATCTCTAGCAGATCATACAGAAAATTGCAACATAAAGTTTTGAGTGATGGGATGTCTAACCAAACATATTAACAGTTGCCTACCAGTTAAATTAGTGTAAAATTGAAGTTTGAATACTGGCTATTCTCAATAATGTACAGCCTCAGCAAAATCTTGCTTGCCCAAACCAAAAGAGGGTACAATACTGTGGCGACTGCTGGCCTTCTGATCATTTCAGAATGCTGTGAATTTTACATCTTAAGGCAGTTTAAAGAGAGAGAATAACTCCATTGAATATTATTTGGCATAATAAGACCAGTTTCTGTGGTCAGGTGATAATTTTTGCATTGTTGGCTACTGATAACATAATGATGCATCATCATTTCCATACAAGGGCAAAAAAATTACGACTGGGGTGTTTTACTAGCGTTCTATTATGGCCAAGACAAACCCACTGCTGTGTTGGGCGTTTCACAGGCTAAATGACTAGCATTCAAAGCCATTTCAGAACAGACGACAACCTCGTGCTTTAGGCTGGGCGGAAGTGCGTTTTATTAACGTCATAGATAATACACCAGATGGCTCTCACAACTGAGCATTGGAAGCTAGCGCCACCACGAATGTGAATACACAACATCTTCCTTCTTTTACAAAATGTTAACTTTTACTACAAAATGTTAACTTTTTCAAAACTGTAAACTTAATTACAAATTGTAAATATTTTACAAATTGTTAACCTTTTACAATTGTTAACTTGAACTTACAAATTATAAGTTGTTATTATGAACCTTATCGTAATAAAGCTTTAAACTAATCACATGAGAATTCTTAATGTTTCACATGAGAACCTTAAATTTTAAAATCACATGAGAACCTTAAATGGTTATTCAAGTCCATCATTTATAAAGTCCATCAAACATGAAAGTTCATTAAATCACAATTGTATTATGAATTCAATTTCTTAACACTAATAATTGAAATGTTCAATTATACAACTTAATTCCATTAAGTTTCTACACATAAAAGTGCAAAAATGCATTGACATCTTTCTGACTTTGACTAGGTGGATGTGACTTGAGCATTTGTCTTGACTTTTCACGTTGCTCATGCAGGTAGCATTTTTCGATCACCTGGGTCAACGTCAAGTCCTCGGACCATAATTTGTCCTTCAGTGCTGTTGATCTAACACCCAGTGACAACTGTTTTCCTAGTTGAACATCTAACGTTGTTCCAAAATTACAGTGAGTTGCTGCCTCTCTCAGCCTGGCCACATAGTCACTTATACTTTCATTGGCTTCTTGATAGGTCTCATCAAATTTTCTGATTTCTAGTTTTACTAGTTTTTTCGGCTCAAAGTGTTCATCAAATTTCGTCAATACAGTGGCATAAACATTAGCATCACCTTGATTTGTGTATCCAAAATTCTTCTTTGTTTTTCTGTAGTGAGTTGGCATACCATTTAACAACAGTGCAATCTTCCGTACGTCTGCAATTTCTGCGAATCCAGCAGCCACAATGTAGTTGTCAAAGTCATCTTTGTAGTCCCGCCATGCAGAGCATGCGTTTGGTGTGCTTGCATCAAATTTCGGAGGTGGAATTGCAGCTTCAGCCATCGGTTTTTCGTCCGTATTCCGGTTAAATTTCTTCTTGGGGTCCTACTGCATCTTACTGATACATCCCACGATATGACACCATGCTGTGTTGGGCGTTTCACAGGCTAAATGACTAGCATTCAAAGCCATTTCAGAACAGACGACAACCTCGTGCTTTAGGCTGGGCGGAAGTGCGTTTTATTAACGTCATAGATAATACACCAGATGGCTCTCACAACTGAGCATTGGAAGCTAGCGCCACCACGAATGTGAATACACAACACCCACTGTGAAAGCCAACAATATAAAGTAGTTTGGTGGCTGAACAATATCGTTTCTGGCCTGCTTTGCTGAAGATTTTTGATTGCATGGGTTCAAAACTTGGGAGATGAACACAAAATATTTCAAGTGGATCTTCCAGAGCAAAATTCCCGATCGATGTAAATCAGATGAGATGATGAATTTTTGGTCTCCAGCGTCAGTTTCTGTGCTTGGCCAGTAAAATATCTCGACATGATGGGGTGAATATGTATGTATAGGACCCCCACTCTCCCAGCTCATCAATCAAGCCGTGGAGCACCAATAAATTGCCTTGGAGGACTGCACTTACCAAATATGTCTGTCTATGTATTGATCAACTGTAATGTGATATTTTAACAAGATTAGGTATAGTGTGTTCTGCCAAGAGAAGCCTAGAGAGGTCATTAGTATTCAAGTTTATCCTCCAGTCCAAAATCAGAGACCTCAAAAATTTCAAATGTTTTTACATCGGCAATGGTAGAGAGAGGTGTCTGCAGCACCCCCAACATTTCAATAACTTGATTGAATGCTGCAGTTTGGGTATAGTTGAAAAAACATGATGTACCTGAATATAACTGATGTGCACTGTCTTTAGACCTAGAACGTGAAGAGTAATTCATAAAAATGAAAAATGCTTTCAGTAAGTCGATTTAGATATACATGGCTTGGTTGTGTCCGAATTTCATACTTATAAAAGCATAGGTTAGGAAATTATAGCAATTATAATTCATAGCTATTGCTGGTGCCAGTTTTTTTGCCGCACCCTGTATTTGCACCTGAAATGACTTGTGAAAGTGCATTGAATTTTAAATTTTAAAATTCTAGACTAAAAGTGCAGATCTTGTCTGCTCACCAAACCAGTAATAACACTGAAAATAATATTTTTTTATTTATTATCCATCCAATAACTATGTATCCTTCAATTTTTTTTCTCCGACCGACAGTATGATGTCATGCTGGTTCAGGATAGCTATTGGTCTGGCAGCTTTGTGTGATGTGCAGCTAAAGAGCATGACAACATGCTGACAAGCAAATCAGTTACAGTTTTGGGTTCCTAGTGATTGAGCATGGCGATACACTGCATTGACCTTCAAGCTGGGATTCGACTGGCTGTGAGATTTGGTGAAAATATTGTTTGTGTTTTACAGCTATTCACTAAACTCCTTCCCAAGCTGAGTGACAATGACATGCATTCAGTTGATGCATATTGAGAACAGATATTGGGATCAGATGTTCTCTGTTACATGTAATAAAACCTTCCACTTCCCATCTCCTTCCGATAAGATTCCAAGTCAAGCCACCCATTGACTAAATGATAATGACACTAGAGCCTTCATAATGTTAATTTAGTACAAGCAACTGCTTGATGTCATGCAGCTGACAAGCAACTGCTTGATGTCTTGCAGCTGACTCACCCGACCAATGAGAATGTTCATATAGCTTGACATCAATGAGAAAGCCTTGCATGACATATGGTTTTTCTGCTCACACCTCAACTGACCAATTGCCACCCAGTCTCGGCATGACATCGCATGGATGTAAACAATGTGGATTCTAGTTGATTTCTTGCTCTTTTCTTGCTCTTTTAGCTAGTGTAGAAGGTTAATTCACCCAAACAAAAATCCGAGGATTCAAACCCTGGGTTCTGTTGGGAATTAGCAAAATTTTAAGCATAAGATCCATGGATACAAGATCAAAGTAGCACTGCACTGCGGAATGCAATCAGCTTTGACACCTGTTAGATTGACTTCAAGTGCTCTTTCTCAATGGCAATTTGGTAAACTTAGGGTGAAGAAAGGCTTTAGAACTTTTAGAATTGCAATTTGCATTGTTAGACTGCTTCTGAGAATAGATGCACTGCATAAAGCAATTGCCAAATGCATTATTGGCCTTCCTTGAAATGCACGGAAGATCGTTGTGTGGTGCGATATTATAATTCAAGGTCAACTTGAAAACAGCCCCTCAAGACTCAAATGATCCATGACACCAACAAACTATTAAAATACAAAAATTAAAAAAAATTAGAAAAAAAATTTTTTTAATAAAAAAAAAGAAAAAAAAAAAAACAACGCATTTTAGTTCAGTTCTATTTGAACACAAAATGGCCCACTTGACCACTTCCACACCTGTATTAAGGCCGGGAAAACTTTTTTCCAAAAATCTCTCAGACTGGTTTTTTAGATAAAATTACACTGGGGGAACCCAGGTCCCAGGGTAATAACCATTTTATTTGATAGAAATCAAGCATTCATTTGTCCACCATTTAGTGTTCCAGTGCTTGTCAAATTTAGTGCAATTCATACAAGGGTTTCACTGGGAGGGAGGTTTTGGGGTCTTAAGGGGTGCGTTGATGCACAGGGCGATTTATAAATAGCCATAAAAAAAGAAAACTGTTCACTGGATTCACATGGTTACAAGGCAGCTGGACTGAGTTTATGGGTGTGCAGGATATCTGGAAATGGATGCAGAGTCCGTCTTGCAAATTTTGAAGTTCTTGATTTTACGAGTTTTGAATTCATATTGAAACATTATTTCTTGAATTTCAGGGAGGTGGCACTGGAGGTAGTATCAGGTAAGGAATTTTGTTGAACATTTGATAATTTGTGATGGTTAGGATTAGTTAAATGCCTTCTCTTGGTCTCGAATTAAAAAATCAAGGATCTGTTATGTGAAGAATAAAAAGTGGAGGGTTCCCACTACCCAGCAAGATAGTTTCAGTTCGGGAAAGTGCAGAATTCGGGAACGCTCCCGAATTCGGGAACAGTGCTCCCGAATTCGGACGCTGCTCCCGAATTCATACATCACTCTGAACAGTGAAAACTGTTCATTTTGCTTCAGCAGAGGCATTTACACAAGTATCACTATCTATCCATTATATACGAGTGTAGACAAATTCATAGGCATACGGGATGGCTGTTCTGCAGGAGGGGGTTGTAGTGATTTTGCCCTGAAATTTTTTAATGTAACGGATGTGACCATGCAGGGCTGTGGATCTGCCCTGATATTAGTCAGGATTTGCCATTTGCTGTGATGCTTCATTTATTGAAGAAAGTAGACCTATATATAAATTGAACTGAAGCTGTATTTCTAAAACTTCACATTCAGCGTATAGGTCAATTCAGTTCGTTTTGTTAGTTTTTCGTTAATTTTTTGCTACCCAAGGGTGTTATATGGTAGAATGTAAGTGTCCAAGTCAACTGAATGGTCTGGTACATCACACAAAAGGTATTCAGGCCACTATGAATAAAAGAGGCATAGTGGATTACCATGCTCTGTCAACAAATTTATCGCAAATCACTGTGTGTTACTTACATAGATGTCCAAACCATGGACAGTTTACATGTATGTTACAGCAGACGAATGAGAAGTGCTTACAGATTTGGACTGAAATGTTCCTTGTGAGGTCAGAGCCCTATCCATACCATGTTATTCTAATTGAGTCATAAGGAATTAATGAAGTCATAGCCTATACTTGCAATGTTATCACAACTAAGTGTCAATGAGGTCACAAGTTACTTAATGACAAGTTAACAGCATGTTTCAATGCAATGGATACGGCCTGTTGTGAAGTCATTGATGTGCACCAGCAGCCAAATTGTAAGTACTCGTCATTCGTTGGCTGTAAATGTTTAAAACTGTTTAAAGTTATGAACTATTGGCACTATGTGCAAGGTGTTATTGCACTGTATTTTATTTTATTTTATTTTATTTCTTTATTGAGCCCCAAAAGATGGGGAAAAAAACATATATATCACAGTCGGTATAGCAATAATATAAAAGGTACATGCATAACAGCAATGAGCTGAAAGCATAATGATAAAAGATAATATATATAAATGTAAGATATTGTGACCATTAAAATGCCTGGGTTAGTAAGTTTAAAAGCACAATAGTCTTATGCACTTCTTATATGTAATATCCAGTGCACTTGGAGTGTTAAATGATTTTTTAATTATTGTCCAAATGTGTGGGATAGTCATGATCCCGACTCACATTTTGCTATCTGGTAGCAAATGGGTACATGACGGTGCCTTCTAATTTATATTATGCCTTGAATGTAAGCTCAATAGTATTGGTGATATGAATGCAAAGTTGCTCAGTGCTTTCAGCATTTAGAAAAAATAGTTAATATGATAAAAATCCAAATGTGCCCCTGTTCCCCCTATTTTGTGCGTAGTTTTTACTTTATCAGGGAGGAGTTGAGCTCTAGCAATTTAAAAAAAAAACGAAAGTTCATTCATCAACTGTCCAGTGAATTTCCATTATGTTGTGTGCTTGGACTGGGGCAAAGGAAGCACATGTGCTAGATATTGCAGCTCTCAGAGAGGTCTCTCCATTGTAAAGAGACTATTAATGCACCAAATTGGCTTTTCGTGTCAGACAGATGTTTTATGAATTGCTGATCTATCTCTATAGATGACTTTCTTGTCTGCCTGTCTGTCTGTTACTGCAATTTCAGTTGGTATGAGTTGCAACTTGCAAGGCCACTTGCTATGTGGCATATTTTAACTTCTTCTGATTGGTCCGTGACTGATCATCAGCCAATAAGAGGAATTGAGCCTATAAACTACAATAGCCCAATATACTACCTATTATAACTTCTCACTACCCATATAACTTTTCGCTGTCCAATATAAGTTATCCTAAGGGAAATACAGTGGTAATACTGGACAAGAAAAAATCAATTTGATTGGATAGATATATAGATATATATATATATATATATAGATAGATAGATAGATAGATAGATAGATAGATAGATAGATAGATAGATAGATAGATATAGCATACTTGGTGAGGAAGCTGCAGTGGAACTATTTGAGTCGAATTATTTTTAAATAATTTAATTTTTTATAGGAAGTCTAAAATGAATTTAAAGACTAATCTGTGATGCTCTGTAGACAACAATTCCAGCATGTGCTACACTTTCGTCGACTTATGGCATATACAATAATTTAAAATCAAATAAATTGCCCAGATTGGGATAATAAGTCTATGTAAACTTGCATTTATGACAGAATTAGTCAACTTACAAAGTTTGATTTGCTCTGTAAAGAAAACCACAGCACAGAATTTGTTTTCACAGGGTAGAATTCTTAATTACCTTGCAAACAACCAGTCAGGCCAATAAAAATCCATCCGATCTTAATACACTACGTCCGAGGCTGCTTTGAAGATGAAACTCCCTAATTTGGGAACACTTTTGTTCCCGAATTTGGGAGCAATTCCCGAATTTGGGAACACCTTGTTCCCGAATTTGGGAGTGTTCCCGAATTCTGCACTTTCCCGAACTGGTTTAGTGTGTATGCAGGCTTGTTTTTAATCCCTAAATTCTTTCGTTTCATTGTTTCTGAAACTTCTGTATACTTGGCTGAACTCTCTTGCCTTTGAATTTTGCGGGCCTCATTAGGAAGTTTTATCATGTGAACTGTTGCACTTAAAAAATGCACACCTTTTAACAAAGCTTAAAAAAACGTGCAAGCACTTTAAGCAGCGCCTGTACAATTTCTAATTGATGGAGTAAAAATGTCTCAGGGCTACCTTTCTATCAATCAATATATCAATCAACCTATCTATCTATCTATATATCTATCTATCTATCTTTTAATTTATCAAGGTTGTAGAATTTAAATGAAATATGCAGTTGTCTTGTGATTTATATAATTCAACTGAATTTGATACATGTACATGCTTTATTCAAATATTATAGTTTGTAGGTAGGCCTATATAAATGTGTTGCTGATGTAATTGTACTTCACATTCACAAAGGATAATAATAATAGAAAGACCAGTAATTTCAATTAGGACACCAAGAAGTATTTCAAAAGCCAATTAATTTAAATTAGGACTTTGAACAGTATGAAAGGGACAATGATTTCAATCAGGACTTTTCAACAATGTGTAAAAATGATACATTGAATTAAACACGAAACTTATTCAGCTCAGTTGAAATAGGTTCCAACAGAGGAGCGGATCTGCTAGCAGGTAGAAGAAGAAGGAGGAAGTGCGCAATTTCGTAATTAAAAATTTTTTCAGCGTGTAAGGGACCTCAAAGTTGATGCTGGCTAGTAAAAATTATTTATAGACTGCATGCAAATTTTGGGTGTGATTGATAGGATAGGACGACCTCCAGTTTGTTGACAAGTTTTCTCAAAATACTAAGGTAATAGCTTGCGCCATGGCGCCTCTAAAAACTAACTTCTAATTGAGGTATGGCCATGACATTTTGCATTGATGTCCATGGCTGTATATCCAGTCCTAGGGTCTGTAAAGTTTCACTGAAAAACATTCAGAATCGGTTGATTCAGGCCATTTAGTGAGACTGCTTCAAACCAAAATCACAAGTTCACAACCATCGTAAATGGAGCCAGAATACATAAATTTTACATTTAGTCAATTTTCTCATATCCTAGGAATTATTTCTCATTTAACTAATCTCTCATTATGCCAAGGCCAATTTCCAAATGAACTTGAAATTGCAAGAGTCACTCCCATTTATGTGCTCCGAGCCTGATAAATAATTACAGACCCTGATCTGTTTTAAGTGTATTTTCTATAATATTTGAAAAAATCATGTATGTTAGACTCGTTAAATTTATTAATGTTAATAATTTGTTTTACCAGTATCAATTTGGATTTACAGAAAAAAAAGACAATTTTTTAGCCTTATCAGTTTTATTAAGACTAAGTAAAAGATGCTTTCAATAAAAATAAAGTTATAGTTGGAATTTTTCTTGCTTTCTAAAAGGCTTTCGACACCATTGACCATAATATTTTGCTACAAAAATTTGAGAAATATGGCATCAGAGTAATTCCCTTATCTTGGTTAAAAAGTTATCTCTCTGATCTCAAACAGTATGTGATGTTTAATAATTTCCAATCTTCTCATTTACCGATCACTTGTGGCGTACCTCAAGGTTCAATTTTGGGACCTACTCTATTTCTCTTATATATTATGATTTACCTAATTTCTCTTCAATTACTATTCTTCTTTTATTTTCTGATGACTCAACCTATTTTTGTGCGTATTCTTCACATTACAGCACAAACAGGGAAAATGATGAAAAAAAAATTCCCTGCAGGGAAAAATCAGGGAATTTGAAATTTGGGCTCAAAGTCTGGGAAAAACACAGTTAATTCGATTTTACGTGCGTTAACGCGTGAAATAAGCCCTAGCTATTTTATAGATCTTTGCGGATTAGCGCTCCAAACAGTTTCAAAATTAACTTTCAACTTGACTTGTGACTTGCGATGTCACTGACTTTAAAATGTTTTCGAGATTTGTTTGTGTCAATTTATGGTTCAATCAATTGATTCAGTGCTTATCGTGTATCTTGCGGCACATGTTTCAATAAACAAACTAATTAAATGACTTAGGGTACTCATCTGATAAGAAGATAAAGAAACCAACAGGTAACTGTGAATGGCGTGGCAAAGCCAGTTAGCAACCACATGACACTCACCCTAGCACTGCCATAACCCTCCCATAACCCTCTCAAAGTGTCGTGACCCAGCCATGACTTCGGCACTGCTCAAAATCATCTTTGACAGGCTATTTAGGCCTAAAAATAACTGCTGCTGCTGTCACTTCCAAACTTCGCATAAAGTTGTATCACAGTATCAACTAACTCTATGAATTATATAATGAGGAAAAGAACACGAAGGCTCCAGAGAAATTAGGGAACTGTTATCAGCTGTTGATGACTTTGCAGTATTGCGTGAAATTGGATAGAATAAGTCTCACTACTGTCCTGCTGCTGTGTGATGAGGCTGGCTACACAGAGATCAGAATTTCTTCTGATACCCTACTGATCAGCCCCACACACTCAATCATAGTGTCAGGGCCAGGACTTAGCTGGATTTGCAATTGTCCACATATGACGGTAATTTCCCAGACTTGTAATTTGCTAATTTTCTGCTTTGACAGAGATGCAGGAGGTTCCATGGGCAAGAAACAGGCTGCTCAGGAAGAGGAATACTTTCGCAAAATGGTAAGGCCTGTTTTTTTATTAAAGTATTCTGAAAGTGGTGCTAAAATTTTGAATATGATCCAAGCAAGATTCCAGCTTATAGATAAAACTAATATTTTCTTGATTTGTGTATTTGTTTGTTTCAGCAACATGAACAGCTGCAGTCCCTGAAGAAATCTGTGGAGGAGTCTCTTGAATTCCATAAAGAGCAGATCGAGGATCATGAGGTTCGTCTTCTTAGTTGATGCTCTTAATTTCTTAATTAAAATAATCAATCATAGGCGGTAATTAAATTGCACATATCGTTATGCACTCGGATATTGGTGTACCACTGAGCTATTTATATCATCATGCAGTGATGTTGTCTATGGTAGCCCTTGTTGTAATTCACCAACTAGGCCTATGGTGTGATTACATGTCCTGAAGAAGGACCAATACATAAGACCATTTGACTTTTGTCTCATTAATGTAGCAATTCCTCTCATGTACAATCAACTATGCATCAGTTGATAAATTCTGATGTTCAGTGGCTGTTTTGTTGTCGTATACTGGATTAGACAGAAATTGTTAACAATAATTTATTTATATTGAGCCTCCATTTATTAGTATTGAACACGTGCCTATACTAGTGACATGGCTATTCAAGATTTTTAGAATTAGGGTAGTTGCAATGAAATTTTTACCAAGTTAAAATCAATTAGCTACCTGTGACAATACGCTAATGTTGTAGCAACTGAGAACTACAACAACAACAATGGAAGTTAAGTTCTGGAACATTTTGTTTTGGTCAATGACAGGTTTTAACTCTTCACATTAATGGTAAAATAACCTCTCTCTTTTAAAGCTGATACAAAGGCCATCGACTAATTATCTAGGCGCCTGCGCCTAGATCATGCTTGTACAACCTGCCATTTCCTGTGTGTTTTTCAACTTCCTGTTTGAGGTGAACATGAAATACAATGGTTTCATGCGTTTACCTTCTAACTTCGTAAACTCGTCAACCGTTTTAGCTTGGATGCTGTATTTGCTATTGATGATGGATCAGTAACAGATCTATGGATTGTGATTGTAAATAGCTGTCCTATTTGCTGTAAATTGGCAGAAACAACTATTTCTGGTCACAAAAAATCAGGACACTGTCCTAGATTTATTCAATGTCTAGACTGTGTGCACTCAAGCGGAACATGTTAGCATATTAGAACGGGCTGCAGCAAAATGTAAATAAGATGAAAACAGCTTTTGGTGACTCATTGGATTTCATACCTATACATGATATATGATAGGATCTCTCACCAGCTGGATGGCTGATTCACAATGGAGCATCTACAATGGCAGACAGAGGTTCATCTCATGCTTAAATTGTCAAGTTAACATTCAGCGCCTAGATTTGCAAATTTTATTTGCGCATTCTAGTTCTTCTAAATATTTGGCCCCCATTGAGGAATTCTCCACTCATGTTACTATGTTGCTAAAATTGAATATCTAAGTTGCAAGTGGTATTTTGTTTTTTCAGAAAGCTATTCGAAAACACAAGGAGAAGGTAGCAGAATTAGAAGAAATGGCCAAGAAGTGAATCTATAAGTACTTATATGTTATGACTATGAGCAGGTTTCTCTAAATTTTCAACTTGACTACCTGGTTTATTGGTGATCAGTAATTGCATTTAAAGAACCTATCATGGTTGGATGTGATTAAAGGTTTTCTTTTTACTTATGAATCTATTGGTCTTTCTGTTATATTATGTCTCAGATGAAGAAATATGGTATCATCAGGGCACTTAGCATGCTAATATGTTCACTGTCCAGACCTGTACTTCTGGCTTCAATAATGTGAACCTAGAGTGTCTCCCATGGACATGATGGTGCTTTTTGTTAAGCTTTCCATGTAAAAGGTCCTGTCACTCTGACATCAAACTTGACCGAAGGGCTGTGAATTTCATGAAAATGTCTGGCTGGTATTAAAATATATTTACAAAAGTCGCATTGGTCTAGTTATTTCAATGCTGCTCTTTAGATTGAGCATGTATTCAATACTGATGATTTGAATTGTACCATGCCTATATTCTGAACGTCAAGGCTTTAAAACGTGTGAATTCCATAGAAATGTCTGGTTGGTTAATTAGACTAGCAGTTGCTAGTCTATTGTATTACCAGGCGTCGTCCACATCCGAGTAGTTCCGCTCCATGGCAACCAAAGCGAGGGCATGCAATATTCATCTGAAACGATAGTTGATTGCCCATATTCATATGGGGCAATCTCTGCAGTCATCCTGTCATCAATCCACGTCATTGCGTCCACACTTATGTCGTCCGCAAAAATTGTCGTCCACAAAAAATGTCGTCCACAACACCTGCAACACCTGCAGCTCCAATGGGTGTAATGTTGCCAAGGGGTGTAATGTTGCCAATGGGTGTAATGTTGCCAATGGGTGTAATGTTGCAAATTGGTGTAATGTTGCCAGTGGGTGTAATGTTGCCAGTGGGTGTAATGTTGCCAATGGGTGTAATGTTGCCAAATGGTGTAATGTTGCCAATGGGTGTAATGTTGCCAATGGGTGTAATGCTGCAAATGGGTGTAATGTTGCCAGTGGGTGTAATGTTGCCAATGGGTGTAATGTTGCCAATGGTGTAATGTTGCCAATGGTGTAATGTTGCCAATGGGTGTAATGTTGCCAATGGGTGTAATGTTGCAAATGGGTGTAATGTTGCCATACGGTCTAATGTTGCCATACGGTCTAATGTTGCCATACGGTCTAATGTTGCCAGTGGGTGTAATGTTGCCAAGGGTGTAATGTTGCCATACGGTATAATGTTGCAAATTGGTGTAATGTTGCCTATGGTGTAATGTTGCCAATGGTGTAATGTTGCCAATGGGTGTAATGTTGCCAATGGGTGTAATGTTGCCAATGGGTGTAATGTTGCCAATGGGTGTAATGTTGCCAATGGGTGTAATGTTGCCAGTGGGTGTAATGTTGCCAATAGGTGTAATGTTGCCATTGGGTGTAATGTTGCCATTGGGTGTAATGTTGCCATTGGGTGTAATGTTGCCATACAGTGTAATGTTGCCATTCGGTGTAATGTTGCCATCGGTTGTAATGTTGCCATACGGTGCAATGTTGCCATACGGTGCAATGTTGCCAATTGGTGTAATGTTGCAATACGGTGTAATGTTGCCATACGGTGTAATGTTGCCATACGGTGTAATGTTGCCATATGGTGTAATGTTGCCATACAGTGTAATGTTGCCAATGGATGTAATGTTGCCATTGGGTGGAATGTTGCCAATGGCTGTAATGTTGCCAATGGGTATAATGTTGCCAATGGGTGTAATGTTGCCAATGGGTGTAAAGTTGCCAATGGGTGTAATTTTGCAAATGGGTGTAATGTTGCCAATGGTGTAATGTTGCCAATTGGTTTAATGTTGCCAATTGGTTTAATGTTGCCAATGGGTGCCAATGGGTGTAATGTTGCAAATGGATGTAATGTTGCCATATGGTGTAATGTTGCAAATGGGTGTAATGTTGGCAGTGGGTGTAATGTTGCCTATATGTGTAATGTTGCAAATGGGTGTAATGTTGCCAATGGGTGTAATGTTGCCAATGGGTGTAATGTTCTCAATGGGTTTAATGTTGCCAATGGTGTAATGTTGCCAATGGTGTAATGTTGCCAATGGGTGTAATGTTGCCAATGGGTGTAATGTTGCCTATGGTTGTAATGTTGCCTATGGGTGTTGCCAATGGTGTTATGTTGTCAATGGTGTTATGTTGCCAGTGGTGTAATGTTGCAAATGGTGTAATCTTGCAAATGGTGTAATCTTGCAAATGGTGTAATGTTGCCAATGGATGTAATGTTGCACTTGCAAATGGGTGTAATGTTACAAATCGGTGTAATGTTACATATTGGTGTCATCCTGTCATCAATCCACGTCGTTGCGTCCACAATTATGTCGTCCGCAAAAATTGTCATCCGCAAAAATTGTCGTCCACAACACCTGCAGCTTCTTGGCTCTTCAAAGGGCAATTGGCAAGTCTGTCAAGGCTTATGAAGTCAGGTGTGCACATAATGGGCAATCTCTCGTCCCAATGGGACAATCAAAATTCTAGTTCTTAATATCTACTAAGGAGGGGGCGACCATTTAATATTACTAAGAATTAGGGGGCAACCATTTAATATCCGTGGACATGGGGACACGGCCCCCGGGGACATGGGGACATACCCCCGGAGACATGGGGACATACCCCCGGGGACATGGGGACTTACCCCGGGGACATGGGGACTTACCCCCGGGGACATGGATACTTACCCCCGGGGACATGGATACTTACCCCAGCGGACATGGGGACTTACCCCAGCGGACATGGGTACTTACCCCCGGGACATGGGGACTTACCCCCGCGGACATGGGGCCTTACCCCCGCGGACATGGGGACTTACCCCCGCGGACATGGGGACTTACCCCCGCGGACATGGGGACTAACCACCGGGGACATGGGGACTTACCCCCGCGGACATGGGGACTTACCCCCGCGGACATGGGGACTTACCCCCTCGGGCATGGGGACTTACCCCCGGGGACATGGGGACTTGCCCCCGGGGACATGGGGACCTGCCCCCGGGGACATGGGGACTTGCCCCCGGGGACATGGGGACCTACCCCCGGGGACATGGGGACCTACCCCCGGGGACATGGGGACCTACCCCCGCGGACATGGGGACCTACCCCCGCGGACATGGGGACTTACCCCCGCGGACATGGGGACTTACCCCCGCGGACATGGGGACTTACCCCCGCGGACATGGGGACTTACCGCCGGGGACCCCCGTTGCTGCTGCTAGGGTGCCTCCCCCCTGGGTTGGCCCAACCTCCTCGGCTGCCCCACTTAGCATGGTGTCATGTACTGCTAGCAGAGCTCTGTTTGTGCATCTCATGCACACCATTCTAGTTAATACTGGCAATCTTCTGTTGCATAGATACCCAGCAACCCCCGCCCCTCGTAAAAAAAAGAGCCCCATTTGTCATGCAAGAGATGGATTATTTCCTTAGTATTAGTGAACTTGTTGAAGTATTGCCCAATCAAATTCGCAAAAACAAGGTTTTGGCTTGCGTATTATGTAACACAGGTGATCATTTAGTCCCTGTGGGACAGCGTAGGCGATCCATTCAATCTCCACACTACCTCTAGTTTTACCTGGGTCCACAATCACTACCTAATTACCCTAGCAGTCAGAGGGGTGAACTCAATTACTGAGCATGTTCTATAGGCCAACAATATGGACCCTCTGTGGTATTCCAACAATCACTGTTGACCAACTGCTAGTCTTGCATATATGGAAATATGCTCATCTAGTTATATTTACAAAAGTCCATCATAGAAATATCTGGCTGGTTAATTATATTTACAAAAGTCACATTGGCCCAGTTATTTTCATGCAGCCGATCCTTCTAATGGATTAAGAATGTATTCAATAATGATGATTTGATTTGTACCATGCTAATATTCCAAAAGGTCAAGCCTTTAAGACCTGTGAATTTCATAGAAATTTCTTGACTGGTTAATTATATTTACACAGGTCGATTGGTTCAGTTATTTTCATTCATCTCTTCCTTCAAATGGATTAAGAATGCATTCAATATTGATGATTTGATTTGTACCATGCTAATATTCCAAAAGGTCAAGCCTTTAAGACCTGTGAATTTCATAGAAATATCTTGACTGGTTAATTATATTTACACAGGTCGATTGGTTCAGGTATTTTCATTAATCTCTTCCTTCAAATGGATTAAGAATGTTTTCAATAATGATGATTTGATTTGTACCATGCTAATATTCCAAAAGCCTTTGAGACCTATAAATTTCATAGAAATATCTGGCTGGGTAATTATATTAAAAAAAGTCCATTGGTCCAGTTATTTTCATTCGTCTCTTCCTTCAAATGGATTGAGAATGCATTCAATAATGATGATTTGATTTGTACCATGCTAATATTCCAAAAGATCAAGCCTTTAAGACCTGTGAATTTCATAGAAATATCTTGACTGGTTAATTATATTTACACAGGTCGATTGGACCAGTTATTTTCATTCATCTCTTCCTTCAAATGGATTAAGAATGTTTTCAATAATGATGATTTGAATTGTATCATGCTAATATTCCAAAAGGTCAAGCCTTTAAGACCTGTGAATTTCATAGAAATATCTTGACTGGTTAATTATATTTACACAGGTCGATTGGACCAGTTATTTTCATTCATCTCTTCCTTCAAATGGATTAAGAATGTTTTCAATAATGATGAATTGATTTGTACCATGCTAATATTCCAAAAGGTGAAGCCTTTAAGACCTGTGAATTTCATAGAAAGATCTGGCTGGTTAATTATATTTACACAGGTCGATTGGACCAGTTATTTTCATTCATCTCTTCCTTCAAATGGATTAAGAATGTTTTCAATAATGATGATTTGATTTGTACCATGCTAATATTCCAAAAGGTCAAGCCTTTAAGACCTGTGAATTTCATAGAAAAATTTGGCTGGTTAATTATATTTACACAGGTCGATTGTACCAGTTATTTTCATTCATCTCTTCCTTCAAATGGATTAAGAATGTTTTCAATAATGATGATTTGATTTGTACCATGCTAATATTCCAAAAGCCTTTGAGACCTATAAATTTCATAGAAATATCTGGCTGGGTAATTATATTAAAAAAAGTCCATTGGTCCAGTTATTTTCATTCATCTCTTCCTTCAAATGGATTAAGAATGCATTCAATAATGATGATTTGATTTGTACCATGCTAATATTCCAAAAGATCAAGCCTTTAAGACCTGTGAATTTCATAGAAATATCTTGACTGGTTAATTATATTTACACAGGTCGATTGGACCAGTTATTTTCATTCATCTCTTCCTTCAAATGGATTAAGAATGTTTTCAATAATGATGATTTGTACCATGCTAATATTCCAAAAGGTCAAGCCTTTAAGACCTGTGAATTTCATAGAAAGATCTGGCTGGTTAATTATATTTACACAGGTCGATTGGACCAGTTATTTTCATTCATCTCTTCCTTCAAATGGATTAAGAATGTTTTCAATAATGATGATTTGATTTGTACCATGCTTATATTCCAAAAGCCTTTGAGACCTATAAATTTCATAGAAATATCTGGCTGGGTAATTATATTAAAAAAAGTCCATTGGTCTAGTTATTTTCATTCATCTCTTCCTTCAAATGGATTAAGAATGCATTCAATAATGATGATTTGATTTGTACCATGCTAATATTCCAAAAGGTGAAGTCTTTAAGACCTGTGAATTTCATGGAAATATCTGGCTGGTTAGTTATATTTACACAGGTCGATTGGACCAGTTATTTTCATTCATCTCTTCCTTCAAATGGATTAAGAATGCATTCAATAATGATGATTTGATTTGTACCATGCTAATATTCCAAAAGGTCAAGCCTTTAAGACCTGTGAATTTCATAGAAATATCTTGACTGGTTAATTATATTTACACAGGTCGATTGGACCAGTTATTTTCATTCATCTCTTCCTTCAAATGGATTAAGAATGCATTCAATAATGATGATTTGATTTGTACCATGCTAATATTCCAAAAGGTCAAGTCTTTAAGACCTGTGAATTTCATGGAAATATCTGGCTGGTTAATTATATTTACAAAAGTCCATCATAGAAATATCTGGCTAGTTAATTATATTTACAAAAAGTCCATTGGTCCAGTTATTTTCATTCATCTCTTCCTTCAAATGGATTAAGAATGTATTCAATAATGATGACTTGATTTGTACCATGCTAATATTCCAAAAGGTCAAGCCTTGAAGGTGGCTCGATACTCGTGAACTTTCCCAGATAGGATTTCTTAAAAACAGTTTAGAATGATCCAAAATATAGTTTATAGCAAGGATATTTAAACAAAAGTGGTTGCTACCAGCCTTTTAAAAAAATATTTGGGGTTATGTACCAGAAAGTCAGTCCACGCAAACTCGAAAAACTAAATTTTTTCTTATTTTTCCTACGGTGAATTTTGTTCTGCCATTCAGTGGTCATGCATCCCATATTATGCAATGAATCATGAAATTAAAGAACACTTTCATGGAAAAGGTGATTACAATTTCAAAGAGATATATTTAGTTTAAAGGACTTTCCAAGGGGCTCGGAATATAAGTTTCGATTTTGACAATTTTAACTTTTTTTATAAAACATGGCGCTAAAAAGAATTCACGGATAGGATTTTTCATTTCTTTGTCATTTATTTCCAAAAATAGTTGGGAACAACATGATGATATAGACAGGCCTTCCTACCACACTTCAAATTGATATAAACAATTATTTATGTCACAAAGTCATTTTAGAGAAATTAGACCTGCCTGCCGAAAATCGCCTGTAAAAATTTTCTATTTTGATTATCAAGTTGAATCTCCGGCTGTATATAGTACTCTTCATGACAAATCTAATGCTCCAATCAAGAAGTCTCTAACCCCAATAGAAGTGGCACAAATTGCAAACGAAGGCACCGACGAATGAAATTCTCAAAATTAAAAAAAGATCTTGAAGCAGTGTCAGCACAGTGGTGACGTTACCATAGATAGGGCCTGCCTGGCTGCGCGGAAACATGTGCAGGTGACGTCATTTCGTGGGTAGCGAGCCACCTTAAGACCTGTGAATTTCATAGAAATATCTTGACTGGGTAATTATATTAAAAAAAGTCCATTGGTCAAGTTATTTTCATTCATCTCTTCCTTCAAATGGATTAAGAATGCATTCAATAATGATTTGATTTGTACCATGCTAATATTCCAAAAGGTGAAGCCTTTAAGACCTGTGAATTTCATAGAAAGATCTGGCTGGTTAATTATATTTACACAGGTCGATTGGACCAGTTATTTTCATTCAGCTCTTCCTTCAAATGGATTAAGAATGTTTTCAATAATGATGATTTGATTTGTACCATGCTAATATTCCAAAAGATCAAGCCTTTAAGACCTGTGAATTCCATAGAAAGATCTGGCTGGTTAATTATATTTACACAGGTCGATTGGACCAGTTATTTTCATTCATCTCTTCCTTCAAATGGATTAAGAATGTTTTCAATAATGATGATTTGATTTGTACCATGCTAATATTCCAAAAGCCTTTGAGACCTTTAAATTTCATAGAAATATCTGGCTGGGTAATTATATTAAAAAAAGTCCATTGGTCCAGTTATTTTCATTCATCTCTTCCTTCAAATGGATTAAGAATGCATTCAATAATGATGATTTGATTTGTACCATGCTAATATTCCAAAAGATCAAGCCTTTAAGACCTGTGAATTTCATAGAAATATCTTGACTGGTTAATTATATTTACACAGGTCGATTGGACCAGTTATTTTCATTCATCTCTTCCTTCAAATGGATTAAGAATGTTTTCAATAATTTTGATTTGTACCATGCTAATATTCCAAAAGGTCAAGCCTTTAAGACCTGTGAATTTCATAAAAAGATCTGGCTGGTTAATTATATTTACACAGGTCGATTGGACCAGTTATTTTCATTCATCTCTTCCTTCAAATGGATTAAGAATGTTTTCAATAATGATGATTTGAGTTGTACCATGCTAATATTCGCGCAGCGAAACGGCCGAAGGCCGTTGAGCGAAGCGAATTGAGTGCAAGAGAAGACTCAAAAATCTGTGCAGTGATGGTCTCAACATCAACAGTCCACAGTTTGGAATTAGGTCAAGTGGGTCCAGCTTCTTATCAATGATTTAGTTTCGTATTTAACAAAACATAACATAGTCATCTTCAAAAGTGTCTTAAAAATTCAATTTTCTCTAGTAATATATCCTGTACCAATGATTGTTATGAAATAGTTAATTATTAGCATTGACAAGCTAAATCAAATTATTAACATGTGATTCATTTAATTTCAATCAGACAACAAGAAAACACAAGAAAATTAAAGTTACATAATCTTATAAACTGATGATTATGTAACAGTGAACAGATAATCTACATGCAATGTTAGTGTTTATTTATTACTATATATTTATACTATTATGTAATATCAACAATCTAACATAGACTTGACTTTGGCAGCTGTCAGTGCTGTCTGCCTTTTTACCATTTATTTAATATATCTATCTATCTATCTATTTATCTATCTATCTGTCAGTCATTATATCTATTTGTCTATCTGTCTAGATAAATTTATCTCTCTATTTATCGATATATTTATCTATTTATCTATTATATATTTTGTCTAGTTTATCTTGCTATTCTACATTTTTCTCTGTCTTTCCATGTATCTGTCTTTCTAGTTTTCTGAAACAGTTACATAACTCCTTTCATACATTGAATATGAAATAAACATGAAAGTTATGGTAAAACTATAAGTCCTACAAAAACTTTTTAAAGTGCTGCGTGAATTTCATGGCAGTGCCATTTACATATTATTCCAAAAGGTCAAGCCTTTAAGACCTGTGAATTTCATAGAAAGATCTGGCTGGTTAATTATATTTACACAGGTCGATTGGACCAGTTATTTTCATTCATCTCTTCCTTCAAATGGATTAAGAATGTTTTCAATAATGATGATTTGATTTGTACCATGCTAATATTCCAAAAGCCTTTGAGACCTATAAATTTCATAGAAATATCTGGCTGGGTAATTATATTAAAAAAAGTCCATTGGTCCAGTTATTTTCATTCATCTCTTCCTTCAAATGGATTAAGAATGCATTCAATAATGATGATTTGATTTGTACCATGAAAATATTTTTGTCCGTGGCATAACCATGGTAGTGGCTTAAGTGGTAAATTTATAATGGGATTACAGGTCAGGACATGTTTATAGTAGATTTTCATAGCAATATATTGGATTAAAAATTCAAGAAATTGACAAAAATTCACATTTTTGCCTCGTAGGTCATAAAAGTTCCATATTTCTTCTGTCTAAAACTTAAACTACAGTATAGTACGCCTATTTGTATGCCAGATCATCAGACCACATATTCTGTCATGAAAATTCAAATATAAGCCTTCCAGAAGGGTTTAAGCATGTGAAGTTCACAAAAATCAGTTTTTTGTTGTTGTTTTTTTTCTGAGAAGTTCTTCAATGATGACCAGTTTCATATTTAGCTATTCAGTTATTATCATATATTATCCAAATTACGAATTTTAGTGATCTTGTCAAATTTAAGGGTAAAAAAAGTGAAATTGCAAAAAATATATATTATATAGATCAGGGGCCATTAGGAACGAGGGTGTGCCACCATGCTTCCGGATCACTGGGACAGCAAAGTATAAATATTATAATCCATCTGAATTGATATCTTACAGTCTAAAAGTGAAGTATGTATCGTAGGTCTGTATCATGTGATAGTGATGATTTTTGTGAAATTATTGAAAAAAAAACTAACCACCCCCCCTGGGTCTGCTGGGAGAACAAGAAAATGACTTTAAGATATTATATACCTATCTCCACATAATTTGGTGGTACTTGCATTTGCATGTGTAAAATATCCTGGATATGTTTTTTTTTTGTTGGTTTGAATGCCCTGATAAAAGTAAAATATTATAAATTTGAAAATAACTTTTTTTTTTCAAATACAACGTACGTGATTCAGTACCCTTTTAACTCTAGACATAAAACACATAGACATTTTAGGCAAAACAGATGCCTAAATCATTAATGTTCTCTGTCTTATTTAAAAATGTGTATTGCTTTTAATTTGCCACTATAACAATATAATATCTTCATGTTTGTAAGTTAAACAGGGAATTGGAAATGGTTGTTACAAATACTGCTGATGCTATTTTGTCATAAATTTGCCTTTCATTGATTGTCCGATGCCGAGGGTTTGCTGCCATGCAGCCTATGTTTGAAAGACCTGCTAATTTCATAGAAGTATCTGGCCGCTTTATTATATTTACAAAACTCCATTGGCCCAGTTATCTTCATGATGTCGTTCCTTCAAATGGATTAAGAATATAATGAGGATTTGATTTGTACCATGCTAGTATTGCCAAAGGTCAAGCCTCAGTTTAAGACCGGCGAATTTCATAGAAATATCTGGCTGGTTAATTATATTTACAAAAGTAACATTGGCCCAGTTATTGTCATGCAAGGAACATGTATGTTCTGAGGCAAATTTGATTATGTTTTTAAATATTGTTGAAAAATCATCAAAAATAGTGTATAAAAATTAATTGTTCACTGGAACTTACTTTTTTGGCATAACGTTTCAGCCTCTCAGCTAGAGGCCTTGTTCACATGTGAATGGAACACGGGATGTCCAAAAAACAAAACACCTGAGGTAAACAAATGTGGCATAATCTATCATATAACTTGTGACCAAGATCAGAACCACACATACATCGGAGAAACGAAGAGGTCCCTCAACACCAGACTGAAAGAGCACCAGAAGTATGACAACCCCACAGCCGTTGGCTAACACTGTTGCTAAGATCTCACGGCACGTTACGGAGAACTTTAGGCGTCGGCGGGATGGTATTTTGATGGCTTGTCTGATACCCCTATTACCTGGCCTCATGCCTGGATAGCAATGAAATAGCTAAGGTATGGTGGTAGGGCTACACAAGCTGCTAAAGTGTCAAATCTGTAAATCGGAGTTTACGGAATTGCCCTACTTAGGCCAAGAAAACCGCTGATCCTATTCACCCCTCACTTTGGGGGTGAATAGGGACAGACTCTTATTTCCATATCCACTACTTTTTTTGTCTAATATGCCAAAAATGTATATTGAATAAATCTGAAAATCCATTTACTCTAAAGGAGGCAATATTTTATAAAAAAGATGAATTACTAAGAAATATAAACAACTGCAGTTTTCTGCTAATTTTACTGGTGATAATTGATTCCGGACTAAATCTACTGCAGATGAAACTAATTCAGAAAAATTCGACCAGAAAATCACAAAAATGAGTTTAAATGAAAATTTGGTGAGTTTTTTTGGCTATTTCTGGAACTCTGCAGAGGACTTGGATCTGAACCCATGACCACAGAGGCAGAATCTCATATCTTGTTCACTGTTCTTGTTGTCTCAAACTATTTGAAACTTATCTGTGTCAAAACTGTTTTTCTTTTTACGCTCATCTCTTCAAGAATTCACATGATTTCTTGTAAATGCATGTTTATCACAAATTGTAAGTTTTTTTTACATATATTTAGAATTTCTGTCAGTTTCAGTAAATTTTCAACTACCTAACTGCCATATCCAAGGTGTTTTTGATATTACTCCACCTCAGGTTTTGGTTCTAGTGTGATCATTATATGATTACTGTTGTCCCTCGACACCCAAAAATTAGCCTAAAATTGTATGTGGCTTGGTTTTCGTTGAATAGCATATGTGCCAATTTAGCTACATTAGTCAAATTCTGCAGAAACACTCATAACTATGTATTAAAAGTGCCCTGTGAGTTTGGTGTCTGTAGCTTTTATACTTTTTGTGCCAGAAGGAAAGTTTTTACCACATTCTCAAAATCTAAATTCTGCAGGGGGTAGGTTTTTACTCCTACCTGCCTGCAGGCATAAATGACATATTGAAGAAATAAAATGTTTTCTGATTCTGTCCCTAATCACTAATGTCTTTTAAATGACTTCCAAAGTTTCTCACCAAACTTTTCGAAAGTTTGGTGAGCGACAATTAAACGGGAATGGCAGTATTACGGTACTGGAACTTAAATATATTCTTAACAAAATTACATGGTCATCGCAGCGCTCCTGAATAAAATGCAAGATTGTCAAAATATACCAAAAAAGTTACGAATGTAGCATGAAAGTAGAAAGTCTCAGCTTCGTATCGTTGTAAAAAGTAAAATATTCTGTTGGGAAAATTTTGAGATATTTGAGTTTTAATTTTTTGATTTGTCACACCCCTTTTATGTACACCATTGTCACTCCGTATCAACCAATAAATCACCTAACAATTTAATCATGCAGTAAATTTGTAGCTTTACATGTTTAATATGACATTTCATTGAAATAGAACTGAAAAAATAACTTAAATGGCACCTATATGACAAATATAGAATGAAGTGTGTTGCAAACTCTTACCATCATATTTTTCTGTAAAAGTGAATCTTACTGCCTCCCAACTTCCTTGTTTGACAGACTATATACAATACGAATTGCTATGCATGATGGTACGACAGAGATTGTTCAATGATTGGGATGATTGATGTTCTTGATTCGGTAGCTGTTGAAGAGTTCGTCAAATTTTGAGTGACAACTCTCGACAACCTGCTCAGAAAAGAGGCCTAGTGCCTTCTATATTCTGTTCAATTTACTCTGGCACACGATGGAGAAGGATATGAACTTTAGTAGTGACACAAATCCCTAGTTCTCGGTATGCTCTTTCAAATTTTGCAATGTTGCCTCGGCAAACATCATCAAACGTAAAGCCAAATGAGGCTTGAAGAGCATCAAAAAGTTTCACAAAAGCAGTGTGGAACTTCATGAAGTGTTGAGGTAACATGTTGCTCAGCTTTTCAAGGTTTGCAAGGAGCTTGTTGCACTTGTTACCCCTAAATGTACGTCCTTGGTGCTGCGCTCCTTTTGGATGTAAAGAACCTCCGGCCAGTGATCAAGATCTAGGAAGAGTCTCTTCAATTCAGAATATATTTTATTCACAATCCTCAACTTATCATGGAATGCAGGAGGAGAAACTACAGCAAGAGCAGGGGTTGATGGCTCAAAATTTCCCGTCAACACATGTTAATTTGAAAAACAGTTGTAATACTGCTTTAATGTGGTTCTGTTAACACTTTCATTTTTAATTTTCTGGTATTTTTCTAAGTAAAAGTGCATAATACATAGGTCTGAATAACTTTAATGTAAGTGGAACTTAATAATCTTGACACCTTTTTTATAACAAATAACAGAAACCTTTTTTTGAGCATCGTAGTGATGAGAAGTGTGCTTTGAAGCCCAGATTAAAGACAAATGCAAACTTGAACTCAAATGCAAACTTGAATTCTCACACAGACGAAATAAATAAGCTATATCATGCACAAAGTAAGTCAAGAGAGAAATGGAAACAGTGCTGAATGCTTCAAAGCACCAGGAAAATACATGGATATGATCTATTAATGGAAATTTGGGCCAGCAGAATTATCACATCTAGAATAGATAACACAGTTCTGATTGGATTTTCTTGTGTACAATTGCCTAAACTGTATATATGTTTAATCTCAAAATGCCAATAAACTTAAAATGTGATAAACAACTGTAATGATGGTCATTTTCCTCCAAAATTCATTTTCTGTTGGACGACATTGGACGTACATGATTTATACGATACTCTATCGGCTTCTACACAATCGAGTGTACAAAACAAAATGGTCAATTCTACTAGTATTTCCTAGAAACTCTTGATCTCATATACACTTGTATTGATAGACAATAAAGTTACGAAAATTCTAAACTGAAAATATTGAAAATCGGTTGATATTTGAGGTAGATACAGTCAGAAAAATGTAGCACAATATCTCATTTTTCCCATTGAAAACTTTTGTTACAAAATGTCACTTTAAAATTTCTCTTTTTTGTGAGCCTAGCATGTCAACTATGATATGCCCACATTATTTTTTCCAATGGAGAATATATGTACTGGCATAGTTTGTAAGCATTTAACCTGGGTTGGAAGCATAGCTATCTATTTTCTTGAAATCACACACCAAAAGCAAAATGCTGTGATCGTTACACAATTGCAAAATAGAACATGGTGCTATGGAGGAACTGCCATAACATTGCATTGCCCACTTTGAATGATTTTTTTTTACCTGTGTCTTCCATGCAAATGGTCCGACTAACAAACTGAACAGTTTTCAGAAGACCTATACCTTCCTCCTTGGTTTTGTGAGGTCATGAAGATGACAGATTCACTTTCCACAAAAAGGCGTAGTGTCCGTCCCTCTACCTACTTCTCATACAAGCACACCAATGGGAAGTTTCGAAACACCTGCCATTTGTAGCTACTCATTGGCGAACTAAATCGCAACCATAAGCAAGTTGATATCTCTATTGGTTGTTGAGTTATATCTGATTTAGCGTCTTCGTAGTGTCTGTCCCCCCTTGTAGTGTCCGTCCCCCCCATAGTAATTTTATCCTTACGCAGATGAAAGCTTGAAGTAAGGAACGTCGTATTTCCAGGGATTACTGTAACAATTGACTTTTAATTTTTAATTAACCTTGGATGACCTTGACATACTTTTCAAGGTCACATGACCCAAATTCAGAAAAACCTTGTTCTGGCTATAGTTTGTGAATCGAAGATGTTAGGAATGTAATAACTAACCTCTAAGACCAATTTCAATTTTGATGACCTGACTTTTTTTTCAAGGTCAAGGAGCATGTTTTAAAAATGTTGATATTTCTTGTATTTCTTGCCGCATTAGTTTTTTTTATCTTGCGAGAAATAGGGATATTTTCAGAAATCTCAAAGTATTTGTTGTCTCCAACACCCCGAATATTGTTTCAAAATTTCTAGATCCTCATACTAACCATGACAATGCAGTGAAGGTCAAAATGTTGAAAAATGATTCTGAATAATTTACTCCGCCTGTAAAAATTTCATAATTATACCATTAATTCAAATGGCTGTATCTCCGGTCCTAATAAAGTTACAGAAATAATAAATACTAGCTGTTCACCCGTTAGGGTTTCTTGCTTTGCAAAAATGCGCCGAGTTCCAGGTTCTTCCCAGGTTCGAGTAATGTGAAGGCACCTCCTAATTGCAGGTTCCAGTCAGGTTTCAGTAAGATGAAGGAATGTGGATTGTTTGGAACTACTACAGCGGGGTGTAAAGCACTACAAACAGTGAGAGACTGGAGTTGTTGGAAAATATGATCTTTTCTAAAAGTAAATGTATGACGCAACTGAATTTCTGGGAGCTGGGTAGTTATTATATATATTGGGCATAGAAGTTCAATCAGTGTGGCAAAATATGCAGAATTTATTGGCCTGCAATATGACATGCATTACTGGCGTTGATGTGGCAGAGAAATATATAGGTTGCAGATTTGTGTGTGGTAAATGTGCATTGTGTGAAACTCCCAATAGGAATATGTGGTAACTGGTTAATTCTAATGGCCAAAGAAGGTCAGAGAGCATATGAAAAGATGCGGAATTTAATGACCTTTAATTCTAAATGCATCACAGGCCTTGTTGTGGTAGATAAATATACAAATGGGATATATCTATGTGTGAAAAAACATGTTTTTTGCCAAATTGTCAAGATAAATTTGTGTAAGTATGGAAATAATGAATGTTGACAGGTAAAAGTTGCCCTATCGGGAACTTCAGATGAATTAACACCCTTAGGAGTGTAATTGAAGGTCTTATGGGTTGAGAGAAAAAAGCCTTATGAGTGAGATGAAATTTCTGCTATGGCTATTATTACATGTACAAGTATATTATTTAATTAACTAGTTCAGTTAGATAGATAGATAGATAGATAGATAGATGGATAGATAGATAGATAGATAGATAGATAGATAGATAGATAGATAGATAGATAGATAGATAGATATGGTAAGTGCAGCCCTCTAAGCCCAGTTCTGGGCGCTCACTAGGGGTGATTGATGAGATGGGAGAGAGAGCGGGAGTCCTCAACATGTTACACATTTACCCCATGTGAGGGATCTTTTACTTGCCCAGCATAGACACTGATACAAGGGCCGCCAATTTAACGTCTCATCCGAACGACATCCAGCTGGGATTTTGCTCATGAAGGTACACTGAAAATTTTGGGTTCCCGACCGGGGTTTGAACCCATGCAGGCAAAGACCTTCAGCGCAGCAGGCGGGAACCTTAACCACTTGGCCACCACGTTGTGAATCTTTAGTGTTTTGGAATAATATATGAAGTAAGGTGGATTGTTTGGAACTACTACAGCGTGGTGTACATCACTACAAACTGAGAGACTGGAGTTGTTGGAAAATATGATTTTCTAAATGCATGACGCAATTTAATTTCTGGGAGCTGGGAAGTTATATTGGACATAGAAGTTCAATCAGTGTGGAAAAAGATGGGGAATTTAGTGGCCTGCAATATAATATGCATTACTGGTCTTGATGTGGCAGAGAAATATATAGCTTCCAGATTTGTATGTTGAAAATATGTTTTTTGTCAAACTCCCAACAGGAATATCTGGTAACTGGGTAGATATATATATATTGGCCATGGAAGGTCAGTCTGCATATGAAAAGATGCGGAATTTAATGGTCTTTAATATTAAATGCTTTACAGTCCTTGTTGTGGCAGTTAAATGTACAGGTGGGATGTATTTAAGTGAAAAAATGTGTTTTTTGTAGCAAATTCCCAAGATATATTTGTATAACTATGGAAATAATGAATGTTGATAGGTAAAGTTTGCCCTATCGGGAACTTCAGATGAATTGACAGGCTCAGGAGTGTAATTTAAGATGTTATGGATTGAGAGGAAAAAGCCTTATGAGTGAGATGAGATTCCTGCTATGACTATTATTATGATTAGATGATGATTAGATATTCTCAGGAAGCTGAGATTCTCATCTTTCTAGGGAATGGTACTGCATGTTTGTATGATAAATAGCGCAAAAGATCACCCGACCCTCAAAATTCCATATTTTCGATAATTTATTATCCTATTTTTCTATATGAACAAAAATAGTTTGTGCAAAAATATTTTAGGTCATCATTCCCAAGATATTCATAGATACATTGATATTGTTATGATGAGATACAAGGAGGTTCATTTTTGGACCAAAGTGACGGCCAAATTGTAGCCTACACTCGATTGTGTAGAAGCTGTATATGTTATAGCTTATGAAGAAATTGTTTGCTACTTGAAAAAAAACCTGTGGTATTGGTCCGAAACGGAATGTGATAATAATTTTAAACTGAAATATCTCAAAATTTTGCCAACCTAATATTTTATTTTTTACATCACTACGAAGCTGCGACCTTTTACTCGCACACTACGTTTGTAACTTTTTCGGTATATTTTAAAAATGTTGCTTTTTATTCAGGAACGCTGTGTCATTAGATTTTAAAAAATACATTATACAATTTTGATGGTCATGTCACACTGTGGGGTTATTATTTTTGAGATAGGCCTTAGAGCTCTTTGCGGATTTGTGGTCCATTTAGAAAAGTAAATTTTCTTCTTCTCAATTTGGAGACTGCCTTTGCCACTTCACTAACAGTTTTCTGTTGGCTTCCTAATCTTCTGTTTAGATGAGTACTTTAAGTCATGTAATTAGTTTGTTTGATGACACCTATGCACTGAATCAACTGATTGAATCATAACTGACACAAACAAATCATTGAGAACATGTTTAAGCCAGTGACATCACAAGAGCAAGTTGAATGATAAATTTGAAACTGCTTGGACCGCTAATCCGCAAAGATCTATAAGAGGTAAATGATCAGGGCATAACCAGATTAGTTTAGTGATTTTGGGTACTTTTTCTAAGCATTGACTGAGAATTTGTGTAATCTATGGTTCACTCCTTAAACCTGGAATGTGGCATGACTCCTCATTGTACTATCTGAGTTGGACAAAATGTACCGGAATTTCGGCTATATGACCCATATAATTATATTCGCGCAGCGAAATGGCCGAAGGCCGTTTCACAAAGTCAATTGAGCACAAGAGAGGTTTCAAAAATCTGTGCAGTGATGGTCTCAACATAAATGGTCAACAGCAGGAAATTAGGTCAAGTACGGTTGTGCTTGAAAGTTTCTGAACCCCTGGAACTTCATACTTTATTTGTGCACATCTGTCTAACAAGTGAAGAAATAGCTTATAAATTGGATTAATAATTAAACCGAACACCATATTTTGTATGTAAACAGATATTCATGACAAATAATGACATTTAAATTTGATTTTAGGATGAAAGTCTCCAAAACTGTGTGTTCAAAGTTTCTGAACCCTTCTGATATGTGTGCAGTCAACAATTTGTATGGCCCCCTTTGCTGAAAGAAATGATACCAAACACTTGTTATGGCTAAGGACTATCAATTGGCAGATTTTCTGTGGGATTTCTGACCATTCTTCAAGAAGCATTTTCTTGACCCTTGTGAGCTGGTGGGTCGTCTAATGTAAACTGCTTTGTCAAATCTGACCAAGGAATTATCTAGTTGGGTCTGATCGGGAATGGTCCAAGCCATTCCAGATCCCTGAATTTGCAAGATTTTAACCAATTTTTGGTAGATTTGCTTGTAAGCTTTGGATAATTGTTCTGCTAGAAGACCCACTTGCGGCCAAGTTTCAGGCTTATAAGTGAACGCTTCACCTTTTCTAAGTGCATATCTTGATATTTCTCAGAATTTATTATGCTATTGATAATATTTCATTCTCCTGTTCCATTTATAGCAAAACAACCCCATACCATGATGGAGCCAATGCTATCTTTCATAGTTGGGAAGATGTTATGTTCCTTGAAAGTAGTGCCTTCGGGACGAAAGATAGAGCAATTTTCACTGTGGCCAAAAGGTTTGATTTTTAATTAGTCTGTCCACAGGACATGGTTCCAATAATCATACAATTCATCAAGATGATTTTTAGTGAAGTACAGCCAGGTTTCTTTGTGCTTTTTGGGCACAATAAAAACAGCTATGGTGAGCATACGAAAGGTGCTGCTTTCAAGGAACATAACATCCTCCCAACTATGAAATATAATGGTGGCTCCATCATAGTATGAAGTTGTTTTGCTATAAATGGGACAGGAAAATTAATTATTTTTGATAGCACAATGAATTCACTGAAATATCAAGATATGCACTTAGAAAACATAAAACTTTCACTTATAAGCCTGAAACTTGGCCGCAAGTGGGTCTTCCAGCAGAACAATTACCCAAAGTATACAAGCAAATCCACTGAAAATTGGTTAAAATCTGTCAAATTCAGGGCTCTAGAATGGCCTGGACCATTCCTGATCAGACCCAACTAGATATTCCCTGGTCAGATTTGACAAAGCTGTTCACGTCAGACGACCCACCAGATTATGGGGGTTAAGAAAATGCTCTCTTGAAGAATGGTCAGAAATCCCACGGAAAATCTGCCAATTTTTAGTCCATAGCCACAAGAAGTGTTTGGAAGCATTTCTTTTAGCAAAAGGGGCCATACAAATTGTAGATTGCGTACACTTCACAGGGGTTCAGAAACTTTTGAACACACAGTTTTTGGAGGCTTTCATCATAAATCCATATTTAAATGTCATTATTTGATATGAATATATGCTCACATACAAAAGGTGGTCTCCAGTTTTATTATTAACCCAATATAAAAGCTGTTCCTTTGTTTGTTAGAGAGATGCGCACAAATAAGGCAAGAAGTTCCAGGGGTTGAGAAACTTTCAAGCACAACTGTAGGTTCAGCTTCTTATCTATGATTTAGTTTCGAATTTGACAAAACATGACATATTCAAAAGTGTCTTAAAAATTATATTTTCTCCTATAATATTCCCTGTATCTAGAATTTTTATGGAATAGTTAATTATTAGCCTTTACAAGCTAAATTAATTTGTCAAAATGTGATTCATTTCATTTCAAAACAGACAACAAGAAAATATAACAACGCTAAAGTTACATAATCTATATCTTCTGGTGATTATGTAACAGTGAGCAATTAATCTACATGCAGAAGATGTTATTGTTTTTTTATCACAATTATGTAATATCAACTATCTAGCCTAGACTTAAATTTGGCAGCCTACAGTGTTGTCTTCCCTTTTACTATTTAGCTGATTATCTATCAATTCTATTTATCCTTAATCCTATTTATTTGCTATCCTATCTATCTATCTATTCTATTCTATTTTTTTTATCCATTTTATCTTTCTAATGGTTTCTATTCTAAATTTCTCTCTATTTTTCTACACTCCTGGGCAAAAAAAAAGGACCACCCTAGAATTCGGCTTCATTTTGTTAGGCTTCGATTTTTATAGGATATACAGAGCAAAAAACCTTCATTTCCTGTCAGTTGATCAACAGAAGCATTGTCTTAGTACTAAATTGCTTTTACTCATGACTTTTGAGCAGAACAGTTTTTGTGCACTGCAAAATGAGTATATTTTCCCATTGTTGTTTCAATCATATTCAAAGCACATTTGTGTTACCAAATTAATGTCATCTTAGATCAACATAAATATGACCCAAAAAGTTCACAATTTGATTGATATCTATATTTTGTCCGAGCCAGAACATTGTCGATACATTGTTGCACAGCAAATATTAATGGTCCCCTTTGCTGCATGGGCATTAGTCTGTCATAGTGGAGCAGTATATTTTGTACGTTTTCTGCAAGAAAAAGCTTCCAAATGGTGGGCAGAAGGCCCTGATGCATTGTTTTTACATACTTGAAAGCTTAGATGATTTTTGATACCTCAGAAGAGTGCTTGAAAAGGGCTCACCACACCATTATCCCTCCACCACCATATTTGACGAAGTCCAGATTTCAACTAATTTCAGAACTTGTGGGCTCATACTGATGTTAATCTAAGAGGGTACAAACCTAGTAACACTGAGGAGCTTTGGAAGGCAGTGAAACGGAACGGGAAAATACTGAGACAATGCTTCTGTTGATTAACTGACAGGAAATGAAGGTTTTTCGATGTGTATATCTTGTAAAAATCAAAGCCTAACAAAATGAAGCCGAGTGCTAGGGTGGTCCATTTTTTTTTGCCCGGAAGTGTAGGCTATATATCCATCTTTCAAATTTTTGAAAGAGTAACATAACTGCCTTTCATATATTGAATATGAAATAAATTTCATGAAAGTCATGGTAACACTATAAGTCCTAAAATAACTTTTTTTAGTGCTGTGCGAATTTCATGGCTGTGCCATTTACATATTATTGTTATTACTCTGTGAATTGTTAAAATAGCCTTATTTGTCTTGGAGATATCGCAAAAAGCATTGTTGCACGGGAGTGATGGCTGGTTGCATTCTATGTTATACATTGTAAGATCATTTAACTGTTAACAAAATTTTAATCGGTTCTGGGCGTCAATTTTGAGGTGTTTTATCATTTTTGTATTGCCTGCTGCCTTTCCTGCTGCCTTTCCTGCTGCCTTTCCTGCTGCTTTTCCTGCTGCCTTTCCTGCTGACTTTCCTGCTGCCTTTCCTGCTGCCTTTCCTGCTGCCTTTCCTGCTGCCTTTCCTGCTGCCTTTCCTGCTGCCTTTCCTGCTGCCTTTCCTGCTGCCTTGCCTTTCCTGCTGCCTTGCCTTTCCTGCTGCCTTGCCTTTCCTGCTGCCTTGCCTTTCCTGCTGCCTTGCCTTTCCTGCTGCCTTGCCTTTCCTGCTGCCTTGCCTTTCCTGCTGCCTTGCCTTTCCTGCTGCCTTGCCTTTCCTGCTGCCTTGCCTTTCCTGCTGCCTTGCCTTTCCTGCTGCCTTGCCTTTCCTGCTGCCTTGCCTTTCCTGCTGCCTTGCCTTTCCTGCTGCCTTTCCTGCTGCCTTTCCTGCTGCCTTTCCTGCTGCCTTTCCTGCTGCCCTTCCTGCTGCCCTTCCTGCTGCCCTTCCTGCTGCCTTTCCTGCTGCCTTTCCTGCTGCCTTTCCTGCTGCCTTTCCTGCTGCCTTTCCTGCTGCCTTTCCTGCTGCCTTTCCTGCTGCCTTTCCTGCTGCCTTCTTCCATCCACTGAAAGCCCTCATTGCCATAAATTCTCTGAATTAAAAAAATAACGTGCAAGCACTTTAACAGTTGCTTGTACACTGTTGATCAAAATGCTGGAATAATTAGGATTTTCAAGGTGTCAGGATTTCAAAGTTCTAAAATTGGTGATTGAATGTGTGGAATTGCAAAGATTTTTCCTCAGACATTAGATTTATGTATAAATGATATCATAAACCATTTTTAGTTGTTGAGGATAATTTGAAAACTTTCTTTTGGGGAACCCGAAAAATTGATCATTTTTAATAAAAAAAATCATAAAAAATCGCATTCTGGCTCAACAACACAGACATGAAATTTCAACATATGCAAAAAATGTCAACTTAATCTTGATGTGTAGGCCTACAACCAAAAAACATAACAAAATCATGTTGAATTCCACATTTATTGACCTCCGCCTTCACTTGACTTGACATGGATTCCGCCAACTTGTTTTTTGCTTCTTTTTTACGGATATGGCCATTCTTCAGCGGAAGTCACTTGCACCTGGTCCAGAGTACTTGGCTGGACCTCCATCTTGTATGCAGAATGATCAAAGATGTCCGTAAAATGTTGTTTGTTTGTTTGTGTTTTACGCCTCAGCAGCACCTTAGTGGGCTATATCGAGGCAGACGATCGCCGTGTGATGATGAGATGAGAAGACTGTGAGTCTGGTACATACCCTATTAATTCAGGGATGCCCAGGGTCTTTCAGTTGCCCCAGCATAGAACACTGGATACAACCCGCCTCCATTTAATGTCCCATGGGCTCGGACTAAATTGAGTTCCGGGGTGGTACCATTTCCTCATCCAACAAACTTGGATAGGAGACAGCCTGGATGTTTCTATTCCACACTACCAGAAACAAATTTCAGTCATAATGGATGACACCCAAAACAAGCCCTGAACTGCTACCCTGAGCCAGTATTCGGACCGTATCTGGCCACCTTCGCATCACGCCAAAATTTCTCCATAAGCTTTGTCAAACATGTACCAGGATATATTGACTGAGATGGAATTTACTTGAAAAATTCTGAAAATATTCCAGCATTTTTGTCAAGAGTGTACATTTGTTGGAAGAGGAAAATGATATGTAAGTGTCGAGAACACTTCAGTTGAAACATTTTATTCATTTATGGCAACGCTCAAGCTTGTAGGGCACCACAAATCAGTCTAAACCTCGAAAATTCAGATAATTGACAATTTGCTGTTATTGGCAACTTCACCAGACATGAACCCAAATAACATTATGCAGACATCTTTGTTCATTCTGCACACAAGAAGGAGGTGCAACCAAGTACTCTGGACCAGGTGCAAGTGACTTTCACTGAAGAATTGCCATATCGGTCAAAAAGAAATGAAAAACAGGTTGGCAGAATTCATGTCAAGTCAACTGAAGGCGGAGGTCAATAAACGTGGAATTCAACATGATTTTGTTATGTTTTTTGGTTGTACACATCAAGATAAAGTCTGCGCTTTTTTCATATGTTGAAATTTTATGTCTGTGTTGCTGAGCCAGGATGCGACTTTTTATGACTTTTTATTTAAAATGATAAATTTTTCCGGTTCACCAAAAGAAAGTTTTCAAATTATTCTCAACAACAAAAAATGGATTATGGCATAATTTATACATAAATCTAATGTCTGAGGAAAAAATCTTTGCAATTCCACACATTCAATCACCAATTTTAGAACTTTGAAATCCTGACACCTTGAAAATCCGAATTATTCCAGCATTTTGATCAACAGTGTAGATGGGCCATTCTCAAATTTCGGAACAACGGGTATAGGAAAAAAGTCCTGTAACGGAGGCGACAATGTGGTAACAGACTGTAATTTTGATGTAAAAAACCAACTGTAGGAACAGCAATAAAAGGAAAAACAATGAAAGATTGATGTATCTATTATTTTCAGAAGTACTTCATCTTGTATTAGTAGATTTTTTGGTCCAAATGTCAATTTCTTGCTCACGACCTGGTAACGGAGTGGACGGTAACGGAGTGGAACAATTTTTTGCTTTTCGCTCAATACTGCTTTATATTTTGGAGATTAGATAAAATAATTGCAGATTATTAAAAGCTGTCACCCTCAGCAATATATACATGAAATCACTCTTTAGAACTATAATTGGTAAACTTGGAAATAAAGGAAACGGAGTGGACATTTTGGTGAGACCATAAACATTCTGTATGAATATTACGTCTTAATTTATTGAATACATGTTTTATGAAGTCTGCAAGGCAGTGGTACTATGGTACGTATGCGTCTGATGATATTCAGTGAAAATAGCTCATAAAAAACAACAACGAAACGAGCTATGGCAAGTAACGGGGTGGACAAAAAGATTGACATAAATTAGTGACACATCTATTGTATCAATTTAATCAATGAAATTATACACACAAAATATTGATTATGAACTAGATATAAATTCAAGTCTATATTCCCATGAATCGTGCAAAGAAACTTTGAAAATAATGGTACATTAGGAGGAAAATGAACACTTGGTTTAGTCATGTCAGGTCCGGTGACAGGGAAAAACCATTGATTTTGCACGGATTACTGGAAATAATGCACAAAAAAGGGTGTAATGAATGATTTTTTGTTCCAAATGCAGTGGTTCTAAATAGAAATATGAATAACGGATGTAGAGTGACGCTTCAGATATTAATCGCATTCAAATTAATATCAGGGAACAAGAGTGACGCAAATTGTCCCGAAATTTGAGAATGACCCAGATGGACTTTCTATCTATCTATCTATCTATCTATCTATCTATCTATCTATCTATCTATCTATCTATCCATCTATCTATCTATCTATCTATCCTATCTATCTATCTATCTGTCTATCTATCTATCTATTTATCTATCTATCTACATGTATATCACTTCCTTCATTCCTTCCTTTTTTCCTTCCTTCATCCCTTCCTTCATTCCTTCATTCTTTCCTTCATTCCTTCCTTCATTCCCTCTGTAACATTGGATATGGCTGCTACTGTTGCTGCTGCTATCATGCACTGCAGCAGGACATTTTAAATTCGCGCCAAAAACGAACATTTTAGCTTTGTAAATAAACAGTTTAATGTCATGGAAGTTTACCAAAAGCTTATCCACTCAAGATAAAATTTTAAAAGTTGAAATTGTATGCAAAATTTGAATGAGATTGGATAAACAGTACGACCTGCAGAGTTGTCGTAAGCTTCCCCAAAATCCCTCTTGCAATACAGGTTGCAAGCAACTGTAAACAGTATTTGAAAAGAAGTAAATTTTGAATTCATCTGCACTGTTGAACGACAGCTGCCGTATTGAATACGGAAAAGTGCCATTTTACGGCAGAAAACTGGCCGTTGTTTATACGGCATGTACTGTTATTGTGGAGGTGGCCACCTCCACCTTGTAATCGTACGAGTTGTCAAAATGCTGGTTTTTTTACATCAAATCTTTGGGGCAGTTTTTGCCTTTTCTTGGCCAATTTAATCATTGAAATGTGTCGGCATTGGCCATTTATGTTATTAGGCATCCCATGTGGGTACTCACGATGTTGTCCCTGCTTGCTAACTTGAGAAATCATGCTTGGAAATCTTCTTGTTTTTCCAAGGACCCAAACGGGAGATCCAGTAAATTGTTTATATTTCGCGCTGCAGGAAGGAAACGGAAATAGAGGACGATCATTTACGCATGCGCAGTAGCGTCATTAGCGTTGTTTTGAACAGTGAGAAGAGTTTTTCAGTGGTTAGCTTGCTCAGAAAACAAGTGTTAAATTGCAATTCTGGAAGTTCTGAAGCTTTGTTCACCCTCAGTTTCCTTAATTGCCAAATGTTGAGGAATAGTGCATCCATGGTGTGAATCTGGCAGGTGTCAAAAAGCTGATTGCACTTTACAATGGAGTTCATTCACGTTTGACAACTTGACAGTTTACAAGTAAAAGTTGTGTCATGCTTGATCAATTCTTTTGTTTTTGACATGTTTGACCAGAAATAGTCCGGCAGACAGTCGTGCTTGACTGCTTCGAAAGTTGTCATCTGAGAGTGCAGCTTGCTCATTCACCATGACTGATTAACAAATTTACAAATTAAAATATTTCACAGTTTTTAGCAAAACCCAACAAAGAGATCAAATATGTATTATGAATGTGAGATCCACAACTGTGAGCAGATGTGCTCAATTTTAACTAAGTTCCCAATACCTTGTATTGTGTGCTGGTCATTCCAACAGAGTCAGAAAGTAAGGGGGACCACCATTTAATCTCAATTTGTGGGGTGGGGGGTTTGGATTTTTTTTTTGCAATAAATAATTTCTTGCTCAGTTTTGGTAAAATCATTTTTGGTCAGTCTTGAAACTAATAATTTCTGGTGGGGTTGCTTAATTTTGGAATGAATATTTGGGGACTTGGCGCACTTGAAATAAATACAAATTACCCGCTGATGAAAACTCAACACACCCCCCCCCCCCCGATTTTTGATGGTTGCCCCCTAATGTGACTGGCTGGATGATTGGGGCTATACCCTTGGTGGGCTCAATAGACCAGGAGAAGGACACAGGCAAATGATGATTGAAACAGTTGTCCAACAAACCAGGTGACCTGTCCAGAACAGGAATAAAACACTGGACCCAGCAATTGGCAGCCCATTGCACTGCTGACTGAGCTTGCCCTCCCCTATCTGGGGAAGAGACAGATAAATATATAATTCATTCTGCTGGCCAACTAAGCTTACCCTGTCTCCTCTATAGAATATCTGGTTAAATAGATATCTTTATAGTCATCTAAATCTAGATAGCTAGAAAGCCAGAAAGCTGGAGCGCTGGAAAGTTGGAAAGCTAGAAAGTTGGAAAGAAAGCAAGAAAATAGATAGATAGATAGATAGATAGATAGATAGATAGATAGATAGATAGATAGATAGATAGATAGATAGATAGATAGATTTTCTGTAAGTCCTTAGACATCATGTTTTTAACACTGTTGGTTAACACCTCTTAAACAATTGTAAGGGGGTGACCATTTAATAATCAGGGGGGCTTTGAGTTTTCCTCTGCGGGAAATTATTTATTTCACAGTAATGGCAGCCACAATTAATCAAGCACACAAAGTCCCTAGATATTCAAGCAACGCCTTATTTTAAAAGAAAAAACCCCTTCAGAAATTATTTATTTCAAGACTGCCCAAAATGGATTTATTTCACAAAAACTGAGAAAGACATTATTTTTAAAAAAACTCCAAGCCCCCCACCCTCAAGATTAAATGGTGGCCCCCTAAGCATTTTCTTGTGTTATGCTCCATCGCATCTGCAACCCAAACAAAATTTCTCAGACCCTCTCCAGCTGAGACACCACAAAATCATGTGTGTTTTTAATTCTTAATCCCTTACTGAAAACACAAATTTTCCGCAAGCTAATTCTCATTAATTGATAATTTGATACAGTAATAATTCTTGTTTGTTTTGTTAGTCCTGGGCTTAGCATGGAATGCAGAGAACAACTGAACTATTTAACTTGGTGGATGATTGTCTATGACAACTTCAAAGTGAGTGAGGCGTCTGAGGCAAAAGGTGTCAAAAACAAAAGAAAGCATTAATTTTCACACAGGTTATCAGGTACTTGTTACAACTTTGCCAAAGTGGAAGGTGTCATGACAAGTTTGTCAAACATGAATAAACTCCAATGTAGCTCTCAGGGGTGTCACTATAATGGAAATGTACACTACATGTATAGTATTTCAAGCTTCATCCTTGTTGCTGAAATAGCTCAACCATGCACAGTAATATTTTATTTTGTTGACTTTGACAATGTGGCAAGTTGAAACAGCATTCAAAAAAGGAATATTTAATCTATTTTTTACTGTTAGCTTTCTTGGGCAATACAATTAGGCCTACTTAGGAAAATAATGCACTGTAAATGTGGACTGTAATCTAGAATGTCATCCAATTGAAGGTGTCGTTGTTGATTGCATTTAACCCATCATCAGTGAATGACACTCCCTGTAGGCTTTTAATTACAGCACCCTGCCACACATTATTAAATGAAATTAATTGAACTTCAAATGTTATCTTTTCAATAAATGCCCTTTGGTTTGTGACACTTGCCACGCAATTTAGCCAATTATCGATTATATACTCTGAAGCCAATTACCACCCAGAAAATTGCTGAAGTGCTAATTACTGAATTAGCACTTTCATTACTGAAGCTATGTATTGTAGTTGGACTTTAATTCTTCAATTATATTCTCTGTGTTATATGTACTCCCATGTTTATGAGGAAATAATATCTTATATCTCAAAAAACCCAACTACAGCTATAATAGGAGAGAGAACCATCAAGATGGTAATCTGAATCTAATCCCCCCCCCCTTCCTCAAGAGTGAACATCTCTTCAAGTCCCTCACTTTTTCCCAATTTCTAGAGCAACAAGGCAACTTTCAAGTATTAATTTGTTATGCACAGATAGCTGATTTGACGCTGAAAGCGAAAATATCAATTATGACACAACATGCTTTATAAATGTCACTTTTAAAAGATATTTGAAAAATTATGAAAAATACTGCCTATTGTAGTCTTCATTTCTTGTCCAGGATGTTTTTGCCGCATTCATGAGTATAAACATCCTCGCAGCCAGAGGATGCAGTGCCATCCAAGTTGAAGGGCCACCTCCTTTCATTCCGCTTTGCGATATGAAATCTAGTTTTAACGGTAACTGCCGGCAGCTGGGTTTACAGTGTGTGATAACTGTTTTGATCCACTACGATGGTTTCAATGGTTTATACAAACTGGCTGACCAATAGTGATCAATATTGCTCCAAGGGCCTAATTGGTCCTTACCAAGTATCATCATCATACTATAAATTCACGGATGCTTTACTCTACTCCACCTAGACTAGTCATTCCTCAGCCATGTAAACTTGTAAAGAGCTTTCTTTCACTTCCTACAACAACCTTATCTTGCTTTCGTCCGTTAAACCATTTCTTTTATATCCCGGTCAGGGGTATCAGAAGGAATCGCGGACGGCAGGGGCGGTCAGATGAAAAAAGGGCGAATCATATTAGCGCCAATTTCGCGTGACAAAATTTAAATTGAGAGTCACTAGCAATTTTTAATATTTGCTTACTAAAACTTGCTACTTTGTGCCTAAAATTAGTAAAATAAGGCCTATTAATGTTCCTTTCTTTAAGATCTAAAGGGCACCCTTGCCCCCCCTGCCCCTCTTGGACAAGGGCAGGAGGGGCAATTGCCCCTCCTGCCCCCCCTGTTCCGGCACCCCTGATCCTGGTGTCACTCCAGCATAACATGTTTCTCATGCTTCAATAACAATCTATATTTAATTTCTCATCTTTATTACCCCACTTCACGGGTACTATGCTTACCCTTAATTCATGGATGCTTTACGCTACTCCTCCCAAACTGCTCAATGCCCGCAACTACAAATTTGCAAGCAACTTTATTTCACTCCTTACAACAAGTGAACAACCATAAGTCGGTGTGGTTTCTCAAAACTGTTCTTATTATGTGTATTTCCAGTGCACTATTTTGTCATTTATGCACGCCTATCAATCTTCTCTCATGTGCTACTGATTGCTGTTCTGTTTTCCCTGGACTCCAATGGAGGGAGGGACCAGGGACGGGCCACTGTCTGCAAAGACTGCATAGGCGTATGGCGCGCACGATTTTTGGGGGGGCGAGCGACATTTGCCCGAATTTCAAGATCTAGATTTAATACCATTTCAAATGAAATTTCCTATAAATCATTACATTTCACTAGTGTTTATTTAATCATCTGCCCAAATTTTTTAGCCTTTTTTCCCGAATCTTACTGTTTTCCAAACTTTTGGGGGGCGCCCCCCCCCCCAATACGCCTATGAAAGACTGGCCCTTATATATGCATTCTCACGGGTACTATGCTAGTTTATAGAACGCATACTTTAAACCGGGAAGGTCAGATTTTGTTATCTTTAAAAAAAGAACGACTAGTTAGCCAATTCTTCCTATTTTCCGATATATAATAATGTAATGCTGACTCGAAGTGTGAACTGCCAGGAGGACAGGTGCACGAGTTTGCATGCATGGGGCTTGCCTGATCAGCAACCGGTCTGTGAGTCACCCATGCGTGACTCCAAAGCAAAGCTAAATTAAGCTGATTTATGCTCAATTTCAGAGTGGCAACCAATTTTAAGAAAACTTAATTGTCTCAGATTCTACAGACGGATAAACTGGTTGTGCAAAATGCAATTAGCTGATGCATTAGCCTATCAGTAGAACTTCAAAAAGCTAAATTCAATGCATGAATGCCCAGGTGCCAAACCACACATGATATTCTACAGTGAAGTTCAGTGTCATAGAAATTTTGGGTCGAATTCACTCAAACATTGTTTGGATCAGTGGCCATCGGTGGCGTTGCTTTTGTCTTGACACAAGGTCTGGATCTCAAGCACCTGGACATTTCGCCAATGACGTCATAAATATCAAGTAAGTGGGCTAATTATCCTATCTATATTTGTCTCGACAGCAATGTGTAGAATGCCGGCAGGCACAATCCTCAACAGCCAGTACATGTATAACCATATCAACTCGGCCCAGAATGAATGAACAAATATGCATGGAATGTCGTCTTCTCATGATAAATCTAATTAGCTATTATATAAAACCTATTCATTATATGAATTTATATCTGCCCACGAATTCTGTATCTATGTGCAGCCTTCCAAGGCCAGTTCAATTTACATGTATGTATATTTCGCATACAAGGTGCATGTGTGCCATGAAATTTAATTAATTAGATTATCTATCTATCTATCTATCTATCTATCTATCTCTCTGTCTATCTCTCTGTCTATTTCTATCTATAGCATGGGCTAAGTTGAGTGTGTCCTTCGCACATAATGTGCGTTTGTATAGTTCAAAATGATTAAATCAAGCACCATTCAGCGGCACCTGAAAAACCTTAAATGTCCACTGATTAATAAAGTCTACTGTTATTTTTATTTGTTTAATTCATAATGCTTGATTACAAGAGGCCACCAGAAGTTGATTTTGCGTAATATGTGAATGTTTATGTTATAGAAATAAATGGATAAACATGTAGTGTTACTTTATAGAAACGTAATGTTACTTTAAAATGATTTCGTATGTTATGCCAATACTACGGGAGCATTCTTGTTCCACCATCAATATCTTAACTCAGTTATATGCTCACTTCGGAATGCCCAGGTATATAAAGGCTTGGTACATTATATTGAGATCTGCCCATGGTCTGCACCTCACGCGCTGCCACACCACAATAGCCTGGCTGCCAGTGGCTGGAATGTTTGTTCCCTTGCAAATGACCCATGAACCCGTTTTCTTGACATTTTCTCTGGCTCAGCCATGCATGCTGGGGTCACAGGGGTTGCCCATGCCAGGTCAAGGGTCAATTGTGACATGCACCTTTCATAAGTTGGTGTTTTCTGATTTTAGTCTCTGGAGATGTTCACACTGAGTCTGAAAGTGGACTTGGTACCCGGGCTTGATACTGACACAGACACAGACCTAACTACAAACTTCTGTGACTGAGTAATAAACCTACCATTGCCTGATATTGCTTGCAAGCAAATAAGTGCACAAACCTTTTAGACCAAGGGCTCTGGACAGGGCTGTATTAACCATAGGGCAAACGGGCATTTGCCCCGGGCCCATGACCTCAGGGGGGCCCATGATGAAGCTGAAAAGGGTTGTGACAGTAAAGAAAGTGCGTCGAGTGACTGACGCGTAAACATATTTCCAGAATTTAGAGAGCTTTTTATAGGTGCAAGGGAGGCCCAAGGGCGGACTGGCCCTATAGGCAGGAGGGCAATGCCCTGGGGCCAACTGTCTGAGGGAGCAAACTGTCTGAGGGGACCCACTGTCTGAGGGGGCCCACCAGCAACCTTAAAAAAAAGAATAATGAAAAATGATGTAAAAGACTGAGAAGTCCAATTTGAATTTCAGGCCCTATAAAAATAAATCATCAATTAGAGCTTGACAAGCTAATAAACAAGAAAAGTACCCTTAAAAAGGGTACTGTATCGATTTTATCATGAACCTGAAGGCATGTGGCATGCAATTCAAAAGTATTAATATGTAAAATAAGTAGACATTTTATGAAACAAATGTCTAAGCCTCCCCATTGCTTCATTCATATCTTACTTAACCAGGAAGGTCGCAAATAAAATTAAACTTCAGTTATTGAATTAAAATGTTGCACTTTGTTATTTTTTTATTGCTATGTAGAAATCTGCAAATTTGTTTGTACAATTGAATTAACTGTGACATGTTTGTTTTGATTATGTTATGCATTTCTCAAAGCAATTGTATCTTTCAATTTAACTTCACGCCTATTCAGAACTAAATTGGCCAAGGAAGACGATCAGACATTGTTACTATCAGTAAGTTTTGTATCCAAAATGACATGTTGAGTGTAAAATGAACAGTGACTGTTTAGGACCAAAGTTGACAAGCGCAAACCGAAAAAAGAAAACAATAAAGGGCATAATTATGCATTTTCATGATTGATTAAAAACTTAAAAAAAAAAAAATTCTAACAGAGATTTCAATCATCTCTTGATCCTCAAAAAATTATATCCTTTATTACAAAATTGTACAATCTGTCTATCTATCTATCTATCTATCTATCTATCTATCTATCTATCTATCTATCTATCTATCTATCTGTTTAACCATCTCTATCTGTATCTTTCTCTCTCTCTCTGTCTATCTACATGTGTCAATCTGGAAGCTGAATAACATTTCAGTCACAAAATGCGATCTGGACTTGTTACATATGGAGCAAATTGACCACTGTCAGATTAACTGACCCCACCCATTTATTGGCACCCAACCCATAGCCAGCCAATCAGCTCACAAGGCAAAATAATGATTGCCACTTATGTTGATGGGACTCTTCTGAAAACCTTTTTCACAGTTTCAGTTTGCCTCAAGTTAATTTTGTCACCTTCATCACAGAATCTGTTGTGCATACAACTTGAGAAGGGAGGGGGGGGGGGGCACCCAGCCTTACGTCAGTGCACAGTTGACTGAACATGTTGGAGGACCACAAAACTAGGCTGAAATGCCAATTTCATAAATTTTTCCCCATCTACGGTGAAAACCGATTTTGATAAATGTTAGCTGAATGTACTCGCAATATCTGATTCTTTCATGGGCAGATATATTTATTAAAAGTAGGATTTCGACGAGTGTGTGCCGTTAAACCTTTCAAAAGACAATTGTATCGATTTTATCATGAACCTGAAGGCATGTGGCGTGTAATTCAAAAGTATTAATATGTAAAATAAGTAGAAATTTTATGAAACAAATGTCTAAGCCTCCCCATTGCTTCATTCATATCTTACTTAACCAGGAAGGTTGCAAATAAGATTAAACTTCAGTTATTGAATTAAAATGTTGCACTTTGTTATTTTTTGATTGCTATGTAGAAATCTGCAAATTTGTTTGTACAATTGAAGTAACTGTGACATGTTTGTTTTGATTATGTTATGCATTTCTCAAAGCAATTGTATCTTTCAATTTAACTTCACACCTATTCAGAACTAAAGAAATTTTAATGGTGTGTAATGTTGGGTTGAAGTTGAAAAACAAAATTGATTTTGAAAATTTTCTATGAAATGAAAGAATATCATTAAAACATATTATAATAGGCCTAAATAACCAACAGTCATTTTTAAACAATGAATAGATAGATGGATAGATAAAGAGATAGATAGATAGTCCTTAATTTGCAAAAAGCCGCCCCCCCCCCTGCAAACAAACCCTAGATATGCCAGTGGTCCATTTCGGTATCTGGGTTTTAGCAATTGAAGAAGTTACATCCTCACAGCGTGATGCGCCGACATGCTTATTTGCGAACTTAATACTGCAGGTAGAGCAAAATTAATAAGTGCAATGAATTTGGAGGAGTTTATTTGATATATGCAGTTTTTTAAATTTTGAAAATCGGACATGTATTAAGGTCTATAGCCCAATTTGTACTTTCTGCCCCTCTGAAAAAATGTCCAGCTTCGCCACTGTAATACACACTTTTTGATGACGTTTCACACGGAAAAAGTATCGCCTGTGGATTTCCCTTACCTTGATGAATCGATGTACTGTTAAGAATACTTACATGAAATTTTTTTTATATGTTAAGACATCGATACAAAAAGGAAGTAAGGGGTCCCTTGCCCAGCTTAATCTCCAGATACGTAGACTGGGAGGGGTCCAGATGTGTTTTGAAATTTGTGGGCCCTCAATGCTAATACTTACATTTTGCTTCAAAATGTCACTTTTCGTGTCGGGAACCTGAAAGGACACGGGCCCCAGAGCCCCCTACACCCCTCCTGAATCCGCTAATATTTTCCCCTCAAGTAACCGTATAAAGCAGGAACTTGTGCAAGTGCTCCCCTTCTAATTTCCGTGCAGATGTTTCTAATTTTATTTCACTATTCATGATTTCATATAATATCATGCAGATAAAAAATTCTGCAATTACTGTGTATATCGCGGTACAAATTAAGTCAAAATACTAGATTGAAGATGAAGCTATTGCGGTAACAGGGGCCCAGCACCAATGATTTCGCTCAGGGACGAGTCTGAGGCTGGGGGCCCATTAGAAACAGTTTGCCCCGGGCCCAAAAATGTGCTTATACGGCCCTGGCTCTGGGCATTAAATCGCGAAAAATGTGTAATGGTCCTAAGTGGTTTTTATGTTGTAGCATACATTAAAAAATGAACCGTGTTTTTTGGAAAGTCCCTAAACTACATTTTTGATGATTATGAAGTCATTTTTGAAGTATATCTTTGATATTTCTCATGAACCATCCTATTATAAGAGGCAATAAGTGTACTATAATGATTGGTATGATTGCCGATCAGTATGGTGAGCGCCGGTGAGCAGATTTATCTGGAATGGGCGCTATTTAAAATCATACTATATTATATATTATTATATATATGTCTTTTCAAATTCATAGCTCAAGGCCATCTAGCGAATTGTGACCTCTGTTTCATCAAAATGGTGCCAAAGTCATTTTTGGCGAGGTTATTTTTCTGACTGTTATGGCAGTAAAAATCAGTCCATATGCATCTGAAGGGCTTATAGTGTATCTAGAAAACTGCCTGACATTCATAGCTACATTTTGAGCCATTTTTTAAACTTCATAGTGCAGATATTGGGGACTTGTCACAACTTTTTAGCTACCCCTACTCCAAAATTATTTAAAATGCTAATATTTCAAAAACACTTCATAGCTTCGTTGGAATTGCTTGTTTACACATTTTAATGCTTTATGTATATGGTCTAAACATGCTGAATTCATATTTGATGTGTGCATTGCTACCTATCTTTTAGATGTTGAGATATTAAAGTTTTTGTCCAAGATGGCTGCCATGTCACATATTTTCCTATGTCTCAGGGTCCAGACGAGTTAGTAAACTTTTAATTTTGTATTTTCACATGCTCAAAAATCAACAAATATATTTTCAAGAGAGATTGATTGATATTGCAGGATACACATATATATTTTAAAGATGCCGGTGTACCCCATGAGGGATATTTGGGGCTTTTACTGGTCAATATCCAAATCATTGTCCTGTAATAGAATTTGCCACATGTGGTTTGAATTAAATCAGTGCCAGCAATTAGTCTACAGTAATGTGTTATAAAACGAAATTTATTGATCATTGCAATACTTTGTATAAATGATTAAATAGTCTCATTATCAATGGGAATTAACATAGGGCAAGTGAGAGTGCATGATATTCAGAGGGTGCTTTTTTGTTGCCAGCGATTGTTATTTTTCTCTTGTCTATTTAGGGAGCTTTCTTGTTTTGTTGTCTTGGGTGGTTTCTTAGCATCAAAAGCAAGACTCTTTCGGATTCGGTCAATTGATTGATGACTTTGCGGGTTACTGGGGTATCAGGGCAGGATCTCCGACTGTCTGGTCGTCTTCCTTGGCCAATTGAAACAGTTAAAGAGAGGGTGAACTCTGCCCTTTTGAATATCTTCAGGTACATTTTTTGGAACTTTGTTATCTTTTAATGTCAGTTGTAGTGGTTCATAAAAATTTCATAGCTCCAAATATTTTAATTGTTCATAATGCCATGTTCCTAGAACCACTTCTTTAGCTGAGAGTCAGATCATGTCTCACTCTCTTTCAAGAAGATAAGGTCCTTGCCTTGTCTTTTGAAAGGTTTAAAGGCACACACTCGTCGAAATCCTACTTTTAATAAATATATCTGCCCACGAAAGAATCAGATATTGCGTGTACTTTCAGCTAACATTTATCAAAATCGGTTTTCACCGTAGATGGGGAAAAATTTATGAAATTGGCATTTCAGCCTAGTTTTGTGGTCCTCCAACATGTTCAGTCAACTGTGCACTGACGTAAGGCTGGGTGCCCCCCCTCCCTTCTCAAGTTGTATGCACAACAGATTCTGTTATGAAGGTGAAAAAATTAACTTGAGGCAAACTGAAACTGTGAAAAAGGTTTTCAGAAGAGTCCCATCAACATAAGTGGCAATCATTATTTTGCCTTGTGAGCTGATTGGCTGGCTATGGGTTGGGTGCCAATAAATGGGTGGGGTCAGTTAATCTGACAGTGGTCAATTTGCTCCATATGTAACAAGTCCAGATCGCATTTTGTGACTGAAATGTTATTCAGCTTCCAGATTGACACATGTAGATAGACAGAGAGAGAGAGAGAAATACAGATAGAGATAGTTACTGTAAACAGATAGATAGATAGATAGATAGATAGATAGATAGATAGATAGATAGATAGATAGATAGATAGATAGATAGATAGATGGATAGATAGACAGATTGTACACATTCTGTAATAAAGGATATCATTTTTTGAGGATCAAGAGATGATTGAAATCTCTGTTAGAATTTTTTTTTTTTTTTAGTTTTTAATCAATCATGAAAATGTATAATTATGCCCTTTATTGTTTTCTTTTTTCGGTTTGAGCTTGTCAACTTTGGTCCTAAACAGTCACTGTTCATTTTACACTCAACATGTCATTTTGGATACAAAACTTAATGATAGTAATAAAGATCACAATTCATCACAGTTTTACTTGTGTTTTGATTGTTTGAAGATGTCATTTCTAAAATATATCACAGCTATGCTTTTCAATTCCAGAGCTCATAAAAAGCCACATGTATTTGTTTACTTAAAACCCAGTCTCATGTCACTGGAACACTTGTCTTCCAAGAGGGGTCGCTTTTTACTGTGCCAAAAATTAAGGCTAAAATCGAAAACTAAAAGTCAGTTTTAATGGCTTTATTTTGGAACAAATTCAGAAGGACCACTATAGTGTTTCTATGAATAAAATGTTTGAGGCTCTCAACTGATAAAAAAACTGCACGACTGTGGTCCTTTAATGGAGACTTTTGTATAGGCTATTTCATTGACCAATGTCAGTTCCTCTTTTTGTTTGTCATTCTGAGGTTGAATAAGAAAGGTTCCATTGGTATGTCGCATTATTTTTTCTGCTGCTAAGTTGTCAAAAATGGTTGGAATGTGTTCCTAAACAGCGATAGCTAACAGTTCATCAAGTGTTTTCTTTGCACCTTTTATCACAAGGCAATTTCATCTACCAAGCATGTGTCAGGGACAGTCAGGGTCAATAAAGTCTTCAGATGATGTCCTTGTGCACTGAAATTATGATATATACTCCAGTGACTAACTTTTCAATCTCAGCCTGGATTCCAGCTGATGTAGAATACATTCCGCAAACATGGGGAGATGACATATTCACTGATATTCCCCTGTAAGGTAGGACACACACTATGCAAGCTGTGCCAAGCGCACTCTCTGATGTTGGCCACAAAAGGATAGAGGTTTTCACCCTAGTGTTACCATCCACTGCTTTGTGGAGGCCCAAAACCTGTTAGGGAAATGCAAAACCGCTGATCGGAAAGATATCATAAAATAATTACAAAAATGTCCATGCCCACTGAGGTCATGATGGAGTCCATTAGCAACCTCGTTAATATGTCAGTTTTATAAGGTTATTGACAGAACTCTCTATCCTTTGGTTAAGAATCCAATTCAGTGTCTGTTGACCACACTATACACCCAAAACAAACATGTTTTTGTTTAGTATGGGATGACAGTACATTACATTTTGTTTAGTTTAGCCTATAGGTGTTTGGAAGGTGCAATAAAAAATTCATATAGGCCAACACAGAAATGCTTGATTTCCGTTCCAAAATTGATGACAGCTATTTGGCTTTTCAAAATGCACGTTATCAAAACCGTTTCTTGCATTGGTATCAGACTGGTAAATGAAATTTTGAATCGGTAACTGAAATTTTGAAAATTGGCTTGACCTGTATATATACATATAGCTCCACGGTACAGTGGGTAGCATCCCCGCCTTGTACACATGAGGACGTGGGTTCGATCCCCGCTCCGGCCATGTCCAGAGGTTATCACTATAATGATTGGTATGATTGCTGTTCAGTATGGTGAGCGTCGCGCCGGTGAGCAGATTTATCTGGAATAGGCGCTATATAAAATCAAACTATGTTATTGTTATTATTTTAATATTATGTACTACATATGATATATCAGCAATAGATAACGCTGACTAATATTCGATAGACTCATTTGGCGATTGCTGTATACTGTGAATAAATTCATCAGATCAATGGGTTACATTTGTTATGCGATTTAATAAATATTTATTACTTTAACATATCAAATATAAGGGAGTAGATCGCTGGTTGTTGTGCCTGTTATTTTAATAGTAACTTGGCTTTATCCCAGTCAACTTTCAGTAAATCCCAGGAATCAATCATTATCTTACTTTGGTCACATTGATTTCCTTTCTCCATTTGGTTTTAATTCAGAGTTGTTGCATGACTGACAGAATATTTCATTATAACCAAAGCAGTACCTCTCATGGAGACTTAAAAAACAGATAATTATATGCATACATGAATGAATTGTTTGACCCTTTTATACAGTAATAGACCAAAAAATATGTTAAAAGCCAGACTGGAACATGAGATATAGGCAAATGAGTGACGTGGCAGCCATTTTGGACGCCATCTTAAATATCCCAATGTGGGAAAGGAAAACAATAAAGCACTAGTCAGATATGAAATCAGCATATTTAGATTGACTAAATGGAACAATTACAGTGTGCAATTAGAACTTCCGAAAAGGTCATGCTGTATTTTTTAAATATTGACTCTTTAAATAATTTTGGGGTAGGGACTAGGGGTAGCTAAAAGTTGCACCTAGTCCCTAATATCTGCACTATGAAGTTAAAAAATGGCTCAAAATGTAGCTATGAATGTCCGGCAGTTTTCTAGATACAGTGCTGCCTGTAATTAAATGAAACGCATAATATTGTGCCATTGCATCAATGTTAAACATCCTTAACCAAAATGCTTCTGGAAGGACGAATTCTCATCCGATGAGAGGAAAACATTTTGGGTCATAAAGGCCAATATGTGAGGCATGTGGGATAAAAATAGCAGCCAATTTTCTTTGCTGTAGTTGGAGTTAGGCATGGGTCAAAGTCTTTGATAAGTAAGTGAAACGCAGGCCCAATGTTAAAACATAGGGAAGGGTGGTTCACTTACTTATCAAAGACTTTGACCCATACCTATCTCCGACTACAGCGAAGAAAATGGGCTGCTATTTTTATCCCACTTAACTCACACATCGGCCTTTATGACCCGCTTTGTTTCCCTTTCATCCGATGGGAATTCATGCCTCCACAAGCAGTTTGGCTAGGGATGTTTAGCATTGATGCAATGGCAAAATGTCATGCGTTTCACTTACTTACAGGCGGCACTGTACATTAGAAGCCGTTCAAATGCGTATGGACTGATTTGTACTGCCATAACAGTCAGATGGCCTTGAGCTATGAATTTGACAAGACATACACTTATTGCCTCTTATAATAGGATGGTTCATGAGAAATATCAAAGATATAGCTTCAAAAATGACATCATAATTATCAAAAATGTAGTTTAGGGATTTTTCATAAAACACGGTTCAATTTTTTTAGGTTTTTTGGGGCTGCAGGTCAAAGTCCCCCCATGGGACCCTTAAGACATTGGTTTTCAGATGCGCTGACATAAAAACCACTTTTCAGATGCACTTACATAAAAACCACTTAAGGCCGTTTCACTTTTTACGCAATTAAATGCTCAGAGCCCAGGGACTATTTGGATAGCTTTGGATGGAAGGATAGATTGATGATTGGGACTTTGCGTCCTGTATTTGTGCACATGGTTGGCTAATCGATGCAGTAGGGGGACAAAGCAATGGGGGCAAAATATGGTTAAAGATATTTTGTTCACTGTTATTTCTGTACAGTTACTTACGATACTTAGAAACTAATGTTACTAAGGTAGAAGGGATCGCAAGTCTGAGTGTTGCTATACCGGGGTTTCTATCTTGTTTTTGGAAAACTCAGCATCCATCATCATACAGTTCGTCCAAAACAACTATTACTTCTACAAGTTATGAGAAAATAGATTCAAGATATCTACCTCTAAATAGCCCTCACAGGTGCCAAACAGGTGCCACACAGGTGCCACACAGGTGCCACACAGGTGCTGATAGAGTGTAAAACACTAACTCACTGAGTGCTTCTCTGCAAAATATGGATTGCAAGTAGGCCTATTGTATTTATAAGAATGCTCGGAAACTAGGAGAAGCTCACATTATGCCTCTGTTATATATGAGAAACTCTCATAGAATACAATGACTTCCCTTCCCCAAGCCTTATTGCATTATAAGATGAAGTAGATTTCAATCCACCAACCCTTTCTCACCCAAAACACCCTTCACAAAAAACAGGACACTTTTCTATTGATATTCAAGTCAGGAGGAATTTGTGATTTTTTGCTCAACTTCACTTTGATAAGACTGAGTGGGTATGACAGGTTTATAAAAAAATCCTTCACTTGAAAAAAGTGAAAAAGGCTGCATACCAAAGTGCTCACAGGAAAGCAAATTACATTTTAAGTAATTGTCATTCTTCTGGGTTAAATTTCAATATCTGTAAAATCTTTTAGATAAAAGGTAAGTTGAACTTTTCACAACCCAAGATTTGAAAGGGACAACAAGTAAAACATAGTAAAAGTTTGTGAAGACATTTTATCTTTTTAATTTCTTTGATGTCATAGCTTGAAAATAACTGTTATTTGAAGTAAATGCTGATTTCCTTAATCAGCCAACTGCATACCAGATTACCAGTCAATAATTTCGTTTCCATACATAACGAGAGAGCTATAATATTGCAGATGGGGACATGGTGTGTGCCATCTTTGTGGTTTTTTAGTTACATTCCAGTATTGTGCCCATCCCCTCCACATTGGCCTATGATAAATACTGGAATTAGACACAATGAGATGATTAACAAAGTTTTACATAAGATGGGCTAAAAATCAGATTTTTTGTGCATTGATAGTTGTTGCCTGTTCTACCTAGCAGTTTTCCCGAAGTCCTCTTGTCACCCTGAAGGTTTGGGTTCATTGAAGTGTTCATTGCTGTAGTACGTCAGCCATGTGTGAAACATGGGTCAATGGTCAGAGGCATGTACAGTGCCGCCTGTAAGTAAGTGAAACGCATGAAATGGTGCCATTGTATCAATGCTAAACATCCTCAACCAAACTGCTTGTGGAGGCATGAATTCTCATCCGATGAGAAGAAAACACATTGGGTCATAAAGGCCGATATGTGAGGCATGTGGGATAACAATGGCAGCCAATTTTCTCAGCTGTAGTCGGAGTTAGGTATGGGTTAAAGACTAAGTAAGTGAACCACAGGCCAAATGTTATTTAATAGGGAAGCGTGGTTCACTTACTTATCAAAGACTTTGACCCATACCTAACTCCGACTACAGCAGAGAAAATCGGATGCCATTTTTAGCTCGTCTGTTTTCTTTGAAAACAAAGAGCTATTGTCGTCACTCGATCGTCGGCGTCGTTGTCGTTGTCCCGGTTAAGGTTTGTGTAAGCGTCCATTTGTGACCTTAGTATTTCACTTAGACTTATGAAATTTGGTACAGGTATTGGCCTGTGGGTATGGATCAGGGAAATATTGAGAAATCCAAGATGGCCACCATTTCATGGCGGCCATCTTGGCAGCCATCTTTCTTCATTCTTCAACTGGCCACTATGGCCTTAATATTTTGCTTAGAGTTATGAAATTTGGTACAGATATTGCCCTGTGGGTATGGATCAGGAGCATATTGAAAAAATTTGGTACAGGTATTGGCCTCTTGGTGTGGATTGGCAATAAAATTAGATCGAGTTATTAGCCTGTGGGTGATTATCAGGCACACATTGATAGATTTCACGTTAACAGACGAGCGTTGAAACCGCTTGCGGTTCTGGTTGTCCAACATGCCTCACATACCGGCCTTTATATTATGACTCAATATGTTTTCCTCTGATCGGATGAGAATTCATGTTTCCACAAGAAGTTTTGCTGAGGATGTTTATCATTGATGCAATGGCACCATTTCATGCGTTTCACTTACTTACAGGCGGCATTGTACGTTTTTAAAAGTTGTTCTTTGGTCAAATGATAAATTTGTAAGACCAATATACGCAAGACTGGAAAGAGGACATTTTTTTGTTTTATAAGTTGTCCTTGCCAAACGAACATAACAATCATCGTATTTTATTAATTAGATTATTGAAGTGGAGGGTGCTGTTTTGGTGTTTAGTGAGAAATGAGAATATTCTTGAAGTGTGATCCACACTCCATGAAAAAAAAGGTGTATAGGGTGTAGTGAAACACCTGCAACAGTGATAACGATGTGCAGCAGCATCGGTGAGGTGCATCACACAAGAGCAAGTGGTGTACCACACATTGTAGGGTACATCAAATCAGAGTGACACAGGGTGCTGCAAAGGGTGAATTATCTTTTGATTCCTTTCATGGATGCTTGACTTTTAAAATCTCGTTGGACTCGGAAATGCCTGAGCATGTCATGCATTTCCTGTATCACAGTGTTTGTAGCACGGTGACTTGTGCACTCAGGAATCTGGGCTTTTGACTTTAGCTGTAATGCTTGTGATTTTCAGCAGCTGAAAAATGAAAAAAGAAACGGCCATCGTGCTGTCCCAGTGTCCCTCTCAGACATTGAGGTTGTTGGAATGTTTCTCAGAGGAACCAATAAACCTTCAATGCAGATTTAAATCAAATGTTACTGGATCATGCAAAATGTCAACACATAATTTCAGCATTAATACAGACGTAGACATCGAATGTGATGCGTATTTCTCCTACCTTTCATGGCAACGTAAACCCCTCTTAGTATCAGCCAGTGATGTAGTCGAGGCCGGAAAGTCCGAGGCCAAGACCGAGACCGAGGCATGAACCTCCGAGGCCGAGGCGAGGCCGAGGCCATCAAAATATGGCCTCGAGGCCGGCCTCGAGGATGAGGCCGGTCCCGAGGCCGCCATCACTCAACCAAAGACACCCGAGACCGAGGCAAGGCCAAGGATTTGGAATCCAAGACCGAGCCAAGGCCGAGGCCATCAAAATAAGGCCCCGAGGCCGGCCTCGAGGACGAGGCGGGCCTCGAGACCTCCAACACTGGTATCAGCGAATCCGCCCCTGCCCCGCCCAATCAGCGCAAATGCAACTAAATTGCAGAGCAGCTCCTGGAGAGGCTGTAATGGCGTTTTGTATTCTTAGTAATTTGGTACAGAAGAGGATGTATTCCACCATAACACTCAATTAATACATGTCCGATTGTTTCCAGGACGTGTCTGGGTTAAATGACACATTTTGATGGACTCTTGATGTTGCGCATGCTTCAAAATTACCCTGTGAAGTCGGCATGTGCAACTCATGGATTTATTGACATCGCTTGTCATTCGGAATTCAATGTACTATATCTTCGGAAATAATCCATTAAATGTATTTTATGAAAGTGGGATCCTTGTATAACATCAAGTAGAGACTCGTATGGTAGTGTTTCGGTGGAGTAGGGTAGAGCTGGGCTCAGTGAGACACTTCTTTTATATTTTCAAGTGTTCCAAAATGTTGGTAGTTGACACTTGACAGTTAAATGAGTTCAGGCCAACATTATAGATGATGAAGTTGGGTAAAGTGTCCAGTAATTTCAGGTTCCTAAAATATCACCTAGCCAGCTGCTTTTATTAGTGAAAAGTATAGTTCTTACAGCAGCAATTGATAGAACAATTCGGGAGTTATTGTAGCAGATGCCATGTCTTACTGTGCCCCTCCTGCTGTCTCACTGTGCCCTGCCCACAGGGCACAGTGAGGTGATGAGCAGTTTACTTAAATTAGCGCTATATTAATCCATATTATTATAATATTATTATACTTGACGGACTTATATGTAACTCAAAGTTTTTCCTAACCTGCATATACCCAACTTCATTATCTATAATAATGTGGGCCTGACCACATTAACTGTCATCTGCCGACACTTTGGAATGCCTGAAAACCTGTCTACAAGTGGACTGCTTTTGCATTGCCACAGATCAGAACATATGCTGTCTTGTGTTGCCACCTAGTGATTAGTGTGCTATTCTGCGAGCTCCTGCAAGCGTCCACATCATTTCAACCAGAGGAACACACACAATTTTGTCTGGAAGACACCGGGGCTGTTTCTGAGTGTGCTGATGGCCTTGTCTACTTCCTTGGAGAATGTGATTGCCGAGTCTGACTCTGGTATACATCAAAGTTGAATAGAAATTTTGTGAATGTGCAATGAAATTGGAACTATTTCTTTGGAGCTCAATGCTGAAGCATACAAAACTAACTTTTGTGCCAGGTGGCAGCATCATGCTGTTCTCATTTTCACCAGACTGCCTGAAAACAAGAAAAGTGTCTCACTGTGCTCTACTTTCGCCTAGATGGCAGTTGAAATCAACTCAGGGAATCAACACTAAAGCTGGTCCTCATGCCCACATGTGTAGTGCGAATAGTGACTGGCGTCAGTATTGAAATACTGCATCATCTCTGCATATATTCACATGGAACATTGCACACTGATATGAAATAGGTAATAACCATGATATAAACTCTAAACTGAGTCTCATAGGTGTAGGATTAGACCAGTCATATTCACTGCTACCCTTGTGTTGTCACAGTTCAACCATTTTTTGAAAAACACATAGCTATAATAATGAAAACAACCGTAATTATTTTGTGATTTTATGTTATTCATTTCAGGAATTGCAAGACAGACAATATATGTGTTCAAGAGACCTTTTGTGGAAGCCTTTACTGTTTCCTTGGTGAATAACCTCTTGGTCCAAACTACCAGTACAGCTCAGTACATAGCTCAATATACAGTGACTGAATAGTCTATATATATGCATTCCTCGCCCCCATCTCCATCACCTTTTAGCATGGTAGACAAAGTTAGCATTCAAAACGCTGTCTGCTCGAAATGTAATTATAAAATCCATTTTTGTGGCCCTTCAATTGATGGGCCCCCATGAGGTGCATGCCAGAGACATTTTCTAACTTCAAAGGTTGTGATCGCAGAAAGGCTCATAGGGGAGGCCAGCAATTGATTTACATCGGTAAACACAAAACGATGATCATGATTATTTTATTATTTTATTTTTATTATTCCAACACAGAGAAAAAGGATCAAGGAATATTTACAACCCGGGTTCCGAAAGTCACACAGTGGGTTTTTACCTTCAGCGAACGAAGTTCGAAGAAGGTATTGTAATCACTTGGGTAAAAATGCTGTCCGTCCGCCGGGCGGGCTGGCGGGCGGCGGGCGGATGGATCGTTTCCGGCCCAGCACTTGGCCTCTATTGAATGTACGTGGATGAAATTTGGTACACATCTAGCCTGTATGGTCTGGTGAATAGATCTTAAATACTTTTTGAAATAATTAACAAAATATAAATTTTTTTTTTTTCGTTTCCGGGCCAAGGCTTGGTCATTATTGCATGTGCATGGATGAAATTTGGTACACATGTGGCCTATATGGTCTAGTTGTGCCTTTTGATGGTCCCATTGACAGATATTCTATACTTTCTGAAAAAATGAGAAAAATATAAAAACTTCTTTTTTTTGTTTTTTGGGCTAAGACTCTGTCACTATTGCATGTACATGGATAAAATTTGGTACACATATGGTCAATGTGGTCTAGTTGTGCTTTTTGAAAGGTCTGAACGAAAATATTATATACTTTTTGAAATATTGGAAAAAAATTAAAAATTCGTTTTTTGTTTCTGGTCCAACATCCGGTCACTATCTCATATACATGGAGGAAGTTTGGTACACATATGGCTTATATGGTCAAGTTGTGCCTTTTCATGGTCTGACAGATTCTATAGTTTTTGTAATATTGAGAAAAAATATTTGAAAGAATTTTTTTTTTTAATCGGAGCCAAACCTTGCCCACTATTGCATATACAGTAATGCAATTTTCTAAACAAATCACCTATGCAATGTAGCAGTGCTTTTTGATGCTTATAACAATTTATGAATCATTGGAAAAACTTCAGAAAATTATAACAGCCTTATATTTTTTGGTTTTCAACCAACACCTCATAACCTGTACTTTGTACATGCATGAAATTATACCATAATATGCATAAATTAGTCTGATAAGGCCTGTCCCTGATTTTACAAATCCTGGCAAGCAGATGGGTAGATGGCAGGCCAGCGGGCAAATAGAGATAATTGAAGGCCACTACTCGACCGCTATTGCATACCTATAAGCAATTTCATAAACGCACCAATTTTATGAGATTATTGTAATCTTCTAAAGGTGTTATTCACTGAAGGTTTGCTGCTGCGCAGCCTATGTTTTAACTACCATAAAGTTAAAAAAATTCTAATGGCATGACACCTGCGTGATATGGTCAACAAGGACATGATGATTACACACCTGAAAACAAGAAAAAAATGTGTTGAGAATTTTTTGGGAATAACACACTTTTATGTGGCAGCTCCATAAAAGGGATCAAGAAAGCATCAAAACTTATTCTAATGCTTAATATAATCAACAAGGACATGCTGATTACATATCTATAAGCACAAAACAATCTGTTGGAATTGTTTTTGGAGAAAAACACTTTTTTATGTGAAAAACATTTTGTGATGTGATAAACTCCATGAAAAGGTAAATTTTCAAGTATGTTGTTTGTATGCAGTCAGATCTTGGTGTGCTATTATTGCAAGTAATTATAACCACAAAGAAACATGTATGTGATGGACACATACTTGGTTGTCACGCTTGGATGCTTTGACACTATGTACAGTTGAGGTCAATAATTTGCATACAGTTGAACAGGCAATAGTTAAAGATGTATTACGTCAGTACAAACTGGTCAGCATATCTTGCATTTCTGTCCCTTATTTCTTACATATTGAACTAATGAATTTGGCTATAACTGGTCAGTTTCACCAAATCTCTTTGAAAACATACCGCATTAAGCTGCACGCTGTCCAAACTTGATGGGTCAAAAGTTTTTAACACTCCAGGACCATGGTAGTATTATTCCATACCTATGCCTCTAATTTATAAATCATTGAGTGTTATATCATGGTTTGTTAAAATAAAAGTTCAGACAACTTATTCTCAAAGTTCTTTGCCACATTTAAGTTGATGCACACTATCAGCTCTCGGATCCAATTTTTCATTTCCTCTGTCATTCATGATGGGATCATCCAAGCAGTATGGAGGAAGTAAAAGAGTGCAAATTACATGATTATGCATTATGCAAGAATGGTAGGGGAGAGTGGGGCACAACCACCCCCGGGGCATAACCACCCACCGGTGGTTCCAGCGAGTTGGTGCCCCTTAGTGAAAATATTGTTAGTGGAGGTGATATAAACTCTGTCAGACACCTTTTTAATGGAATGGTGTTCAGGCGAATGGCAGGACCAAACTTACCAGCTCGGGGTGTTTAGATTTAAGCGATTTCATCTTATTTTGACGTGTGACGGTATGTTTTATGACATTTAACATAAAGGAGATGCAAGGGACTGGCAATAGGCATTGTGTTGGTTCATATACCTACTAATTTTCAAATGGGATTTAACTATCATTAAATTACGTCATGAGTGATAATAGGGGTTTTAGTGGTTTTACCCCAACATGGGGCATAACCACCCGCCCCCGGAAAAAATACCCTAAGGGAATGATAGGAACAGAAGGGCTATATCAGAAAATGTACTATAAATGTGTGAAAAACTTGGGCAGGGGTAACATAGATTATGTTATTTGGGCTGTCTGAAAAATGTGAAGATCGGTATTGGAGGCAGAGAAATATATCAGGAATCATTACCACAGCTAAAGTGAGGACATTGATACTGTTGATATTTTCAACCGCACCTGCATTTTCATCAGAAAGGGACAGAGTATCCTTCGACCACATATGGAAATCCTCTGCTTTTTGTGTCCCTAGTAACTTGGGGGTGTTGGATATGCCCCATGAGGTGGGTGGTTATGCCCCGAGCATGGGGCATGACCACCCACCTGGTACCAAAAACTATTTCATATCCCTGTGCTAAAAGGGAGAGTCATTTGATGATGATGGTAGGGCATATGATTGTACTCTAAGAGTGTGTCATATTTACCAGCAGAAGTTCTTGATTGTGTCATTACAATTTCACAAGACATTTTGTCTTAGGGGGGTGGTTATGCCCCACTCTCCCCTATGTCATAGCGAGCCATTTGGAAGAATGTTGAGATGCCCAAGTCATCGGCAGAGTGCATAGTTGGGCACCCCCAGGGCAGCGCTAATAATCAGTTCTGGAATGTTTTTTCATTATCTGTCAAAATAATATTTTTTATTTATTGATAACAAAACATTATCAGTGACACGCTTTGACCACTCTGGGATTAATGGTCATCAACATGTCCCTTTACATTTAGAGGCTGACATGCAGACAGATAGACAGACAAGTATAAATAGATTAGGTAAAAATGGATCACAGGCCCAAGTCCAATAAGTCTTTTATGTGTCACTAGTACATTTATCTTAATGACAAAATTCAAAAGTGTAATGGCCAAGGGACATGGGGAAATCAAACCCATCCAGAGCAGAGGGACAGGGAATTGAAAATTAAATTTAAATTGCAAAGGGACAGGGAATTCAAAAGTAATATGGCCAAGGGATAGGGGACACAAAACCCAATCCAGAGCCTTACTAGTCATGAACCGTTGATGCCGCTTAAAGTGTTTGCACGTTATTTTTATATATTCCTGATGAAACTTTTTATTATTTTCCAGGTGAACATGATGTCTGTGGCTTTCGTTTTGGTACTTTTGGCAGTGGGGTCATATGGTCTATCTCGTGACACCTGCAGCCAGTCAGAGCGTCCCGTGACAGTTGTGCCGGATGCAGATGCTTATTTTGTTGCTCTCGTTGACTTTCGCTCCAGAGGCACTGGAGGATATGGATGTGGAGAGCCAAAAAGAGGTAAGTTGAAATTAAGTTGACACCCACACTTTCTGACCTTTTTGGCGAGAAATGCGCATCAGAATGTCCTATGTTTTTATTAGGGTGATGCAAAAAAATGAAGTTTGGAAATGTTAATGGGGCACCCCCTGAAATTGTTCCATTATAGGAAATTAAAATTCAGTAAAAATGTGCGCGCGATCGGAAAAAGATTACAGGGCGCTACCTCATCATGAAAATTAACATTAGTATTCAATTTTAAAAAATCCAATAATTTGGCATGTAGCGAGTTCAACTATACCTGTTGCACCAAACTAATGTGACATGGTCATAATTTTTGGTCTGGTTGTCAGAACAGCGGATCAAAAATGGACAGGAACCTCTTCGTGGATCATCTCAGAGAAGGATTAAAATGGACAGGATCCTCTTCATGGATCATCTCAGAGAAGGATTAAAATGGACAGGAACCTCTTAATGGATCATCTCAGAGAAGGATTAAAATGGACAGGAAGCTCTTCATGGATCCTCTCAGAGAAGGATTAAAATGGACAGGAATATCTTCATTGATCATCTCAAAGAAGGATTAAAATGGACAGGAATATCTTCATTGATCATCTCAAAGAAGGATTTAAATGGACAGGAACCTCTTCGTGGATCATCTCAAAGAAGGATTAAAATGGACAGGAACCTCTTCGTGGATCATCTCAGAGAAGGATTAAAATGGACAGGAATCTCTTCATGGATCATCTCAGAGAAGGATTAAAATGGACAGGAACCTCTTAATGGATCATCTCAGAGAAGGATCAAAATGGACAGGAAGCTCTTCATGGATCATCTCAGAGAAGGATTAAAATGGACAGGAATATCTTCATTGATCATCTCATTTAAATGGACAGGAACCTGTGCGTGGATCTTCTCAGAGAAGGATTAAAATGGACAGGATCCTCTTCATGGATCACCTCAAAGAAGGATTAAAATTGACAGGAATATCTTCATTGATCATCTCAAAGAAGGATTTAAATGGACAGGAACCTCTTCGTGGATCATCTCAGAGAAGGATTAAAATGGACAGGATCCTCTTCATGGATCATCTCAGAGAAGGATTAAATGGACAGGAACCTCTTCGTGGATCATCTCAGAGAAGGATTAAAATGGACAGGAACTTCTTCATTGATCATCTCAGAGAAAGATTAAAATGGACAGGAACCTGTTGATGGATCATCTCAGAGAAGGATTAAAATGGACAGGAATCTCTTCATGGATCACCTCAAAGAAGGATTAAAATGGACAGGAACCTCTTCGTGGATCATCTCAGAGAAGGATTTAAATGGACAGGAACCTCTTCATTGATCATCTCAGAGAAGGATTAAAATGGACAGGAGCCTCTTCGTGGATCATCTCAGAGAAGGTTTAAAATGGACAGGAGCCTCTTCGTGGATCATCTCAGAGAAGGATTAAAATGGACAGGAACCTCTTCACGGATCATCTCAGAGAAGGATTAAAATGGACAGGAACCTCTTCATGGATCATCTCAGAGAAGGATTAAAATGGACAGGAACCTCTTAATGGATCATCTCAGAGAAGGATTAAAATGGACAGGATCCTCTTCATGGATCATCTCAGAGAAGGATTAAAATGGACAGGATCCTCTTCATGGATCACCTCAAAGAAGGATTAAAATTGACAGGAATATCTTCATTGATCATCTCAAAGAAGGATTTAAATGGACAGGAACCTCTTCGTGGATCATCTCAGAGAAGGATTAAAATGGACAGGATCCTCTTCATGGATCATCTCAGAGAAGGATTAAATGGACAGGAACCTCTTCGTGGATCATCTCAGAGAAGGATTAAAATGGACAGGAACTTCTTCATTGATCATCTCAGAGAAAGATTAAAATGGACAGGAACCTGTTGATGGATCATCTCAGAGAAGGATTAAAATGGACAGGAACCTCCTCATTTATCATCTCAGAGAAGGATTAAAATGGACAGGAACCTGTTGATGGATCATCTCAGAGAAGGATTAAAATGGACAGGAATCTCTTCATGGATCACCTCAAAGAAGGATTAAAATGGACAGGAACCTCTTCGTGGATCATCTCAGAGAAGGATTTAAATGGACAGGAACCTCTTCATTGATCATCTCAGAGAAGGATTAAAATGGACAGGAGCCTCTTCGTGGATCATCTCAGAGAAGGTTTAAAATGGACAGGAGCCTCTTCGTGGATCATCTCAGAGAAGGATTAAAATGGACAGGAACCTCTTCGTGGATCATCTCAGAGAAGGATTAAAATGGACAGGAGCCTCTTCGTGGATCATCTCAGAGAAGGATTAAAATGGACAGGAGCCTCTTCGTGGATCATCTCAGAGAAGGATTTAAATGGACAGAAACTCTTCCTGGATCATCTCAGAGAAGGATTAAAATGGACAGGAGCCTCTTTGTGGATCATCTCAGAGAAGGATTAAAATGGACAGGAACCTCTTCGTGGATCATCTCAGAGAAGGATTAAAATGGACAGGAGCCTCTTCGTGGATCATCTCAGAGAATGATTTAAATGGACAGGAACCTCTTCCTGGATCATCTCAGAGAAGGATTAAATTGACAGGAACCTCTTCATTGATCATCTCAGAGAAGTATTAAAATGGACAGGAACCTCTTCATGGATCATCTCAGAGAAGTATTAAATAGACAAGAACCTCTTCGTGGATCATCTCAGAGAAGGATTAAAATGGACAGGAACCTCTTCAGGGATCATCTCAGAGAAGGATTAAAATGGACAGGAACCTCTTCATTGATCATCTCAGAGAAGGATTTAAATGGACAGGAACCTCTTCCTGGATCATCTCAGAGAAGGATTTTAATGGACAGGAACCTCTTCGTGGATCATCTCAGAGAAGGATTAAAATGGACAGGAACCTCTTCCTGGATCATCTCAGAGAAGGATTAAAATGGACAGGAACCTCTTCGTGGATCATCTCAGAGAAGGATTAAAATGGACAGGAACCTCTTCCTGGATCATCTCCGAGAAGGATTAAAATGGACAGGAACCTCTTCGTGGATCATCTCAGAGAAGGATTAAAATGGACAGGAGCCTCTTCGTGGATCATCTCAGAGAAGGATTAAAATGGACAGGAACCTCTTCGTGGATCATCTCAAAGAAGGATTAAAATGGACTGGAGCCTCTTCGTGGATCATCTCAGAGAAGGATTAAAATGGACAGGAACCTCTTCATGGATCATCTCAGAGAAGGATTAAATGGACAAGAACACCTTCATTGATCATCTCAGAGAAGGATTAAAATGGACAGGGTCCTGTTGATGGATCATCTCAGAGAAGGATTAAAATGGACAGGAACCTCTTCAATGATCATCTCAGAGAAGGATTAAAATGGACAGGAACCTCTTCCTGGATCATCTCAGAGAAGGATTAAAATGGACAGGAACCTCTTCATTGATCATCTCAGAGAAGGATTAAAATGGACAGGAACCTCTTCATGGATCATCTCAGAGAAGTATTAAATAGACAAGAACCTCTTCGTGGATCATCTCAGAGAAGGATTAAAATGGACAGGAACCTCTTCGTGGATCATCTCAGAGAAGGATTAAAATGGACAGGAGCCTCTTCGTGGATCATCTCAGAGAAGGATTAAAATGGACAGGAACCTCTTCATGGATCATCTCAGAGAAGGATTAAAATGGACGGGAACCTCTTCATGGATCATCTCAGAGAAGGATTAAATTGACAGGAACCTCTTCGTGGATCATCTCAGAGAAGGATTTAAATGGACAGGAATCTCTTCATGGATCATCTCAGAGTAGGATTAAATGGACAGGAACCTCTTCATGGATCATGTCAGAGAAGGATTAAAATGGACAGGAGCCTCTTCGTGGATCATCTCAAAGAAGGATTAAAATGGACTGGAGCCTCTTCGTGGATCATCTCAGAGAAGGATTTAAATGGACAGGATCCTCTTCATGGATCATCTCAGAGAAGGATTAAATGGACAGGAACCTCTTCATGGATCATGTTAGAGAAGGATTAAAATGGACAGATGCACGGATACATACTCTTATGTCATCCTATGTCATCTACAAGACAATTCTGGACATGGTTGGAAAACCAGTCAGTTGTCTACAACACAATGAATTCTTGTAGATACAAGTCATAAATCCCACTCACTCCAGGAAATTATGTAAATTTTAATGTACATATCACCATGAAACCTCACAAACACTGAACGAGTATGTCTCGAAAGTATCTATCAACGGTAAACTCTGTCAATGGGGCTTGATACTCATATGTGGCTTGCAGCCTGGGAATATGTACAGATTCTGGCCACCACAGGGTGAAAAAAAGTGTCTTGTGAAATATTCAATGTTAAACACCATTTCAAAGAGGACCATCCTCAGCTATGTCATCAAAACTAATAACTCTCCAAAGCATGTTGCCATATCTGGTCAAATATATGATGCCCAAAAATGGGACATACGCCAAAACATGACATACTGTGGCTGAGGAATTGAGAGAGCTTTGTGGTAATTTTAGCTAATGCTTGAACTGTTCAAGGCAATGCCCTATTGTGGCTACCAAACAACAGTATACTCTGTCATGACCTGATGCGGGACTGGTTCTGACCACTAGATTTGCTAGAGGCTCGGTCGTATGCAAAAACGTGACATGTTTTTCCAAATATCATAACTGGACCTTTTATCAAACACACTCAAAGAACCAGTTTAATACATATGCCCAAAATATGCCAGGTTGTAGAACTACTGACATACCATAAACCCTTGAATTGGTATGTCTCTCCTGTTGCAAGTTTTGTGAGGAGCAGAAATGTAGCTTACTCTCTAATAGCCCTTTCACACTGGGGCTCGTATAGCCTCGTATGGGCCAATTTTAACTCCGCCAACCTGCAAGAATGCCTACAAGATTATACATAATCAATCAGCAGTCATCAGCAGCAGAACGCCAACATTTTTGGAAAAATTAAATGTGTTGATTTTTTATTGCGGTCTCTGGAAGTTATATACACGAGTTTGAACATAACCACACGATATCTATGCATTATGAGCATGAAATGTATGCAATGGAAGGAGATCAAACGAAATCTGGACGATTTAATGCTAGTTCTAAACGACCTCACCTGTACGAGCCTGTACGCCATCCAGAACATGGCCAGTACAACAGTAATCATCAACCAGTCACCAGCACCTCAATTCAGGTTCATTTGCGTACTGAACTACGGACTTGAAACTGCCCAATTATGCTGTTCCTTGCATGCCACTGTGTCAGTGTGAAAAGGCTATAACACGGCACTTTGATCCACCGTTGGAAGTCTGGATGCTCCATGCAGACCGTGCTGCACAAACAAAATATGACCAGGTGGTACAAGTACTAACATACCATGAACCCTTGAATCATTGGTATGTCTCTGCTGTTGCAAGTTTTGTGAGGAGCAGAAATGTAGCATTCTCTGTAACACCGCACTATGATCCACGGTTGGAAGTCTGGATGCTCCAGGCTGACCATGCTGCACAAACATTTTAATCTTATAATATGTGATTACTTTATGAGGAAAAACCTTCATGAAGCAGGTTTATGGATGTTGTTCACAGCCATATAAGCAATTACCGTACATTTGGCTGCCGTCAAGAAAGGATATATGGTGATGGGGTGATCTCCAAAGCGGATAGGTGTACTGATGATATAGTTCTTCTATACACCATATGGCTGTTTCAAAACAACATTGAACTGTCCAACAAAATGACTTATTTTTACTTGGTAACATATATATCATATATATATAGTTAATTTGTAAGACTTTTAAAAAAATGTAAACAATGAAAGGGTAAACATAGAGATGTTTTGGCACCAAATATGTATATGCAGCTTCCTTATCATTGCTTTTCCTCATAGACTAGCAAGTATTTCTGTTTTATTGTGAGTAATCCCAAGTAGCTGGTACTGCTTGAAGTATTTTGCATGTCACTTCTTTTACCCCCTTTCAGTGTCGTGTCTCTATAAAATGTAAAATTTACCGTTTTTAACTCTAGATTGCCCAGTCGATCCAAAGAACAACAGGACCCTTGACAAGCTAAATATCAAATTGACCATTACTGAACAAGCTATCAACTGATGCAATTTCCTAGAATAAAAGATAAATATTGAAAAACATATAAGCTCTAGAAATATACCAAAGGTGAATGTACACATAACGTTCCCGTCCTGCAAGCCATGTCCCAGAAGGATTTTAAACCTGAGCTAGTGGCAAAAGCATGACTTTTCACAGATTACTTTCATTTTAGAATTACTTTATTGTCTCCTATTTCAACACAAAGCCATAAAAACAGCTGAAGGAGAGCTCTAGCAAAGTGCACTGGTTTCTTCTTACATTTATGACCATTATATTCTTTTTTAAGTACTTAGAATGACATGGTTGCCTTGGAGCAAATAAAACCAGTGAGCATTGACTGAAATGGCTTTCTATAATGAAGGTCACCTCTTTTGATACTTGTAAATGTATACTATTGTATAGTGGATAGTTTATACCCTATACCACCAGGGGCGTATATCTAGAAATGGCCTGAGTGGGGGGAGGGTGCATAACATGGGGTGAATATGGGGTGGTTTGCGGCTTTTATTTCTCGTGTTAATTTTGGGCGTGGGGGGGCATGGCCCAATGGCATCCCCCCTAAAAACGTCCCTTCATAGTATACCTCTGATACACTGCAACTTCGTTAGAAACAGATCTGTTTCGTTTACCCTTTGCTCAAGGGAATGGAAATGACATATAATAGTTATTATTTTGGCAATCAACGGTGAAATGACCCATAAATTATTCAGTCGTTTGTGGTTTGAACTGGCCAATTCAATCATGCACAGTGTGGGCAACCATTTTCTCATCAGGAGCGCAATCCTTGGTGACCGTGGCTATCACACAGATGTTTGTTGTTTTGGGAACAAAGCAATGCAAAAGACACCATGGAAACTCTGAACTCGAGGTTGTCAGGGCTGGACATAGGCATACTAGAGGGAGGGCGCAATGGGGGGGCTGGTGCCCCCCCAAAACACTAAAATTAGGGCAAAGAGACTAACAAGAAAATTGTTTTTTTTAAAATTGAGGCGATTTTTAGAGCTTATTCAGCTTTTTTATCCAATTTGGCCTCATCCCCATTTTTTAAACGCCGATCCCGCTGAAAGCGTCCCGTTCCGCACCTGCCCATCTGCGTTTTTTTATTACGAAATCCGCGGCCCGCCGGTCCGCAAATTTGCCCGGTCCGCTTTTTACTATGACGCTTGCCCCCGTTTTGCTGACGTAGATTCACTGACTGATTCTTGAATCTTAGAAAAAGCCTCCTGTCGGGAGGCCTGTTGCCATGTATACAGAGGCGAGTGGCTCCATATAGGGTCACTAAGACTATATCACAGAAGGGCTGATGCATCGCCTCAAAAATGTGGCTCATCCCCCCACCCCAAATTTTGCCTATGGGGATGGAAAACTCATAGACACTCAGAATGGCGCGGCTGTGAGAATTTGGTTCAAATGCCGAGATATTCACCGCAGTACACCCTAGGAAAATGCTGGTTGGCAGATACCATACACTGTAGCTCCTCTTCAAGTTTCAGTAGAATGCTTCATCCATCTGCTTGTTAGACCCACAGGACAGTCATTTCTGGGAAACAGTTTCATGTGCTATTTATAGCTGAGGAGTATTGATGCATGATGATCATGATGGACATGGTGACAGTGCAGGCCATTGATCAGTGTCCGCATATAATATAAAGCAGTATCTGCTGATTGTGGCGTATCCGCTGCATGGATTGTGATCAAAATCTAATCAGTTCTTCTGTGTGGCGAGTTTAATTTTTCCTGAATCTTGGAAACAGACGGACACACAGACAGAATGACAGGCATCCGCGAAAGACAACATTAGGTCCGTCCGATGGCTGGCTAGAAAGTCATATGAACTGCACTATGTCCCAAGTACCGAAGAGCGTAACAGAAGAAGAAGATTGCCGTGATGGTCTGCCCAACATTGGCTAATCATCTCAATCCAGTCGAACATGTTTAGGAAATCTCTAATAATGTGTTTCCAGGCAGTGGGGACCTGAGCCTGGATTTGGCCACTTGCATCACTGTTAATGAATAAAATCAAAACTTCCCTGTTGTTGGTGCATGTCTCAAACACATGCATACAACAGTCTGGTGTAAATGAGAATTGCATGCTGCTGCCACCTGGCACAAAAGTTGATTTTGTATATATGCTACAGTATTGCTATCCCGAAAAGTAGGTCCAAATTCACTGCACATTCACAAAATTTCTATTCAACATTGATGTATACTAGAGTCAGACTCGGCAATCACATTCTCTAAGGAAGTAGACAAGGCCATCAGCACACTCAGAAACAGCCCCAGTGTCTTCCAGACAAAAGTGTTCCTCTGATTGAAATGATGTGGACGCTCGCAGGAGCTTGCAGAATAGCACACTAATCACTAGGTGGCTACACAAGACAGCACATGTTCTGATCTGTGGCAATGCAAGAGCAGTCCACTTGTAGACAGTGCATACAATACATATTCGCTAATGACCTTCTTATGATATTTTTTTAATCTTATTATTTTACTCAGAGAGCATGCAGGCATTCGAAGCCATGCGATGGGCCCTGGATCGTCTGAATCAAGAATCAGGAATTCTGGATGGGAACTACATTTCGGACACTTACATCCCTGGAGTCAAATTAGGTGAACTACTTTTCTAATTTATCTCTTCTGTGTTAATTATTTGATAATGCATACCAAAATTAAACAAATACATACATGCATAATGTTTTTGAAATTCGGTAATGATTCATGTTACAGCAGTTAAAAATTATCATGCTATCCAGGGAGCGGGATAATGAGTTATCCTGTAATTATCAGCGAATGCTACTATAAAACCTTTTGTTGGTTGCGGTTTTTTAAAAATAATTTGAGCCTGCATTCTTATGTTGATTTCTTGCCATATATGCAAATGTTAAAAGGCTTGTAGCACACTATTTTGTACACATTTGGGCCACCGATGTTGAAAAATGAAAGCCATAGCACACTTAAGTACTTCTTATATTTTGATAGCTAATATATTAGGGAAACTAAATCCAAAAGGACTGAGCTTAATGAGCTTTCTTTGTTCCATAATATGGGGTGAATCGGTACACTGGGGTGAGTCGTGACAGAACAGGAATATGCTTTATTTCTTCAAAAAAATAACTACTTCCACTTAACCCAGGAAGTTAATTTTTGGAACACTTGTAATGCACATGCTGGAGTATATTTTGATGGTGTTTTACATTTCTAACTGCAGGCAGTGAGGAGCTGCACCTTGCACCTTAAGCTTAGCCCTGTCGTAATTGAATTCTCAACAGCTGGTAAAAACACTTGTATCACAAAAAGTAGAAGTATTACAGTAGAGCCACCAAACCAACAGGAAACGTTCGTGACATAATGTTTACCAACGTTGGAGAAATGGTAACCATAGTCATAATAGCATTGACTGTACGCTACAAAAGCCAAGCCGAAGTCAATTTCAGTGTCATTTGCGGATGAAAATAAATGATTAATAACAGCACAAAAAACCTAATTGTGGGTCAAGTGATATGAAATGAATAATGAACATGATAAAAACATCAATTTAACCTCTTAAAATTGGAAAATAATTATTAAACACTTCAATAATGTAGTAACGAATCATTCCCTGAAATTAACAAGAAATAGTGTGTTATAATATGGAGATGAAGGTATCAAAAGGAAATGTTGTTACAAAACAGTTAGAAATAGTTTTAGGGTACCAGAACATTAGACATAGTCTTTGATTTTGGATGTTGGATCTTGGGTTCTGACCCAGATTAATAGCAGATGTTCGACACTCCCCAAAATAGCCTTACTAATTTTCATTTGAAGATACATGCATGGTCCATCGAAGAAAATTATTCAAATTTGAATTATTGATATTGGATTTAATCCACAATTACCTATCTATAGCATAATTAACAGAAAAATATGGCTTTTGATAATTTTTTTCTCATTTATCATATTTAAATATGCTAATTTTGTGCATAATTAAGTTAAGATTTACTCAAAATAATTATTTTGCATCTTAAATATATTTTCTAATGATTATTCACAAGTATTCATGCAATTGGCACGACCATGATGATGTAGCAGCTGGATGTGTCTCTTTCTTAAAACGCGAAGTATTTATGAATGCACTAAGATTATCTCTTACGAATTCAATGTAATGGTTAGAGACTTAATATTTTGTCCTGTATTGCAGTTTGATACACTAAATATCTGCAAAAAATTGTCAACCTTACCTCTAATAATTTGGCACCTAAACCTTCAAATTTGTGAAACGCAACATACTTGTGAGCATTTGCATACGCAATGTGAAAGTATTGATAAATATTCTGGACTTGGTGCCAAATTGGAATTGCCAATTTAAAATATATTATTTATTCTTCATCAGGAATGCTGGTGGAAGACACCTGTTCTAATGCTTTCACTGCATCCAGGGCAGTCATGAACTCTTACCCTCAAATGTTTTCCACTTCGCGGATGTGCAACCAGACAACTAGCCTTTTGTTAGGTAAGAATTATATGTTATTTTCTGCATACTCTAAGCTGAAGGGAACACCGTTTCTGAGAAAAACACGTGTAATTGTAGCCCTCACATCTGAAAAGTCACACGCTTTACCTGGTCCTAATTAATATATATGCATAATTTGCTTGATGGCATAAAATATGTGACTGTTTTTTTTTATTATTATGACCAAGTCAAATAAATCCTCTGATATGGTGTGAAAGCCTTTTGTTTCTTTGCTGATTATTATTTTTTTGTAAAGTATCTTTACGTTTAATATATCTAGAAATTCCAATGAAATATACATTTGTACCTGAAAGTGCAAGATGACTTGGAATTCCTTTTACCAATTACCAAAAAGGGAATAATACACATAACAACAACATTACCGGTCATGACCAACCATTTTTCACAACTTGCAGGAGCCATAGGAGGAAGTGCTCCCAATGTGACCTTTCCGGTGGCAGATCTTTTGAACTCCTTTGAAGTCCCCTTCATAAGTTACACTGGTGCTTCCAAAATGACTGGCCACATGGCGGACTTCATGAAAATGGTTCCACCCAATGGTTTCCAAGTGCAGGCAAGTTTAACTGTCATTGGCATAAAGTAATTGAAGCAGAAACAGCACAGACTGAACCTGCTGATATGAGGGAGTCAAAATCAGTAAAGAATCCTTGCACTTCATGCAAAACAAGGTTGTATGTAGCACTCCATGGAGTGCATAGGCCCGCCGTCTGGAAGAAGGGGTTCGTGTCCTTTTCTCATTGGCTGAATAAGTAATGCATTGCAGATATACTATTCAGTGTTAACTGTGATGTGAGTTATTGAAGCAGGCAGTGACTTCGTCTTTGTCGGGCTTGGATATGACAGTCTTTTCTGGGAAACCGTTTCATGTGCTATTTATAGCTGAGGATCACTGATGCATGATGCATTTGCATTAAATGCAGACTTGGTAGTTATTAGCGTGTGCATATAATATAATAGAGTAGGTCGGGACAAGAAGCCCGGTTTAGGTGAGAGGCCCTCCCAGGATTATCTAAACTTACATTTTTGGTGCGTTTTCTTATTGATAGGATTGAAGCTAGAGGCTTTCGAGGTGATGTCACAAATTTTCAGGGCAAAAATTAAAGAAACAAAAAAATGTGCATGGTTTTTGTAACTTTGACTAATTCTTTGAAAGGGGTTGTCAAAAATAAATTTGGAATTTTTTTTATTATGCATTGCCTCACTTTATAACTATCACATAAATATGATTTGGATCATGTTGTTTTGCATTTAGTTCAAAATATAGAGGTTAAATTAAAATGTGTGGGTATGGGGCGAGAGGCCCCACATAATATGAGGGATGAAGCCCCATTCACTGGGGGGTCGAAGCTGCCTCAGGAACCATTTAATAATGTGTACTTTACCTTAAATAGAATAGCTAATTAAAATAGAAAACATTTGATCCGAAATTGAAACAGGACAAAAAATATTTTAAAATAAAAGTATGAACAGGAAAATTCTGAAATTCAGGAAAAGTGAATAGAATGCCTTAAAAATGATAGAAGAACCCAAGAAATAACTTTCAAGCTGAATGCGTTCACAAGAAAAATTGCCATTGGATCACAACAGAGGGGTTTCTTGCCCGATGAGTGGGGTAAGAAGGTCATTTTCTTTTTTTTTAAACAAAAATGGCCGTAACTCCTTTTAAAATTGGTAGACATTTGTTTCACTAGTTATTAGTAGAGTCAAGTGATTCCTTCCTAACAGCATAAGCATTCAAATAATCTACCATAAAAAGTAGGTCAAGTCACACCTCGAAGTTAAGGGGGGCTGCATGCCCGCCCTACTCTATCTGGTGATGGTGACATATCCACTGCATGGATTTTGACCAAAATCTAATCAGTTCTTCCTTGTGGTGAATAGAAAAATTAAGTTTCATTTGAAACAGTTCAGCGGTTATTCCTAACTCTTGGAAATAGAATGACAGACACCAAGAGAGATGGACAGAAATCCACGAAAGAAAACGTTAGGCGTGTCTCATGGCGGGCCTAAATATCTACAACCTTGATGCGTCTTCAAATAAAACTAGATAACATAGGAAAAGTGTCGCAGTGTTTGATTAGAGTCTGCAGTAAGACGGCACGTGAACTGTACAGAGCACATTATACATATGTTACATTGTGTTTGGTTTAAGTTGCCAGAAATATCGATATAAAAACACACACCACATTACCCGAAGGCTAATGTAACTACGTTTGTTTTTATTTTAAGCTGTCTGTATTAGTATCAAAAACAGACTATTTTTACAAACTGAAGAACTGAATTTACTCATGCATATAATTATCTGATTGGTGAAATCCATCATTGTCTCTAAAGCTGTCCCACAAAGAGGGACTGTGTCAGTCTGCTGTGTCAGTCCTGCAAGGCGAATCGCACTGTGGTTGCCATAAATCATTTCAAACGCATACAGTTAAACACACTGTAGTTGCTGAAAAGAAAATATATGTATGCATTAAATTTCCACTGCGCTGAGGTGGCCTCTGGTCATCTCCTTATAGCATTTTTTCAATTCCTACAAATTAACAAACTTCGCAAATTTTGATAAATTTTCAGGTGATCCTTGAAGTTTTGAAATCGCTGCGATGGGATAAAGTTTCCTTGGTGAACACAAATGACGAATATGGAAGAGTAGGAGAAAAGAGGATGAGAGAGAGCGCCAAACTAGCTGGAATTTGTGTTGGAACAGTCGTGCGGCTAAAAGCTGAGGAAACCTCAATGGCAGTTTTCCAGGACACTTTACGACAACTGGTCACTGCTGATGTGATAGGAGTTGTGGTCATCGGGGGTAGGAATATAGCATCAGGGTTGGTCCAGGCTGGACTGACTGTGAGAGGAGCAGGAAAGCTGCAATGGGTTTTCTCTGATGGTCTTGGACCAAATTTAGATGTAGTCAGAAATTGGAATTATGCTCGAGGAATGATAACAGTGATGCCGTCATCAAGACAGATTACAGAATTTGAAGACCACTGGTTGAGAATAAGCATCAACAACCCACCAATGGACAATCCCTGGTTCAGAGAATGGTACATGAGCACCAACAGGTGCAGGATGCCAGGCGTCAACTACCCACCATACAATTCTTATGTGGACTGCCAGGCAAGCAGCAGACCAGTGCAGTTCAGCCAGGATTCCAATGTTGAACCAGCCATAATGGCGGTGTATTCTTACGCCAAAGCTTTAAAAGAAGCTCACGCCAACCTGTGTGGGGCCAACTTCCGGGGCGCTTGCAGAAACCTTCTCCAACTTTCTCCTGTCAACTTCTACCAGTCTTATTTGCAACGCTTGGACTTCACCTTCACCAGAGATGAGAGGATTCCGTCATTAGCCTCAATTTACAACGGTGGCCCCAAACAAATAAAACTTGGGACAAATGGTGATCTACAAAATGTTGCATATGATGTGTGGAACTACAATGATGTTGGGGGCTCTTTTCAATTCCAAAAGGTCAGTTAAAAAAGTTTGGGCTAATATCGCCGTGTTCTCTTTTAAGTCCAGTTTGTCTCATATATACCTTTATGTAATGAATCCAAAAAGATATAGGCCTAACTCAGTTATGCCATGCAGTAGCATAGTAATCTATGTTCCAGTGTCAGAATGATATAACAACCAATTGATTTTTTCTTGCAGGTATTTAGGTACAAAGATGGCAACCTCATATACACAGACCGCACAGTTATGTATGATGAAAGTCGCCAACAATCTCTTCAAAGTCTTCCTCAATCTGATTGTCCTTCAACTGGATGTGGGACTTGTCTTGCTACTCAAGAGTCAGAAATGAACAATGTATATGTCAATGGAGATCTTGTGATTGGCGGGGTCTTGTCTGTGCACAAAAATGGAGACAATCCCTACAGCTGTGGCACCATCAGACTGGATGGTGGAGCTCAATTGGTCCAAGCATTTCTGTATGCAGTCAACAGGGTTTCAACTCTGGGCACTCTCAGAGGCGGAATAAAATTAGGTGCAATGATATTTGATGATTGTTCCAGCCAGAGTAAAGCTGAAAATGAAGTGTCTAATTTCCTCACAGGAGCCAAATCATATGTGGATTCCAGTGAAGATGAAATTGACCCAGCAAAGTCAGTAGCATTTGCTGGAACTACCTCTGATCAAATATCTCTTTCATTGGCAGAATTGTCTTCTCAACTCAAGTTTTCCCTAACAGGATTCCAGTCGCAGAGTCATCTTCTTGCAAGTGAGAAGTACCCCTATTATGTATCCATGGTGCCTGACGACCGATATTCTATCAAAGCTCTGCTAGCACTTGTCAAACGTGTAGGATGGTCATATATGCAACTAGTCCACGATGATTCTGAAGTCAGTCAGAAATTTGGCATGAAATTGCGCATGGAAGGTGCGATGCATGATATTTGTTTCAGCGACACCACCATTGGTTCTACATCTACCATGTCATCAGTTGCTGAAAAAGTTTCAAAAAATATTTTAGCTAAAGTAATCATTGTGCATTTGGAGTCAGAAAAAGCAATGGAGTTATTCAAGGCATTGAACAAGACTGATGGAATCTCTCAATATGCTGTTATCATGATGCGAGATTGGTTGACCACTTCAATGAGTGACACTTTTGTCACACAATTGCGCTTTCCTGTCCTATCAATCTTACCAAAATCCTCGAATTTTCAAATGTTCTACAACTACCTCCGGTCTTTGACTCCTGCTACAGAGGACAGCAACCCTTGGTTCAACGAGTGGTATGAGAGTCAGTTGAATTGCTACATTGACCCAGATGTTACAAAAGGCTACACTAGACAGTGCCTGGATGTTCAGAACACTCCCGTTACAGCAGCCCAGAACTTTGCACTTCACCCAAATTCCATTTATGTTGCAAACGCAGTTCTTGCCATAGCCAAAGGCATTGATGGAGCTCTGAGACATTACTGTGGATCTTCTTACACCACGGTTTGCAATGCCTTTAAAATGGCGTCAGACAAAGCTGATGTCATCTCGACCAACATTCGTAATGCGAGTTTTGTAGATGACACTGGTGCCATTGTCAAACTGAATGATGGAATGGGAGCCAATGGATTTGAATATGTCTTTGCATATCGTAACAACAAAGTCAAGGTTTGTGAAAGTTAATCATGTAAATGAAATTCATGGATATCAATAGTGGTACCTGCGTTGTAAGACCCCCTATTGTAAGACCAACTTACCTTATTTGACCCCCATCCTCCCGCTCTCAGTAGTATTTTTAGTGTGTTTTGCACCCCGACAAGAGACCGAACCCCCACGAGAGACCACTTCATGACCGCAGAAGGGGCAATCTTATAACGCAGGGACCACTGTACAGTGTATTGATATTGAAAAAGAGAATACTTAAGTTTTAGGTGAAATGCATAAGTTCATTCATGATTTGAAATGAATACAAAATCTTTTTGAATTGATATTTGACCATCCTTTACTCATGCACTTCTATTCGATATATTCCAGGCTGGTGACTATGCAACAGACACATCCCAGATGAATGTCGACTTGAGCCGCCTGAATTCTATCCGCTACATCACATCTCATTGCTCAGCAGGGGGTGGTGCGGGATCAGTGTGTCCTGATTGTGGATACTTGTATCGTCATCAAGCAAATTTAATATCAGATGGTGACGTTGTCATTGGAGGGATCTTTGATATTCATGAAGCAGGTGAAAGTCCTTATAGTTGTGGAAATATTCGAGAACGAAATGGCTACCAACTCAGTGAGGCATTCATGTACGCTGTTAACAACATCAATATGGGCACAGCACCAGTGAAGTTAAGTGGCATCAAACTTGGAGGTCTCGTTTTGGATTCTTGTTCAAGTCCACTGCGGGCGAATAACCTGGTTTCAAGTGTTTACTCAGGGGCAATGAGTTACCCAGTAGGAGGACAAGTCATTGGTTGGACAGCTGCTGGGGACGCTTTGAGCATGGAGGTCTACTCATTGTTAAATCGCACAAATACTCCCTTTGTCAGTAGTACATCTGGAAGCTACTCTGTGCAGGACCCTGCTACTCACTTCTACCGCACGGTTGCCACTGACGACAGCCACACTGATGCCTTGCTGAGACTCATTCAGTATCTTGGATGGAAGTACATTCAGGTCATCTATTCAGATGACAGTCAAGGTCATAATCAATTCAAAGTATTCCAAGCAAAGGCTATGCAGAAAAACATTTGCATCTTATCTTCATATGAAATTGGGTCCTCCATGTCTGCTTTGGATGCTGTCAAGGGCATGTTGACATCCACCAGCCCTGTGGCAGTGGTTCTTGCCAGCAAAGAAGTCACTTCAGAATTGGTGAATGCCAAAGAATCTCTTGGTTTCATAGCAAGGACCATCATCTTGTTGGCATCACACAGATGGGGCCAGGTCATTCTTCCTGAAACGGCCAACTTCTCCATCGCAGTCACTCCCTACTCCCAGGATGTGAAGGAGTTCAACAATTACATGGCAATGTTACGTTATGACAAAATGGCCTCTCACAACCCATGGTTTTCGCAGTACTATGAATCAGTACAAGAGTGTGACTTGGGAACTAATAACAAATACAGAAGATCATGTGTTAACGTAGGAACCACTCCAGTAACCACAGGAAACAGGTATTTGAACAGCACTTGAAAATTCCTAAGAGATATTGTGGTATTGAATCACAGCATTAAACAGTGAAGCTGTATAGATGTTTACCCTTTTCTCTCTTCAAATTTCAGATATCGCCAAGACGCAGGAGTCGCCACAACAATTAATGCAGTCTACTCCATGGCACAGGCATTAAATGCGACCATCACTGCTCTTTGTGGACCAGACTCTGGTGGCTTGTGTGATTCGGCCAAGTCTGTGGATCTTGCGAAACTAGTCAATGATAGACTAGGTGACGTTAATTTCACTGATGTTTCAGGCAGCACCTTCACATTCACAAACAAGGCCCATGAACGCACTTATGATGTTAGCCTTTTCCGCAACAAGCAATTTGAAAAAGTGAGATATTAATAACAATACCATATATATACATGCAGCCACAAACTTGAACCGGACAATAAATTAATAAGGTCTCTTAATTTCGGAAAGATTATAAAACTGAAAGTTGATGCAAATCGCAAATTAGATGCACATGCATAGTGAATTTCGGTAGAATTTTCTTGTGAAAGAAGTACTTAATTGTTCCTAGCACTCATTGTATTGTATAAGACCTTTAAAAAATGATGCCGATGCCATTCTGCTATGGAATACTTTTCTACTTAAGTTTTCCAAATTCAATGTTTTCAGGTCGGAGAGTACTCGGATGGATCCTTGAAATTGGCCAACATGTCTCTTCAAACCTTGTACTCGGATGTCTCTCCGACTTGTCCGGATGGATGTCTCTTGTGTCGTTCTGCTCAGGATACCCAGGAAAAGTTCACTTACATGCCAGGAGATATATTGCTGGGTGGTAAGTTTCTGCGAAATATGTAAAGAACTTTTTTTTTCAGGCAAATTGAAATATATACAAGACTGTCTGGACTTTTTTAACTCCTTTCTTTTCCTTCTCTATTATTTTTTAGGAATTTTTGATGTGCATAAACAAGGAGAAACCCCGTTTTCATGTGGGAAAGTGAATACTCACCAAGGATTACAGCTGTTAGAAGCATTCAACTATGCTCTCCAGAGGGTCAATTCAAAACAAGGAATATTTTTTGGAAGATTAAATGGCGTCCAGTTGGGTGGAGTGGGGCTAGATGCCTGCATGAGCCCGACCAAAGTCGGCAACTTAATTGCAAATCTTCACTCAGGCATTCTTGATCTCAAAGACAACTCAGGAGCTCAGATTCCCATCGATCAAATAGATACCTACGTTGGAGGGCATGGCAGTGGTGTTTCTAAAAGGATGGCAGAAGTCTTGTCAGTTCTTGAGATTCCTCAAGTGAGCTATGGATCAACAAACATGGCCTTCACGGATAAAGAGAAATTTCCATACTTTGTTCGCACAGTTCCTTCCGATGAAATACGAGCTAAAGCAATGGTTGCCTTGTTGAAAAGGCTAAATGTTGAGTATATTCAGATTGTAGTGTCTGACTCAGTGGACATCATGGAAAGTGCTAAGGTCTTCATGCATATGGCTTTAGACAAAGGGATCTGTATTTCACAGAACATCAGCATACCAAACATGGAAGAGGTTAGACCCACCACTCTCATTGACACTGTCTCATTGTTATTGCGCAAGAAGAGAGCCTCTGTAGTGGTGACTTTCCTGGAGCAGGATGCGGTCAAGCAATTTTTAGAAGCTGTAGAACAAGTATCCAGCACAGAAGAACTCAGATTTTTAGGATCAGAAACTTGGGGAGATCGTGGTGATGTAATTTCATCGTTGACTTCTTCTGCAAAGGATGCTTTGACGGTCTCTCTCTCCCACGGAGAAAACCCTGACTTCAAGAAATACCTGGAGGCTAAAAACCCCAACAAATACACTAGCAATCCCTGGTTTACTGAATATTATGAGTGGATATTCCAATGTTCTTTAGCAGTTGGATCTGGAGACTTTCCAAACCAGTGCACTCGTACTACCAGAGGTGTCACTCAGGGCACTAACTTTGAGGCAGATCCTTATGTCGGCCACACCATCAATGCAGTGTATGCAGCAGCAATGGGCATTGACAGAACTTTGAGACGTCTCTGTGGCGATGATTACAACGGGGTTTGTGAAGCTTACAAAAGGTCGGGCGACAGGCGACAGCGCATCATGGAAGGCATCAGAGAAGCCACATTCCAAGAAGAACGTTCTCAACAGGTGCTTATATTTAATTTCCATCAAAGATTGATCTGTTGCAATAATAGATATGATATAGGCCTATTCCTACACTTCAATAACTGAGGAATTTTTTTTTGGCTTCCAAGACTTCAAATAAAATTTGCGGCCGGTGATATTTTAGATAACAGCCTGGCTACATGTTTTGTTGTCACATGATGTTGAGTTTGTTGACTGTAAATTTTGAAGAATTTATTAGGGTTTCTGCAATCAATGAATTAATATGATATAGATTCCTCCGTAATTCATTAAATATCTTATCATAAAATTCGTTCTCTATTTTCTCTATAGGAATTCAAATTCCATGCAAACGGGGAGAGCAACAAGGGATACCGCATATTTTCTGTACAGCAAGCCTTGCAGGAACAAAGCTTCTATTACGTCACAGTAAGTGGATAAGATAATTGCAAAATGATGTAGCGTTTTCCAGGTGTAGCTATTTACTTCCTCCAGGTGACTTGCATTCTGTAATTTATGCAGTGTAGAATTGTTATACAACCAAAACCATCATAAACTTCAGTAAGTGAAAAAAAAAATTAAAATAATGTCATGTGTCTTCTCAAAGTTACTTATTTCAACATTGAACAATAACCTGCCACAGTGTTATTTATTATAAAATAATTCTGATGGAGTAAGAACAGTTCTTGCCTCACAATGCAAATTAGTGGTGTACTTGTTTCAGGTTGGCAGCTACAATGACTCCAGCCTTCTCCGCCTTGCATCTTCTTTGAGCCTGAGTTGGTCTTCAACATGTCAGCTGGCCACCGATTGCTCTGAGTGTCCAAGTTTTGGCAAGTTACGGTCAAGATACATGGCTACTGACAAAAGTAATATTTACATTATTGGATTCTTTGATGTTCATGAAGCTCAAGAGGGCGACAGCTTAAGATGTGGGAGAATGGACACGAGAAGTGGATTCCAAAGTGCATTGGCATTCTTCTTTGCTATCAACCAGATTAACAAGAAGGAATTAAGTGGCATGCAATTGCAATCAAATGTCAAACTCGGTGGAATAGCTGTCGATACGTGTTCAAACCACCTTCGAGTGACCCAGGACACCTTCAGTCTGCTTCTTGGAGAAGGGATTTCTGGTTCTCATGTTCTCGATCCAGCCCATTTACTCTCTGTCTTAGCTACGGGACAAGAGAATACAAAAGCTGCGGCAGATATCTTAGCACCACGACAACTGGCAACAATTAATATTGGACCTGGGTCATCTTTTCCAGGAGTTCAAAGTCACCAAGTTAGCATAACGTCTTCCATGGAACAGCAGTCATTAGCAATTGCTTCTATTTTAAGCTACCTCAATCTGGGCTACATCAGTGTGGTTTACAGCGCTGATATGCAGGGTGAAGAAGCCTTTGGAATTTTCATGGAGAAAATAAACAACGAAGAAGCTACTTTGTGTGTTGCCAAGGCATACGCCATGAATAATCCAACAGAGATTGTAAAAGAATTAGACAATGTGGCTGGATCTAGGGTGGTGGTGCTTTTCACTGATGCTAAAGATACCAGGGCTCTATTTGAGACAGTCAAATCAATGAGCAAGCAAGATAGATTTGATTGGATTATTAGTGACAGAATTGATCCAGTAAGTGATATACCTGAAGGACTACAAGAAATCACCAGGGGAGCACTGCTCCTGCGACCTCACGGCAGACCGGAAAGTGCAGTCATGGAGGACTTCAAGGATTACCTCTCCTCCCTAACAGTCGCAAATCACGGCGATATTCCTGATGACTGGTTTGATGAATTTTGGCAACAAAGTTTGAGGTGTCGTTTGGAGAACTCATCTGTGCCGCTACAGAATTTCTCCCAACCTTGTCGAAATGATGCAAGACTGACAATGGATCTTCTTGAAAATAATGGTCAACCAGCAGGGGTATACCAAACGATTCTTGCAACTTACATGATCACCCAGGCTGCCATCAAACTGGAGGATCAAGAGTGTGAGAATAGCAATGGTGATTTGGCAGCTTGTTTAGTTTCGCGACAAGACAGAGGAGATCTAATTTACAAGTCACTCCTTGATTCAAGACTTGTCAACAATATTCACTTCAACTTCTTGCAAGATGGATCTGGCAGTTTGGGTTATGACATCAATAATGTTCATTTTGACAAGGGCATAGATTTGCAATCTCAATACAAGGTCAGATAGTTTTTCAAATATATCTCTTCAAATCAAATAACAAAGTATGCACTAACTATACATATGAACAAAAATCAGGATTATCAGCCAATTTTTACCATAATTCTAATTAGTTTTCAATAATGATTGCAGCAATAATTTCTAGATTGACATGATCAACAATTTAAATATAAAGAGGCCTCGGCTGTTGGTCAATGTATGTGTGATTGTATTTCAGTTCAGCAATTTTCTGGCATTACTAACAAAGGAGAGTGGATAGAAATTTGCCTGCTTAGTGGTCCCTTTAAAGTAGACGAATCTCAAGTGCTTACAAATGCTTTACATTCAGCTGTTTTCAGAGTGTCAATGATGTCATTGGAGGTGTTGTTGCTATCGCCAGCATTGAAAAACGCTGCATTTTCACTGACTCATCGGTCACCCAATGACATGTATATAAACCTTGTGATGTGTATCACTGCTATGATAAAAAATAGAAGTGGTAGCTTGTGAGTCAGAAGCAGTGCACTGGACGAGTCACAATTCTAACTCAATGCTCTGACAATTGACATACTGCGATCTGCGACAAAAATGCCTCATTTACTAACAATATGTCCAACTTTTTTGCTATTTTTCAGCTTCAACCACCCCAAAGAAACTTCTTTTTTTTTACTGCAAGATCTGTACTCATTCCCAAATTCCGTGGACAAGCTTTTTTGTTGCAAAAAATTTCAACACTCCCACCAAATGATTTTTTTAATGTTGGTAGTTTTGTAACTGCCCACTTCATCGTGCAAGTGTTTCTTTTGTTTCAAATCAGAAACAATAATACAAATCATACATGTTTCACTGATTATTACAGTTTTGTAAAATGGTGAAATGTTTGCACTTGTAGGCTTATTACTCATGGAGAAGCGTGTGAGGCCATTTGTAATTATATGGTTTGTATGGGCTATGAGTCAGTCACAACTCAATGAATAATACAAAGCATTATTGGCATTTAATATGCCAAGTATGGGGACTGACATCACTAACTGCCTGCAAGAGCATTTCTTGTAAGCACTTGAGACTCGTATACTGTAAAGCATTTTCATATTGAATGGGAACTTACCCTATGATATTATTTTTGTAGTGAAGGCATTGTATCATTTGCTTACAACTCAAAGGTATAACATAATATCTTGATTTCAGCTTGGTGCGTGGAATGTCACGCTAAAGTCTCTCTCACTGAACATCACAGCATTTAAGACATATGATGAGTATGGTACGGAGAAAACCTCATTGCCTGTTTCACGATGTCCAACATACACATGTTTCTGCCACAACCGCCAGCGTATCAATGGCACTTCTGGGGCTGGAGCGGAAACTGGGGGAAGTGTGATCCGTGAGTTACACAGCGTCGACCATAATGAATACTTCCGGCAGACATGGGGAATAGTTGTGGCGGCTGTGGCATCAGTCGGCATTGTCTGCGCAATCTCATCCTTCATCTACCTAGCCATATTTTACCCCTTCAAAGGTGGCACCACTGTATTGGGCTACTTGTTGCTCCTTGGGGTGTTGTGCATGTATGTGCTAGTCTTTGCATATCTTGTCCATGCCAGTAACACTGTCTGTGGAATTAGGAGATTCTGTGTTGGATTTGTCTATGCAATATGCTTCAGCTGTATGATTGTAAAGGTATGTTATATTTGATGTATTATTACCATGCAATTGAAATATTATACAATTATGGACTTGGATTGAGGTCAATATCAGGTTTTACGGACCTGACCGGTGATATTCACCGAGGCAAAATGTCAGGTGAAAGTATTTCACTTTTGTCTCTTATTGACTGAAACTGAAGTCCACAATTGTTTTGTTCCATGACACTTTTTTTTCTTTGGAATAATTATTTTAGAATTTTTTTTCTTACTTTGGAATTTTTTATTTTATTTTTCTCCATAGATAAAGCACATTACAACTTTGACTGAATTGTTCTGCATTAACACTGTTTTTCTCCTGCAGGTGCTAAACAACTGGCGCCTTGGGGCATATGTTGCAGAGTATGTGCCCCCCTCCAAGGAGCGCATTGCCCACCCCTTCAGCCTCTTTTTCATCACTCTCTTCCTTATCCTGGTGCAAGTCATTATTGGAATTATGTGGCTGGTCCTCAAACCACCTGTGGTAAGTGACACATATGTAAATTGCATAGATTTTACGTGATTCGTATGATAGAATTGTTAAATAAATATAGGAACATCATCATTTTGTACAACTCACTTTTCAGTCCTCCGGGTAGGGGAGAGCGGGGCACCATGAGCCACGGGGCAACATGAACCTTGGCCCCAACAAAAAAAAAAACGGCGAAATAGAACTGCTCGAAAGAAAGACCATATATTTCTTTATAAGTGTAGAACTTGCTAGGGTAGCAATCACAATCTTTCTTTTCAAAGTAGGACCAAGAAAAACTCTTTTGACAAGTGAATTTGAGTGAAAAGTAAACATATTGGGCAGTGGAACTTTTACTTCTGGTACTTGAACTATTTCCGGCATTGTCGTAAAACTTAGTCTTCTTATGAAGAAGCCGGAAATAGTTAAAGTACCAGAAGCAAAAGTTCCACCGCCCAATATGTTTACTTTTCCCTCAAATTCACTGGTCAAAAGTATTTTTTCAATTCTTGGTCCTACATTGAAAAGAAAGATTGTGATTGCTTCCCTAGCCAGTTCTACACTTTTAAAGGAATATATGGTCTTCCTATCGAGCAGTTCTATCTCGCCGTTTTTTTGTAGGGGCCATGGTCCATGTTGCCCCGTGGCTCATGGTGCCCCTCTCTCCCCTAGTTTCTTTCTCCAGCCCAAATTTATGAACATGGAGTGAGCTGTCACACTTCAAGGTTGCCTCGAAATTTGCCTGACAGCTATCGCAACAGTTTCAGGCAATGTCTCTTGCCAAGCTTCAAATTTAACTGCAACAGGCCATTGTGATTGCGTGTGTTAAATTCACTACATTGAAATAATCTAATTGACTTATTGAGCTATATTAGGCAATATTGATTGCATTTCTTCATTCTTAATAGTTGACATCAGAGGCCCACTCAAAGGCTGAATTGCCGTTCACTTTATCAAGTGGGTTTTACTTTCAATACACAACCTCACATGATCAAACGTAACTATATTATAATAGACATAGTGGCCTAGGTCAATTAAATGCGATAAACTGACAAAAAATATATTAAAGTTACCTTTTATTCTTGTTAAAATGGTCTTGAAAAATACTGTACTTTTTTGTGCTGACTCATGCAGACGTGCCTCACACAAATATCAGAGGCCAAAGTCTCCCAGACCAAGACATTGACTTTAGAGACTGACCCATCGAGACCTTTGACTCTGTTTGATATTGATGTCACAAAGCCATCTACAGTTCTTTTTGAAAAATACCTGATTAAATTATTTTTTGGTTCCAGGCATACTTGTCATCAGAAGGTCTGCCTCGTTGTTCTGATTCTTTCTCTGGTGATTCGGACGCAGAACTAGTGGTGTCTCTTATTTACGTCATGATGCTCATAATCGTCACCTTGGTCTTCTCTGCTGTCACTTGGGATTCAGAGGAAAATCATCGAGAATCGTGCTGGATTCTGATAGCGACCTGCTTTACCATTGGAATTTGGATTGCTTGGACTGTTATAACAACTATGACAGAGGTAGGCATAAGGGTCGGTGTTACACCCAATAGGGTGCATCGTCTGCCCCTATATCTTCAAAACATCATGCACTTTTGCATGATTGTTCCCTTGTATAAAAGAATCCCTGCAAAATTTAGGGAGAAAATTCTAATGCCAAAGGGTGGCACAACAGCCTTGAAATTTCAGTATTAGGTCATATTTTGGCGATTCGCGGTTATAAATAATATTGTCAATTTTAATTGAAAAGATTTTTGGATGTCACAGTTAGATTCCTTAGAAAGAGAGCTTTTATTTGAATACCAACATCAATGGTTTCCATTGAGTAGAAGGTAAAATTGAGTAGAGATATTTTCATTTTTATCGGATAAAATGCGATAAATCAAAAAAAGGATTGTCAGTATGACTTATGGAACTCAAAGAAGTCTAAAAAGTGGGGATATTGTCTACTACATCATCTGATGAAACCTTGATGGCATTATGGTGTAGTCAGAAGACAAGCAAAAGCAGAGCGGTGTTTCAATGAACTCTTGTATTTCTCATATTTACATGTAATTTATACAAATTTGCACATTTGAATTTGATGAATAACTATCTAGAGAAAATAATACTTTTCCTACTTTCTTCAGCAAGTGTTCCTTATATTTTATTCTAATGATTACGTGAAAGTTAGGGAAAAGTTGACCTTTTAAGTTTTGTCATAATAGTCAAAAACTTTCGGCTTTCCAAAAAACTTAAGGATAAAAAATTTTCAGAAATATAGCTTTCTACCATTCAAATTAAAGACAATTTTCTTCTAAGAATAATGGTATATGAATTAGAATCATACTTACAGCCTACCATAAGCCAGATATTTATAACCGCGACTTTTCAAAGCATCAATTTATTTTACTATTTTGGACTGAACTTTTACACGAAAGTGCCACCGTAAAGCCTCATTCGATCTTATTGAAATTTTGCAGAATGTGTTTCTATGGACAAAGGAACAATATGGCAAAAGTGCAAATGAATATTTCATTTTTTTCATATTTAGGGGGCAGACGATGCACCCTAACACCCAAAGACATAACATGGGCCATTCTAGGCAGCCTGCCATCAGTTTTTAACCGTGATTTTTAGCTCGTGTGCTTTCTTTGAAAACAAAGAGCTATTGTCATCACTCGATCGTCGGTGTCGTTGGTAGTGTGCCGGTTAAGGTTTTTGTAAGTATCCAATTGTGACCTTAGTATTTCACTTTTGAGTTATGAAATTTGGTACAGGTAATTGACCTTGGGGTATTGATCTGGAACAGATTGAGAAATTCAAGATAGCTGCCATTTGTGTAGGCCATTTCGGCATCTTTCATTCTTGAATTGCCCACTGTGACCTTAATATGAGGTTATGGATTGGGAACATGTCAAGAAATCCAAGATGGCTGCTCAATTCACCACTACAAAATGGCCGCCATTGTTGAATTATCCATATTAAGCTTAGTCTTTCACTTCCAGTTATAAAATTAGATCGAGGTACTGGCCTGTTGGCGATAATCAGGTGCACTTTAGGGGTACAAGTTTTTGCAGGGTCACAACCCTGTATCATATTGTGATGAACTTGTGCTAGGAAACACGGAAAATCAATGTATTTTTGGTATTTGATCAACAAAGTTCACCCATGACTCTCATTAAAATTTTTGCATTTTGTGTCAATTTGGCGCATTTTCCGAGAAATGTAAAAGTGGTTGGATCATTAATGAAATGACTTATATTTTGGAATCATATAACTTATAGCAACTAGAAGAGCAACTCTTTATATTTCAATGCAATTATAAAGCAATTCATACTGGGGAAGGTTGCAGAATATGGATTTTTTCAGCTACAAAAAGTCATAAGTAAGAGTGAAGTGCAATCGCAAGTTTCCTTAGTTTTTGCGTTTGGTGTGCAGTTCTTTCTTGACCTTAATTGTTTGTTCACTGCATTGATTTTATTTCTCCTGATGTTCAGTCTTGATGGCTCTTGCTTTCAGTGAGTTTCAAGGACTTCAAAGTGTCTTTCTAGGAGGTTTGTCTTGCAACAAGGCTTGTGAAAGCTTCACATTCTCGCAAGCTTGATACATTTGATCGCTGATCCAGTGGTCTGCCCAGTTATCGGAGATAAAGTGACAGAATCTAAGCAGTCTTTCCCTCAAATATGACCTCAGATAAAAGGCCATTAAAGCTAGCATTTCTCAGGAATTCCATTTGTCATTAATTTTACTGATATTTGGAACTTCTGAAATTTGAAAGGGAAGACTTGTTTTCGTCAAAGAAACAGAAACTTCTTAATAATTATTTGTCCCACCAGTTTGATCATTAATGACATGTGTTCCATTCTGGAGTTAATAATGTTTTACTATATATCTTTGACAAATATATTATACATTTGGTGACTTCATGCAGTCCGCCGGATCCTGATCCATGAAAATGCATGGAATTCACTCTAAAACATGGTGATGACAATTGACAAATTGTATATCACAGCTTTGGCTCACATACTATTTCTGTAATCCAGTCAATTACTTGCATCTTTGCCTGTCAAAGAGCTTGATAGAATACAGCTGAAATTTGTCATCTGCATGAGCCATTTAATAATTGTGCTACAGGCTCATATTTTTGTTTTTTGCACTAATACGTCATACTAATGTAGCACATTTTCGACCTTGGATCATGTCACTTGCTCAAAAAACATTGGAAAGTTAAGTTAAATTTTCCCCAGCTGTATAAACTGAGTTGATAATAGTGCCAATCTGTCTTTTCTGCCTTCAACTGATTACCCAAGAAACAGGTACCACCAACAACCTGCTTCTTGAGAGCAATTTCGCTTCTGCTGGCCAGTGAGACTTCCTTTCTGCAGGCACAATGGCACATGACTTCCAGATTAACGGGAATGGACTTGTTTCTCTTCCATTTCTCTTTGTTCTTCCGAACAACTTCAAAACTTTTTTGATGGATAAACCTACCATGAGCAGTGGCCAGCGAATAAAATTCTGAATCTGTGCAGAAATCTCACAGTCTCACTCAAATTTATGGAGACCCGAATAGTAGATTAGATATGAGATTTTGTAACCCTATTGATTTTCATTTGAATGTACTAGCATGACTTTTTAATAAATACTATTGAACTTAGTATTATTAATTGTGGATTTAGTCCAGAATTATCAATCACTAGCAAAAAAACTAGTTTTTGATACTTTTCTGATATTTATCACACATTTTAAAATTTACATAATTATAAATGAAATTGATTTCAGATTTTCCTGAAAATTCATTTTTGGCATCTTGAACATGTTTTCTAATATTTACTCATAAGTGGCAGTCACTTTGACAAAAATCTAAGAAGTACTGATTATGAAAATAAGGGAGTGTCCCGATTCACCCCAAATCGTGGGGTGAATTGGGGCAGTGGTTTTATGGGCCTTGAGCATTGGACATTTAAGATATCATTTCGAGCTCTTGGGGATACTTAGACCTTGTGCCTAGACACAATTTGACACCATATTTTGATTTCTGAGTTTATTTTTGTTCATGCTATGACAGAAAAACGGCCAATTCTGTCCCGATTCACCCCATATCATGGTACTGCTTTGAGATAATTTTGAATGATTGTTCTTTCGATGAGGGGTAACATTTTAAACTAATTTCAGATGGTGTACAGAGAACCAGCTCTTGCCATAGGACTAGTGCTCAATGCCACTCTCCTACTTCTGTGCATATTTGTTCGCAAGATCTATTTATTGATTCGATATAGAAAGGATGAGGAGGAGAGGAAGTCACAATATGCTGCTTCATCAATTCACGAGGCCCCTTCAAAAGGTAGGGTCAAACTTTACAATATGTGACAGCAATTGAGCACCTTAACTGTAGGACCACCGAAACCCGTAAGTTTATATTTTGAAAGGTGCGTTGATCATAGAACTGTACCTGTCTACAAGTGGACCGCTGTTACATTGCCACTTCTTTTTCCAGCCTTGACAATCAGAACATATGCTGTCATGTGTTGCCACCTAGTGACTAGTGTGCTATTCCGCGAGCTCCTGCAAGCGGTCCACATCATTTCTGTCTGAGGAACTCACACAATTTTGTCTGGAAGAAACCGGGGCTATTCTGAGTGTGCTTATGGCCTTGTCTACTTCCTTAGAAAATGTGATTGCCGAGTCTGACTCTGATATACATCAATGTTGAATAGAAATTTTGTGAATGTGCAATGAAATTGGAACTATTACTTGGGACAGCAATGCTGTAGCATGCAAAATCAACTTTTGTGTCGGTTGGCAGCAGCATGCAGTTCTCATTTCACCAAACTGGAACTGTACTATGATTTGATGCTGTGAATAAATGTATAGTCGCTGTCATATGAGTCAACTGAAATTCTTGTGAATTCTTTAGAATAGATAAATAAATTTAACAATCAGAAATTAGATGCAACAATAAGCTGCGAAAATTTTGAGCAATTTAAAATTCTGGAAGTCCGCTGGTGGACCTCACTTTGTACTAGGTATACCAATGGCCAAAATGTTTGCAAGTTGGAAAGTTAAAGACAATAACCTTCCGGCATGTGACCAATGAGGATCGCTCAACGGTGGCAGCAATCAATGAACTGAAGAACTCAGACTGTGGAATTTTTAGTGACTATGAAAGGCTTAACTTTAGCACATATCTGTGTATATCATAAACATAATCATGTAGTTTATTTTGATTTTTTAAATATATATTTTTGTACAATTATCATTAGTATTACAACATTTTTGATAGTTCTTTTAAATGTATTTCTTGTACTAATCTGTATTTTTTTAAATGTATACCATGATATCAAATTCATGTGTATGAATAAAGATATATATATATAAAAGCCCCATCCATGCAAATTGGAAAGTTAAAAGCCCCATCCAATGCCTGGACAATTGACCAGATCAGCTGAAAATTTGAGAAAAGTCATCCTTTCATGTTCCTGCCCTCATATGAGGAAGCTAAGATGAGCTTTGGGGCAGGTAGGATTCTTGAGGTCTGATTCCCCCATGCTGGCCAATAGCCATGATAATCGAACATTTGTTTTCTTTCTTTTTTTCAGTGAATGAAGTGTATGGAACGCTGTACCCAAATCATCTATATGTTGACAACCCCGTGATGAATGGTAGTCATGAAAAACTGAGCCACCCTGGCAGTGGGATTGTATATATCTATGATGGACATCACCCTTGTAAGCATAACAGAGCATGACAAATGTTGACATAAACTAGATGTGAAGCGCTTAAAAGCTAAACAATTATTCCACATTGCACTCTAGGGTGCCTCATTTTAAAAAATGTTTTGAAATTCCCACTACCTGGTATTTCATTGTGTTACTTATATATCACAATACAAGGCCATGCCAATTTTCAACAAAAATATTGACATTTAAAGGGCGTTCAAGAGCTCTGAAGATAACAGGGTTGGAATGGGGCTTTTTGGCCCATTTTCGTGTAGAATATGTGTTTCTATTCTTATTCTTATCATTGTAACAGTACAAATCATCCAAAATGTCAGCGTTTATAAGTCCGAAAATATAAAAAATGTATTTCCAAGCAAAAAAAAATATTCATGGTAATCTTGTCAGTATTTAAGTATTTTGCTGTGATTTTTGGTGAGAGTGGGCCATTTTAATGCTGAAAGGAATTAATACACCATGAGATTGGATCAGTTCTACTTTATTTCTACTCTCAATCATTCAGCCTGCCAGCCAAGGCAGTGGCGTCAGTGTAGGTGGGGCTGGAAATCTTCTGTGAATTGCCCCACCACTTCAAAAATGAAACTGACGCCCCTACTCAACAGTCTAGGAGGCTCAACTATAGATGCTAGGCCCCTAGGTGGCTTAATTCTGTATTCAACCATAAATCAAATACTCCTGAGATTTTCATGTTGTACATTCAGGCTCAAAATTTCAGCAAAATCACTAAGTCCAGAAAACTTTAGCAAAATCACTAAGTTCAGAAAATTTTAGCTAAATCACCCCCAAGTCCAGAAAATTTCGGCAAAATGGCTATGTCCAGCAAATCTCAGTAAACCAGCTATTTTCAGAAGTCTCAGGATGCAGCTGGGTCAAAATTTGAATACCTTGAAATTTCAGCTGAAAAAATCTGAAAATTTTTCGGTCCAGAAATGCCTTTTAAAGTCGGCATTGGGTAGGTCAAACAATCAGCTATCACTGCACTTTCATGTCCAAGGGTCCCAATTCACTGCTGATCTGTACTGAGGTGATAAATACAGCTGTGATGTTTTTTGTCTGTCATTGAAATCACACTTATAAATGAAAAATCCTGATCACTAAATAATCGATTACCAATGATTAGGCAGATGACTTGCAAATTTTGGTCCAAGTTCCAGGTCTCTGGCACCAATTATTTTTGAGATAATGGATTTTGGTCAATTAAATACCGAATATGTTCGTCAATTAGCATCATGCATATAACTTGAAAACCGCACCACTTAGAGCTGAAGAATGTATTACCGACGTATGGGAAAGTGGCTATTCTGTACACATTGAGCTATATTTTAGGTCTCTATGACCAATAGTTATTTAGATAGAACATTTTCTTGAATGACAAATTTACAAAAACAAAAATACTATTTTCACCAGTAGTTTGGATTCTGAATAACAAAAATGATCTCCACAACTCCCTCTAGTGCCCAATGTCTTTGCTGAGCCATATTTCAGGTACTAGACAATGGTAAAATGTCACTGGCACCCAATATTTGATTAGTAGGGGAGAGCGGGGCACCATGAGCCGCTTTTCCGAAATTAAGCTCTTGAGCCTAAAGTTTCAATGGTAAATGGCTGGTTGCTTTATATAATCATAGCAATACCTCTTGGCTACAATATCCAGTGTTGTTAAATTATATTCTTAATTCTTAAATAGCCAAAACATTGTCTTTAAAAAATGAAGTCTAGCGGCTCATCGTACCCCGACCCTGGGGCACCATGAGCCATGGCATGGGGGGCTGTTTACGTACATGTATTGTCCTTCTCATTCAACTGTGAAGAACTGATACCTCATAAACCAGATGTTTTACTTGAAATTTTCCCTTGGCATACACCACATTATGGATCAGATTGATTTTACATATTTTTCTATGAAATTGCAAAAATGTGTCCTAAACAGCTGCTGATGTCTTGCACTATATTTCTGGACTTACAACAGTAGAGTTGTTGTTACAATTCAGCTTTAATTGTACATTAAAACTTTATAGAAAATGGCTCATGGTGCCCTATCCCCATGTGGCTCATGGTGCCCCATTTGTAAATTTCATTTATTAGTGCATATCACCATTTTCCAGTTTATCATAGTGTCAATGTTATGACATCATCCTAGCACATGCCTTACCTTCCCTAAGAAGACTAAGTTTTATGATGATGCCGGAAATAGTTTACCAGAAGTAAAAGTTCCACCGCCCAATATGTTTACTTTTTACTCAAATTCACTGGTCAAAAGTATTTTTTCAATTCTTGGTCCTACATTGAAAAGAAAGATTATGATTGCTACCCTAGCCAGTAGTACACTAATAAAGGAAAATATGGTCTTCCTATCGAGCAGTTCTATCTCGCCATTTTTTTTGTAGGGGCCATGGTTCATGGTGCCCCATGGCTCATGGTGCCCCGCTCTCCCCTAATCTCAGAGAAGCATCAAACTTCATACTAAGCATGTCAGATGCTAGGAAAATGCAAAAATGTTATAAATGTAATATTCTGCTAAAACATTAATTGATAATATATATTCAACCAATTTCAAACCCAGTTACCTGCAACAAAATTTTAGTGAGGTAAAGGCAATAAGCCATTTTTGACATGATGCTAATTAATGACAGCGCGATGCTAATGATAATTAAGGCAAAAATCTTTGCAGGGACCGCTGCAAAGCTGGTGGCCTGACAATATGTGCATGCAATGACCTTATTAACACCAGAAACATGTTCACAGTGATTTTGGTTCAGTTGTATATGCAGTCAAAATAGAGCAGGAAGGCATTTGCTAATGACAAATTGAGATAGGACACCAGACATGCCATCAAAAATACTCTTTTTTTTGGTTTACATAAATGATACAGAGCTACAGATATTTCAGTTATTTTCTTGGGTTCTCAGACAATGTCAGACACAAGGTTTTCTCAGAGAATGTGTGTCCCTTTAATATTTATTAAGAAACAAATCCGGTGTGATGCTAATGACGCAATATTGGAGACATTGACACAACAACCTCCTGCTCTTATACAGAATATTATATCAGCTATTGGTAACTAGATTTTAGAAGACTGCCAGTCAAGTCTCCATGTATGGGAATTTTTTATCTGATCAGGATCCTGTACTCGTTTTTTTTTTATGCGATCTTTCAAAGAAAATGTTGGTGGAGACAAGCCATTTTCAGGGGGGTTGGTCGCATCAATGCTATTCTTCGATGGGATAAAAATATTCTGCCACATATTTTTTGTGTTATAAATTTTGCTAATATCCTTGTCTATGACAAATGACAACAAGAGGTCTTCCATGTGCCTTCCTGCCATCATGAATTATTGTTAAACACTGGAGACAAGAATTTCAGACTTACCAAGTTTTGACCCAGCTATGATCAAAATTCTCAGACAGAGTTCTACGCAAAATTTGGTGAAAAGTACTAAGTCCACAGCGGCGAGAAAAACTGACAGAGTTTCACAATGTCGCCAGAATGGCTATGTTCACATACCACCTTAAAGAACATTATCTTATACATGTATTTCACTGAAAAAATCATGGTTAGCCCAATAGGCTTTTTCTACACAGTCTTAGCAAATAGGCATTCTTGTCCTTTCAAGATGTTGTAAAAAAGGCAAAAATGAAGAAAATTATTTACACCAGCATACCTGTCCTTTCCCTAATTTCTCAATAAAGCCAGTTATACACTACCCTCCAAAAGTTTGAATACACCTGGAAAAGTGAGGTTTCTTTCAAAAATACTTCATTTTTAATGGAATTTTTGTTTTATATTTACATCAAACAATATGAGAAGTCACACTGAAGTCATAAGTTGTCTTTATTTTGTCATTTTAGGTCATTTTAATTGAAATTTATGGCCTTTCTCGATATCCAAAATTATGGTATTTTATTTAAAAAATGTCACAGCCCAATAATCTTCTAGGTTTATGAAATCTAATCACATTTAAGTATTTCTAAAGTTGTAACAGGATTGTAACAGTAGTTTTAACCCCAAAAAGACATTTTAAAAATTGGACATTGACCACTCAAAACTACAAAATTTAGATAATTTCGGGTCCCCATGAAGTATAATCATAGAATGTATATTCTCAAGTGAAAATTATTTTATTTGAGCTATTTCGGCATTGTTTTGACCGAAAACTAGCCAATATCAGTATTGTTGTCCAATTTTCAAAGGTCATTTTCTGGTCTGAAACGACTGGTAAAATCATCACAAACCAGTGGAAATGTGTAAAAAATGATAAAATTTCATAAATATGGAAGGTAACTGTGTTTTTATGGCTTTTCATAGAAAATTATAAAATGGGATATCGAGAAAATTACATAAATTTAAACCAAAATGATCTAAAACCATGAAATATGGACACCTATATGGCCTGAATGTGAACTTTCATATCGTTTGATTTAATTATAAAACGAACATAGTGTTGATGATGAGGTATTTTTGAAAGAAATCTGACCATTTCTGGTGTATTCAAACTTTTGGAGGGTAGTGTATGGACAAATGTATTTTAGGAATTGATATACTAACCGAGCTCTAGCTTGAGACAAAGGGTTAATTTAATAATACTAGTAATATAAAAGAAAAGAAAATTATTCTGCATAGATGTCGAATCGTAATTACTATAGCAATACATAATGTAGTGAGAAAATAAACTTCTCTGTTTCGAACATCCGTTCTTGTTTGAAACTTTCCTCACCATTACCATTTGATTTTGGTGATCACTCTCTTGGTATAAGACTAGTTTAAATATGTTGTAGAGTCAATTAAGTAGAATATAAATAATTTGAATTGATAACTTAATTTATAATTGCATCTCCCTTTTCATTTCTCTTTTCAGCCCCAGATGTGGAGTTTTGACAACAATGAGTCTAGAAATTCTTCAAAGAAAATAAATTAATGTAAAATCAGGAAGCAACATTTCGTTTTAATGAGCCTATTATTTAAAGATTGTCTTATTTTTAAGACATATAACTTCAATGTATTTGTTTGTAATGTTGTGTTGGCCTACATCACAAATTTAATTTAATAAGTCCCACTGTATAGGACTAATGTGTTCATAAGCGTTTGTCTATCCATCTGTCCATCTTAGCTGTCTAGCTGTCTGTCTGTCTGGAAGATTGAGGATAAACCACTGCGGGGTTCCAGATCAAACTCAGTAGGATACCACCAAGAATTGATTGCAGTTTGGTTGAGAACCGTGCAGCAGATATGGCATAATGATCAGATTGTCTTGTAAACTGCTCACACTTAAAAATTCACATCTATTAAGAATGACAACTTGGCTCCAAATTCCTCCCAAAACCCACAAAGTGCAGTAAAAATGTTTTGAAGTGGTCTGGGGTATCACTTTCATTTTCATAAACTCCAAACAATGAAGATCAGGAACATGTATTATGGCTCAATTTGGTTTTGACTTTGATTTTTGAAGTGGTCTCACTTATCGTTGCCTTGTCCTGTCATTTCGTAATGTTTCTCAATGAAATTGTGTACACCTTAGGACTTGATATTCAGCAACATCTGGGTCAATTGTTATGGCCATACCTTCATTAGAGGTTAATTTTTAAGCTGCATTTCAGCCAAACACTTTGATATAGAATTCGAGTGGACTGTGGCACTGTGAAAATGGCGCTTCGTGACTCATGATAGCCGATGAAGTGTCATCTTCTCAACTTTCAACATGGGAAACATAGAGGCTGTTTGATTAGTCAAGATCAAGAGAAAGCCATTTGACGTCTCATAACGAATTTTAGAGTGAAAATCAGATGCATAATCCTTTTGTTTGGCTGTCACCAACAAGTGGGTAAGTCTCCTTCAATCAAATTAACATTGAAAGTATTGGGTTTAATCATGACAAATCATCAGCATGATGACACACGAAGTGCCATTTTCACAGTGCCACAGTCCACTCTAATTCTATATCAAAGTGTTTGGCTGTAATAGGTGTGCATTTTTAAGTGTGAGTAGTGTAGATGGTATACATGCTTGATTTATGAGCATGAGAAATAATATGTATACACGTATATCATTTCTCCTCCCTCCTCACTGCAGTGAGACCGTGCAATCTATAGGGTGCTACCTTCATGTTTACATATATTGCAATGCTAGAGAATGGGGATGCAAACTGTGACACTTGAGTTCAACAAAATAGGAAATAACTTGAGATTCATGTAAGAAGGCCTTTGGTTATTGGTTTACGCTAAGGAGATTTACCTAGAGATCAATAATTGCAATGTTTTTGTAACTTATTGCATTTCTTACCTTCAGTGAACGAAGTTTGAAAAAGGTACTATAATCACTTGGGTGATCAGTTGTGTCTTTTGATGGTCTTAATTATTGGTATTTTACACTTAACAGAATATTAAAGATATTTTCTTTCATTTTTGGGCCCAAAATCAGCCACTATTGCATGGACATGATTGATGCTATTTTACAGTGTGTCTGATGAAATTACGCAAGTCGCATATTTCACAGTAGTATGCAAACTTTTGAGCCCAACATCATATCCTTTTCACATAACAACTGGATAGGGCTGAGAAATCTTCCGTGTAATTTTCATCAAGATTCATTGAGGCAATATTAAGTTACGCCATACTTCCAAATATCTAGTCGTCTGACGAAATTACGCAAAATCCACATTTTATTTGGAAGTGCCTTGAAAACATTTTAAAAATTTTCAAATCATTTTGCTTCAATCATTAGCGTTCTATCATTTGTCAACAATTCATGTCAAAAAAGTTTGCTTATCTGCTGCCCATGTCAAGCAATATGTATTAATTGTCTCCATTGGAATAACGTTGATTTTGCATAATTGTTTCAAATTTATGCTCCCAAAAATCTCAAAATGGACTGATCATCATCAAAATTTAAAAGTTACCTTTTTCCATCTATTTATTGCAGTGAAACTGACTGATCAGTTGTGTCTTTGGAATTGACAAACTATATAATTCGAAACTCCACATCCCAATCGCAGTGCTATTCCAATGGCAAGTCATGGAAAGAATTTTTGATTGCATGTAGTTTCAAAGATAGAGATGTTACTTCAGTTTCCCTTGCTATGAGCTAAATAGACAGTATAAGGTAAGTACTAGAAGCATGATTTTAATGATCGGAACCATTTTGAAGTTTTGGGGAGCATAAACTTGATATATTTATGCAAAATCAATGTTATTTCAATGGAGACAATTAATAGATATTACTTGGCATGGGCATGAAACAAGCAAACTTTTTTGAGGTGATTAGTTGACAAATGATAGAACGCTTATGACTGAGGTAAAATAATTTGAAAATTAACGATTTCAAGGCCCTTCCAAATAAAATGTGGATTTTGGCGTAATTACGTCTGACACCAAGATATTTGAAAATATGGCGTAACTTAATTTTGCCTCAATGAATCTTGATAAAAATTACATGGAAAATTTCCTAGCCCTATCCAGTTGTTATGTGAAAAGGATATGATGTTGGGCTCAAAAGTTTGCATACTACTGTGAAATATGCGACTTGCGTAATTTCATCAGACATACTGTAGTTGTGCCTTTTGATGGTCTTATTGATACTTATTCAATACTTTCATAATTATTGGGATAGAATATGTAATTGTTTTTTGTTTCTGGCTCATGGCTCACAGACTATATCACCTGCATGCGTGAATTTGAACCATTACATGTATAAACTATCGTTTTTGTGCCTTTTCGTGGTTTTAGATCCTACAGTTGTACATCTATCTATATTAAATTAGAACATCTCCATTTCAACTCAGTGTCTGCTCTTCTAATTTTCCCTGTGTCTTCCTTTGGCCCTCATGGCAGGACTCTTTTCAAAACCATTGCATTCTTCTTAATGTTATTCATATGCAATACACATGTGGGGAACGCCTGCGAGGTCTCTGCCTGCTGCTCCTTTCTTTTAAGCACGAGCCTTTGTTTCTGGGATCCTTCTGCATCACAGTATTTAATTTTCCGGAAAGTCAATCTGTTCATCCATACATATACATGTATAATATTATGTATGTTCAAACTAAATCTGCAGGTTGCGCAGGCTTATTGCTTAAGGACCCGTTCAGAATTTATGACTGGGGGGTGGGAGTTTTGTCAGAACTTCCCGTCAAAAATTGATACCCCCCTTGAGATTCATGCAGATTTTTAGTATCCCACTCTTAGATTTCATGCGTATTTTTAGTACCCCCCCTCCTCTCGACATGCAGGCAATACACACAATAATGTCATAGATGTGCCCCTTGGACGGTCACGCGCACAGATTAGCGGAGTAAAAAAGCGTGAATAGAGTGAGGGTATGCATGTTTTATCACATATGTTTTGCTAAATTTTCTTCCCCCCCCCCTTGGACATCTTGTAAAAAATTAGTACCCACCCCTTGAAACACGTGTGAAAAGTTAGTACCCCCTCGGCCTAAACTCCCATCCCTCTCCCCCATTCTGAGCAGTCCCTAAATTAATAAATATTTGATTGTAACACAAATGTATTGGAAAGTATTTCTTTTTATGTCCTTTGTAAACTCCAACATTTTCTCTCATGAACAGTTTCAAGTTACTTCAAGGTTGCCTTAAATATGTTACTTATTGCTTTGATGGTTCTAATAGCAGATCGCTTCAAATGTATATTTATGTTATAAACAGAACAGACCCTCGGAAATCACAAAAGCCAAATGAGGCAATAGCACAGTGGCGGATCCAGACAGGGTGTCTTTTGCAAAATTGAAAAATAAAATCAGCTATTCAGACAGATGCATGCAATATCTATGCTGTAAAATTTACACATCGAAAACATAAATGATTTTAGGCATCTGCAGTTCATGCCTAAAAAAGTATGTTTTTAATTTACCCCTAAAGTTGCCAAAATACTGAACCATGTTATTCTTGAAAAATAGTTATTTCTTCAAATTTATTATATATATTTTACTCTTATAAGGGCTTCAGACCCAAAAGGCACTTTAAGGGTATTTTACTCAAGCAATTACAATCAACTTTTGTGGAGATAAGAATATATAGCCATTTTCACTCAAGATTTAGATTTGTTTCACTTTTTCAGTAATTACAAAATAATCATCCCTATCACATAACGTACACCTACGTTATTCACCTTTAAGTAAGATATTGTATTCTGACAGAATATATTATCACCTGGTTGGCTGTGAATATCACTGTTTTCACTCAAAATATTAGGGCCTATGATATTGTAAAAAATACCAACCTTCAAGGGCGATATTTTGGAACAATGGTTATGAAATCTCCGGCATTTCAGATGCCTGATGACGTCACAAACCAAGCAATGGCCAAAACAATAGAATTGTGACGTCACATCCATTGTTGCTCCATGGTGACGTCTCATTTTTGTAATGGCAGAAAATTGTCTCTCTTTATAGGCCTAATTGAAAATTTGAGGTAAAACCAGGTGATAAAAACAAAACAACCACGCGTCAGGGCACTTCATACAATATCACTCGCTGTTGTGTGAATTAATATCACTCTCGCCCTGCGGGCTCAAGTGATATTAATTCACACAACAGCTCGTGATATTGTTACTCCGTGACCCTGACTTGGGTTGTTTTGTTATAATATTTATGTGCTATATTTTACTTTCCCAGTGATCTGGAAGCGTATAAGTGGCATACTTTTGTTCTGAATGGTCCCTGTTCTGTTATTATTTTCTTTGCAATTTAACTTTTCATACCCCGAAATTTGACCAGGAACAATAACATTTGAAATTGAGATAATATAATTATACATGTACAGTAATAACTGTATAGCTAATGTTTGAAACAGATTGTCTTTTAAGAACTTCTCAGAAAAGAAAACTTGTGAATTTTACTGATTTTAAAGCGTTTAAACCCCTCTGAAAGGTTTATAAATTGTCTCATGATGACAAAAATGTGTTATTTTATTTTCTGGCGTACAAATACGTGCACTGTGGTTAAATTTTTGGACAATACATGGAACTTTTATGACTTTTAAAGGCAAAATGTGATTTTTGACAATTTATGGCATTTTGAATACAATATGTTATAGTGAAAATCTACTATAAACAGCCAAAGATATATTAATGTTCCTTTCTGATGTCCTGAACTTTAATGCCAATATAAATATACCACTTTAGCCAATACCATGGTTACGCCACAGACAAAAATAATCTTAGAAATCTAAAATGTTCAATATTTTATTATTTTTTATATGTCCGTAAGATGAGGAGGAATGTCTAATAGTTAGCTATTTCTCTACAAACTTTCATGGAGCTAACACCAAATTGACAGAATCATGCTACATTGAAAAATAATTATTTTCTTATTTTTCAAAGTGTGCACTTTTTATGTAGCTGAGAGCAATTAGACCTTCAAAAGGCCCATCTTGTGTATTTGACACATCCTATAACCAAATTGTGTTATTCTGATTCAGAAACAAAAAATATTAATTTTTTCCAATTTTCCCTCGTTACTGAAAAGTATCAGCGGTGTGTGAATTTGACCACCAAAAGGCACAACTGGATTCTAAGGTCTGCTAATGTGTTACAAATAACAAATGTACCTTAGTGTTTGCATGACGACCAAGGACACATAGGTGGACGTAGTGTTGCAGACGCGAATACACAAAAGTGACTACGATATTTTTTTTAAATCCAATGCATAGGCATCACAATTGTTCACAACAGTTCTGCACTAGAGCACTACTAGTGGTGCAGATACACAAGGTGGGAAAGTCCCCTGAATCGACCACCCTGCAGTAATGTTATGCCAATGGGGTGCAGGGTCTCTGATTCAAGGGAATTGCCCAGACTTTGCCACCTTCCTTGTACTGTTTTAAAAGGTGGCCAGTATCATGCAGGCCATAGAGCACATGTCACCTTTTCAAAACACTTAAAAACGATTTTTTTCTTCACTATTTATTTTGCATTTGCTTGAGCTCAACGAGACACATTCTCCCAGAAACCACTAATTCGCAGCTTCGAATCAAAATATTCCAATCCTTCTAGTACCTCAATTAGAAGTGATGATACGTAATAGTGACATTTAGTGGATACATCATGTTTCCTACAGACCTTTGTACATAAAATAACAGAAAAGTCATTGACATAATTTTTTTATAAAACATGAACATCTCACCTTGTTTGTCATATATGTGTGTCAATACCTCATAACGAAACCGTGAAATGAGAAAATTTCATTGTTAATAGCTTCGTCATTCTATCATCTGTCCCCATGCTGGAATGCCACATTCGCTATTGTAAGGTTTGCTGTTTTGCAGCCTATATTTTAATAAATATTTCTCAATTTTGTTTGTATATCTTACATGTTATTATGCATATTATGCTTACCAAGGTAATGGGAAACTGTCCTTAAAGGTCTCAGTTGAATGATTAATTCTGCTGTTACCGCTGCTATTCCCATGTGCAGTACCCTCGTGTTTTACTTGTATATGTATTGGACATATTTTAATGCATAACCAAACTGTAATGAGATTATAAAGTTGAGATTAGCAAAAAATAAAATTCATTGGAGAAGCAGGAAGTTGTTAATTGTTCCTGAAACATGTATCATATTATGGCTAGTGGAAATACTCCATGCTGATTAGCTGAGAGCTGTGCCGTATTCTATGATATTGCGCAGTCTATATTCCATTATTAAAATGGACCAGTACATGGACTAGAACATGGACCAGTACATGGACCATGCAGTACATGGACTAAGTACTTGGACCAAGTACATGGACCAGTAGCTACATGGCATCCTTTGGCCCCCGCAGGTCTCGGGCCTCCTCGTGGCGGTGGGTGGTAACACTAAGGTGAAGACCTCTATCCTTAGTGGCCAACATGAGACAGTGCGCATGCACGGTGTGTCCCCTACCTTACAGGGGAATATCAATGAATATGTCATTTACCATGATTCCAAACCGGATCGTACGTCAACCGGGTTACCAAGGTGCGCGTCCCTCAGTGGGAAACCAGGCTGAGATCGAAAAATTGCGACTGGACTACCAAGATCCCCACGGACAAGTACATCCTCGGATGACTTGAATGACCCTGACCTCCCCTCACACATGTCAAAAGATGAAAATTGCCTTGTAATAAACGGACTTGAGAAATCGCTAGTGGACCTATCAGCAATCGCTGTGTACGAAATTGTTGCAGACATTTGTGACAACACCGTAGCAGATAAAATACAGCGTCAATTCAATGGAACATTTCTCATTCACCCAAAGAATGACACACAAAAAGAGAAACTGACACTTGTCAAAGAAATAGCGCATACACAAGTCTCCATTGAGCCTTTCCAAAAACCAGGCAAAGGCATTATCTTCTCGAAAGAGAGCAAGACATGCTCAGACTCTCAACTGTCGAAGTGGTTCCACAAACATGGCATTACCCAATTCAAACGTTTGTCCCAACGAAATGGCTATGAATCCATAAAACTGACATTCAAAAACAACAATGTACCCAAGAAAGTACCTGTAGCTTTTGAAAAGTGCAGAGTTTGCCCACTCTTTCCCCGACCAAAACGCTGTTTCAATTGCCAATTGTATGGACATATCAGCACAACATGTAGACGGTTCACAATTTGTGCCAATTGTGGTGATCGAGATCCCACTCACACGAGAGACAAACCATGCTTCAGGCCCCCGCATTGTGTCAATTGCCAAGGGGACCACCCTGCGTTTAGCCACAACTGTGAAGTCTTCAAGAGAGAAAAAGAAATTGTACAATATCAGATTGACACAGGATGTTCGTTTCCTGAAGCCAAGCGCATAGTTCAACAGGACATGGACAAAACTGACCAAGACGCAGATTACCCAAGACCAGTTTTACATTCGTCACCACGGAGAAGGATTCAACTTTTTGAGAACCTTTTCAAGGATATGTTTGGGACAATGCCTTCACCAGACCGACCAAAGACGGGAGAAACTGTGAAATATCCTGACTCTGACTTATGCATACCACCCAGTAAAAAGATTCAACAAAGTCAACCATCCTCTCCTTGTGCTCCACGGACAAAACTGTCACTCCAACAACCAAAGAAGAAAGAAACGGCTTCTGAGTACAAGAAACCATCCAAAATAACAAATCGAGACAGCTCAACAGACCAACCATTTCCTTGCACAGACAAGAGAAACATGACAAGCAACAAAAAAACACCTGTCACATCTCACAGACTTAACAAATCAAGAACCTTGACACAAACCAAGTATGTCTCTAAATAGCCCACTCAGGTGCTGATGAGACGTAAAAAACCAACTCACTCACTCACTCACATGGCATCCTTTGGAAATGACTGCAATTTCTGTAAAAATAACTTTTTCGTGGTCCGGTGATCTTTTTAATTCTTGGAGATACAAGAAAATGTTCAAATATGAAGCCCAGAAGAGAATTTGGGCTTTCCAAATCTGGTTTCAGATTTTCTGTAACTTAATTAAAACCGGAGATAAGGCAGATTGAAATTATGGTACAATTCAGAAATATGAACCTTAGAAATCACCGAAAAAATGTAGTTTTCACCGAAAAAATGTAGTTTTCAACTTAAAATCACTTTGGTACAAAAACGGTTCAATGGAAATAGATAGTACTTGGAAGGATTATGTAAGTAGAACTGAGAAATACGTCCGGACAGTTTGAGGCATTAGCATAGTGGTTGATCCAGACAGGGTAATCTGGGGGGCAGGCGTTGTTTTGGCATTTTTGGGCCCGAGTTGCTCTGTTTTTTGCATGCTTGAAAATGTAATTCCCAACTCAGTGGTAGGGGGGGGGCAACCGTGGGCCCCCCAGCCCCCCCCCCCCTCCCTCTGGATCCACCTCTGCAGCATTGTCTGTATTTATAACATCCGCCGGGTTTAACACTTTAACACTTTTTTAGATTTACAGTGCTGCAATACATTTTGTACTCTGCCACACTTTACATGAAATAAAATGAAAATATGGAAATTCAAGAATTTCTTTGAAATAAAAATATGCAAATTCATTATTTATTTTTTTGAGTTTGACCTTGAAAATATGAAAGATGGAAAGGATAACAATTTTGTTAGCTTCAGCGAACACTATTAAAGTAATTAATTTTACCATCATAATTGATGATATCTTTTGAGCCAGTGATATGTCTAAAAGTGACCTTCTGAGATACATTGAAGCTTTCGATAATTTCAATCATTCCATCAAATTTACCAATGAAATTTCTCGTCTGAAATATCATTTCTTGATGTCATGTCTTGCATTGAAAATGGTAAAATTGAATCTTCAATTCACTACAAGAAAACAGATTCTCATTCTTACCTTAGGTATGATTCTCATCATAATGACAAATGTAAAGATAGTATCCAATATTCTCAGTTTTTAAGACTTCGCAGAATTTGCTCAAATGACAGTGAGGTTATCCGGTCGACGTTATTAGGTCAGCTAGAGAAAGAGTTTCCAGTGTAACTCGACAAGACGCACTTAATCTTGTTGTACAGACAACTAATAATTCTAAAATTCCTCTCATCCTCACTTACCACCCTACTAGTATTAAAATCTCCAAAATTGTCAAACGAAACTTACGCATCCTCTCCCATAATTCAGATGTCGGTCAACTATTTAAGGATAACATTCTTACAGCTTACAAAAATTCAGACAATCTTAGCAAGTCACTCGTTAGGAGTAAACTTAAAACTGATGTTCTTCATGGTTCTTTTAGGTGTAGTCGGTCAAGGTGTAACACTTGTCAGTACATAGCCAACATAAACATTGTAAAGGGACCATTTTCTGAGTTTAATGTCAAACAACGCTTTAATTGTGAATCAAAAGGAGTCATTTATTTTATTATTTGTGTGAAATGCAACTCCCTACATATTGGTGAGACAGGTCGCAGCCTTTCGGATCGTGTAAGAGAACACATCAGCGACATCCGAAATGTTAAGATTAGCAAGTATCAGTGTTCTAATTTTAGCTAGGCCGGGTGGTTCTTGTTTTGGATTGGTTAAGTCTTCATAATAATCTGCCCAAACTTCTCTGATGTTGTCTTGATCAGTAATTGTCCTATCGTCGACCAGGATTGTTGTTGTTATGCCTTCACTTCTGTGTTTCACAGCCAGTGATGATATGTATTATAAAAATGAAAATTTGATATATGTTGAATATTATGTATATATAAATTTTACCAATGGAATATTATTTTTACCTTAAGGTGACTCAAGCATAGTGGTTTGATCATGCAGATTTTTCTAAAATTTTGCACAGGTACTCTATGGGACCCATGCATTTCAAAAATGAAAAACAAAAAAATTTCACCGACTCGTTTGGTTGCCATGGTAATGGCACGTTTTGCCTAATGACTGCTTAAAAGTCATAAATTGAGTTTTTGGTTTTGTACCACAGAATAAAGCATTACATGCATTTGTCACACAAAAACGCCAGAAATGTCTTCCCAAGGATTTACACCAATACATTTGCCATAAATTTGAAGAAAAAGGTTAAAATACTTTTTTTTTAAGAGCTTGAAGGGCACCAACTCACTAATTAATTGCAGATTTTGCATGCATCAATTTTGGCAGTTATCAAATTTTAGGAAAACGATCATACAGATTTTTTTTAAAATTTGCATATATCATAAACAAGTTATTGTCAAACAAATGGCAAAACATTCACCGAGTCATTTTTTTACTGCAGTACCATGACTGTGTCAAAATTTTCTTTATTTATTTAAATTGACATTGGTCAATTTAAATAAATAACGACATTTTTTGACACAGTTGAATGAAATTAACGGGGAACATTTTTTGGATAAAGCTGAGAAGCTGAAACTTTAGTCTAGCATAGAATAGATGTTACCAGAGTCCGCGAAAAGTGCTTTTGTCACACAGGACATTCGGGCAGGTAGATCTTGAATTTTACCTGCCCAAATGAAATCTTGTCTGCCCGAATAAAATCTATTGAGCCCGAAATTCCAATATTATTAATTTTTATTTCTGATATTGTACGCCTTCAGAAATGTAACTTTTATTTTGAAAGTTACTCCAAACTTCTCCCAATAAAAATAGAGCCTACTAACTACTGTCAAGAAACTTGAAAAATCTTACACCTGTATAATTTACAAGCCTACAAAATTTCAAAAATCTTCTATTGAATATAATTATATTACTATTACTGGACCAGGTAGGATTTATTTCATATATTTATTGATTATTTAACATTTATTACTATATTCATTAGTATTTGTCCCAAGCTGTCTCTCATTTTTTGGGTGTGTATAAATCACTTTGCATTACTGTAGAAAACCCGTCAGAACCCCTGCTATGATACATACCTTAATATTGCAACCTTGCAGGGCCTCAAATCTTATACATGGTATACTGGATGATGTTGATTTCAATTTGCTGGGTACTGGCTATTATTGTGTTTAATTGCAATCGATTTGACACCCCTGACTCCCAATTTGAATCATTGATGTTTTCAATTGCACTGGCAATTTCAAAGGCCAACACTTATTGCATTGGTTGCTGAATCAGCTTATTGACTCTCCAGCAAATCCATCTATTTTTGCCGGCCACACTCTATTTTTGCCGGTTTTGACCGGCAAACCGGCACTTTTCGCGGACTCTGGATGTTACTGCATTCAATAAAAAAATTATTATGCTTCTAGCTGCATTATATCTCATTTAAATAGCAAATTACTGGCTGCCATGCTGTTGAAAAAGAGAGAACAGAAAATGGTAACGTCACAACTGTTTCAGGGCCTGCAGCAGTTGTGACGCTATGTTGCTAGGCAACCAGGCTGCTCAGAAGTATGTGCAGTGTACCACGCTCGAGTCACCTTAATTGGGGGTGCACCCACCTTTTAGGTAAAGGTATGCAAATACTCGGGTGTATCCCTGTCAAAACCGCTACTCGTTTGTTTTATGTTTAAAAAAAGTTGTTTGTATGTTGCATTGGTTTTGAAGAAAATAAATCTAATCTAATCTAATACGTCGTAAATCAGTTACAAAGATTCTCAGAAGTGTGGATAAAAGGCTGTTAGATATTCCAATTACCAGATTAAGCAATAGCTGGGGTGCTAGGGCTTTTATGATGTTTGGTCCAACACTCTGGAATAAATTTCCTGAGGGCATTAGACAAAAACAGACACTGGAATCTTTTAAGAACAGTCTCAAGACTCATTTATTCAACTTGTATTACAATTAATCTGGCTGATTGAGCGCCACTGACTCGGTGAGCAAACTCTGTTTGGAACTGGCGCTATATAAACCTATTATTATCATTATTATCATTATCATTGCTTAGAAAATATTTTGTGTGAGAAAAAAAAAGATGATATAAATGCCACATGTAACTGATCAGAGTGCAGTCCATGCCCTAATTAGAAAGCTTGTAAAATGTCTGAAACGGTATTCAAAGTTTAAACAGTTTAAATAAATGCCAATCTGTAGTTTTATACAGTATCATGCAAAAAGAGCCCGAATGAATATGTTCTCTAAAGTAATTGTCTCTGTTTATCTTAAAATTCGAAAAAGGGTATTGCTTGTCACACACATAATTGATTATGTCAACCACACAGACTACTGCATATTTAGAATTAGGTTTACCGAGTTAGGTTGCAGACTAAAAGTTATTTTTCGTTGACCCGTGGATCCCTGGTCAAATGTGGTATCAAATAAAGGAAACTTTGAAATAAACTTAAAATGTATAAACATATTTTATTCCATATTCACAGAAAAGGAGTACATGTACTACAGCATAAAATAAAATACTTGTCACACATATTAACAGGCGCCACTAAATATTTCCTCCAATCGGAAATGATTACTTTCGGGACTGCCTGGAAGAATTTTTTTCATCAAAGTGTTCATCAGAAACAAAACTCTGACTCTCATATCATATATTTTAAATAATAACTGCAACTTCCAATTTCAGTTGTTTCCAAAATAAATAAAGAAATTAATAACCTTGAGAAAAGCACTAATCCAAAGTGTATATTCATCATATGATCAATGCTTAAGAGTCTGTAAATTTGATATGCAAAAAGAGATGACCACCGCACTGCGGCGGCACTGTGAATAATGCATTTTGTGACTCGTGGCAGCTGATGAAGTGTCATTTTCTCTTCATGTATTCAACATGGGAAACATAGAGGCTGATCAATAGTCATGAGCAAGAGAAGGCCATTTGCTTTGTTACAACTGATTTTAGAGTAAAAATCAGATGCGTAATCCTTTCATTTGCCTGTCACAAACAAGTGGCAGAAGTCTCCTCAAATCAAATTGACATTGAAAGTACAGTCAAACCTGTGTTAAGCAGCCAGTCAAGGGAATGGGCAAAAGTGGTTGCTTAAAGCGGTGGCTGCTTAATGGAGGTGTGGTTTTTGAGCTGGCTGAAAATCTGCCATTCACAGTGAAAAGAATTTGTGAATGAAAGGCTATATTTTAAGCCACTAAACCATTAAATAATGAATTCCAATTAATTGATTAATGTTTACACACGTGATTTGAATTAAATGAACTTTAATAGAAGAATAGCACATCTAAACTGTATTATTATGACAAATCATCCATATGATGATTCAGGAAGTGCCACTTTCAAAGTGCAATATGGTCCACTCTTTTGGCGCCAAAGTTAGGCCTACAGACGGCAGACGGTAGCAGAATCACACAGTACGGGCCTATACCCAACATTCAAGCAACAAATTATAAATGTATGGAATCACTCTCGTCCCCAATATATCTCAGCTTGGATAAACATTATCATTTTTCCACATTCATAATAATAAAGTTAGGGACCAGCCCTCGAGTAAAGAAATAAATATACTGTACAAATTCATAAATATAAATATTACATAAATTACAAAAAGAAGGTCATACATAAGGCATATCATTTGCAGTTCAGTGTAAGTTTATAGCACAACATACAAACATGCACACAAAAAACAAGCACACAAAAAGTCCAAATAAATTAAGGACAGTAAACAAGAAAATAAATAAAGGAAAGTAAACAAGAAATAAAATTAAGGAAAGTAAATAATAAATATCAAATGTTTTGTAGACATATTCTTTGGCTAGTTGCATAATGTTGATTTTGATGACTGAATTGAAGAAAATCATTTTCAACAGGATCCTCTGCGGACAGAAATGTCATCTAGCCCAATATCACCAGAAAATTCATCCCCTCGAATTCCGATGAAACCGAGCTGCAACAGAAAGAGAAACACACTCAACCATCAAGCTACAGAATCCACTTATCATGTACAACAGAACTATGAACTGTTTCCTGATTCCATGAATTTTACAAGGCTGAGTTTATATGGTTTATGAGACACTATGGCCCAATTTCACCAACAGAGTTATAAGTCTAAGTCTCTGACCTGGACAAAGTAGTTCCAAATTAAAACAATAGGGTCAATTTCAGTGATAAAATGGCAGCACCTCCTCGTAAGCTAAATATTTAAGACCGAGGTTTAACCTTAAGCCTGGTCTCAGCTATGTCTGTGAAATCAGGGGCACTGTCATGAGGTGCCCCTGTGAAATCAGCCGCGCGTACAGATTCGCGCCATTCTGTCACTGGAATGGGGTCATGATAAAATTTGGAACTTCTGTCAAACCAGATCTACTATTAAAGTAAGGCACGAATCTTGTCATACAGCCTATCCTCAAGATATGCAAAAAGAGAGGACCAGTTCACTGTGAAAAATGCATTATGTGACTCTTATATAGCCGATAAAGCATCGTGAATCATGATCATGCATTAAACATCATTTTAGACTAAAAATCACATGCATCATCCTTTCGTTTGCCTTTCACCAACAAGCGGGATTAGTCTCCTTAGATCAAATTAACATCGCAAGTATTGGTATTATCATAACAAATCATCAGTACGATGACTCATGAAGTTTCATTTTCACAGTGCAACAGTCCACTCATTTTGCGTAACAAATTTAGGCCTACAGACTGTACCGAATGTGTCAATTGTCAATATTTAAAGTGACCTACTTGCAATTTGACATTAAGGGTTGGAGAGGAGGGCGTAGAAAATATGTTCTAATGCAATTAATTCCAGATCAAAACACTAAACTGCAAAAAGAGCCAAATCATATCTATAATTGAATGCCATCACAGTCCTCATCAACATTTGTAATAAGGGCTTTGGAGTCGGAGTCAGGAATAAGAGTTGTGGAGTTGGAGGTTTTTGGGTGGAGTTAGAGGTTTTTGGTTGGTGTGGAGGTTTTTGGCTGGAGTCCCGAGTCAAGAGTAGAAAATTAATTTGGTGACTCTTGACTCATAAAAATAAATAGTATAATTTACGAACAACAACGTGAAATATATTCACAATTTTACACAAAACTTCCTCAACTAGTATTCATAGAAAACATCCTATGGATACTTTTTAATTACTTTTTCCCTGCTGTCAACCTTGTAATAGTTGCGTGCAATAATGCCGATAAGTGGAGTCGGGAATCAAAAGTTGTAAGTCATGGGACCTAAAGAGTCAGTCGCTTTTCAGAAAGTGAAAGGAGTCGGGAGTCAGAGAAGACTCACTACCTGACTCGGAAGCCCTGGTTATTATTCCCCTGATTCAAGAAAACACTCACCCTGGAGCCACTGCGAACGTCCATGTCCACTTGTCCTTCTAGCCAATTGCTCGTCTGGTCCTGGAATGGAATTCTCTTTGCCCACACGATGCTTCTTTCTCTGAACTGATTCTCTGTGAAGACCTGCAGCGTGTTGATGTGGAATCCGTACATGTGGTATTTCCACCTGAGACAGTGTGGACCGACTGAGTTGAGGTCTGGTAGACGAATGCTAAAAGGAAAAAGATGGTTGAGATAATGCTATAACACTCAAGTTAGATGTATATTTTGTGGTACCAGTCTTTCAAAGAGACAAGTGCTTGTTGCTGCATCAGAGCTCTTTGCAGATAGGAGGTCCACTGGAAATATTAATTTTCTTATTTGCAAACTGGCCATGCCACGTCATTGACAGTTTTCTGTTGGTCTCCTAATCTTCTTACTTGATGAAGTCATTTAATTAGTTTCTTTATTGAACCAGCTATGGAGAAATTGAAAAATCTCGAAGTCAGAATAAGCCTATATGACAAGATGTTCAGTAATAATGTCAAATTGAATTAATTATAAACAAATATTATATGATAATATATAAATGGGCCAATTTTCTGGTATTACTGTGTCAATGATGGAAATACAATTCAGCAACATGTATTGATGAATACAATGTAGTTTGGTTACAGTGTAGTAATACCAAATTTATGCATCTTACATTGCTTGGTCGTCCCTGCGTCTGGGGTTGCTGGCCTCAATGAAGATGTAGTACTTTCCACTGGAAGCACGATCTGGCCCAGTTTCTTCAGATGGGGTTCTGCCACTGTTTATCGTCCAATCAAAATCGTCAAATCTGTCCTGCGACATGTCGCACCAATCGGAGTATCCATCCTTACTTACAAAGTTGCACGCCCACACCAGGCCTCCTCCCGCTGCAAAGTATTTCAAGTTTTGCCAATGTAATTGAATATCATGTTCAGATTTCTTTCAATATTTGGAATAAAATTCTTCTGAATCATTTTTTTTCAGCAATTGACCGCCTAATCATTAAATAGATGTGTTCGCGTAAAAGGAGTCACTGAGATTTCAAACCTGTAGATATCTTCGTAATAAAATTATGCTATATTAGGTTGTTCCTTCGGCTATCCTCATGAAGTATTTTTCACCATTAAAATACATTTCCACCAAAGTCACTAGTTGCTGTTATGAGTGTATTATCTGATATAGATTCAGATTCAGAAAAATATTCAGATTTTTGTTTATTATTTGAATTAATTATTATATGTAGTAGGAAGAAAGACATCTCAAAGATCTGTCGCTGCAGAGGGGCCACCCCTTTGTCAATATAATAGCATAAAATATGGTAAAATACTGAGTATACAATTATTTCAGATTCAGTATATGATATGTAGTAATAAGATAGGCCGCAATGTAAAATGCTAAATTTATAAGAATAAGAAATGAAAAAAAAAAAAAGAATTGGAAATTTAGCAGATTCCATCAGAAGACAAAAGTTTTATATTCAGAGGACAACAAGCTGTGGTGTCTTTGATTTTGCTTTATTGCTGAAAGAGGCTTAACACAGAGGTCTGAGAGAGTGGAGATGTAGACCCACCTTGCGGTTGTGTGGTAGTGGATGCGGTGGTGGATGCGGTAGTCGTGGTGCTGGCAGTGGAGGTGGATGGAATGGTGGTGGAGTCCGTGGTGGGCATCGGGGTGTAAGGACCGGAGTCTGAAACTAAATCACAAGGAAGTTTTACAGAAGGTTCAACCTTGAAGGAATCATGTTAGAGACATTTCTAATAATTGGTTATAGGTTATTGTCAGGCAGTCTTACTTGGAAAGATTACAATAACAATGTTTTCATACCACAGATAATCAAGCTGGGATAAATGCTTGTTGAATTCAAATGGTCAGAGCATACATGTTGCCTTGTACATACCAGTTCTGACCGTGGCCTTGAATCCAGTGTTGATCAGCTGGAGGTAGCTCTGAGTCACCTCGAAGTCAGTTCTGAAGATGATCACAATCTCGTCATCCTCCGACCTCAGCATCACCTTTGGCGTGTCGTAGCAGCAGAACCTGCAGAACAAGCAACGGCATACAATGAACGAACCTGATGAGCGGTTCATATACATAAGTAGTCCAAATATAGTTCATGTATCATAATAACTTCCATCCTTTTTGTCTAGTACTGACAGAAGTAGTGTACATTTAAATGCCTAATTAACAGACAAAAAAAGTTGCAGCCATTTCTACCCCATATTCCTCAAATATCGTTTTATGTAAAGACCCAATATGTTTTTATCTGATCAGATGAGAATTGACATGCTTCCACAGGCAGTTTGGTAGAAAACTAATGGCAAAACATCACCCATTTCACCTAATTACAAGCCGTACTGTTTTATAAATGCATGGATGTCTTACACTTCTCCAGCCAAACTACTCTTTGTTCAGGCTTGTTGAAAACTCTCGAGCAGCTTTCTTACACTTCCAACAGAAACTTTATCTCGGTTTGCTTCCTGAAACTTGTTTGTCAGAATGCATAATTTGATTTCTTATCTTTTTTACCCCATTCAACTGGTGCTATGCTTACACGTAATTTCAAGAGTGTTGCTTGGGTGAATAGAGTATCATACCTTGGCCCGTACATGCCCTTGTCACCCTTGTACTTGACCTCCACCCAGTGGAAGCATTCCTTTTGGTTGTGGCAGAACACTCCGAACTTGTCATCGAACCTCAGCTCCACTTGCTGTCCCGCCGGGGCCTTCACTGACCAACTGCATTCTGTGAAGTCTTGGTATGGAGTGCCGTACCCTGGTGAGATGATCTGTCTCACTTCATTGTCACGCAGGTAGATTTCTCCTCCGCAGTTCGCTGTGAAACAATTATTAATTTCTTTAGTCAATATCTATATGTAAATAGCAGTACTTAACAAGAGAAGAGGTGGAAATCCTTGTATAGAACAGTCAACGAATGTCAAGTGTTCACAAAATTTGACTAAAATGTTCCTTGTGAGGTCATATAACTCTAACCATGCCATGTTTTCTCTGTGACTCACAAGCAATTTGTGAGGTCATTTCCTATATTTTAAATGCTGCACTGTAAAATTTGAAAATTTTGAGTAAACTCAAATGATTGACGGAGATGGTTACACAATTTGTTTGAGCTAACATAGCTCGTTGTTTTGACTTATGATCACATTTCCATTGTCCTAACTTATAACATCAAGCTATATTGAGTAGAGTTCCAATAGCCTAATGATTAAAGCGCTTGACTGCGAATCCAATGGCACTCAATTGGAGGGAGTTGGTTGTGGCTGTGGCCAGGGAGGGTGGCCACTTGTATAGGCAGGAGTTCACCCTCCTGTCAGGTGTGAGCAGCAACACCTCCAGCCAGACTCCCCTGGACTGGATGACTGGACAAGCAATGGGAAGTGAATACCTCAACAAAGAAGGAGCTGTCACCAGGAGTGCTGAAGACCACCAGTCATCACAGATTGTACATTCCATTGTAAACCCCACAAGATTGATCAGGAAGAATACATGTAATGGTATAAAAATGTTCATTTGATAATAATAAATAATATATAAGCTCAATTGTGCAACCATCTCACTCAATCATTTAATCTGACTCTAAATTAAAATTATACAGTGCATCAAACTAGTCACCAACCAAGTATCAATGAGGTCACAAATTACTAAAGGACAAACAGTTAATTTCAATGCAATGGATATAGGGCCTGCTGTGACTGCGAGGTCATTGATGTCCACTGGCACTGAATGTAAGTTCTTGCCCATTTGTTGACTGTAACACATTTGCAAAGCCTCAGTCAAACCTTTTATTAAGACAGAACATAAATAGTTAGATAGATAGATAGATAGATAGATAGATAGATAGATAGATAGATAGATAGATAGATAGATAGATAGATAGATATATGGTAAGTGCAGCCGTCTATGCCCAGATCTTGGCACTCACGAGGCCTGATAAATGCATGTATGTATTTCTCACTATTTGGCATGTTCACGAATTCGTGGAGGTGTAAAAACTAGCATGCATGTACGAATTTGTGGACACGAACAAACGAGCATAGGTCCTCAGGTTCATGTAATAACTAACACTCTTGAATGTGCTTTATTATTCATTCGTGTATCTGCTAACACTAACATTCGTGGAAGTGCTATATCATTAGGGTTTAGTGTTAAAATTAGGTTTAGAGTAGGTTTGAACCAATTTTCTGATTGCAATGTTCGTAATCACACATACACAAATTCGTGAAAAGCAGCATTTGACATACGCAAATGCCTGGTCGTGTGGGCTGTATGTTCGTTTTTACAGGTTCACAAATTCGTTTACATGCCAAATAATGAAAAATATATACCTCGATTAATGAGATGGGAGGAGAGCGAGCAGGAGCTGAGAGATCTGTTACTTGCCCAGACACTGATACAAGTAATTTCTATCATATCTATTATAGGCAAATATAATTATTAATTCAATTGTATACACCAACCATTCCTTGAAGGCGCAAATCGTTCACAGTAGGGACCACTGAAGCCATCAGGGCATCGGCACCGGTCGCAACTGTTGGGGTCTTGGTATCCTCCTCTCTGGCACGGCCGCACGGTAGGCCTTTGGCATGTGTCTGCCAACAAGAAATAGAAATCATTGACTATACAGTTAACAGCAAAATTATTCAAACCCTTGATTTTTTTTTCATTGACTTCATTATTTGACAAGTTCTGCAAAAATGACTGTGTCGACATGTACAGCCATGGCCGTAAGTTTTCACTCATCTGCAATGCTGCATTATGGTGCACTTATTGTGACCAATATTAACAAAATCAAATCAAATCACTTTTATTTCAACTCGGTGTTTTAAACAGAGAACATTAGCTTGTAAAGCTATTATTACCGAGCTATATAACAAAGCAAATACTAGCTCAATCTTCACTAAATCATGAGCAATTATAGTTTGTACAGAGTAGAAGGTGTTCTGGTAGAAGTAATTGCATTAAATGACATTTGCACAGTAATAGTGAGGCAAAACAATGAATAAGTTGAATTTTGAGTATAAAATCAATTATGATGCTATTTTATTCTCATGGTATTGACAGCCACCAAAGTTCTTGGTTGTGCTGTGTACACAAACAATTAAGCATTCATGATAAAATACAAGGTTGAATTTTTCGTTCATCGGGTTTACTATTGGAAATTCAATTTGGAATAGCATTGGAGCTGGGGGTTGAATAAAGTTTTGACCCATACGTGAAATGGAGCCTGCCAACTTTGTCCTTCACAGCAGATTTAGTGTGTGTTTTCTAGTATTTGATGCTACACTCTAATGTAACCACACGCATTTTTGCAAAATCTGTTTACTAATGGGAGTCTATAGGAGAAAACATCAAAGGGGCTGAATAACTTTTCTGCCAAGTGTAGATGAAGTACAAATATACATAGTAACATAGCACATAGTAACATAGCACAAGATCTTTAAAATTGTTTTCTTATTTCTCCACAGATTGGCAATGGAATTGTCCTCAACATTTTGCCAGTACATACTTGAGCAGTAAGCAGCATTGATGATCTTAGCATCGAAGAAGGACAATCCGGAACGCTGGCCCATGGAGGACTGGTAGAGGGGGTCCAGGGATTCAAGGACTGTCTGGCCATTGGCTGAACCATCCTGCAAGATACCAAGAAACTTAAGAGATTATGCATGTAGGGTAAGCGTCCACATTCGATTACTAGGAGTGACTTTCATTCCAGATGATCTGATCTCCATATATTGTATAACATGTTGCTTGCAGTCTGTGCACTGCAAAAAAAGAGTGTTGCTTCATACAGAATTTTGCACTATGTGAGTCATAATAGCCGAAGAAGTGTCATCTTCACCACATTCAACATGGGAAACATAGAGGCTGTTTGATTAGTCATGATCAAGAGGAGGCCATTTGATTAGTCATAAATGATTTTAGAATAAAAGTCAGATGCATAATCCTTTCGTTTGCCTTCAGGTCACCAACAAGTGGGATTAGTCTCCTTTATTAAATCGAATTAACATTGAAAGTATTGGGTATGATCATGACAAATCATTAGTATAATGATGATTCACCAAGTTCATTTTCACAGTGCAACAGTCCACTCTGTTTGCATAATTATCAAGTTGACAGGTTAATTGTAAGGGTCGTAAATGACTACCAATCCAATTTCTGTGAACCATTGGGCAAGAACTCACTGGGGAATTCCAGAACATGTGCTTCTTCAGGCATTCGCTGAATAACCTATTCCTTATGATGACTGAGTGAGTTAGAGTCTCATGCTCTTACATTTGCTGACATACAATACAATTTACTCACTAACAGTGAGGTCAGCATGAAGTGCAAGATGATTTCTAACAAGAAGAAAAGACCAAGAAAAATATGTATAGATAATCTTATCATGATTTGCATTGACTGTAGGCCTACCTAAATTGTCAATGTACAGTCACGGTGCACCTGTTGTGTCAGTCCTTCGGGCAATTTGAGTCACACAGTTATTCGAACAATTAGATAATTTGAGGTCTTTAGCAGAACCATTTGATATCAAGTCATGCAATGGCATTCACCCATGCTTTTTTTTATAAATTGGCTGAAGACGTACCCTGGGTGAGTAGTGCATGACGGAGCCATAGTCATAAGGCACCCCATGTGAGACAGTGTCGTCCACCCTCTTGAACTGACCCTGGTAGAAGCCAAGATTCTGGTAAAGCACTCTGATGTACTGGTCCCTGTCGAACCTCATCTGCTCGTGCCACAGGCCAAGTGCATGGCCAAACTCATGCACAGAGATGCCAAACTGAAACAAAACAAACTCCTGCAATGTAGATGCGTATAGGTGGATAGCTGGGATCCACTAACTGTTAACTGAAATATTACTTATAAGCTGCATGTATGTTGCCAATGACGTGAATATATCTAGAAGTGACATTGGCTGGCTTTATTTGGTAATATGCTGCATTATTTCAGCATCTTTTTTCTAGAATATTATTGGCCAAGAAGCTCATCTGACTACACCCAACTGCACTCACCTCCCAGAGACAGGCGTCCTGCAGGTTCAGCTGTTGCGGGTAGTGCCAGGTTTTCCCAACGTAAGAGTGGCACCTTAAAAATAAACAATACTTTCATATAACAACCTGTTAACTTGATAAGCAAAAAAAGTTAGTTTTGGTCAAAACTGATTTTGGCACTCTGTGAGTCATAATTGCCAATGAAGTGTGTCATCTTCTCTCGGTCAGCATGGGAAACATAGAGGCTGTTTGATTAGTCATGATCAAGAAAAGGCCATTTGATTTGTCATAACTGATTTTAGAGTAAAACTCAGATGCATGATCCATTTCGTTTGCCTGTCAACAACAAGTGGGATTGGTCTTCTTAAATCAAATAGCATTGAAAGTATTGGGTATGATCATGACCTATAATCAGTATTGTGATTCACAAAGTGCCCTTTTCACAGTGCCACATTCCACTCCCTATTTCATGTTTTGGTTGTTCAGTAGTGTGTCAGTCAGTCTATAATTGTTAAATTGTTTTCCAATAAGCACAAATCATTTCATAATTGTGTGGTTAATTCTCTGCACGGTCACAACCACAAAACAAGTGCACCTAACTCATGAGGGAAGCCTCCTTCTGAGAGGAATGTTCGATAATTTCACTTGAAATGACATTTTCACGTGTGTTTGCAAAAGTGTCAGAACTTGTTCTTTGTCAGATCTGTATTCCTTTTTCTTTGACACAATATTGGCACCGATCTATTTCCTTAAATCATGGCTCTGTCAGACTGAGCAGTGGAAAATCATTTTTAAATTCGAAGCTGGCTTAGCATACATTTCATTGACACTGGCCAAACCCAGGTGGCCAAATCGGTTAATATTTAGAGATTTCACAAAGCCTTTGAAGTTTATAATGCAATTCCCCGTTTGCACAACAGAAAAATTGGTCAATTTCCGAGGCATGCAAATTAATGTTTGAGGGCTATTTTAGATTGATTACTCACGGTAGATGAAATATGCGCCTTTTTTTAGGAAAAAGTGCTTGAAAATTTATCTTTGTAATATCTTTGCTGACTTGCTATGAAACTTTGTGAGTCAAAAAGAATATCAGGAATGGATTGGGCATCCTGGACATAAAAAAAGAAGGTTACATATGATCAAATAATTGTCTGTTATAGCAAGATTTGCAAATACTGATTATTTTCAGGTCTGCTGCCATTGGGCAATCGCGTGTTAAACTTCAATGGCTTTGCGCAATGTGCATCCCCTAAATATCAATCCATTTGGCAGAAATTGTTTACACGATATCTGCTATCTACATTAGATCAGAATGCAAGATTTAAATCAGAGAAATTTAGAAGGAAGTGTTATGTATTTCATACAGAATGCATGTCCCAGAAAAAGCACTTCAAATTTGGTCTCAGTGTCTATAAAATATGAAATCATCTGTAAAGAGACATCTAGTTTGACAGTGCATAATAGTGGAGTTTGAAGTTTAAAGTTTTAATGAATGTTCTCAATGTAAGATGCAAATGTAACTTTATTGTGATATATATTTCTTACTGTGGTTTTCTTGTCCATGCTTCGTATATGTTTGTGTGTCATATATATTTGGCTGGATTAGTATTTAGTAATCAATTTTAATTTAGTTAATTAAAAATGATAATTTTCTGCTACATCAATAAATTCAATTGCGTGCAGATTTTAAAAGGAAATGATTGAGTTATCTAATCAAATCTTGTAAATTGTGATGGTTTGGTCTACACATATTTTCTAAAAATGTTCAATAGCATTTGGGTACACAAACATCAAGGACATTATATATCGGTTTATGTAATGCGGTTGTACCACAACCACCTCCTAAATGTTAACTCTCTTGTAAATGTTGACTTACTTGGCGTAACATGAACACGGAACCCTAATTTCTCCTGGGGTCATGTTGCAGTCGTGTGTTACACAGAGGTCATGCAGGGGCCATGTTTATACTACATTTTTGTTATGATTCAATATTTTAAGGTTTTGAACATATGTCATGTGACTAACGTAATTAACAGGATACAGCAATAACTGTCATTGGCCATATGGGACATGGCAAGTGGTGTACCTCCAATTTAGGGTTGCGCTGAAGATTCATTCAGACCAAAAATGGCAGATTCAGGGGGCATGCAACTGATTTAGGACAGCGGGTGTTAAGCACTGGTTAAGGCGATTTAACATTAAAAATGATAAAAACTGATATTTGTAGTATTTCTTTGCAATTACCCGCTGTGTTCCCTGGTGACCATAATGTGGCTCTCCTGCACATCTTCGTTGGTCTCCACCTCCTGGAACCGGATGCACGTGTTCTCCTCCCACTGCTTCACCGCCCCTCTGATGATCCCTCTCTGCGACTCGTCTGCAATTCAACATGCACAATATATATATACATATTTAAAAAAATTGACAAGGTTAAGGTTGTGATTTATTGTGTCAGTGGACAAAGAAATGTCAAAACAAAGAGGTTCATGAACTAAAGTCACTCCCTAGATGCCAAATAGCTCCAAATCACTGACTGGCTGCATGGCTATTTTAAACCGACGAAACAATGAAATAGGTATCAAACTAAAGGTAGAGAAATATATAGATACATACATAAATATAGATGAAAAGACCCATCGAGCAAATGACAGTTCTCAGAGCTAGTCTATATATACAATATTGGCCCTAGGTTGACCCATGCCTTGTCAATGTTTAATTAGTGTTTGTTGTTGTATACTTTGACACGTAGATCCATACTTTTATCTTTCTTTCTCTTTTCCAGTATATTTCCACGTTTAACAGGACCAGCATGAAGTTTCCTCATTTGGTCAACACATCTGACATCATGCTCTGAGGTTTGTTTTGCCATCATAAAAGAAACGTCCTGTTCAGTCATGTAATTGCACGACGAAACGCCTTCTTATAAGAACCACACACTTTGGGATTTCTTCTAACTGTTATCAAATATGAAAATTTTTATATTATTAACAATCAATCATTTTCTCCAAGGAAGTGTTCCAAAGAGAAAGTTAGGACCAGAAATTATTTATTTCACGGTAAAGGCGACAGTAAATTATTTATTTTGAGCGAACGACGTTCTAAAATATTTCTTTCTAAGTCAAGCTACACCTTGTTACAGATTATTTCATATTTGTAGACACTAGGACTGAATTTTTTTTTTCAAGGAAATGTCTGAAAACTTATGACATCACTTTTCCCATGTCCTTGAAAAAAATTCACATTCAGTCTCACTGTCTACAAATATGAAATCATCTGTAAACGATTATTTATTTCAAGATTGTTCTGGAAACAATTCATTTTTGCCTGTTTCACTAAAACTTTGAAAGAAAAAAAGGACTCCCTCTGGGTCTAAGTGTTGCCCCTGATGAAACTATCGGTTGATCATTGCAAAATTGCCCCATCTGTTCATGTAACTAATGCAAAACACTAGACAGGCCCCTATACAATGACCACTGCACAACCATCAACAATTGAGAAGACTGACCGTGCTTGCCGTCGAACTTGTAGACGATGGGCTTTCCCTCGGGCCATTTGAAGGAAGGGAAGCGGTCGAAGTCCAAGGCTTTCCTTTTCTGTCTTGAGGAACTTTTTTTGTCCACTTCGCCTGTATCTTTCTCTGTATCTTTGATGAGCCAGTCTATCTGGTCCGGTGTCAGCCAGATGCATCCGTCTATTGTTCCACTCACCTGCAGCGACACCCAGAATCCATTGCAATTAATTGATAATTGTTTATTCATTAAAAATACACAAAAGTAAAAACAGACCTGAGGGGCAAGTGTTAAAGTAATAGTAGCCCCTACCTGGGAAATGATGCAAGCTAATTGTTTTTCTTTAAACAATTTGCTGAATTACTATTTTGAAACAACTTCATGGTCAAGTCAGTAACAATTATTAACAGGTCTATATTTATCCAAAACATCTTTCTTTTTCTGCGCGACAAGAATGTGTACAACACTGTACATTTATGTTATGACCTCTAGGCTATGCCTATTATTTTAATTTATAAGAATCATTTGCATTATAGTAACGTCATAAATTTAATAGAATAAAATAAGATCAGTTCTTATAGCCTTCTTTCTTCTTGAGTATCCATTTTACATATTTCCAGCCTATACGCATAATGAAAATTTTGAGAGGAGAATAACCTTCTTATAAAATACTTGTCACTCTTCAAATGTCTCCTAAAATGTATATGTGCTTGTGACTGTGATGGAATCCATTTTGATTAAGGTTGACAGTGCATGGATCATGGTGGATGGATTACATTATAAATTGCCCTTTAATCACCGAATTAATCATTATTGTTCAATTCACTAATGAAAAACCAATATTACTTTCCTGTTATGGCCAGGAAGCTCCAACTCTTAGTAAATTTATGAGCTGTAACTTTTTCTGTCATGCTAATTGTGTGAGTATAGCATTTATGGTAACGACAACATTGATGTGCTCATTTGAAAGTCAATAAAGCTGATAGTGATAAAACTTCTTAAAGATATCATTTACAAGCAACGTTCCAGAATGTTCCAATTCAGAGCCATTCAGTGAATTAGGCCGAATATATATTGCTTAGCTAGCATTTTTTTTATTTTACAAATGATAGCTTTTACCTTTAAGACAGATCTTTTCCCATTCGCAAGAGTCTGAACAAGACCAATCGATTACATTAAATGCAATTGAGTCATAAACAGATAATGAGAACTTATACCAAGATAGGCCAATATACATATTTTGAGGCAAGATGCCACTCATCATGTTTTCATCAAAAGCCAACTGCAAGGCTGACTGTGAAATCTGGTTGCTATAAGGAATGAAGTGGCATTGAGACACTGACCAGGGGGCTGTCTTGGGATGTGCCTTCACTTGGCTGGACCCTCATGCTCCTCTTCATCAGCAGCTTCATCTTCCTCTGCACTTCGTAGTACTCCTCACAGGGCAGCCCGTGGCACTGGTACCACTCCTCCATTGACCCATTGTACTCCGGCCTCCACATCTGCCCCTCTACGCTCACCGATTTCGCCTGAAAATACAAAATAATCACAAATTATCATTTTCAGGATTTCGGTCAATCGAATGGGTGAAGATGGAAGTTAAAAGTTCACACGGCTGCAAAAATTCAATGAAAGACATTTCCATTGCTATTTGACAGAGACACAACTGGCATAATTATGCTGCGCGAAGACCGCCTAACAATATCATTGTTTCACATTAAGATGATGAAATATTTTTTTACATTGGTCAAACCGGAAAAAGAACAAACATTGCCAGGTATCGGCCTACCTTCACTTTTAAGCACACCTTCAATGAAGTCCCCTCTCCATAAATAACCTTGTTTACTTGGAAAATATTAAAGCATTCTTAAAATTGACAAAGGTTTTCTGTTTAGCGCTGCAGCCGCTGGTGCTTAGCGGTAAGTATATAGGACCGTCTATTATCAAAATACTTCTGTTAAATCTAGTGAACACTTTGCAGCTCGTCCTATCACACTATGTTCCGCCTATTAATCAGAAGACCACTCCATCAGTGAGAAATTATAGATCCGAAACACTGCTTTAAGTGCCTGCATGTCGTTTTTTTTTTCTGCTGAGAACTGCTACTACAATAATTATTATAATTTATCAGTGGCTGTCTCAACATGCCTGCTCTGATATCATAGCATCTCGTGACAAACCATCATTATCTGCCATTTCTAATGCTTGACTGTCATGCAGTCACTATTAAAAGCACCTCTTTTTGTGGACAATCATGGCTTGTGATTTTGTTTTTTAAAAAAAAGTCTTCTTTTTCTTTTGCAAATTATATGTCTAACATTGGTTACACATCTGAAGCAAAAAAAAATCGCAAATAAGTAAATAATTGTGACAGTCATCACTCAAACAATTTGACGTATTACATGTAACAATACAGAATATCATGTTGTTACTTTGCGACTTAAAATGTACACTTTCGGGACTTTTTGAAGACTTGTGGCAGTTAGCGCAAAAAAAAAAATGAACAATTGCTATCAGCAGTAACCCACAAGCATTCATAAAATACTTTTTGTGTCAGTATTCTTTTTCTACACAAAGATAAATGAAAAATAATGATATTCCTGAGAAGTTCAGAAAAGATTAATTTTTTTAAAGTGCTTACCTCTGTTGCTGTGTAAAATGCAGAAAGGCAAACAGCCAATATCAGTCTGTTCATCATTTTGTTGTAAATATAATAAAATAAGCTATATGCAATAAATTAAGTGTAAAATATATTTGAGATCAGTTTTAAAATCCTCTGCAAGCAAAATTCTGGAAAATGTTGGATAAATGAGTGTAGCTGTGTTGTGTGCTGCCTTCTCTGGTTCTGGCCTGCATCAGAGCTGCCTCTATTTATAGGCCAAAAAAGTTCTGAGCTGGAAAATCCCGGAGATTCCCTCCCAGGAACTCGTACGTCATTCTAGATAAGGCACATGGTTTCGTTCCAATCGAAGGGACACAGCAGTCAGTGCATGAAGGACGGGGGGGGGGGGGTGCACTATGCCCAGGGCAGTTGGGTTAACCCAACTGGGACTTACCAATAAGTAGGATAAATAGGTAATTATGTGACAGCAGTCTTGTTTAAAGGCCCTTCTGAATAGTTCCCTGGGCTGTGAGTTAAAGAAAGTTATGTGCAGTGGCGGATCCTGGGGAGGCAGGTGCCCCCTATTTATGGTCTACGCTATAGTATTCAAAAAATAGTTGTCATGTTTGCAATAGCTTGGCCTAGTGGCACAGCAGTGGCGTAGCTAGTGGGGGGGGGGAAGTTGCCCCCCCAGACAACTTTTTGGGGAAAATGGGAAATGGGGGATAAAATAGGGAAATGAGGGAAAAGGGGGAAAAGAGGAAAATGCAGGGAAAATGGGGAAAGAAAAGGGAAACAAAGAGGAAAAGTAACCGGATATCTACTGTAATTTGATGAATGAATTCCCTGCATTACCGGATTTTTCCCTGTTTCATCGAATGTTTTTCCCTGTCCTTACTCGAGCCTAGCCTTGTTTTATCGGAATCCACAAACGCGGAAATCTGAAGATATTTCTTGGAAATCCTGTTTAAATTCATGTTGGTAGTATTTTACATACAACAAGAAATTTGATCAACACTAACTTAACTTAAGGAGGAGAGTTACTTACAGAAAAAATAAATTGTAATCTGTTTTGCTTTTGCTTAGCATTAATTGATTATGTGGTTATCCATGAAATCTGCATGTATGGTTCAAAGTCATTTTTGGAATATTTTCTGTAAATGTTTAAGCCAAAAACATGACTTTGTCTGAATACTAAAATTACTAAGGCCAAAATTGTTCTGTGGTCTAGCTGTGACACTAAGGATTTGGCCATAAAATTATTGAATCAAACTTCATGCAACAAAGTTTTATGTCAAATTGACGAAGCCACACCACAGATTTAGGCCATTTGTGCACAAAATAAAATTGGGGTTTTTTGGGCTCTTAATTATCATTAGTTTAGGAGTCCACTTTTTCTGCAGATGTATTAGCATAACGGCCTTCCTATGGAACCACAGTGCAAAAATGGCCTAAATATGACGAAAGCAAATTTGCTTTTGCGTTATTTGAGAATCCAGTAAAGCTCAGAAAAATGGTTTGTCGTACTCCCATGTCTATAATTACTTTTTGGGGAAATTGGGGGTCATTTTCCCCCCCAGAGAAAAACCCAAGCTACGCCACTGTGGCACAGTGTAGATACTGAAGCTTAAAAAAATATATTGTGGGAGGGAGGGACCATTTAAATTCCAAGGGGGCTTGGTGTTTTCCTCTGTGGGTAATTATTTATTTCACCGTGACGGCGTTGAGAAATACCCCCTGCCCCCCCTGAAATTATTTATTTCAAGACTGGCCTGAAAGAATTTATTGATTTCACCAAAATAGAGCAAGGAATTATTTACAAAAAAAAAACTCCAAGCCCCCCACCCCTGGATTAAATTGTTTCTCCCTAATACTGTTTGGAAATTTCTTGATGATGTAGGAAGAACGAAGTTAAACAAACTCCATCCACAAGTAATTTATTAACGATCTTCAGTTTGTAGCTGTCAATGGCGTACCAAGAAACCAGTATGCTATTCCTTGAAAAACAATGAAGTCACAATGACCCATACCAGGCAGTGGTTTATTTGTAAACAATTAAGTTAAAAACAAACAAAAAGATAAACCGTGAGGATGTGGTCCTTCAATGTGTTATTTCAAAATGAAGTTCCTGATAACTTCAGCAGTTTACTTATTATTAATTAATTAATTTGGTCTCTCTTTGGCAAATCAGCCATACAGGTGAAAGTCCTTCTTAAAATTGTATTCTGCCACTTTCATTCATGAAGTTCCATGCATAACATTTACTTGGGGAGTCACCTGTCACAATAGTGTCACATTAGGGTAATTTCTTATTCCCTAAGGTGTCACATTAGTCCAGCTGATTGATTCCGGTTCAGACCCACTCCATTGGTAGTGGTACCGATCCAGTCTTGAGGAGGTATCTAGTCTTTCTTATTTAATTCAAGATTGATGGGATAGAACAATTTTCAGATGAACTGGCCAAGAAATTGTTAATGCAGGAAGATTCCCTCTGCCTTGCATGATGCCTTGCATGTGTGCATATTGCATGATGTCTGATGGTTGCCTTCTCAGAAATGGTTAAGGCTCCCAACTGGCCTCCATGTTTGTTCTCCAGAAAGACAACTTTTACAAGAAGGCCATTTAAATACAATGCTGTTGCGCGCTATCACATTGCATGCATTGCTAATAAAATTTCACATGAACAATACAATTACTCATGAATGCACTGGTTTTGGTGCTACCCTGGTTTCCCCGAATTGAATAATGTATTTCATAATTTTGAATTCCTGTGTTTGCATCCTGTGATTGCAGATTGGTACTGCTTTTTAGAGGTGGGGCTTTGTATTTGCAATGTGGAACTATTGATGAATATGTCAGCTGGGAAAGGTTGAAGCAGTGGCGTATTAAGGGGGCCGCATTGCCCCTCCTCCTCAGGCCCATTTTTTTTAAACATGGGGGAGATAGGTAAAGCCTTAATTCGCCCCACATTAACCCCATGCAATGCCCCCCCCACAGGCCATTTTTAGATACGCCACTGGCAGATAGACAGCTACTTCAACATCAACTTCTCACCTGGTTATTTTTAAAACTCCATATCTATGTCTATGTTTGTATTTTTGGCCATTATTCATTATGAACACATGCTACTTGAGTGGCTGATCATGAATAACAAACATTTCAATGCAGGGAAGCTCCCCTTCCTGTGGGTTCCTGTCCACGGCAGTGATATCCTATTTTGGTTCAGTTACTGCTGAGTAGCAATTTTGCAAATATAAACTAATCGAAATGATAAATGGGCTTTAGGTCTGTAGACTTGTGCAACAGTAGTGCCCACTAAAGAACTGCCGCGTAAAAACATCCTCATTTCATGCTATCTGGGTTGAAAAGGTCAGTGGAGTTGGGTTCACATGGGTTTATGACATCATCACTGATCAGTGGCAATAGCGAATAGAACTGGGTACACTCGGGGGCAAAAAAAATGAATTAATTGCACCATAATGTTAGTATGAATTTGAAATAGCTTTTCCTTAATTGTAACTGTTGATGTTAATCTAAGAGGACACAAATTCAGTAACACATAGGAGCTTTTGAAAGCAGTGAAATGTGAATGGGAAGATACCATAGAAATATTTATAGCTCTATAGAAAATACAGACATTTTTATGTTGGCACGCAAAGTTGTGAAGAAGTTCAGGCCAAAGAATCGTTCTTCTCAAAAAGTCAATAGGAAAAGCGATGCCATGCTAAGATAAAATGTCGCAATTGATTGACTGACGGGAAATGGAGCTCTGTTGTGGCTTCCCTATTTCCCATAGAAATCAAAGCAAATCAAGCACATTCTACTAAGGTCCATTTTTGCCCAGAACTGTCTATATATTGCTATCTGTTTTGCCTTCTGTCGACCAGTATGGGAATAATTACAAGGGAGGTTCCACTTGACTAATCTTTCTTTCCAAATATGAACACATTTTGACCTTCTGCTCAATAGCCAGGAGAAACTTTCCATATTTTTAAATAATAACACCTACCCAATGTCGTGATTATCTCAATGTATATTGTTTGTGACTTATTATATGGGAATTTTAAAGACACTCTTTGAATGGGCAGCACGAGGTGGCAATAATAGACAGACAGATAGATAGATAGTAGATAGATAGATAGATAGATAGATAGATAGATAGATAGATAGATAGATAGATAGATAGATAGATAGATAGATAGATAGATAGATAGATAGAATGATTGATAGATAGATAGATAAATAGATAGATATATTGCTTATGGAGCACATGGGTCGTGGATGCCTGTTAACTTCGGTGCATTATGACTTCAACACCATTGCATTGTTTATCTTGCATCCTTTAGGCCTATGCTAATCATGGACAGGAAGACATCAACAGATACAAGCATATTTTGAGAATCAGAAATTTCCAGGAAAATGGAACATGCAGCTGATCTAAAAAGTAGAAATATATATTGCCACCTATTACAAAAGAAAATATCAAATTAAATTTTTAATTAATTATCGCAAGTTTTCACATTATTAAAGTGTCAGCAAAAACAAAATTGCAGAATACCAGCTCTTAAATCTTTTCTACTACCCCTACCTCTCCTGATGGGAATTTCTATACTGTCAGTATTGTTATGTTGTTTTCGTCTATACTAGAATGTTCCATGTGTACATGTAATACTTTACAGCGAAACACTTTGCTATAGAATTTGAGTGGACTGTGGCACTGTGAAAATGGCACTTCATGACTCATGATAGCGAATGAAGTGTCATCTTCTAGTTTCAACATGGGAAACATAGAATGAAAATCAGATGCATAATCCTTTCGTTTGGCTGTCACCAACAAGTGGGATAAGTCTCCTTCAATCAAACTAACGTTGAAATTATTGGGTTTGATCATGACAAATCATCAGCATGATGACATACAAAGTGCCAATTTCACAGTGCCACAATCCACTCTAATACTATATCAAAGTGTTTGGCTGTAATGGATCAATTATCATGGGTAACTTATTTCCTGACCACGTGCCTCTCTTTTTTTTTCTTTTTGCTTTTGTGGTTATCTATAATATTCACAATTCACAAACTCCGCAGACCATCTGCTGGCATATATTATATGCATTCCATGGCTACTACGTCCTCCTGGGCTGTCTCCTGCACTACTGCAATTGTACCTGCTAAATAATAGTCACCTGCACAAGCAGCTGTACATGAGACAGATGACTTAATCACAGTCTGACACTTTTCAAGTCATCGAGACAGCACAGGACCAGGTTGGCTGATGGCCAATTCGACATACGAGTCTGACCAGCATGGGAGCATGAACAATGGAGCTGGCCTGTAATTACCTTGTATATTGGGGGAATCTAAGGTATTGTTTGGTTGGTGGATTTTACAGAAATTTGAAGTCATCTGATCCCTGAAAGCAGTTACATTGGTACTAGCACTCCACCCAGATTCTGTATAGTCACCCGTACTGAGTGCAAGATTTTATGGATATGATAATAATTATATTTGGCCTATTTCATCCTACTATAAAAGAGGTTTACACTATTTCGTTGTGCTCTGTACATTCCTTCAATTCTGCATTAGTCACGGTATCCTTACACCAATCTCTCAGTAGGGGAGACCGGGGCACGTTGGACCTCGGGGCACATTGGATCATTGCCAATATATTTTTTTTTATAAAACATGCACAGTTATCCAAATCCCTGATGAAGAGCCTTTTAGCCAAAAAATTTCATGAGCATTGAATGAAAGTGTGAGTTCTATTTCAGGTTTCCTGATTTTCGGCATAAATAGTGACTTTATCCTAGTCTCGTTGGCTAGGTTACCCTTAAGCACTGAAAATCTTTTCGACTAACTACCCTAGTCAAAATGACAAATCAGGTTAGTCATTCGATGGTGCCTTAAATTCTTAGTCATGCTAGTCAAGTGACCAATTTAATTAGTCAGTTGACTTAGTAAATTACTACACAGGGAGACATTTGAAAAAAAAGTTCCTTGTGAAGCTTGAACAATCAACTTTTAACTCAGGTTCAAAGCTGTAAGACTGTACTATGTACTGTTATGGTCCTGCCTATGGATGCTGGATTAGGGTCTGCTTGGGGTGTGACCTTGGCCAAGGTCACAGTGGCCCCAGCAGTGACCAGCTCCACCCTCATGCAAGTTAGTCAGTTGGGCTTAGACCACCAAGCTGTAAGGTTAGGGCAGGGGAAGGCTAATAAACCTTCCAAACTTATTCACACTTGTTCCTTTCAGTTACTGTTAGGATGTTACAAAATTGGCGCCCGATATATGGGACCAGGAAAGTCTTTCTGAAGACTGGAACCTAGTTTAAACTTAACATGACATTACATGTTGGATTTTTCACTTTTTTGTTTTATCTTTTGGACTTTACATTTGGAACTTGGAAAATGAATCTACCCTCAGATAAGTGTGTTTAATTTGGTTGAGTTTGAATATATAGCTTTTTGTTCTGGCAAGAACATTTCCTGTGAATTTTAACCTTATGTTCTGAGTAAGAACATTTCTTTGGAAATTTGGTGTTTTGTTCTGAACAAGAACATTTCGTCTGAATTGTTTCCTTTTGTTCTGAGTAAGAACACTTTGTATTTGTTCTGAGCAAGAACATTTACATTGTACAATGTACATGCATTAGCGTACTGTGTGAATTTTTGGGAAGATGAGCAGCTGAACTGCAGCTCAGGCCCCAAGCTAACCCAGGCGGGTCAGTCAGAAAAAGGCGGGAAACCTGCCTGCAGGACAAAGGGCCCAAGCTTGGATTCCAAAAAGAGCGGGAACTCTCCCTGCAGGACAAAGGCATAGGTCAAGGAGCATATCCTAACCAAGTAAAATGCCTTGTCTGAGGCCTAGGCCCTGGAGAACGAGCCATGATCATGAAAATGACAGTTACAGGCCTACAACTCCTCAGTCAGTTAATGATGGGGAACACCTTGAGGACACTCCAGAGCATCCACTGGAGAATTCAGAAGAGCAATCTCCTGAAAATGCTGAATATCATGAAAATGTAGAATGTCCTGAAACAGATGAGCAATCTGTTAGACTCCATTCTTCTGAACAAGAAGAACTGACTCCAGAGGCTAACATTCAACCTTTGTCTCCTGTGCTGCCCAAGAAAGGGCAAAAAGCCCAAAGAAAGGTGGTTAGTAAAAGGAGGGCACTGAGAAGTGTTGAAACCCCCAAGAGGACTGCAAAGTCCGTAAGAAGGCCAAATCTGACTCACAAAAGGGCCAGAGTTTCACACAAAAGAACCAGAATTCAACAAAAGCAAGTTGCAGATTATTTTCATGAATCTGAATATGACAGCTCTGATTCTGACAACTCTAGAGGCCATGTGAGTGTCAGTCCTGAGAAGGACAGATCACATGTTGTGGCTGCTGTAGCAAGGAGGGCCCATGGAGGGAGCCCCAGGGAGGCTGTCCTGAGCCCCCCTGCCCCTGCTAAGGCACACTATGATCACAGGGGCCCAAAGAGGAGAATGCGAAGAGAGGTGTCACCTCCAAAATTTGATGGTGAAAAGCTGACATTCAATGACTATTTGGAAGAATTTTGCAGACTTGCAGAATTTAATAAGTGGGATGAGGATGAGCGTTGTTTCCATCTCTGGAAAAGCATTTTTGGGAGTGGCAGAATGAAAAATCTTGCAATTCCCTATGTGAATACTTGGACTGATCTTGTGAAACGCCTGAAAAAGGTGTTTTGTTCAGAGAGAGCTGTGGAGGCATACAGAAGCAAATTTCTGGATGCAAAGAAAGGTTCAGAAATGGATCTTGAAACTTATGCTCACTATCTCTGGGATCTGGCAAGGAAAGCAAACCCACTCTCTGTCCCAGAGGAGCAGGAAAGATTTGCCAAAGAAAAGTTTATGGAGACAGCTGGGGCGTCACATATGAAGTTCTGGTTAAGAGCTTTGAAACCCCAGACTCTCCAAGATGCTATTGACCTAGCCACTCAGTATGACTCGGCGCAAGCAGCTGTAAAGCCACACAAGCCAGAGACAGTAACTCAAGGTCACCCAATTGTAGCTGCTCTAGCGGCAGCATCCTCTGAAGTTGGGGATGAAGCAGAGAGAGACCTAATGCCTATTTTCCAAGGGAGCTTGGATTGTCTGAATAAGCGGATCCACAGGGTGGTGAAAGACCTCCTGCATGATCAGCTGGAACAGGAAGGACCAAACAATGGTCAGAAAAATGGCAAAAAGGCATTTAGGTGTTATAAGTGCCACAAGGTGGGGCACCTGAAAAGGAACTGCCCCCAAATTGAAGGCAGAACGGCCTCTAAGAAACCCCAAAAGCTGGTGAAAAACCAGCCGGAACAGGGCTCTGACAGTGATTCCGAACACTAACTGGGGCAGGGAGGCTTCTCCCCCTCAGTGACAAGTCCTGTGCAGGGCTTGGGTACACTTGGGATGGATCTGGCCTGAGAAGGCCAAGGTGCAGGATAAATTAAGAGCGTGCTATCTTGTAGCATGCGTTGGATCCCTGGTTTTCATTTTCTTGTATTGTTGTTACTGTTAGTTAGTAATGAATTGTATTGTTGTGGATACTACCCTGAAAAGGGTTGTTGAACAATTGTGGATACCATCCTGAAAAGGGTGGGAAACAATTGCATTGTGTGACTGACTACCCTGAATAAGGTGGTGGAACAATTGCATTGTGTGACTGACTACCCTGAAAAAGGTGGTGGAACAATTGCAATTGCATTTTGTGACAGACTACCCTGAAAAAGGTGGTGGAACAATTGCAATGTGTGACAGATGGATACCAGCTGAGCACATCAGCTGGGTTACTTTGTTTGTTGTCACATGGGGTAAAATAGTCAGTTGTGTATCTCACTGATGAACTTTTACCAGTTGCATATCTGGGTGAACCACCCTTGATTCTAAAGATGTTTTCTGAACTCTGACAGTGTTTAAACTGTCAGGCAAAAACAACCAGAATTGGCACAAGGAAGATTTATCAGCTGGTTTAACTGCTAAAAGTTGGTTGAAGCTGATCAAATCAAGTGGGTGTGCAGGAAATGGTTGTGGGCATTGCTGTAAAGCAAGGTTACAAAGAACTACCAGAGCATTGTCAAATGCTTGATGAAAACCACAGGTATTTTGAATTGGCAAGGTGGATTGTTGCTGGTATTGGAGTCAGATCAGGGAAAGCTGCCTGGCCTGATGAGGTCACAGATTAATGAGGTCCAAGAGGCTGCTGAAGCCCCATGCCCCCCTGGTGTTGACTTTGGTGATAACAGGCATCAGGAAAAGTCCCTGGTATTTGGGATTGCCCTGTTGGTGAACCTGTTGGAATGGCAGGCTGATCTGACCTTGACCCTTAATGCAACTCCATTTGTGAAGGATGGCTGTGCAAGCCTCCAGAAGTGTTTGAACAAAACATTGGTTTTCAATTGAATTCTTAAAATATGTTTTAAGAGGGGAGAGAGAGAGAAATAGAGATAAAAAACGTTTTTGTTTATGTATTGTTTAGCTCTATGTAGACTCTATGTAGACTCTATAGTTTGTTTGTGTTTTAAAACTCCAGGTAGCTAATGGTAAAGCACTGGAGTGTGTAATGTGTTGAAAGATACACTGGGGAATCAGTTTATCTGATAAGATGCTGGAAAGTGTGTCTTGTTTATGTTAATCTCTATCATGTTTATTAGATGGTTCAGTGTTGCTAATTAGTCCAGTTTGCTAATTAGAGGTTTATAAGTTTTAGATTTTGGGTATACTCTATAGATTTGGACAGATTTGAATTTCATGATTAAAGAATACATCCTAATCAGAAATTATAGAGTAGAAACTCTGAAATTATATCTTGGGTGCTTTAGATGGTAGAGTGTGGTTACATGATTAAGAAAAAAAACAGGTTTGGTTGGATATTGGAAGTATCATATGAAATCAGTTTTGTCAATCAAAGGATCTGTGGTACAGTTACAGAAATAAGAATGGCTGAATGTTTGAAAATTTGCACTTTTGACTTTTTGTTTACATGACCTTGGAAGTTTACAGTTAATGTTTAGCTGTTGTTAACATTGCCCCATCTTGAAGGGCAGTGATCTGTCATGTGTGAAAGTGATGGGCAGATTTGTTGATGCTGCCCAATTACCCATCATCTCCTGGTATCCTGGAATGGAGTGATTAATTTCCTGATGAAGGAGATGATCACAAGCAAAAGTCATGTTGCAGGACAAGAAATTGACCTGATTGAACACTGCTGTCACTTTGGAGTTTAGAGGACTACTTTGACTTTCCTGTGTTGTGGAATGTGCTGGTGTCCTTGGGAATTTACTCCTGGATGTGTGACAAAGCAGTGTGGTGACTACCAGAGAGGGTTGCTGATTTGGAAAACATAGGTGCCATTGTTAATCATTTTGTGATTTGAAGATTTGGTAATAAAATCTTTGGGGCACAGGTCCTAGAGTTAAAGTTTATGAAAGGTTGACATCCTTCATTGTAAAGCTTTTGATGGACCACTACGTGAAGCAGAGAACTGATCATTCTTTGCTGGAGATGTCCCCTAGATGTGCTGGTCACAACTAGGTGCCAAATCAGTTTCGATAGAAAAATCGGGAATAAAGATATAATAAGTAATTATTATTCTTTGGTTACTCTCTGGTTGACTGGTCAATGTTGTGGGTTGGGAATTACCTATGTTCACATTGTTCAGGTGTCAATTTTTTGCAGCATGGCTGAGCAGAGTGAAATGATGTTGGTGCTGAAGCTGGTGTGACAGAGAGTTGCTGTAGACTGGACCATGGCAGACTTCAGGGGCTGCAGGAGATCAAAGCTTGATGATCAAAAGGCCGGACGATAATAAGGGATCTTATTTCTTGAACTTTAAGTGACAATATCTCGATCTGATTTGACAATAACTTGATGACTACTTGGATCAGTGGATCTGAATATGACAATACCTGGACAATACCTGGATCAAATATGAAACCAGAATATGAACTCAATGGGTATAATAAACCTGAATAAGTGACAATACTTGGATGACGGTGGAAACTACCCGATGGACATAATTGGAGAATTATTGATCAGTTTAATTTTTGTATTTTGAATTTTTGTTGCCTGACCCCTGCCTGAAACCGCTTGAATTATTGTTAGATATAAGTAATTTAAGTTAATTTAATAAAAAAGAAATAGTATTTTTGTCAAGGGCTAACTGCATGGGGACCACCTATCACCTCAGTAGGATAGCACTTGGGACATGTGCTCTGTAAGGAGGGGGTGATGTTATGGTCCTGCCTATGGATGCTGGATTAGGGTCTGCTTGGGGTGTGACCTTGGCCAAGGTCACAGTGGCCCCTGCAGTGACCAGCTCCACCCTCATGCAAGTTAGTCAGTTGGGCTTAGACCACCAAGCTGTAAGGTTAGGGCAGGGGAAGGCTAATAAACCTTCCAAACTTATTCACACTTGTTCCTTTCAGTTACTGTTAGGATGTTACAGTACTATAGAGACACAGCTCATTACCACTGTGCCACGGAGACCAACTGCTGGAGAAGGTAATAATATAAGACAACATTAGACCTATAAATAGAACTAGTAAGTTGCCCGTAGGTTGAAGACTGAAAATGAAAAAGGTAGACCTTGATAGACAGATAGATACATAGACCCAGAGTGAGAAATTTATATTGATTGACAGGGCCGAGAGATATAGAGTAAGAGAATGTGATAATTAAAGATATAGATGGAGAGTTTTATGATAGCACATGGATAGTTTCCCAAGCAATAAGAGTATGCGCTGCTTGTAAAGGAAATAAGTGAAACTGAATAGAAGAGTAAACGTTTAATAATACATGGATAGCACATTAATTTGTTTCTCTTAAACAGAGGGCCTTGAAATCTTAAAAAGAACCTGTCCATGTCCATACACCATTTCATTTACCACTTCCATTCGTCTTCAATAAGCCCACACGATTTATGGCCAAAAGAATGTGCCAATACACCTGATACACACCTTACAAAGTCCCTCAGCCAAGCTCTCTGCCCTCTCCCAATACACACCAGTTTAAAAAGAAACACATACATCTATCTATCTATCTATCTATCCCCTTTTCACGTCCATGCACGTCTTCTAAATGTCCAAATCAATATTAATTGCATTTTTGGCGTAGCAGACAATTCAACTGATCTGCCATTGACGACTATCACATTAAACACGCACTGGACCTGCGATGTCTCCAGCAAATCAATCTGCATTGATAAACGACAGTTATGTAACCATCGCCTCTTTGTGTACCAGTCAAAATTGGGCCAGTTGATAGACTGAACGTGTGATAGGCATGTCAGTGCTTAGACCACGACAGTTACAGGTATGTGATATTAACTGGCATGATTAGAGCAAAGCCCGCAAAAAATGCTTGATGACAACACAGGCCAGCTGAGGCTATTGCTTCAGTAGCTGTGCCTCTCTCCGAAATACATTGGCTGACTGACAACTGCAGGGGGAGTTGGTGCAAGTGAAGAGAGTGTCTAATGAATGGCGTCGTATATGTGGATGAAGGAATTTCATGAAAAGGCTTGCAGAAAAAGATGATTTGTATAAAATAAGGGAGCATTTTTAGGAATTTTATTAGCCACACTCAAAGGCAATGTCAGTACGAAGCTTCTTGCTAAATGCAGTGGGTGTGGCTGGAGCAGGGATGGAGGAGTAGAGGTGACATCAAAGTTGAATAGATAGAGTCTTAAGAGTAGGATGTGGCTCTTTAGCGCCACCAAAACATCTAAAAAAAGTCCATGACCAACTAAATTAGTCAGATCACCACTTAAATTAACTAGATGGCTAATTAAATTAGTCAAATTTACCAACTAAATTAGTCAATATGACTAATTGACTGAGTGAAATGACTAACTTACTAAGTCAAAAGACAAACTAAATTAGTGAAAATGACTAACTTTATTGGTCAACTAAAGTGTGATAATGACTAACTAAATTTGACTAATATTTGGTGTTTGACTAACTTACGATACGATACGATATGATAAGAATTTATTGTCATGTAATACATGAAATTTGCTTTGACTTAATTCGTCAAAAATATTTTCAGTGTTCTTAAAATATTTTCAGTATTCTTAAAATATTTTCAGTGTTCTTAAAATATTTTCAGCGTTCTTAAAATATTTTCAGTGTTCTTAAAATATGGGGGATCTAGTCAGACAAGTCTCATAAATTGAAACTATAACCACTTAAGTAAAGTTTGATATTTATATATATATAAGTTTCCTGAATTCATTCGACCTTGTTAGCGAGACATGCACATTGTCATTAGAGGTTGGGACGGGGCAGGTAGGACCAGCATGGCCTGGGCAGTGGGCACGTTGGACCCTTATAAACTCGATTGACTGACAAAAAATTGTCTGAAAAATGCCAGCTGTGTAACTTTTAACATTAATAGAGAACCTAAGTCATTCCTGTACAATATGAGGGTAAAATCAATTCAGTTGGCTAATCTGCCAGCCCTTCTACCTGAAACAAGACTTATTAAAATTATCTGGGTAAATATTCCATTATAATCATTCTACAATGACACAAATGCGTGTGTTGTGATCTGTGAGAATAAAATGTGGTGGTTGCTCACTTTCCTCTACTTTCCTGGACTTTTATTCCGTGGTCCAACGTGCCCCACATGGTGGTCCAACGTGCCCCAGGTCAGGGGCATGTGGGACCCACAAAAAAAACAATCTTCAAACTTAGAAACAACTATAGAAGGTAGATCAACTTGGTTTGGCACAAGGTAGTGTAGATGTTCAGAAGTCAGTCAGTAAAACGATTTTTCAAATATTTAGAGAAGTTTTTGATTGAGAGCCAAAAAATAAAAAAGGGGACCAACGTGCCGCAATAATCACTTCCTGCTCGACACTGCCACACTTTCTATTCATTCTTTGTGAGCCTACTACCGCTCAGGACATCTTAAATTTCAGTGCCAAGCAAAGCCCTATTGGATGCGGACCACAGTTGATATAAATGGCTTGCACATAGTACAATAGTACGTAACAAAAAACAAGATTGCGAGTCTTCTGATTGTCTTTACAGGTAACCAATGAACTTAGGCCACTGAATAAATAATTTTAGATTTTCTGGACTTGATTAAGACCACAATTTAGCCATTATATTTATCTTGAGGTTTGGAGAGGGACTTTTTTTTTTAATCTGGAGAGGGTGTGAGCTGGTTAGTCTAGGATTCTTGGCAAAGCAGGGAGGTTTCAGTTTAGGAAGTGTTTTGCAAAAAATCTAGATGGCTAACAATGTATACCCTGCATGCTTACATATGTTTCTAAGATTTGATACGTTTATGGACAAATAGGCCTATGTTTTTTAGTAAATTGGGGGAGGAGCAAATGACTGATGTGTTACATTAAAAATGTACAGTAAATAAATAGTGGTCTGCTCCCTATTAGCAGGGACCCGAAAAAGTGGCAAAAGGGCCAATGGCAATATTTTGACTTTTTTCAAATTTTGAATTGTTTTCAATAATTTTGAGCACTTTCAAGAAAGTTTTGGGCAGTAATTTAGCCATTTTGGGCATTTTCATTAAAAATATGTCGAAGGTGGGTGACTTTTCACCCGGACACTCTCAATTTCTCGTTTTATAGATGATCATTAATTAGCTAAATAATTTGGGGAAGAATGTCGTTATGGTAAGGATAGATGTTTGTACTCTACATATATCAGTTGCATTTTTGTGGTTATTTCCGATTGCCTTGATTCGATGGTCATACAGTCGACCTTCCTGCCTCGGAAACCTAAAATGCCACAAAATTGACTTTGGAGACAGCTCCTCCGAGGGCATCCAACGAAGCTAGGAAACGGTCATCAGTCCTCCACCCAGAGAATCTACCCTAGACGAATCTCTCAGGAACTCCACATTATGAAAGATTTGCGTCACGAGCGTCTTGATCAATCAGCTTGCAGCATTTCTCTCCACTTCGAAAGTTTACCGGCAATTTGCCAATAAAAAGTAGGTCAAATTGCACCTCGAAGTTAAGGGGGGCCGCATGCCCCGACCTACTCTATGACAAATCAAATGGCCTTCTCTTGATCATGACTTATCAAACAACCACAACATCCCATGTTGAATGTAGAGAAGATGACACTTCAGTAGCTATCATGAGTCATGAAATACCATTTTCACAGTGCAACAACACACCCTTTTTGCATATCAAATTTGTTGACTGTAATAGACCAAGGAAAAATATACCATGCAACGAAGATTAAAATACACAACATAAACAAGAAAAAGAGGGGACGATCAATTTATTATTGAATACAATAAAGAGGCAATATGAGCGATATATTTTCAATTTTAAAGTGAAAGAAAGCCTTGCTTTTTTAAGGAATTAGATGATCTTGCTCCATTTAAATAAAAAGCATAGATTAATATCAAATCATTTATAATGACGACATTATCTAATAACCTGTCACCAACATCATCGACTCAAAAACACACAAGGATTTACCCAAAGGCTTTTCATATAACATTCAGACTTTTTAATTAAAATAAATCGTGATTCTTGTATTTTAAAAGTAGTTATAATGGATATTCAGTTATCCCAAAAATTGGCAAATATGATTATGAACTATTTTTCTTGTTTACCTTCGGACGGAACACTTTGGAAATTCTGATACACGTATTTGGCTTTATGTGAGTAATACAATTACAAATGTATCAGAATAGTGTATATTGGCTGAAGCAGGTGAGATGTCTAGGAAATGTAGACAAGAAACACGGCCAACTGCACAGAGAGATTTTGAAGAATGGAATAGGCTGAAGAGGTCGTACTGCACTGGTCACTGTCAGGGTGGTCCACACAAAGTAGGAGCCTTGGTGATCTGAAAGCAGAAGAGACAACTCTGACAGCCCTCTCTGACAGCATAATTGCTGCTATATTTTTATGCATATACAATATGTATGTACTAAATCAAATATAATTGAGAAGCCATAACTTTTGATTTTGACTGACAAATGATCGTATACATTCCTATTTAGGTCACATCCCTATATATTTGCTATGTTATATTTGGTTAGGCCTACTCATTTCCACTAAGAGGTCATAATTTTTACTTTCCATGCTATCAGCACGAGTCAGTGAATGAGTCATACTACTCACTGATGAGGTCACATGTCCCACAATGAAAATTGTCCGCGCATTTCAATACAAAAGATAAGACCTGTGTGAGGCCGTGTTTGACATCATTGATGCCCTCAAATAACCTCATCCTTCCTTGACTTTAATGCAAAAAGTCATTAAAATGCCGTTTAAGTTGGTGACACTTTTTACAAACTGACTGATCTATTTATTTCTAAATTTTATGGAGAATATATATTCAATTTTTCTTTTGTTTTGGTGTAAAACCATCCCTGTTCACGTGTACTGGACAAAACATACTCTCCTCGGAGACTCCTCCCCGTGAACAAGACAAATACAAATGAAGATATCATGTAAAGAAGTTTTTAACAAACATGGCGGACAAGGTCAGAAAAATAGGTCAAGGTCACTCGTGTCAAAACTCCCACAAGGTCTTACACTGGCACACAATCCCATGCCTACAAAGCTAGGAATATATAAATATTCATTGGCTTTGGTATGAACTCCCAGGAGGTTCGTTAGGGATTTGTCACTGTCTCTTTTCGGGACTGTCAAGTGGCAGCAGAATGCTGACAGTCCCTGGAAAATCGAATTGGGTTAACAATAATTTGATCTGTTTTGGACAGATCACCAGATCAGGTCGAACAACAGCTGTCCATATTACTACGCCAAACTACTTTCACTAAGCATGGTTGCTGGCAAATATCCAGTCCACTACTTTGAATGAAAATGTTTGGAAATCATGAGACAAAAAGAAAGTTTTGAAACTTTAGCATACACTTTGCCTGTGAAAGGGATGATTTTACTCATCAGAAGTTTGATGGTATTCAATCTACTTATGCCATTTAGTGCATGTTAAATTGTGGTCACAAAAGAGTCCAAAAAGAATGCATTCTCACTTATTCACATGTCCATACAAACTTTGTTACAAAGCCGATGTTTTTGTTTTGTGATATCAAAAATGCTCAATTGTATTTATTCTGTTACTTTATGGAGATTTATGAACTAGGACAACAATATAATTCACAATTTCATAAAAGCTGTGTTACACTCAGCAGAATATCTTGTCCATGCCACAAGTGGCCCCCTCTATACTGGCAATATATGTGAATGAAAATGTATACATGCTCCATGATAGAAAATAGTTCCAACTTATTTTGGTATTTACAAGCTGTTTGCTTAAAATTGAAGCCAACCAAAGTCAGATTAGACACTTGCAGAGTTTTTGGAAATGAACTAGACCATCACTAAATGATGAAACTGTCCTGGTTTCTTCCACACTGTCCTGGTTTCTTCCAGAGATCGAAATTCTGTTGACCGCTCACAGGAGCTCGCGAATTTTGCACCCTAGGTGGTAGTAAATGGCGGTCAACTTGTAGACAGGATTTGTCACTTGAAGTGCTTTACTTGTTCAGTGAAGAAAACTGAAACAATCAATTATGTAACACAAAACGACATTGAACTCTGGCAGCACACGATTGAAATGCCGATTTTGGCCATCGGCTGTTGCCGATTTCACCGGTTTGCCGACCCCAATCGACAATCGTGTACATTCGGCAAAAACCTGGCGGATGCAGCATTTCCCGTGGCGCCGCCTCCCCTATTACACATGAACTGAGGGGGTGAGTGAGTGAGTGAGTGAGTGAGTTAGTGTTTTACGTCTCATCAGCACCTGTGTGGGCTATTTAGAGACATACTTGGTTTGTACCAAGTGTCTTTATAGTTCTGTTCTTTTGCTACTTAGTTATTTCTTTTTTGTGTCGGGGTTTCCGTCGTCCGTGGTTTTCTTACTAATTTCAGAGCAACAGACAAAAGGCCATGAATGACCAGTAAAATGAGGATTCCATAGAATTCGTCAGTGAAGGAGTACTTGGTGACTAAACTGTGTACTTCTTGTTTGGTTGTGTGTGTATCTTCTTGCCAGGTGTACAGCTTTTGTTTTGTTCGCTCAGTCAGCTTCCTAGACACATTGCCGAAGCCGGACATTTGAAGATGTGAAACTGCTGAGTCTAGGTAATGGTCTATAATCTTTAGTCGGTATGTTTGAATGTGTTCAGGTGATACTTCTTCAAGTAGGAGGTGGAAGAGATAGGCTCTGTGAGTGATTGGGTTGGCTTTTGCAAGGCTGTCTGTTCCTCCATCCACAGGGTTTGTTTCCTTTTTTTCCATTTCGTCCACTCCGTCCTGTCCTTTGTTTTCTGGATCGTCTTCTTCTTCCTCTAGGCCCTCTTCCTTTTCTTTTTCCTGTAGATCTCCTTGAGCTGCTGCATTTTCTTCCTCTTCATCTTGTTCTGCTTCCATGGACTGGTTGCCGGGTGTCGTGTTCCTGCCATCATCCGATTCTTCCTGTTCCTCTTCAGTGTCTGTTTCAGTCGGACGTTCTTCCATTTCTTCCTCAGGAGGGGTTGTGATGCCACCTGTTGGGATTTGTTCTTCATGGTCCGGCTGGGAATCAGGCTGTTTTGTGGTGTTCGTTGTCTTTGGCGTGGTTGTTCCATTTGTTCCTCCCGAATGTCTGTTGTTGTCTTCGATGTTCTCTGTGTGTTGTTGGTGTATTCTGTTGATGCTGCGTTCTTCGAGTTATAGCCTTCGTCTTTGTGTAGCATGATGTTGGGGTTGTGGATATCCTGCCATGTCGGCATAGCTGGGAATTCCTGAGTGCTGGTCCACAATCCTTCTTGCCTCTGGAAAAGATATTGCTTGGGTTGCCTTCAATGTGAGGATTTCTTTTTCTTTTGTCCACTGTCTACAGGTTTTGCTGTAAGAGGGATGATCTTCCTTACAGTTGACACAAAGAGGAGGAGATGTACAAGGTTCTTCTTTGGATTGGATGTGGTCCTGGGATCCACAGTGTCCACAAACTTCTTGTCGTCGGCACCACTTGCTCAGATGACCGAAACGTTGACATTTATAACATCTTCTTGGGTTGGGGATGTAAGGTCGTACCTTACATTTCTCCCATACAACTCCAACACTCTCAGGAAGAGTAGTGTCTGAAAAGGTCAAGATGAGAAGCTCTCGATTATCTCTCTGAGGGATTCGGTGGAAATGTAGGACGTCAGTCAATGATTCGAACCACTCTTTTAAGTCCTCGTCAGAGTTTAGATAGCTTAATGAGGAGAAAACCACCCCCTTACAAGTGTTCAATGTGCGATGCGGCTCTTCTATAGTCGGAGTTCCTGCAATACTTGTCAGCTCAAGTGTGTGTGTGTGTGTGTTTTATGCCTCTGCAGCACCTTAGTGGGCTATATTGGGGCAGGGTATCGCCGTATGATGATGAGATGAGAAGACTGTGAGTCTGGCGCATACCCTATTAATTCAGGGATGCCCAGGGTCTTTCAGTTGCCCCAGCACAGAACACTGGATACAACCCGCCTCCATTTAATGTCCCATGGGCTCGGACTAAAGTGAGTTCCCGGGGTGAGATTTGAACCCACACCCTCAAAGCCAGTTGACAAGCGCACTTACCAGTTAGGCCACGGGGGAACTCTTTGTCAGCTCAAGTAGTCGTTGTGTCTGTTGGTTGTTTCTTGTCTTAAAGAGGACGGTTCCATCTCTTTGTTGTGTTGTTTCTGCAGGTTCTCTGAGTTTTTGAAGAATTGTCTTGTATATCGCAAAGGGGGAAAGTCTGTTGGTTGGTTTTAACACTATGTACCGGTGTCGGTACTCTGACTTCTGCGTAGTCGTTGGTCGATTTAGAAGTTCCGTGTCAATGCAGTCATCCGAGGATGACCGCAGCCGTTTTAGTCTGGACTGTGAATTTGAAAGAGAATATGCCATGAGCATTTTGGTGGTTCATCCCCCATGCTCCCCACCCACCAAGGAGCCCAACAAGGGGTACTAATATGGGTAGGCCCAGTACCCTAGTCCAGGGATACATGGGGGATATACTCGTAGAAGGCTTGGAAAGAAATACTGTAATCACATTTAGAAACATGGCCAGCATGTAGACTTGGTCAGAACCTTCTTTGATTGACCCATAAGCCATGGCCAAATAGGACCAAAGTCCTAATTGCAACATGACAAGCCGATTGACTGGACCGGGCCAATCCAGCCTCCCGTCTAGGAGAAATCCAGGCCAAAGTAGTGTATTGTATGGGAGGGACCAGCTTAGTCCCAGCCAACTCAACTACCAGGACCCCTTCATCCTCCGACATGGGTCGCAACCCACGGCAAACAGGTTGCCCCATTTCCGTCGGGGAGACGTGTGCTTGCGCACTGTCTCGTGTTGGCCACTAAGGATACAGGTCTTCACCTTAGTGTTACCACCCACCGCCACCGGGAGGCCCGAGACCTGCGGGGGCACATGAACTGAGGGAATTCCAGGGAATCCCAATGCATTTTGATGCTTGCCCTTGCTTTCGTCACTTCCGTTTCGGCTCTTGCCGCTTTGGCCGGACTTTTCAGTTCGGCAAGTCGGCGAGCACCTAAGGTGCCGAAGGCACGATCGGCAGTCAATCGAGGGCAAACGGCTAGCCGGGGCAGATTCGGCAACACCAATCATGTGCTGCTGTCTACAAGTTGACTGCTATTTGCTGCCACCTAGGGTGGAGAATTCGCTAGCTCCTGTGAGCGGTCAACAGAATTTCATTGTCTGGAAGAAACCAGGACAGTGTCTGGAAGAAATCAGGACAGTTCCATCATTTAGTGATGGTCAAGTATTTAAAAAAAATCTGTAGGTATCTAATCTGACTTTGGTTGGCTTCAATTTTAAGCAGACAGCTTGTAAATACCAAATTAAGTTGAAACTATTTTTTATTATGGAGGATGTATACATTGTAGCCCACATACAATGTCAGTGTAGAGGATGCCACTTGTGGCATAGAAGAGACATTTTGTTGAGTGCTACACCAATTTTATGAAATTGTAAATTATATTGTTGCCCTTGTTAATAAATCTCCACTAAGTAACAGAATAAATACAAATGAGCATTTTTGATATCACATAGCAAAAACATTGGCTTCGTATCGACACATGAATAAGTGAGAGAGCATTATTTTTGGACACTTTTCTGACTACAATTTAACATGCATAAATGGCATAAGTAGATTGAATACCATCAAACTTCTGATGAGTGAAATCATCCCTTTCACAGGCAAAAGTTTGTGCTAAAGTTCTGTTGTCTCATGATTTCCAAACATTTTCATTCAAAGCAGTGTACTGGATCTTTGCCAGCAACCATGCTTTGTGAAAGTAGTTTGGCGTAGTAATATGGACAGCTGTTGTGCGACCTGATCCTGTGATCAAACGGATCTAATTAATGTTGACCCAATTCAAATTATCCAGGGACGGTCAGCATTCTGCTGCCACTTGTCAGTCCCGAACAGAGACAGGAATATCAGTGTACATGGCAATACCTTCATTTCTCATTATTAGTATCATTCCTTTAATTTGTGAACAGGTATATATATTTCAATATCACCAAAAGTCACAGAAGGCCAAATATAATTTATAGTCTGGAAGAACTAGTAAATATTCCTTCGAATTAAATTTTTTAAATTTATTTTTAAATTGGGTTCATTTATGAGCGTTGTATTTGTTACTTTTTTCCGCAGTTTGAACAATCTATTAGCTTTTGTGACCCATCCCCAGCATAGGGATGCATAATTGAGGTACTAAGATTCAATAAGAGTAACATAAATTGTTTGAAGTATGGATTGTGGTAAGTAGGCTAATATTTTAATTTATTATTAATACACATATAGTCTTAGTAATTTTATTAACAATAGAGTCAATATGAACATTCAAATTTAAGTTCTTATTTAAAATTATTCTTAAAAATTGAAATCATCAACAACTTCAGGAGTGTTATCAATCTTCAATTGTGGGATATGGCATAGTTTATTTCTTTGTTTAAAAAAGTCTTATTAATATTAAGTGTCAATTTATTCAATATTTAAGAAGGTATTTACATTGATAAGTTCATAGTTAATGTCAACCTCATTATGTTGATAAGATTTTTTTTTAATTATTAAAAGGGCCACTGTAATGCACTTTTTATTAGTTGACAGCTTCAAGCATGATATTACAGTCCTCGTCATATTTTACGTGGAATCTCAACTCTTTTCTATCCTGTTGAAGTGTGATGTCAGAGATGACTCTATTATCTAGCATTGCAATTTATGTAGATTAACTGCAAGCTGTGATGTCATTTTAAACTGGGTCAGGTTCCCCATCTTCTAACCAATGTCAGTAAAACTACGCATCACAGTTTCAACAGTGATATATTGAAGGAAGACTGTTGATGTGATCCCAATGATCTATCACTTGCAATCACCAGTCTAATATAGTAATCTGACTGTCTACAAGTTGACCGCCATTTACTGCCACCTAGGGTGCAAAATTTGCGAGCTCCTGTGAGCGGTCAACAGAATTTCGATCTCTGGAAGAAACCAGGACAGTGTGGAAGAAACCAGGACAGTTCCATCATTTAGTGATGGTCTAGTTTATTTCCAGAAACTCTGCAAGTGTCTAATCTGACTTTGGTTGGCTTCAATTTTAAGCAAACAGCTTGTAAATACCAAAATAAGTTGGAACTATTTTCTATCATGGAGCATGTATACATTTTCATTCACATATATTGCCAGTATAGAGGGGGCCACTTGTGGCATGGACAAGATATTCTGCTGAGTGTAACACAGCTTTTATGAAATTGTGAATTATATTGTTGTCCTAGTTCATAAATCTCCATAAAGTAACAGAATAAATACAATTGAGCATTTTTGATATCACAAAACAAAAACATCGGCTTTGTATGGACATGTGAATAAGTGAGAATGCATTCTTTTTGGACCTTCTTTTTGTGACCACAATTTAACATGCACTAAATGGCATAAGTAGATTGAATACCATCAAACTTCTGATGAGTAAAATAATCCCTTTCACAGGCAAAGTGTATGCTAAAGTTTCAAAACTTTCTTTTTGTCTCATGATTTCCAAACATTTTCATTCAAAGTAGTGGACTGGATATTTGCCAGCAACCATGCTTTGTGAAAGTAGTTTGGCGTAGTAATATGGACAGCTGTTGTTCGACCTGATCTGATGATCTGTCCTAAACAGATCAAATTATTGTTGACCCAATTCGATTTTCCAGGGACTGTCAGCATTCTGCTGCCACTTGACAGTCCCGAACAGAGACAGGGCTTTGACCATTTTTCTAAACACATGAATTATGTTCTTCTGGCAGCCCATTAGCTGACAGGCTGTGATGTCGAGCTTGCTTGGGGTTTTCCAGACCGAATTTTTACTCTGACAGTGTGTTGAAACTTTGATGCTCAGTTTTGCAGGATTCACATTGGCTAGAAGCCGGAGAACCTGGCCCAATTCAAAATGACATCACAGCGTATAGTTAATTTACATATATTTAAATGCTAGAGAATACAGTTCTCTGACATCACACTTCAACAGCAAAGAAAATAACTTGAGATTCCACGTAAATATAACGAGGACTGTAACAGAAACACTATGGTGGGCCTTTCAAATTAATTCCAAAATAAATCCATGATAGACTAACTTTTAGTTTTAAATTTTGGCTGTGACTTCGGCACAGCAAAAAGAGACCAGAAATGGAGTGTCTACAGACATCTCTAAATAACCAAAACTGAAGCCATCCAGACTAGCCATTGTCCAGACTATATAGTCCAGAAAGGACCCGAAATAGAGTGTCTACAAACGTCTCAAATAACCACAACTCAAGTCATTCAGACCACAGTGTCTTGAAGGACCAGAAATGGAGTGTCTGAAGACACCTTCAAACAAACCAAAACTTAAGTCATCCGTACTAGCCATTGTCCAGGCCATATCGTCCAGAAGAACCCGCAATTTTGTTTTCAGACATCGCCAAATTACCAAAATTTAAGCCATCCAGACTAGCCATGGTCCAGACTATATCGTCCAGAAGGACCACAAATAGAGTGTCTACAGATGTCTGCAATACAAGAAACCAAAACTGAAGTTATCCAGACTAGCCATTGTCCAGACCACAGTGTCTTGAAGGACCAGAAATGGAGTTTCTGTAGACGTCTCCAAGCAACCAAAACTGAAACCATCCAGAGTAGCCATTGTTCTGACTATATCATCCAGAAGGACCAGAAATATAGTGTCTACAGACGTCTGCAATACCTGAAACTGAAGCCATTCAGACTAGCCATTGTCCTGACCATATCATTCTGAAGGACCAGAAATGGAGTGTCTGCAGACATCTCCAAACAACCAAAACTGAAGTCATCCAGACTGGCCAATGTCCAGACCAAAGTCTCTTGAAGGACCAGAAAAAGAGATGTCTGTAGACGACGTCTCCAAACAACTAAAACTCAAGATATCCAGACTAGCCATTGTCCAAACCATATCGTCCAGAAGGACTAGAAATGGAGTAGTGTCTGTAGACAGACGTCTCCAAACAACCAACACTCGAGTTCGACCTGCTCCATCCCCAGTCAGACTTGTCCATTCTCCAGTGAGGTCTAACACATCTCCAGTGACTGTTGAGTTACCAACTGCTTCCCAGACACTTTCCCCATCTGATTCTCCATTTGTCAGCTTCCTGGCGAGATCAAGACAAGAAAAAGTTAATTTAACTGATTTTATACTTATTTTTGTAACTGTGAATACTTAAGTTTTCACTGGTAACCACTTTATAAGATATCAAGTGCACCTCACAACAATAAATTTTACGTTCACCAATACATTGTATCTGTATTATAATGTGCAAAGCCTACTTTGAACATTTTTGACATTTCCATATGCTGATCAATGTTTTTAATCATGCTTTGTCTCATTGTTGAGACCTCATCATGTCCTAACCAGTGAAAAATTAGTGAAAAAGTTTATGAAAAAGTTTATAAATACAATACAAGACCTAAAGCCCAAGTAAGTACAAACTGGTCTGCATGTCTGGCATATCTGTGACTTATTTCTTACATATTGAAATTATGAATTTGGCAATAATTGGTCAGTTTGACCAAATCCTTTAAAAAAAATATTATATAGATAGTGGATGGTGAGGAGACCAATATTGAGTTTTATTGCCCGAAGCTGTAATATTGGTCGAGGCCGTAGGCCGAGACCAATATTACCTGCTAAGGCCAATAAAACTCAATATTGGTCGACTCAACATCTACTATTTGTTATATTCTGCACCACAATTTTCAGACTTATACATATTTGTAAAATACTGGTTTTTCTAAAGATATTTAATTTTTTTATATGACATATACTTAATTTTTCCCATTATTTACAATGAGCATATTTATAAAATGATAGATTGACATTTCAAGAAGTTGGATTTCCTCCTACCCAGGCCCTCCCTTTTAAAAGTAATTGGCAATTAAGTGCATTGTTGCTGCTAAGAGCATAGGGGCACACCAATATCACTCTCCACACACCAATAACACTTTTAAGACACCAATATTATACAGTTATCGCACAGCACCGAGTGCAATATCAGTTTTTATGTCACCTCGGTGCCATAAAAACTGATATTGCACGAGGTGATGTGCAATAACTGTTATATCATATGGTTTTTGTGTCAAATGCCAAGGAAGGGACTAGGATTCTGACGTCCAAACTCTTTTTGTGGTTCTTAATTATGACCTGCATGTTTAAAATGAATCTCGCCGAAAATCAATAACTATTTCACCCTCAAAAAAATGTTTCACACCTTCGGAATCCATAGATAATACACTTGATGATGGGTCTTCTTAAAAATTTTTTCTTAAACTTTGTAGCAGATTTAAAAGACCTGTAAACACAACAAAGTCACTGGAAAATGGGAGAAACATGCTGTTTTCGGCCGATTATTGCTTTATCCTAATTAAATAAATAACAAAAATAATACAAAAAGTTGATATCAACTTAGCCCTTAAAAATACGCATCTTTTTGCCACCACAGTAATTTTCCTATCTATTTCCAGTGCTGCGCAGTGACTTTTTTTCTAATACTAACAAACAACGTTATGCTGCTGCATGCAATCTTGACCAATTTGTGTTTCTTTTTAACCACAAACTCAAAATGTATCTCATCAGAGATCGATAACTATTTCATTCACAAAAAAAATTCTCACACTTTTCGAATCCACAAATGATATACTTGATGATGGATTCAATTTCGATTTTTTTGAAAAACTTTATAGCAGACTTTAGACCTCTATCCACTAAAAAAACACCAAAAAATCGGCAAAAATGCCGTTTTTTCGGCCACTTATTGCTTTATTCTGATAAAAGAAATAATATATCAGTAAAATTAAGTTGATATTCGATTAGCCCTTTAATAAACGCATCATTTGCCGCAAAGATCATCTTCCTATCTGCTTCCATTTCCGTCCAGTACACTTTTTAGTAAAATTGAAAAACACACTTTGGTTGTTTGCCTGTGCTGAAGCAGCCTCAAAATAAGGTGCTTCCTCTCAGGTCCGTCCAATCTTTCACATATTAAAATGACCATGCAATATCATGGATCCATGCGTAGCTATGCGTGCAATATCGTAGAATATTGCACGGCTGTCGGCCAATCAGCAGCGAGTATTTCGGCTTGCCATATGATATCATTATTTATTGGTGTGTCATGTGACTGATCTCCTGCTACATGATTGGCCTTAAAATTTGGATGCAGAATATACAGCATTTATCTGCAGGCTGTCCAGACGTGATGGGTCAAAAGTTTGCATACACTTCTGGTTAGGCCACCTGGGTACAAATCAATGACTATTCAAGGCCACAGGGGCTTCGTGCCCATATTGGCCTTGGGCCTTCGGCCCAAAATGACACTATCATCATCATCATCATATCATCATCAACACTTCTGGACCATGGTACAATGGTAGTATTATTCCATACCTGTGCCTCCAATTTATAAATCCTTGAGTGTTATAATAAGACCAAATGGGTATGGTGGTATTTTGAGATGTACTCCACGAGTTGAAGATATCCTGAGTCCTCTGTACCCACGAGTGCGTCAGCACGAGTGGGTACAGAGGACTCAGGATATCTTCACGAGTGGGAGTACATCTCAAAATACCACCATACAACCATTTGGTCTTATTTATACCCCATATTGTAACACAAAAAAAAGCTGAATTTCACTCTGATGATCAATACTCAACAGTGGCCTCAGCCAATCAGAGCACAGACAGCAGCTCAACTGATGATGTCACAATGTTGTGACGTCACCATGGCCATGACGTCACAATGGCAAACAATGCAATGACATCATCGACAATGATCAAACCATTGAGTATACAACAAACCATTGAGTATACAACGCAATACCACATGGGATATATCCACTGCTTTTTCATGTGGTATTGTAAACATTATGGGGTATTATATCATAGTTTGTAGAAACGAAGCTTTACATAAATTATTTTCAAAGATTTTTCATATTTTATAAATGATCAAAGTAAAAGTCTATTACAGACAGTCCAGATTTTCCCTGAATGAGCTTTGACAGACATCTCCTCCAATCCTATACTCTACTACTATATATAGACGTCTCTGGTCCGTATAACCATTTTTGAAATTATAGATTGAAGTCTATAACACCAATAATAAGTTGTCTACAGAGAGTCTATAGTAGGTCTTCTAAAACTGGCTTGCACAGACGTCTCAGACTGACCACCTGTAGACACTGTGGGCTTGTAGCACGGGAATGTGTACATTCAGCTTCGGTGTGCTTCTAGAGCTTATATGTTTTTCAATATTTATCTTTATTTCTTGGAAATTGCTTCAGTTAATAGCTTGTTTAATAACGGTCAATTTGATATATAGTTTGTTAAGGGTCCCATTGTTCTTTGGATACGACTTGGCAATTTAGAATAACAAGAAAATCTTTTTGAAAAAAAAAGATATATGCTGGCTGTAGTGATTACGATTTCAAAATTTACAATAAGAGTATGTTTTGCCAAAAGAATTTTAAAATATTGTATAAGAGAAACTACAGATGAACCCATGATATGGTATAAGAAGCTATAAGAGGAATTATAGATCATGGGTTCATCTATAAATCCTCTTATAGCTTCTTATACCTGCTCTGCTGATCTACACTAACTTGTGTATTGTATTGACTGTTATTTTTATTCCTATGACAGTTTAGCAGGAGTTGGCAAGTTCAATATGACTCACTATTAATTAGTAAGTCACTATATATGACTGTCAATCCCGAACTGTTAATCAGGCATCCCTTACTGTAGTTCATCAGTTAGTCACTACCTGTTAGTCATTAAGTCCGTTGTTTTGGTAGTTACTATTTGTTAGTCTCTAAATATGTTATTGAGTCACAAACTGTTAGTTAGTCAAAAACTGTTAGTTAGTCAAAAACCGTTAGTTAGTGAGAAAGTGTTAGTTAGTCAAAACTGTTAGTAGTCAAAACTGTTAGTCAGTCAAAACTGTTAATTAGTCAAAAACTGTTAGTCAGTCAAAGACTGCTAGTCAGTCAAAACTGTTAGTTAGTCTAAAACTGTTTGTAGTCAAAAACTTTTAGTAGTCAAAAACTGTAAGTCAAAATGGTTAGTTAGTCAAAACTGTTAGTAGTCAAAAACTGTTATTCAATCAAAAACTGTTAGTTAGTCAAAACTGTTAGTTAGCCAAAAACAGTTAGTTAGTCAAAAAATATTTGTAGTCAAAACTGTTGGTAATCAAAAACTGTAAGTCAAAAACTGTTGGTCAGCCAAAAACTGTTAGTTAGTTAAAAACTGTTAGTCAAAAACTGTTAGTTAGTCAAAAGTGTTAGTTAGTCAAAAACTGTTAGTTAGTCAAAAACTGTTAATTAGTCACTAATTGTCACACTGTTAGTCGCTAACTGTTAGTCAGTCACCGACTGTTGGTCAGTCACCAACTGTTAGTCAGTCACCAACTGTTGGTCAGTCACCAACTGTTTGTCAGTCACCAACTGTTAGTCAGTCACCAATCACTAAATGTTAGTTGGTCACTAACTGTTAGTCAGTCACTAACTGTTAGTCATGTAAGTCAGCTAGTCCTTAACTGCTGGCAACTGTTAGTGAGTTACTAACTGCTAGTCCCTGACTGTTAGTCATTTTGTTCCCTAACTGTTGTTCATCAGTTGGTCACTACTTTTAGTAAGTCACTGTTGTTAGTCACTTACTGTTAGTAAGCACTTACTGTTGTTGATTCACTAACTGTTTGTTAGTCTTTAACTGCCAGTTAGTCACTAACTGTAAGTCACTAACAGTCTGTTAATCACCCCAAGGATGTACCACCCAGAAATTGGACCTATAAATAGAACAAACTGCTCTCTTTACTATTCACCCCCAATTGTTACAACTCACCCCCAATTATTTCAGGTCCTGCAACAATTGTATCTGCACTAATTGGTCGATTAATGAGTGGCAGGTGTACTTTTTCATCAATGCAACAATATTAAGTATTTGTTATCATAAGATATTTTGTAATGCTCTAGCTGATATAACTAAATGGTGGGGACCAAGCCGGTTGACACTTTTCCGTATGGGGCAACCAGTATAGTATGCTGGCTGCAGAGCCAATACTGTACTATAACAAATCTTGTCCTAAAGTTCAAGAAGCCAGCATAAAAAAATGGGGACATTTTACACTTTATAGGGATATGCCGCAAAAAGGGGGTCGAAAACGTGACCGGAAAATATTTCCAAGCAGTACCAGCTACTTGTAGTCACTCACAATAAAACAGAAATACATTCCAGTCTACGAGGAAAAGCAATGATAAAGAAGCTGTGTATATTTGCATGGTGCAGTAACGTGGGAGCACTAGTACTATTCATCATGGCTGCCCTTGGAAAAGGGAGCTCACTTTGCATGTTGAAAAATGTCATTTCTGGATAATTGCGGCAATGACAGGACAATTTGAGGTGGTCCGATTGCAATTGTGACGATTCACTATCAATCAGAACATAGTTATGGATGCCACTACCTTCATAATTGCAATTCACGGCAATTAAGGACACTCGTTGCCGATTTCAATTAACAAGTCTATGATGTTTACCTGACCGAACACAAATTTAGCAATAACTGCAATTACAGGTAGGTGAGTGGTCTTTAAATTGGTGTACAGATTAGTTGATCCAATTAGAAATGATTTGGATGAGACAGAAAACGATTTCAACTGCTTGTTTAGATAGAAATCCATATTTTCAATTTGCAAAACTCACTTGTTTGATCTCAAGCAGCCATGTTTACCCATCATACTTTACACAGGATCACAGCCAAGTGCTGCCACGATGTTGCACCATGTATTTGGTGCCAAAACATCTCTATGTTTATCCTTCCATTGAATGCATTTTTAATAATCAACTATGATATATATGTTGCCAAATAAAAATTAGTTGTTTGTTGGACTGTTTAAATGTTGTTTTGACATAGCCATATGGTGTATAGCAGAACTATATCATCAGTTCACATATCTGCTTTGGAGATCACCCCATCATAGCCTTGCTTGACTGCTGCCGAATGTTACAGAGTACGGTAATTTTGCATATATGGCTGTGAACCACACCCACAAACCTGTTTCATTAAGGTTTTTTGCTCATAAAATTATGAAATATCATAAGATTAAAATGTTTGTGCAGTATTGTGAACCTGGCGCATCCAGACTTCCAACGGTGGATCATAGTGCCATGTTACAGAGTACATTATATTTTTGCTGCTCACAAAACTTGCAACAGCTGAGACATACCAATGATTCAAGGGAGCTGTTTATGGTATGTTAGTAGTTGTACTACCTGGTCAAATTTTGGCCTTCAGTATTAATTTGGTTCTTTGACTGTGTTTGACAAAAGGTCCAGTTATGATATTTGGAAAAATATGTCACGTTTTTTGCATACGTCCCGGCCTCTAAGAAATCGAATGGTCTGAACCATGCAGTCCCGAATCATGTCATAATGTAGAGTATACTGTTGTTTGATAGCCACAATAGGGTATTGCTTTGAACCATACAAGCATTAGCTAAAGTTACCACAAAGCTCTGTCAATGTCTCATCCATAGTACATCACGTTTTGGCGTACGTCCCATTTTTGGGCCTCGCATATTTGACCAGATATCGAAAGATGCTTCGGAGAATTATTAGTTTTGGGGACGTAGACATAGCCACAAGACCAAGCACTGGTAATAAAAGTATTTTAGTATTGCAGGCCTGAGGTAAAGCCTATGTCTTGAGTGGGAAAAATTGTAGAATACGCCATGTTTTGTACTGCTTCACAATGGGAGTGGATACATATCTCAACACATAGGAGGTATTAAGCTCTGAAACTTCTCTAGTTAGGCTACACATCTTTAGCTTCTCAGATCCTCTAAAGGCAATTTTTCTAGGGTCGGTCAGTAGGACAAAAAAAAAAGGTGAAATTTTAATTTTTTTCCATCGGCAGGAAATCTATCGTGTTGGCGGGTCCGCGAAGCTAAGAATCAATTATGTGTGGCCTTAGTACCTAGGATGATCCTCTTTGAAATGGATTGAATATTACAAGACTGTCAAGACACTTTATTTTCTACCCTGTGGTGGCCAGATTCTGTACGTATTCCCATGCTACAAGCCTGTGTAGACGTCTGTAGATACCAAAATATCTTGGAGCTGCCAATGCCTGCAGATATGATCCCAACAAGTAGACAGACTTTTAAACCCCTACAAGACTGGTTACCATTTATTTAAGCCCTTTCCAACATCATGTCACAAATAGCCATTTATCTCTAGAACTGTTTTCTTCACTAGTCAATCTCTTTAAAGGCACTATGAATTGTATGATTTGCCACGTTTCTGATTGTGTTTGCAAAACACATGTCCAAAAGCATGCCATGCATATTTTCATAGGCGTACGGCACGCACAATTTTTGGGGGGGGGGTGGCGAGTGATATTTTCCCAAATTTCAAGATCTAAATTTAATAACATCTCTAATGAAATTGCCTGGAAAACGTTTATTTACAATAGTTTTTATTAAATCATCTGCCCAAATTTTTTAACATTTCTGCCTGAATCTCATTGTCTCCCAAACTTTTTTTTTCCTTGCCTAGCGAGACCTTCAAGTGACAGTATAGTATAGGCCTATCCCTTCTTTGCTGTAAATTTTGGTGTGACTGATGGGACAAATCACTATGACTGATCTAAGGGACATTATGTTGGAAAATAATATTTGGATGATTATTATCTAAACTAGGGCAAACATTTTCAAATTTGATTTCCTTAGGAAAAATAAAGATCATTAAGTATAAATAATGTTTTTTACAGGTAGAAAAAAATCTACAATGTTTTTTAAATTTTCACACATTTTGATGCATTTTGTAAATAATAATATTGATGAAAATTTCATTATTTCAACTGAATGGTTAAATCCTGCTTTCTTGTAACTATATAGTGGTCTTAAATTTTTCAGTTTTTGAAAAAATCTTGGCAATCCAAGCAATCTGAAAAATCCCTAAAATGTTACACTTTCTATGGACTGTAACAGTTCTCACATGTTTATGGCATATCAAATGCCTCCAGTTTAGGACATTAGGGATGGGTGAGAATTTTCCTCAATTATTTTTGTAAAAAATAAAACATCTTTCGATGTTTGCTCCACTCACGCAGGGTCATCGATGCATTCGAACTCGATTCCCACTTGGTTTTCTATCAAGTCTTTCAGGTCCAGTAAGGTACCAGCTCCGCAAGATTCTCTATAAAACAGAAATTGGAGGGTTAAGTATTGTTTCTCCTTTCTTTAAAACTGCAGAAAATTGCAAAAAAAAATCGGGAGCGCATACTTATGTGCTACGTCAATATCTCGCACTAGATAAGTGATCACTTTTGAAACCTTGTCTGGGTCCAATTCCGGCAATTCAAACATAGCCAGAATACTGAAACAGAAAAGTGTATTAGACAAACAATAAAAAGAATGAGATTTGAAAATTAATTAAAAGCCTTTTGGCCACTGACCTTGCTGGATCAAAGGCTGTTTCCAACGAGGCATTTAACATAACCGTGACAACACCCTCAGCATTTTGCGAGAACTGGAATGAAAAAATGGAAGTAATTGAGTAAATTGTCATGTTAGTGGTTTAAGCACTAGTATTTATTTTTCCAAATCTACATCAACAAATAAAACTAACAGGGCTTTATTATGTGTGGTGTGTGTTATCTTTTGTTCTGAAATCAAGCCCATTTTACTTTCATAAATTTATGCGACCAGTTGTACGGTATTTGAGAGAATGTGGCTTAAGAATGGTATTATATGTCGGTGATTGTATTTAAACTGTGCACTGATCACAAAGATTTACAGACATTTGTAGACCTTGGTCTGCACTCTGCAGATAAATTTTGAGAAATCAAACTTAGATTTTAACACAAAAGCTGATTTCCTTTATTCCACTTTGGAGTAGGTACAGGCTGTCTACAAGTTGACTGCTATTTGCTGCCACCTAGGGTGCACATTTCGCGAGCTCCTGTGAGCGGTCAACAGAATTTCGATCTCTGGAAGAAACCAAGACAGTGTGGAAGAAACCAGGACAGTTCCATCATTTAGTGATGGTCTAGTTTATTTCCAAAAACTCTGCAAGTGTCTAATCTGACTTTGGTTGGCTACAACTTTAAGCAGACAGCTTGTAAATACCAAAATAAGTTGGAACTATTTTTTATCTTGGAGGATGTATACATTGTAGCTCACATATATTGCCAGTATAGAGGGGGCCACTTGTGGCATGGACAAGACATTTTGCTGCGTGTAACACAGCTTTTATGAAATTGTGAATTATATTGTTGTCCTAGTTCATAAATCTCCATAAAGTAACAGAATAAATACAATTGAGCATTTTTGATATCACAAAGCAAAAACATTGGCTTTGTATGGACATGTGAATAAGTGAGAATGCATTCTTTTTGGACCCTTTTCTGACCACAATTTAACATGCACTAAATGGCATAAGTAGATTGAATACCATCAAACTTCTGATGAGTAAAATCATCCCTTTCACAGGCAAAGTGTATGCTAAAGTTTCAAAACTTTCTTTTTGTCTCATGATTTCCAAACATTTTCATTCAAAGCAGTGTGGACTGGATATTTGCCAGCAACCATGCTTTGTGAAAGTAGTTTGGCGTAGTAATATGGGCAGCTGTTGTTCGACCTGATCTGGTGATCTGTCAAAAACAGATCAAATTATTGTTGACCCAATTCGATTTTCCAGGGACTATCAGCATTCTGCTGCCACTTGACAGTCCTGAACAGAGACAGAGATACAGGTATACCGCACCTTCTTGTGAAAGAGGATCAAATCAGAAAAACTTTAAAGACATTTGCGATCTATTACAAAACATTGAAAACAAGATGTGGCGAAAGTACGGAAACTAGCTCAGGTAGTGGGACTATGTGTTTCAATGACAAAGGCAACATTGCCTCACAATAAGAAATGTGTATTGAACTATAAACTTTATAAAGACAAGAAATTCTTGGTTGTAATTGATCACAATACAATATCTGATTTACATTGGTGGCTAAATGCACTAAACAACTGGAATGGTGCTCCAGTAAAATGGCACACAGTGGATACCCAGCTGACAACTGATGCTAGTTCGTTTGGATCTGGTGTATTCACTGGTGGCAAAGTAGCTTCAGGGCTATGTAACACACATTTAAGCCATTGCTCCTCCAACAAACTGTTGGCAATAAATTTGGGGTTTTGTCACGTCAGGAAAATCTGAAAAACAAGACTCTTCAGATTTTAATGGACAATATTTCTGCGCGTGTCTATATAAACAATTCAGGAGATCCCAGTCCCAAATGAACTAAATTAATGACTGAGCTGTGGGCACACTGTGCAGATTTGGGCATCACTTTCACAGCGAAATGTCTGGCGGGACCACTGAATGTCCAAGTTGTCGCCCATACCCCTATGAATGGCGACTGCAACCTCAGCTGTTTCAACTCATCAACGATTGCTTCTGGCCACACACCATGGACAGGTTTGCATCCTTGCCTTTGTTACTCATACATCAGTTACACAAATATATCACAAATATTGTACATATAACATCAGTATATATGGGTAATTGTTCCTGGACACATGTCAAGGAACACTGCAGAGCATTTTGTTATATGTCAAGTGATTCTGATTGCAGAAACGCGTCTGCTTTGAAAGGTTTCTTGGTTTGTTGCCTTACTGTTTGTGATATCCGCTTCCAGAAAGACATGTCCGCCACAAGCTCACAGGAAGTGCTGTCAACACACTCCTCATAGTTAATCCCGGGTGGATCCAGCTGTCCACACCAGTATAAGCTGTCCATCAGGTAACCTGAAACACAGTAATGGAAACAGCACTAAAAAAAAAACGAAACGTCCCCCTACGTTTTTGCTAATATTTTTTTTTGGCCAAAACCAATTAAACAGTATTGATCTTTTTATGAACAAGAATCAATGTGCCAATCATTGAAGTGCGACCATTTTCTGTTTAACTTTGACCTTGTTTTTGGTGCATTTTTAAAAAACTGGCCCAATACTCATACACTGTAAAATTTGAATTTTAAGTTAGCTTAATTGATTGAGTGAGATGGTTGCACAATTCCTTTGAGCCAAGATAGCTTGTTGTTTGTAAGTTATAACAGCATAAAGATTATCATAACTCCAAACAACAAGCTATCATGGCTGAAACAAATTATGCAACCATCTCACTCAATCTTTTGAGCTAACTCAGAATTTCAAATTTTACAGTGTATCTCACCAAAAAAATCGCGTGTCATTTCGAATTGTGCGACATACAGCCCAAGAAAAAGCATTTTTGTGATGCTTTGCTGCAGTTTTTGTCAGATTTTTGACGACGGACACTCGTTCCAGAAATGAGACAGACGGTTTGCATTATTTTTTTTAGCTACAAATCACCTTCCAGATGTGCGTTTCATGCAGCAAGGGAAATGACTCATGTTATTCGGCTTTGAATTGAGATATTTTTATGAAAAATTTACATTGCATGACCAGAGGCATCTCTCGGCGTACAGACCAAATTTCAGTATGAAGCAAGTTCTCTTACATGTTACGGAGGCAATCAAAGGTTCCCTGGACAGGCGTGAGCACACTGGTGCTGTGCTCATGGACTTGTCTCGGGCCTTTGATTGAAACCCTCATGATTTGGTTATTGGGGAATACCGCTGGGCTCCATTTTGGGCCCTGCGCTATTCAACTTATTTATGAATGACCTGCTACTATTACTTTCTTCAGACTTTAGTATTGCAAACTATGCGGATGACAATACCATTGTTGCCTCCGCACCCACTAGATCAATTTTGTTAGATAGATTAACTAGTGGTACTAAAGTAGCTATCAACTGGTTTTCAAATGCAAGCCAATCCTACTAAGTTCCAGTTTTTTGTTTTTGGTAGGAAAACAGACACTGTACGATTAATTCTAGATGACATTGTTATTGAGGAAAATGAATGTGTGAAGTTACTTGGTGTTACATTAGACCAAATGCTTCATTACAAATTACATGTCAGAAACATTTGTAGAAAAACTGCTTGGCAGTTGTGTGCCTTAAAAAGAATCGCAAGGTATATCCCTTTAATTAGATGCAAGAATGGCGATCTTTTGATCTTTTGTATTAAGCAATCTTGTATATTGCAGAACTGAGTGGCATTTCTGCTCCAAAGGTGACACTAAAAAACTAGAAAGATTAAAAGAAAGAGGTCTTAGAATTGTCTTTGATGATTACTTATCTGATTATCATTCTTTGTCAGAAAAATCAAAATGTAAATCATTGGAAGAATCTATTTTACAATCAATTATTATTGAAGTGTATAAAGCGTGCAATGATATTTCACCAGAGTTCATAAGAGAAATGTTTAAACGCAAGGTTTCAAATTATGACTTATGCAGAATGATGCAATTGACAATGTACCATAGATGGACTACAAACTATGGAATATGAACGTTCACCCATTTGGGAAGTTCCTCATGGAACAAATTACCTAACAAAGTTAAGGAATTAGAGACTTTGGATAAGTTTAGGGAAGAACTGTGTAAACTTGATTTATTAAACTATTGTAATTTAATCCTACTACTGGAATTAGTTAATCACAAATTATCTTGTCACACCAGGTTTTTACTCGTAATATCTCTTTTATCATGTTTTTATTATAATTGTTATTTTTATAGTCGTCTGTGACACTAGTTTTGTACTATTGTTTTCTGTTTACAAAACCGACTATAAATAAAATTTGTCATTGTCGTTGTCATTGTCTTACTTAGTGCAGGGGGAAGGCGGTCACATTAGGCCAGTCGGTCTTACAACAGGGGTCTTACAATGCAGGTACCACTCTACTTGCATGTTATTTTTACCCTTGGCCTAGGTATTGCACAGTGCAGCGGCATACGTCCGTCTGTCCATCTGTCTATATGTCTAGCTGTCGGTCCATCCGTCCGTCCATCCATCCGTCCGTCCAGCTGTCTATCCATCATCCTTTTGTACAGGATAACTACATTTGTATTGATCCTAGAATTACAAAACTAACGGGGTTTGTGTATCACAGTAAGACCTTGAATGACTTATGACTTGAGTGAACCTGACTTATTTCTGTGACCTTGGTGGCCATATTTGTGAAAATCTTGTATATGAGATCACTCAATTTGTTTTCATCCCAGGATCACCAAACTAAGAGGGGTTGTGTATTGGTGTGACACCTTGAAGAATTCTGACATGAGTGACCTTGACCTATGTCTGTGACCTTGGCAGCCATATTAGTGAAAAGCTTGTGTACATGATATTCCATTTGTATATTTTCTTGGATCACGAAACTGTCAGTGATTGTGTATCAGAGTAAGACCTTCAAGGAGTTCTGACTTATTTTTGACCTTGGTGGCCATATTTGTGTGCAGTTGTTCTCGAAAGTAAGTACACCCCTGCAGGATTATTGCATTTGGCTCGTTAATTAATATCAGGTCATGATTATTATCTAATTTTTGCAATAAATTGTATCTCTTTAAAGTCTCAGGTAATATGTAGTTTGGATTTCTTGAAATTATCAAGGTCATTTTGACCCTTGACCTCGAATGAAAAAATAGCCCATCTCAAAAGTAAGTACACCCTCACAATAGTTTACCTTTTTATCGCATCATTCTCTCTGTTTTGGTCAATCTGATTTTACCCTGCAACATCAAAATGTTTGTTGTTCCGCCTGGATGATTTTGGGACTTTCATTTTAATTTCTGTCCTCCTCAACAGCACTTAACAATTAATTATCCTCTAAGATGCCTTATTTGCCATTATGGTGTGAGTGATGGGTCAGTCATCTTGGCTAGAACTTAGGAAGTGTCTAAAAGGCTAAGATATAATATTATTTACACCTGCAATGACAGATTTGGATATATAAGTACATTTAGGAACAACTTGAGGTTCACATATAGATCTACTTGTATTCAAATGGAAGGACCAAAAAAACACAAACTTATCAAAGCAGGATGGGAGTACCAACAAAGATGTCTTGCAGAACAACCAAGGAATTATTACAGGAAGCAGCAAAATGCCCAAAGGTTACATCCACAGAATTACAAGAGCAACTGGCATCATCTGGAATACATGTCCACACGTCAAATATATGGATGCATTTGAATGAAGATGGCCTCACTGCCAGAACGCCCAGAAACAAGCTCCTGCTGATGAAAAAACACAAGGAACCAGGCCTACACTTTTCCCAGAAGCATTTTGATAAACCAGAAGACTTTTTGGCTCATATTCATCTGACAGATGAACCTAGAATTGAATTCTAATGTCACACAAACAACCGATACATTTGCTGCAATTTGAACTTGGCTTTCCTATGAAGAACCTGGCCCCTATACATATTGTAGTGAAGCCTGAAGGTGAGAATATCATGCAGAGTGGGTTTTTGCCTCATCAGAAACTGGCAAACTGGTTCATGTAGAAGGAATTATGAATTCAAAGCTCTATTAAGAAATCCTAGGAGATAATGTTGTCCAATTGATGAAGCAGCTTGGTTTAAAGTGCTCTTGGGTGTTCCAGCAGGACAACAATCCCAAACACACAAGTGTGTCAACTAAATCCTAAATAAATTAAAATAAATACAGGCTTTTGGAATGACCCAGCCAAATCACAGATGTGAACCTCATCAAGACGTTGTGGTTTGGCCTAGAACCTTATTCAAGGGTAGAGTGGGTCGGGGCAAGAAGCCCGGGTTAGGTGAGAAGCCCCCCCAGGGTTATTTCTAAACTTACATTTTTGTTGCTTTTTCTTATTGATAGGATGGAAGCTAGAGGCTTTTTAGGTGACATCACAAATTTTCAAGGCATTCAGCACCAAACCATAGTCGTAGTTAAAGAAACAAAAAAAGGTGCATGGTTTTTGTAACTTTGATTAATTCTTTCAAAGTGGTTGTCAGAAGTAACTACGGAAATTTTTAAAAGTGTAATGGATATCTGCATTGCTACACTTTATGACCATCACATAAATATGATTTGGATCATGTTTTTTGCATTTTAGCTCAAAATATAGAGGTCAAATTAAAATATGTGGGTTTGGGGCGAGAGGCCCCACATGGTATGGGGCATGGGGCCCCCTTTACTGAGGCCTCGAAGCTGCTTCAGGAACCATTTAATAATGTGTACTTACCCTTAAATCTTGATAGAATAGCTAATTGAAATAGATAAAATTTTGGCCGAAATTGAAAAAGGGCAAAAAATATAAAAAAATAAATGTATGAACAGAAAAATTCTGAAATTCAGAAAAAGTGAATAGAATGCCTTAAAAATTATAGAAGAACCCCAAGAAATAACTTTCAAGCTGAATGCGCTCGCAAAAAAAATTTCCATAGGATTATAATAGGGGGGCTTCTTGCCCAATGGGTGGGGTAAGAAGGCCATTTTAATTTTTTTACAAAAAGGGCCATAACTCCTTTATTAAAATTGGTAGACATTCGTTTCACTAGTTATTAGTAGAGTTAAGTGATCCCTTCCTGACAGCATAAGCATTCAAATAATCGACCACAAAAAGTAGGTCAAATCGCTCCTCGAAGTTAAGGGGGGCTGCATGCCCCGTGCTACTCTACATGAAGCATCTTCAAGCTATTTTAGCCACCCGTTTAGGAAACACTGTCTGAAATTAGAAGGGTGTACTTACTTTTGCAATGACCATTTTTTCCATACTTCACTGTATTAATTTAATGGGGGACTGAATTTGTGAATTAGTAATATAATTGTATGCAAATGTATTAGGTTGACACTATTTCATTGTTAGTGTGTAAATTAGGGTGGTCCAAAAACACTTTCTTCTAAATTTCTCTGATTTGAATCTTGCATTGTGATCTTATATCGATAGAAGGTATTGAGTAAAAATTTCAGCAAGATCAATTAATATTTAAAGGTGGCACAAAGCCGTTGAAGTTTAACATGTGATTGCCCTGCAGCAGACCTCAAAATCATCGGTATTTGCAAATCTTGCAATAATGGCTTATTATTTTGATCAAATAACCTTTTTTTAAGTATGTCAAGGATGCCCAATCTAGTCCTGATATTCTTTCTGACTTCAAAAGTTTTATGGAAGGTCAGCATATATATTAATAAATTCAATTTTCAAGCATTTTTTCATAAAAACAGGCAAATATTTCACTTACTATGAATAATAAATCCAAAATAACCCCCAGATATTACTTTGCCATGCCAACTTTATCATATACTAAAACACCGCAAAAAAATACTTCGGAGAAAGATCTGGGAAATTGACCATTTTTTCAGTTCCGCGAATGGGGAATTACATGATAAAATTCAGGGGCTTTGTGCCACCTCTAAATATTAACCGATTTGGCTGAAATTTTGTGTGTGTTTGTTTTGCTAATGTGGTCATCAATTTCTACTTTCAAATTGCGGGTTTTTGGAGATTTAATTTTTCCCATAGGAATGTGGACCACCCTAGTGTAAATATATAATAATTTGTACCCTTGAGAGACAAAAGTTTGAAAAATAGCATGGGGTGTACTTACTTTCGAGAGCAACTGTAATAACTATTGTTTTATTTTATTAATTGTATTCTATGTAGGCCTATATTGTTATATTTCCTTTATATATTACATATAAAATTACAAGAGAAAAAAATGTTACAAACTGTTGAGATCCCAGAGCCTGACTTGGCAAAGGGCAGGGGAATGATACCAAAACAAACCAGAGTCAGGTGTGAGGAGGTGTGAGACTTAGGACTCACATGTGATGTTAAGGCCTTTAAGGATGTCCAACCTTCCATCTCCTCCCACACAAGACCCTGGAATGGAAACCTAAGAACTACACTTTCTGGGTAGAGACCCGACGGTCACAAAACGAGCACTACATGCCATCACCGGAAGAGGAATCTCTTCTTAATCTCTTCAATGGACTTTGCATATTTAATAAACACTGTTTCATGTTTTTTTTTGTAAACACTGCAAAGTTGTTTGCATAAAACCCATATTCATATCCCTGCCTGAGGAGAGAATCACATAATGAAATGTGTCTCACTGAGAAATCACTGTAATGATCACAAGCCCTGGCGAAACTGATGATGCGAGAAGCATAGACACCATAAGCTGGCTTTTCTGGAATATTAGATGCAACAGGATATGGATAGTTGACAATCTTGAAGTTGAAGTCATCCCTTTTGTCATATAATTTAGTGTGGAATTGGTTATCCTGGACTGTTATAAGAAGGTCCAAATAAGAAGCTTCCTTATCAGATTGTGTTTCCTTGGTTATTGAGAGCTCTGGTGGGTAAATTGTGTGAAGGTATCTCTCAAAAACCGTATTGTTTAGACTGATAAGGTCATCTATATAGCGGTAGGTGAAATTGAATTGTTTTGCATGGAATTTGTTTTCTTTTTCCAATGACTCCATGAATTTATATTCATATGACATTAGAAAGAGATTAGCCAAAAGTGGTGCACAACACATTCCCATTGGAATTCCAATGGTTTTTTTGTGTAGGGTTTGCCAAATTCCACATAAATATTGTCAATGAGGTAGTCCAGAAAAAAAGTAGCCAAAGAAGAACTAATACACTTGTAACTTTTGTATTCCTTCGAAGACAAGAAAGCTTTACACACAGAAGAAGTCCTTGCCTGAAGCCTTGAAAACGAATTGGATCAGATCCTTCATCTTAGCTCTCAGCATGTCATGAGGAATTGTGGTGTACAAGGTACTAAAATCCAAGGTACTGACACATTTAGATCTAGACTCCTCATTGATCGATGACATGTTCTTTCAACTGTACAGAATTGTCAAGTGTCCACATCCTGTTACACCCAGAATATCTATGTATACCTTTGCAAGTAAATTTTCATAAACTGATATACCGGAGCCAGGCATTTTGTCACCATATGTCATTATTAGGGTGGTCCACATTCCAATGGGAAAAATCAAATCTCATAAAACCCCCAATTTGAAAGTGGAAATCAATGACCACATAAGTAAAACAAACACATGAAAAATTTCAACCAAATCGGTTAATATTTAGAGGTGGCACAAAGCCCTAGAAGTTTATAATGTAATCCTCATTCGCGCAACTGAAGAATTGGTCCATTTCCCTGATCTTTCTCAGAAGTGAATATTTTTTCCTGATTTTTTAGTACATGATAAAATTGGCATGGCAAAGTAATATCCGGGTGTAATATTTTATTTATTGTTCGTAGTAAGTGAAATATTTGCCTGTTTTTATGAAAAAAGGCTTGATAATTAACCTATGTAAATCTCTTCTGACCTGCTATGAAGCTTTATAAGTCAGACAGAATATCAAGACAGCATTGGCCATCCTGTACATACTAACAAAAAGGATACTTGGTCAAAATAATACGCTGTTATAGCAAGATTTGCAAATACCTATGATTTTGAGGTCTGCCGATCGGCAATCCCATGCTAAACTTCAATGGCTTTGTGCCACCTCTAAATATCAATTGATTTTGCTGAAATTTTTACACAATACCTTCTATCCATATGACATCACAATTCAAGATTCAAATCAGAGAAATTCAGAAGAAAGTGTTTTTGGACCACCCTAGTCATTATATGTCATCAAATGGGGAAAAAAAATTCAATTGTACTACACAACAAGTTTCTACTCTTCTCTCATATAAAAATCTAAAGTGTGTTTCAAATGACTTTGTACAATCGATTTTGCAGATATACATAAAGATCAATTTGAAAATGGCACAAATGGTGTGATTGCTCGAGCAAAACAAACGCTGTGCCATTAACTGCATGTATACACAGTAGTATTACACACTGCACACACTGATCACAATCTTTCCCCTACCTGCCAAAGTATAACCGAGTGAAAAATGTCGCTTTCCCGAATCAGCATACTTTTCGACGAATGGGTAGACTCCTTCCCAGAGAATCATCTGAAAGAGAAATGCATGGTCATGATTGCGTTTTCTTTTGAACAGCTTGTATTTTACAATCGTTTCTGGAATTTGAGCTCAAATTATAAAAATATCATACTCACCGAGTTCTCCGGGACCCTGTGGAAGGATGCATCAGCGAGTGGCTGGTAACTTTCAAGGGAAATGTTGCACGGATCTTTGTACATGAATGCTCCACTGAAAAGCTCCCATAATTCAGTGCAGTTCTTCTTTCTGAAATTGTCACTTTTTTGTTTATGTGTCATTCATACAGCCCAATTCCATGGATTATTTCAATGTGCAAGGAGTATTTTCGTTGTGTAATATGTAGACGGCAATGCCATAGATTCGCGGAGCTCAAATTAACTGTTCTTATTTTGAAACAATGTTTTCTGTGTTAGCTTAATTAGTGATAAACAACAGCATTGTCATTTGGGCCTAAATTAATTAATTGAAATGCCATTGAAGTATAGTAATAGCAATCAGCTTTTAAACTTCACACTTCAATTGGGCTTCTACCTCAAATGAACTTCACAGATCACTGCTGCCAACCAGGCTGCTGTTAGTTCAGTCATTTTCCCTGGGTTTGGCACATGATGCTACACTAGTGGCGACACCTGTCAGCAAAATAAACTTTTACATGCACAAACGAGCATGAAAATGAAGTTTTCAAAACAGAACAAGATAGTTAAACACAAAATGGAATTATTCAGACATTACTGCGACATTGGAAGGGAAATTCAGGTATGTTTATTAACCGAAACTAACTGTTTGATCAGGGACCAACTCCATCTCAGGTATAGCCTACAGGCTGTCCTTCATTCTCACTCTGCTGACAGATTCAAAATTCATGAGCTGTTGTTATGCTAAGTTCGCCGACGCGATGGGCCGCGAAGCCGCCCGACGCTCCGCGAATATAAACGAGATAGGATGGAATTATTTATATCACTGCCTATAAAATGGCTGACCTCCCGGGCTGCAGCTCCTCCGAAGGACTCCAGTGTGCATGATTCCAGCTACAGGAATCCCAATGGGCATATCTACATTGTAGCAATGTTGCGACAACGTCACCTTGTTGGTGAAAATTAAGTAGAACTGTTGCATAATTTTTTGACATTGAGACAGCCATGGCCGTAAGTTTTCACTCAGCTGCAATGCTGCACTACGGTGCAATTATTGTGACCAATCATAACAAAGCAAATACTTGCTCAATCTTCACTAAATTGTGAGCAATTATAGTTTGTGCAGAGTAGAAGGCCATCTGATAGAAATAATTGCATTAAATGATATTTTCATAGTAATCGCCCAGAAATGAAAAATAATTTTTTTACCTTTTTTCTCAATTTTTCAAAAGGTATAGAATATGTATCAATTAGCACAAGGGTTTTTGCGCCAATTCATCTGTCCATATAGTATAATACTTATTATATTGAGCAATACTGTCAGATCAAGAAAATTTGCGCAAAAACCCCTGTGTCAATTAGACCATCAAAAGGCACAACTAGACCATACAGGCTACATGTGTACCAAATTTCATCCATGTACATGCAATCGGGGCTGAGTCCTGGCCAAGAAACTATCCATCCGCCCGCCGCCCGGACAACTTTTGACGAAAGTGATAACAATACCTTCTTCGAACTTTGTTCGCTGAAGGTAAAAAAGTTGTGTCATAAGCTTGGACAATTACCATAATGTAAAACATTGTAGCACTCCAATCTTATTGGACTTCTTCGTTGACAATTTGGAATCATTAACATTTGGATGTGGAGCGTATTCTTCGCATTACAGCTTCATTCAATTTTGTAAATCCCAAAGTTGAAACCTACTTACAAAATTGTTTCGGGCTCTTTGAAAAACCAATTCTCTTCAAACTTTCAAAATCTTTGGCCAAACAGTTAATAAGCAGGCTTGGAAGGCTACAAAGAATTACCTTGAGTAGTTGAAAAGTTCTGCCTCTTTTAAGAGGTGGGTGTTTTTAAGTGTGACAGTTTATGTAATCACAAGAGAGCACCTACCCTTGGGTGAATGCAGAGGGGTTGACCACCTCCTGGTATTCCAAGCACCTTCCTCGGAAAATGTCTTCTAGGTGAAGTGTTGTTCCAGGTGCAGTGGCCTCTGCTAAGTCTGCTTCATGTTGTGGAGAGACTGCTACGCTTCCACTCAGCAATATTAGACTCAAAATATGGAAGAACAAAGATCTGGAAGTCATTTTAAGAGACTGAATAATCTGTGAGTGCAAAATCGCAAATGAAGTATTTTCTTCCTAGCTTCTTCTTATAAGTCAGTACAATGTGTATTTATCAACGCTCAAAGATAAGGAGGACACTCCTCAATCCTCTGCAAACACAGCCATGCACTTTGTGAGTATATAATTTGGGACATCTGCGAGGCTTGGTTCCTGCTTTGTCGCATCAATCACAATGTATATCTTTAGTTCATCTATGAAAACAAACATTTCCTTTTAAGAAAAAAGAAAGAAAGAAAGCAGCAATAAAGTCAGAGTAAAATGTGTATTCTTAGATGGCTTGTAGCATGGTATTGTATACAGTGGCTTTTTTCAGACAGAAAAGCTTATTATTTCGACATATGTCATTTGGTCATGTATCTGGCAAAATATTGAAGAACATGTAGTTTTCAGAAATATATGGTTTGCTATGTGTTGGTTGAACTTGTATATAACCATCAATCAAAATTCGGCTCAAAAAACACATTTTTTGCCTTGTTTATAGCTCTTTTACAAATAATACTGCATATAAAGGGTGATTCTATTGATATTTTAACAATTTTGAGTATCACAGACTGAAATACACAGATCATGTTTAGCTAAAAGTTATTGCTTTTTTCGGTGTTTGGATTCACCAAGAGAATTTTTTACATGAAGATGTCACATAGTTTGAAAACCATTAATTTTCTAAATTCTAACATGCACTTTTGATCTTTTCTGGAATATATATGCTATATATCTAGGATATTGCTGATGGCTGTGTGGAAGCCCCATACTATCCCTCTTCCAGAACAACACGTCTTCCGTTCCTGAGACCATTATAAGAGCACATTTCGGATACTTTTGCATTGCCTATATAAGTAAATGTTCATGCATGTACGTCACGTTTTACAAATTTGAATGTTTAGGTGTCAAGTTGCTAGAGTTATGATTGACAATTTTTTTACAGATATTAAGTGTATCAAACTGCAATGCAGGACGAAATATTAAGTATCTAACCATTATATTGAACTTGTTAGAGCTCATTTTAATGCGTTCACAAGTACGTCACGTTTTCAGAAAGTGACACATCCAGCTGCTACTTCACCATGGTCATGCCAATTGCATTTATACTTGTAAATAATCATTTGAGAATATGTTTAAAACGTAAAAAAAATATTTTGAGAAAAATCTGAACTTGGTTATGTACAAAATTTGCATATTTTTAAAAATATGATAAATGTGAGAAAATTATCAAAATCTATATTTTTCTGTTAATAATGCTATAGATAGGTAATTCTGGACTAAATCCAATATCAATCATGCCAATTTCAATTATTTTCTGCAATGGACCACTCAGTATTAGTTAGACACCGATTTGGAGGGTTCTAACATGCATTTTTGTCAGTTAGAACCCGACCGGAGGGAGGGATCTAACTGACAAAAATGCATGTTAGATCCCGACAAAGAGGTGTCTAACTGACTTAGACATCATATGTTTCTTCTATTATACATTTAAACTTAATTTTTGCAAAAGAAATAATAATCTGATTGTTTGTTTGCTGTTGTAAACCGAGTTAATCCTAAGCCGGGCACTAACATGCGAAACTGTCAGTTAGATACCAGCTTTTCCCATGGTATAAGTATCTTGGTGATGTCTAATGTTTGTTAAAATGAAAATTAGTAGGGCTATTTTGGGAGTGTCGAAAATCTGCTATTAACCTGGGTCAGAACCCAAGACCCAACATCCAAAATCAAATACTAAGTATAATGTTCTCGTTCCCTAAAACTATTTCGAACTGATTTGGAACAGAATTTCCTTATTTTGATACCTTCATCTCTCTCACAATTGCTTGTTAATTTTAGGGAATGCATCATTACTACAATAATAAAGTGTTCAATCATTATTTACCTATTTTAAAATGTTAAATAGATGTTCCACTGTGTTCTTACCATGTTCATTATTCATTTCATGTTACTTGACCCCCTATTTAGCTTTTTGTGCTGCTATTACATGTAATTATTCATTTTCATCCGAAAATGACACTGAAATTGACTTTGGCCTGGTTTTTGTGGAGTATAGTCAATGCTATTATGGCTATGGTTACCATTTTCTCCAAAAGTTGGTCAGCACTATTTCATGGACGTTTCCTGGTGATTTGGTGGCTCTAATACTAATACTTTTTGTGATACAAGTGTTTTGACCAGCTGTTGAAAATTTAATTATGGCAGGGCGAAGCTTTGGGTGCGGCTCCTCACTGCCTGCAGTTAGAAGTGTAAAACCCCATCAAAATATACTCCAGTATGTGTATTAATATGTAAATGGCACTGCCATGAAATTCGCGCAGCATGCATTGTCATAGAACTACTGCGTTATCTTCAACATTCTTTTTAAAGGACTGGGCAAATGGGCAGATAGATAAGATTAGATAGATAAGATCAGATCAGAGATTAGATAGATAGATAGATAGATAGATAGATAGATAGATAGATAGATAGATAAATAGATAAATAGACAGATTGCACTAAATTGTTGATGTTGCATAACTGAGATCAATAAAACCATAGCTATTCAGAGGTGACTGTTTACTATTAGACTGTTACATAATTTGTTGATAGTTAATGAAGATTATGAAACCTTAAGTGTTGTTATGATTTCCTACTTGGTGATCTATTTAAGTCATTAACATTTGTATTGACTTTTAATTTTTATTCATTTCTTGCAATCAGGTGTTATGGAAATAATTATTTCCAATGTTGATACACATGTAGATTTGAATCCCTGAAATATGTCATTGGGGGTTTTTATAGGACAAGACTGAAATTTTAAATCTATTTTGGAATTTATTTAACATATTTTAATTATTTACCAAACTAAACTGTGACTAAACTACCAGCTCCACTTTTATGGCAACTACAGGCACTTCCTGTTCAGGCAGTCACTGCAGACAGGAGCACCACACAGAATGGGCTGTCCTAGTGCTAAGTGAGCTTCGCTCATGGCTGCCTTCGGCAGCCATGAGCTGCGCTCATATAAGTGTTCCAAAAATTAACTTCCTGGGTTAAGTGGAACAAGTTATTTTTTTAAAGAAATGAACCATATTCCTGTTTTGTCACGATTCACCCCAGTATACCGATTCACCCCAATGAGCTTTCTTTGTCACGGAACAAAGAAAGCTCATTAAGCTCAATCCTTTTGGATTTAGTTTCCCTAATATGTAAATGGCACTGCCATGAAATTCGCGCAGCACTTTAAAAAGTTTTTGTAGGACTTATAGTTTTACCATAACTTTCATGTTTATTTAATATTTAATGTATTAAGGAGTTATGTAACTGTTTCAGAAAATTAGAAAGACAGATACATGGAAAGACAGAAAAATGTAGAATAGCAAGATAAACTAGACAAAAAATATAATAGATAAATAGATAAATATATCGATAAATAGATAGATAAATAGATAGACAGATAGATAGATAGATATAATGACTGACAGATAGACAGATAAATTGATAGATAGATATATATATTAAATAAATGGTAAAAAGGCAGACCGCACTGAAAGCTGCCAAAGTCAAGTCTATGTTAGATTGTTGATATTACATAATAGTATAAATATATAGTAATACAAAAACAATAACATTGCATGTAGATTATCTGTTCACTGTTACATAATCATCAGTTTATAAGATTATGTAACTTTAATTTTGTTATGTTTTCTTGCTGTCTGATTGAAATTAAATGTTAATAATTTGATTTAGCTTGTCAATGCTAATAATTAACTATTCCATAAAAATTATTGGTACAGGATATATTACTAGAGAAAATTGAATTTTTAAGACACTTTTGAAGATGAATATGTTATGTTTTGTTAAATACGAAACTAAATCATTAATAAGAAGCTGGACCCACTTGACCTAATTCCAAACTGTGGACTGTTGATGTTGAGACCATCACTGCACAGATTTTTGAGTCTTCTCTTGCACTCAATTCGCTTCGCTCAACGGCCTTCGGCCGTTTCGCTGCGCGAATAATATATCAACTATCAAAATATAAGAAGTAGTTAAGTGTGCTATGACTTTCATTTTTCAACATCGGTGGCCAAAATGTGTACTCAATAGTGTGCTAAAAGCCAGATCTTAAATTTTTAAAATAGTAAATGATTCCTTTAAAATTGTAATGTTTGGAATACTCTTATCAATTGTTGGTGTCCTTATATATGTAGCACCACTTGAAGATCCCATTGTTTTACGTGGCTGCTATGTATTTTTCTGGAAAACTTGAAAAAGTGAATACCGATGACAAAAATTTGTTTGCACGTTTGAGCCAACTACAAGAAACAGTATTTCAAAGATGATACTTCAATTTTTTTCCAAAGAAACAATGTTGTTTATGGTACCTTTACAGGTGATTTCATTGGCACGCGATTCTGGTCATTCACACTTGATTGTGAGAAATCAATGCTAAACAGGGACTTACTACGTTTGATATATAATTATGAGAAGTGTGACGTTCTACTGAGCACTTCTAAACCAATTAGATTAATCAAAAATGCTATGCATTTAGTGGCCAAGAACCTGGGAATCGCGTACTAATGAAATCACCTGTAATATGTTAAAATCAATCTGACATTATTTGGGGTTAGCAGGTGGAATTAAAGGCCAATGGAGGCCATTAATGAGTGAAAACTTATCATCAATGTATTTCCTTTGTAAAAATGAGCAGTGAAAATAAAAGTTATTCACTATCAAAATAATTTTAGTCATAATTATTGAATAGGCTAGCCTCAATGAGTCTTGATAATCAATGCATTATCGTGTGTGGAATATGCCATACTTACAATATACGGTAAATTCAAATAATAATCTTGTATTGTTTGCAAATATTAAGAAAAACAACTCAACATATTCTGTCTTAATCACTATTGATCATCAACTGTTTTTCAGCTCAAATTCACCATGAGCGCCATTTTGTGGCATTTATTGGTGGCATATAGAACAAAGTTCTTCGCTAAAGCCTTCAGAATTAACCTTCATATCATAATTTGACTGTGTTGAAGGACTTTCCAAGTCAATTTCATGAGTATCCCTGCTTTTAAGTACTTTTTATACCCATATGTGGGAGAAAAAACATGCAAATGTACTCCTTGGGCAACACCTGTAATCCCACCTGGGAACCCAAATACTGTCAGATTGATGTTAAAGTGTTAATATACCATAAACAACATTGTTTCTTTGGAAAAAAATGGACTATCATCTTTATAAAATGACGTTTCTGATAGTTGGCTCAAGCTTGAAAATATTTTTTTGTCATCGGAATTCACTTTTTTCAAATTTTTGCTGAAAAATACATTTTGATTAAAAATGAAATGCATGTGTACTAATCTACTAATACTACTCTGAAACACACGACAGCTAACTCCCGCTAACTCCCACTAACTCCTGCTAACTCCCACTAACTCCCGTCACTCTCACTAACTTTTGCTAACTCCCGTAACTGCCACAAACTCCCGCTAGCTCCTGTAACTCCCATTTAACTTCTGTCAACTTCCATAACTCCCGGTAACTCCCACTAAAGCCTACAACTCCTGGTAACCCCCTGTCAAACTCCGATTTACAGATTTGACACTTTAGCAGCTAGTGTAGCCCTACCAACATACCTTAGCTATTTCATTGCTATCCAGACACGACACCAGGTAATAGGGGTATCAGACAAGCCATTAACCAAAGCTCCAAGTGCAACAGGAGTTGAGCTATGTCAAAATATCAGTGTTTCGGACGTACATTGTGTGATGTACGTCCGAAACGCTGATGTTTTTGATGTAGCTCAGCTCCTGTTGCACTTACAGCTTTGGTCGGTGGCTTATCTGATACCCCTATTACCTGGCCTCATCCCTATTTAACAATGAAATAGCTGACATATAATGGTAGGGGCTACCGTAGGGCTACACAAGCTGCTAAAGTGTCAAATCTGTAAAATCGGAGTTTACGGAATTGCCCTCCCACTAACCTCCACAACTCCCACAACTCCCGGTAACTCCTGTCAACTCCTGTAACTCCCCAAAGTCCCAAATGGAGGCTCCACTTGGGAGTTACATGCTTAAATGGGGCCTACCCAAATATGTTGCCAAAAGTTATAAGTCCAGGTAACCAGACCCACGCAGTGATTGGTAGCCCATTGCCTTGCTGACTTGAGCTTCCCCACTCCCCCGAGAAAATGTTATACATAAAAAAATATATATATATATAATTATGTTTGTTGATTTCCTGTATAAACAATCATCACGTGGATCACCTGATCTCAATTAATTGTTTGAATGTATAAGTATTGGACTTGGACAAAATGAGGAAATACCTCCACTTTTAGAAATTGTCATAGAATCTAGGAAAATGTATTTACTAGGCTGAAAACGGTACCAAAAGTTGGCTCATATCTTAGGTTACGTCCACTCCTCATTTCATTATTGGCCTCTAATTTTTGAAAAAAAAGCCCATCATAAGACTTTTTGATAATCACTGCATGGGTCTGGTTTCACTGGTTTTGAGTCAATGCTGAAATATCTCTCTAGATTACTCGAGAAGACTAGTAGGACTGTCTCTCAAAATGAAGAAAATTGGAGTATTTTTAACCGAGAGAATGCTTAAAATGACTCTTTGCGCGATTTGCTTCAAAACTAGGTCACAACCAAGCATATTGGAACGGAAATGGCGTGAGAATGTTCCCTAAAGAATGGTCTTCGACATAGTATCTTTACTTTGTCTCTGGTACATCATCATTTTGAGAGGTGGTGAATGGTGTTTTTTTCAATCTCCTACATTGACAGGATGATTTTAGCAATTAACAAGAACCCAGGGGTTGCAAAGTCGAAGGATGATGAATATGGCTTTACAATAAGGCCACAAATAATTGATTCGCGGACCCGCCGCGGACCCGCCGACACAAAAGATTTACTCCCGCCAGAAAAAAAAAAATTCTTTTTTTTGACATTATAAAATTATTTTTTTTAACCTTTTTTTTTTGTCCTACCGACCGACCCTAGAAAAAGTGCCTTGAGAGGATCCGAGAAGCTAAAGATCAATTATGTGTGGCCTAATTTTGCAAAAAAAAATATCATGGACACCACTTGGTTGCGCCTAATTTTTCGCAGATACCGAAAACCATTTTTAAAGTGAAACAAATGTTTGAGGCAAAGTATAACAAATTAATTTTTAACACACATCCCATCCAATCCCTTGGAAAGTTCAAGTAGAAAAGGGAACTTTGCTCTTGGTCACAAAACTGTAGTCTTTAATAAAAGCACTAAAAACTATAAGATATTTAGTCTTGTACGAGGGGCGTTCAGAAAGCTCAAGGCTTTTTATATACGGACAGTGATTATGATCCCCGCATGCACAGAGTGCATGGAGGGGTTATAGCAGTGATCCTGGTCTGACATTGGTCAAAAAGTGTGGTACCAGCAAGATTTCATAAACCACACTACGTAAACTTGTTCTGATGTCAAAGTGGCAGCCCATTGTACAGTGAAACAAACTATCTTTCTGTCTATCCAAGTTAATCCAACTAATTATCTGTCTACCAGAGGTGGTGGAACGCTTCAAAAAGTGGGGGGGGGGAGGGCACTGGGCCGGGCCTCGGGGTTCCTTGTCTACAGTAATTTTAATGTATGTCTGGGCCAAAAAGTAGGGGGGGGGTACGTGCCCCCAGTGCCCCCTCCCCCCAGCTCCTAGTTTTCTCCATGTAAGGTGGATGTTGCACCTTAGTAGGCCTACCTGCCAAATCTGTTAACCCTCACCAGTGGGTAAATAAAGGATATTAAGACCTACTAGAATACCCGCGGAAAATAGATTTGTGACATATGACATATGAAGAGTTTAGTGTATTAATTTAATATGTAAATGGCATGGCCATTAAATGCGCGCATCACTTTTGCAGGACTCATTTTGTTACCATAACAGTTACTGTAATTTGTATTTTATATGCAATTATAAGAGGCAGTAATTTAACTGTTTAAAAGGATAATTAAGTATTCCATAAAATTAATAAGTAGAGAGAATATTACTGAAGGAAATTGAATTGTTAAGACATTTTTGAAGATGAATTTGTAATGTTTTGTTACATACGAAATTAAATCATTTATAAAAAGCTGGACCCACTAACATAATTCCCTGCTGTGGACTGTTGATGTTGAGAGTATTACTGCACAGATTTTTGAGTCCTCTCATGGGCTCAATTCGCTGCGCGAATATGAGACGGTGGCTTCAGCTGTATGTTGTTAAGGGGGGGGGGGATTTTCAATGTTAATTGGTGGGACAGACTAATTAGCTGTGTAGCTATCTATCTATCTATCTTTCTATCTATCTATCTATGTATCTATCTATGTATGTATGTATGTATGCATCTGTGTATGTATATGTATCTGTCTATCTATGACACAGTGGCAATTATCTATGACACAGTGGCAAGTAGGCGAGTATTTGGTAGAAGAACATTATTTTGACACCTACATTGGGTACATTCGTTTCGCTGCTCCGAAGTGCTCCAGGAGTAGGAGTAGTTCACTCCAGACCATTCGTTTTGCACTTCCGGGAGTACTTTGAGCTACTTTGGAGTAGATTGGAGTAGACAGGAAGTACTCCAAGAAATTGGGATATCCCATGACGTATGATTGTTTACATAAATAAATGACACTTCAGAAGCTTTGATTTAGTGCCTGATTGCTTTGTTTCGAAATGAATTGCTGTAATTCAATTGACACAATTATAGCAATCGATTGGGGGTGCCAATCACAACATAAATTGCTATTAGCAAGGGAATCCTTGTAGAAAGGGAACCCCCAAATAATGACGTTTCTAAGTACTCCTTTCCATTCGATTTGGACCAATTTTGGAGTAAACTACTCCAAGTTGGAGTAGTTTACTCTCAGAGTAGAAACGTCACTTCCCGGAGTAGTTTGGAGTAGTTTAGAGCAGGTAAATCGAATGTACCCAGAGTAACATCAAGTCAGGGCAAATGACTGTTAGAGCTGTAAGAAAATTATGAACTCGTGTGTATTGGGATGTGATTGTGGTGTTATACTGAGGGCCCACTGAAGATGAATGGGTGAGGTAGATTAGGTGGTGTATGTAATTTCACATGCACAATTAGATTTGGCATAGAGCTGCATAGGCCCTATTGATGATATAACCGTTCAGCATTTATTTATAAGTATGTTTGTATAACATGACTTGGCATCTTAATATCCACAGGAAAGCCCTCGAGAATGCTTGCTGTACAAACATGCAGGACTGCTGAGGCTGTTGCTTCAGTAGCTGTCCCTCCCTCCGAAATACATGGGATCACTGAGAAGAGCAGGGGGGTTTGTTCAAGTGAAGTGAGTGTCAATTTAATGGCGCCGTAGAGGTGCATGAAGTAACTTCGTGAAAAGGGCTGTAGAAAAAGTAGATTTGTGAGAAATAAGGGAGCATTTGTAGGAATTTTTTCAGCCACACTCAAAGGCAATGTCAGTAGGAATCGTCATGGAAGATGTGGTGGGCGTGGCTAGAGCAGGGATGGAGGAGTAGAGGTGACATCAAAGTTGAAGAGATAGACTTTTAAGAGTAGGATACCTATAGGATCAAACATCTACCCATACACCCACCTTTGATTTATTCTTGCATTTGATGATAAATGGTTACTTGATCCTCATTCTTCTATTGATCTGTCTTTCTAGTCTATTTAACTTCTTTTTTTTTTTGACAGCTCACACTGATAGAGCTGTTGTCACAGACTATGGCAGGTTGACAGTTGCCATGCACTGACAGCAGCTGGGTGATCAGAGCCACATGACCATGGGAGGAGTCAGTTCCTATTTCATTGGAATTTAACATTGACAATTAAGTGTGAATGTATTTGGGTGCCAATAAAAAGTTTAATTTAATTCTATTCTATATTCTAATAAAAGTTCAACCTCTAGAATGGTGCTATTTGTAGCACAGCACACCAAAGGTACATGCCTTGGATAGCATCAGATTCTATAGAATAGTGACTGGTTTACAATGGGCTGTGTTCCTAGCTATCATTAACTTGGCATGCCTGTATGTTGGTCTGAGTGAGAAAGATTGACTTTCACAGTGCTTGGAAACAGATGTTGACAGTGTATTAAGTATTATTTAAAGGTTTCTTTGCAGGTGCCATGCTCACACTCAGTGACCCAGGTGCTGACAGCAGCACTACAGCCCACTACAGCAGCCACATGACTGCATCAGAATGCACACTCACTGCACTAAATAGATCTAATCAAATAAGTAATCTTCAAGGCATTCAAATCATCCAATGAATCTAGGGAAAACAGATCATCTCCATACATTTCAGCTTAGATAACCAAAAGCTACAAAAAGACAGCCATGTAGCTCCATGTGACATTGGCACATGTGCAGTGAAGCACTAAATCTTAATTTGCTTGCCAGGGGTCACTGCTGCAGCAGAGAAGCCCTAGTTCCCCTGTTGCTCACTAGTGGTGTTGTTGAAGCAGCTTGGCCAAATCTAGGTCATGTGTCTACATCCGGGTATTTCAAAGGAAAACACGCTGGTTGATTCAGTTGGCCAGCAGGCCATGGAGGATGGTGAATCCCTGCTGGAATATTCTGTGAGAAATAACCACAACAGGCACTAAAATCCAAAATCTACTTCCAAATTTTTGAGGGCAAAGCACATTGGAATCCATCCATAACTTTACCTTAGCCCCTAACCTGTTCTACAGACTTGTGTAATACATCAAAATAGGGGTTTTCTGGGCTGCTGAATCCAACTACGTACAAATGAAACCTCTTGCTGTGTTTTCTTTGGAGATAATCAGGATGGTAGCAAAATTAAACCAACATGGCTGCCGTAAAAGGAAAGTGCCCGACATTTTGAACAATGAATACTACACAGGCATGTTATACACCAAAATAGGGGTTTTCTGGGTTGCTGAGTCAAAATATGTACAAATGAAACCTCTTGCTCCTGTCTATTTCCAAGATATGGTCGCTACAAATCAAAAGAGGGCTTTCGGGGTCCAAAATATGCATGCATGAAAATGCTTGATATTTCCATTAATCCATATTGAGACATTCAACATAGCAGACAGTAAAAGAACCAGGGTAGACACCTGTCATAGGTATCTTATATAATAGTGACTAATACTCAGACTTACCAGGGGTAGGGTAAAAGTATTTCAAAGGCAGGCAAATTTTCAGCATTCGCAGGCCAGTGCAAAGTTCTTGAGAACGCCTTGTGTCATAATTTCAATCAAGCCTTGATGTTTCAATAATATCCAAGGGTTAAGAAATGTTAACCACTATAGCAGTGTCAGCCCCTGCAGTTATTTTTTCCCAGGCAGCGATCACCATTACACACACGGTTCGACGATTGACAAGACTCTCACTGGTGAAATTGGTTTCCAGTCCATTTCTTTGCACAATGGCATTTCAGAACAAATAAGTTGTTCTCCAGAATTATTGTCAACACTTTCTGTTCCCCTGAAAGAATGTGTCCTAAATTTGGTTGCATTCCAGCAATCCCATACCCCTTTCCCAATGCATTTCAACTTTAAGGCTGGCTTGTATACAGTAAGCTTCAGGAAGCATTGATCATACAAATGTTGGTCTCTTGAGAAGAAGTTATGTGGGCCTCCTGTTTTGTACCATTTAACAAGGAGTTGTGGCACAGCAAAAGGTTACATAACAATTGACAAGAACCTTTAGGTGGATGGCCTAAGTGCTGTGTACCTATAGTTCCAAAACGGCAAGTTGATAAAATATCAAATTTATCCAACACTGCAAAGGAAACATTCATTTTAGACCAGGTAGCCTAAAGTAATCTAAGGTGTTGATTTAACACTTAAATTTCATGTGGGAAGTAAATGCCATACATTTGTCTGAAATTGCTATAGCAATTCAGGAATAGAATTATCAAGTAAAATCAGTTAAATTGCTTAACCTCCAGTTGTACCAAATTTACAGTGTCACATGGTCTCATATTCGCACAATGAAAAAAAGGTGTACCTTTCTTTTCAGGAGCATGTGCTATAGGCCAAATATTGTATAGTGTCTGAATTTGTATTACTAAATTCAGTATAATCCTATAATTCCATCCAGGAAACTTAATGAAGTTGTAATTGCATGTAAAAGGTGTAAAATCTCTAATGGGTCTTATAAAAAAAAATTCTGAACATTTTCCAGTTATAGCTTTTTTGGTCCTTTTTTCGCTTTACGGTATTAAGAGTCATTGTATTCTATGTATAGCACTGGGTTATCTTTAAATATAATTTATTTGCCATCATTCAAGATTAAAATGCAGAACTACATGCCTGTTTGATAGCCATGAAGAAGGTCAGAGAGCCCTTATTTTGATATGACACCCCTTTAGTGTCAGTGTGAGCAAATTACCCATTTTTCCTTTCAGACCATCTTTAATGTTTAAAGCACAATCTCATTTGACTTGATGTAATAGAGTTATGTGAAGTCAGTCATACAACACTCTTCGTAGCTGTCAAACAGGCATAGTCCTGCATTTAGTCTTAAATGATGGCAGGTGGGTAGTAGAGTGGCTAAGGTGCCGCCTGCTTCGCTGAAGGTCACATTGAGGACTCGCGCTCTCTCTTCCATCTCATCATTCAACCCTCGTGAGCACCAAGAATTGGATTTTGATGAATCACAAAAGCATAATGCTAGCATGTGCAACATGCATTACATAAATATGTTTTTCCAGGGCTTCATTGCAGCCACACTGGTAGCTGTATTGAATTTCCCAAAATGCAAAAGAGTAGTAGTATTATGCATGCATGTTTGGCCGGCACAGTGTTTGTACAGGTGTTTGTTCAGGACTTCACGGCAGTCTTACTAGCAGCAATCTTGTGATCAAAATGCAAAAAAAATGTGTCAGGCTCCACGCATGCTTATTTGGATGCATCAACCCAGAAAAGTCCTATTTTGGTGCCTCACATGCCCAAATAGCATTGGTTGTGAGCAACAAGTGCATTTTATGAGCACTTTGTGGTAGCCATATCAGTTGCAATCTTGTGGATATCTTCATATAAACAAGAGCAAGAGGTTCATTTGTCCATACTGTGACTCAGCAACCCGGAAACCGCTATTTTGACATATCATGCAACCATTTCGTATTTGCTGTGAGCAACACAGTCATTTTCTGACAACTTTGTGGTAGCCATATCTGTGGCTATCTTGGATTTCTCAATATAGAAAGGAGCAAGAGGTTTCATATGGACATACTTGGACTCAGCAACCAAGAAAACCCCTATTTTGATGTACTACATGCCTTTCGTTATTTATTGCGGAGCAACGTTGGTATTTTTCCATTTTCGGCAGCCATGTTGGTTTAATTTTGCTACCATCCTCACTATCTTCAAAGAAAACACAACAAGAGGTTTCATAGTTGGACTCAGCAGCCCAGAAAACCCCTATTTTGATGTATTACACAATTCTGTACTGTCACTGTGAGCAATTTAACCCATTTCTCTCATCATGGCAGCCATGTTGGCGGCCATCTTGGATTTCTCGTAACCTGCCATGCCGCCAGATGTCTACCCTGATTTTTCTTGAAGGCCAGACTATGTTGTAACAGAGTATGAAGTCAAACGCTCTCCCTCTCTCGGTCACACAAATGACCCCCAGGCCATGGACTAATGGTCTTGGAACAACACAAAGAACATACAAATATTTCAACTACACATAACAAGCCTGTATTAGCGTCTATGCACCGATTAACTTATAATTCCCAACAAGAGGAAGCTGTGCCTGAAACAAAATAGATAAGTTTCCTCAGCAGCATCATAAGCTCCTCTTGTCTGATTAATCAACTGATACTTTTTGAGATGGAACTTTAACGGCTACACTACATAAGCTTAAGGAAATAATGCATTGGAAAATAAACAACATTGTATTAAACATTCTCTCCTATCAAGTACACATTGAACCTCAGAATAAACTAGAAGGCAAATTGCAATTTGCATATCTGGACGCTGATAATAGACCTGAACATTGTAACATAATCTTGGTCTGGTAGTCTGGTAGGCTGAATAATAATAGCAGTAGTCAGAACTTATTAGGGCATAATGCCCAATGGGCCTTAAGAGAGAGAGATAAATGTATTGCTACACAGCAATGGAAATTGGTTGATTGATTGTTGTTAAATTTGGCCAGCATAGAATAAGTTTCCATGAGTGATGGAGTTATGTGTTTAACAACTTACCATAGTTCTGTCAAGCTGACATTGGTCAATAACGTTTTTTTGGAGGGCATTATTGGGTATTAATCAGTTATGGCCAGAGGGCAGAAATCAGTAACTTAATGCCCGAGCGGCCAGGTGAGTGCATTAAATGATTTCTGACCAAGGGCCAATACTGATTAATACCCCCATAATGCCCGACAACAAAATGTTATTATCATTTTTAACACATTCATATCCAGGAAAAAAATTACCTTCACTGATCGCCCGCACCGTTTTTCCGTTTGTACGGCCTTATTATTAAAGCTAGAGCAAATCCGTGTCCAAAAATGAACTCAGCATGGCGACTTTGATAATTCTAGGTTTTTAAATCGTTGAAAACGGACCATTATTGACCGAGATTGAGTCAAAACAGACCAACGATACAATCTCAGAAGTCAATAATGTCGCCATGACGTCACTTCTGATGACGTCACGATTGTAAAACACCCCAGGGGGCATTTTCGCAGGCGTTAATTATACAATAACATTTTTTTGGAGGGCATTATGGGGTATTAATCAGTTATGGCCAGAGGGCAGAAATCATTAACTTAATGCACGAGCCGCTAGGCGAGGGCATTAAATGATTTCTGCCCGAGGGCCATAACAGATTAATACCCCATAATGCCCGACAAGTAAAATGTTATTATCATTATTATATACTTTTTAAAAATTGTTTTTCAACTTCCCAAATTTTTATGAAGTACACTGCCATGGTTTTTCTTCCCCAAACCCCTGCAGATTTATGAAAACTGGCATTATCATGTAGTGATTAAATAAAATCATGAAAAACGAAGCTGTGATGGATAAATCTAGCTTAAAACTTACATTTTTAGTCCATTTTATCACTTTTCGCGCTGCGTTTTTCGATCTGACGCTGTTATTTTTGCAGATAGACAAATCTAGGGCTTTTTCTGTTATCTGTGACTCACTGCAGTGTTTGTAGGTTTTTGAATTTTGCAAATCGGACCATTTTTCACTGATTTCTAGCCAAATCTGACATTGTCTGACAGAATTTTTTATTCCTCATGTCAACAACGTCACCATGACGTCACGTCTGGTGACGTCACGATGCTTATAATACACAGAGGGCACCACTTGCCCATGTGTTAATCACATTATGGCCCCCATGTGTTAACCACATTATGGCCCTCCATGAATTATGCCATATGAAGGCCCTGAAAAAAACAGTTAACGGCCTATTTAATGCATGGGCAAGTATATAATAATGCTCATTAACGCCCGCAAACTGGGCGCTAATGGCCAGACAATGCCCTCTAAAATGATAATAATGTGTGATATAGATATTGTAGGCCTATATCCCAATTACGACTAAATAAAATTACTTCATTTTTCCATGGATCTATAACACAAGCCACACAATCATTTTGACACCCGCTAGTCCCCTATATAATAGTTATAAATGTAGGCTTTGGGAATGGGGGTTTGTGCAGAATGAATGTGAGGCCTCTGATCTGTAAGTTAAACTCAACACGAGACATCAAACTGTTGACAGATTTTGTTTTTGCTATACTTGGGTTTAAATGATGTAGTTGTTGAACACCTGCAAATGTATGGCTCTCTCAACCAATAGCGCTAGTGCACATTTTGCATGCTAGGTGGCTACGATGTGATGACGACAAGTGTAGGCTGAAGCATGTACAGTTCTGCCAGACTGGTCCCCGCTCCCTGGTGTGGCATAGGGACAGTATTTCAGTCATAATTCTAGTACGGTGTCCTATTTAGAATCCCAGCAATTTTGTGTGATTGCGACACAGATTTCCAACTATCCTCGGTGTCAAGGAACAATACACTGGGCCATATCTGTAGATCTATCCAGTATCTGTTTGCTAGATCAGTTTGATCCACTGGGATAATGTGTGTGCAACATAAAGTGAGTTTGATGAGTTTACTGTGCACATCACTATGTGTAATTTTCAGCCAAAAGGAAACTGAAACACACACAAAAAGACAGGAAGTAGGCCGTTGTGCGACAGTATCTGGACTGCGTCCAGATAATAAGCCTCAAGATGAGACCTGACCTATCCACTATACTTGGGAAATGAATGCAGACAGGACTCTTACTAATCTCCCTTCAATTCTCTACTACTCTCGGCTAGACTACAGTGTAGTCTCCAGATAATGCAACTCCGCTTTTTATTCTAACTTTACCTCCTTCTTCTAGACAAGATCAACTGATGGGAATCAATGAATTTGACAAGCCTGGAGCAAAGGGAGTTGGATTCAAGTGTAAAAATAGGAAAAAGATCCAGTAAGGCGTTCATCTATAGTTCTTTATCTATCATCATTGCTTAGTAGATATTAAATGGTTGCCCCCTTGAATCATTCATGCATGTACTTTTGTTATCTTAGCACCTTAGTAGATATTAAATGGTTGCCCCCTTATTCTTAGGAGATTGATTGCCTTTGTCTACGACTACGCCACATGAATCTCCGACACATAAATCCTCCGACACATCAACACTTGCACCTGTTGCCAACACTTGCACCTGTTGCCAACACTTGCACCCGGTGCCAACACTTGCACCCGGTGCCAACACTTGCACCCTGTGCCAACACTTGCACCCTGTGCCAACACTTGCACCCTGTGCCAACACTTGCACCCTGTGCCAGCACTTGCACCCCGTGCCAGCACTTGCACCCGTTGCCAACACTTGCACCCGGTGCCAACACTTGCACCCGGTGCCAACACTTGCACCCGGTGCCAACACTTGCACCCGGTGCCAACACTTGCACCCGGTGCCAACACTTGCACCCGGTGACAACACTTGCACCCGGTGCCAACACTTGCACCCGTTGCCAACACTTGCACCCGGTGCCAACACTTGCGCCCGTTGCCAACACTTGCACCCGGTGCCAACACTTGCACCCAGTGCCAACACTTGCACCTCGTGCCAACACTTGCGCCAGTTGCCAACACTTGCACCCGGTGCCAACACTTGCACCCGGTGCCAACACTTGCACCCGGTGCCAACACTTGCACCCGGTGCCAACACTTGCACCCGGTGCCAACACTTGCACCCGATGCCAACACTTGCACCCGGTGCCAACACTTGCACCCGGTGCCAACACTTGCACCCCGTGCCAACACTTGCACCCCGTGCCAACACTTGCACCCCGTGCCAACACTTGCACCCCGTGCCAACACTTGCACCCGGTGCCAACACTTGCACCCCGTGCCAACACTTGCACCCGGTGCCAACACTTGCACCCGGTGCCAACACTTGCACCCGTTGCCAACACTTGCACCCGGTGCCAACACTTGCACCCGGTGCCAACACTTGCACCCTGTGCCAACACTTGCGCCTCGTGCCAACACTTGCGCCTCGTGCCAACACTTGCACCCGGTGCCAACACTTGCACCCGGTGCCAGCACTTGCACCCGTTGCCAACACTTGCACCCGGTGCCAACACTTGCACCCGGTGCCAACACTTGCACCCGGTGCCAACACTTGCACCCGGTGCCAACACTTGCACCCCGAGCCAACACTTGCACCCGGTGCCAACACTTGCACCCGGTGCCAACACTTGCACCCGGTGCAAACACTTGCACCCGGTGCCAACACTTGCACCCAGTGCCAACACTTGCACCCGTTGCCAACACTTGCACCCGTGCCAACACTTGCACCCCGTGCCAACACTTGCACCCCGTGCCAACACTTGCACCCATTGCCAACACTTGCACCCATTGCCAACACTTGCACCCGGTGCCAACACTTGCACCCCGTGCCAACACTTGCACCCGGTGCCAACACTTGCACCCAGTGCCAACACTTGCACCCCGTGCCAACACTTGCACCCCGTGCCAACACTTGCATCCCGTGCCAACACTTGCACCCATTGCCAACACTTGCACCCGGTGCCAACACTTGCACCCGGTGCCAACACTTGCACCTCGTGCCAACACTTGCACCCGGTGCCAACACTTGCACCCAGTGCCAACACTTGCACCCCGTGCCAACACTTGCACCCCGTGCCAACACTTGCACCCCGTGCCAACACTTGCACCCGTTGCCAACACTTGCACCATTGGCAACATTACACCCAATGGCAACATTACACCCAATGGCAACATTACACCACCCTCAGGGGTATCCCACCCTTAAGGGATACCCTTAAGGGATACCCCCTAGGGTTACCCCCTTTATCTATCTATCTATCTTTCTTTCTATCTATCTATCTGTAACTCTCTTCGCCATGTATGTATCTATGTATCTATGTATCTATGTATCTATCTATCTATCTATCTATCTATCTATCTATCTATCATCATTGCTTAGTAGATATTAAATGGTTGCCCCCTTGGTTCATTCATGCATGTACTTTAGTTATCTTAGCACCTTAGTAGATATTAAATGGTTGCCCCCTTATTCTTAGGAGATTGATTGCCTTTGTCTACGACTACGCCACATGAATCTCCGACACATAAATCCTCCGACACATGAAACTCCGACACCCGCCATGTGACCGCGTAATTACAGAGATCAGCCTATAGGCGATCAAAAAGAAGAATTTTATTCTGTTTGGGAGAGTTAAAGCTTTAAGACAATGAAGTGAATAACATATCGTTTGATTTTTTTTTTTCATATATATTTGAAAGTAGTGCTCTTTGTCGATGGCCCCTTTTTAAAGGATGTTAAGGGCTGTCTCAGTCCTAGGGGTGCAATAGATCTCTATCAAAATAGTAATTAACAAATATTATTTATGCATTATCAATAATTCCACTTCTACAGAGGTTCAGCTTCACCAATAATTCTCCCCACACTTTGCAGCTTTGCCACAATATTTCCAGTTGCAGATAAGATCCACTGACTGAACCAGCGAAACCAGCTGGTTAGTGCTGCCACCTTGTGCTAATACTTTTGGAGATGCACTCATTTTTAAAATCATGGCATGAGAAGTTCCTCATCAAAAGAAATGAAAATTGAGATGTGGAAGTGCAAAAGGGGCAGAAACACATCAGACGCATAGCAGAGTTACAGTATGGCATCAATAATGGTATGGAGATTCAACAAATTATCAAAGATAAATCAGTTAAAAGGCGTTACTATTTACTTTCCAAAACGAATGTCTGTGTGACTTGTTATTGTCGGTGTAAACTATCCTATTGATTAATTCATTTTTAAACATGTCTAGCAGTTACACGGAAGCAGGAAGGCCGTTTGAATTGATGACCTGAATTCCGGACCAGACACCATTGACAGCTGATCACATGATCAATACAATTGGCATTGTTCAGCCTCATTATGGAGTACGGCCATGCCATGTCAGTGTGTGATAGACAGATAGCGACGACCGCAATCCTCATTACAGATCATCAGCTGCTTCATCATCTCTATGGCCAATCCATATCTCTGTGATTTATATCTCTGCATAGTTCCGAGGCAACTCTGCTCCTATCGCAACACACCTGAGCAGAGAGCGACTTTGCAATAAAACGTGCACCCTGCAGCACCCACTCTGTCATTATCTCTTCATTCCAACCCAGCATCCTTCGTATTACCAAATGCCTTGATTATAATCTGTTAAATTTTATCAATTTTTATTCCGAATGGTATTGCATCAATTTCTCACTGAACTGACAAGGAAGGTCTGCGTTCAACCGAAATATGACGTTAGCCGTCATCCCGCCTCACATCCTCCCTCTATCCATCATTTGTTCGTTTCCTGTTTTCTAAATAACATTCATTTCATTTTGATTCTGCTAATCTATCACCAAGGTAACCTTCTGCCACTAAATGTTTTCATAACTTTCTGCCAGTACGTTTCATTTTTGAAATCTTGACGTCAAGTTGATGATGATTGGAAACTGAAACTTCTCAAGTTCTCCACATCTCTTCACGTTTACAACACCAACTTTGACGCAGAGATCATCCAGAAGACCAGATGAGGAAAGAGTCCAGAGACTCCAGACGAAATACACTCCCTCTTAAGTCACGACCCAATTCACACGACCCAAATCCATCCAATCAGTTCCACGAGATCATCTAACGAAAGAGGCTTTCATCTTATACTGACTCTTATTGACCGTGAGCATTCAATAAAGTTCAAATTACGAGTAATCACTCTTCAATCGCCCCACTTTCAAGAGATTGATGGATTGATGAGGACACATTCTTTATGAAGGGGGTCGCCACTGACAGCCATAATGCAATCAAGGAGTTCTGTTTGGTCAGCCAGACACGCCGGGGATGAAAGGGTGAATTATTATTGGCACTCTGGACAATTTCATAAAGGTCACCAGTTTGAGGACACAAGACTTTCCCCATGTAGGTACATCGCTCTAATAAGATTTCACAAAAAGCCAGGAGTGTTCAGTTTGTTCCGATGAACAGTGTGTTTGGGAGAGACTGATCATAAAGTGGTGCCTTGACCTTTGTAAGATCATAAAGCAGCACCTTTACATAGGAGACGCCTTGACCCATGTGACTTTGGGGAGACATGTTAAATAACTAATTAAACCATAAAATTGGCTATATTAAATATTTTAAATCTTAATGCAGGTTGCACTGGGAGTTGCCCATTCCAAGATAATTCACACAGAGGTTAATCCTAAATGTCTCTTTATGAATACCTACTGGAACCAAATTACGAAAAATTTTGGAAAATTGATTTTCCAACTTCCCCGTTGTATAACTTCACTTGTGGGAATTTGTACAATTTTCCACCTATGACGGGAGTCTAGAATGGTAACTAACCCTTATGTCTGTTGATGGGTAGGGTATGAAGTCAGATATGATCCTAAATGAGAAAACTGACAGTTCTGATTTTATTACAAAAGGATTTGGCCTCAGCATGAAACCTACAGCAGAGGCTAACTATAAGTCAGGAATTGACTGATATACCACGATGGAGATGAAGTCTTGATAATAAATTTTATTTAAAGCAGGTTTGTCTGAATCGGGCATTTTTCAAGTAAGACCGTTTCCAACCCTTTGATAATGTCTGCGCTTGAGCATGTGGTCTCCGCAGAGATCAGGAATATAGTATGCGTCCCATTAGTGAGCACTGAGCATGTCACCAGAAAGGCTAGAAGTTGTGCCTGGGATATACCTTCAGTCATTTGAGATCAAAATGAGGGATCTATGACTGGGAATTGTCTCTCTCCAGGCATAGCTGTGCCCTGGGAGGCTTTATCATACATCTGCACCTGAGCCCCTGGTCAGTGGTCAGTTGCAGAAATTAGGGATTTGCTCCGTGTGTGAGCCTGTCACAACAAAGGCCTACTGCTGTGTGTGATCACTGGTTACAAGAACTTGACAGAACTGCACATTGCACAAGCTTAGGGTCCTAATTACAGCACCATCAAAATAAATGACGTCTCTCATTGCGACATGCAATTGGGAGGCTTCTAACAGATGTCCACATGACCGCATGTGAATACATGGTCACTGCTGAAGAAAATACAATGAGAAATAGATTGAACTTCACTGGAGGAGACTATAATGAGAGCTAATGAGTTCCACATGAATAAGTTGCATCTCTCATTGCAAAATTATGCAACTTGGAGGCTTTTTAATGGACATCTGCATGTGAGCCCCGGGCCACTGCAGAAATTTTCCAGATTGCATCTGCTTGCAACCTTGTGTCATAACAGAGGTGTGAGGTCTTACTATTATGTGTACGGAACCAGCTAGAAGAGGGTTCTAATGGGTCATTTTCACGAAAACGAGCAGTAACGGTAAAGACATTGCAATTCTGCCAGAACCAATTTGCTCTCAAGAAACCAGTCTTCTCAGATTCTGCAAGACTAATTTGCTTTCCAGTGAGGTCTTTCAGGATGCCACAGATTTGCCCTTTACTGTGTTTCCCTTAGTTGGTGTGGGTAATTTCCATTGGCTTCCCTCACAAAACGCAGATAAGCAGCAGCCCTACTTCATTCAAGCAGCTACAAGGAAGGATCACAATGAGAGGATCAAGTCAAAGTCATTCGTTGGTCTATGTTTTATTTATTGCGACTTCACACATTTGCTAAAAAAGAAAACGTTTTAAACAGGCACTTAGTCAAGCATTCTGGCTCCAAATATATAATTGCATTTGACTCCTCAAAATCAACATTTGTAAACACTTTCTGCTATTTTAATACTGCTGACATCACCAAGCTTATTCTTCACTGACGCTTTTTCCAGATTGACAACACAAATCTTTACATAATAGATATACCCTTCTATGTTACAAATGTCCTAAAGTTCAGATCTATAAAATATTGTCAAATAAAAACAGCATTAAACAAGGAGTAATATAACAAATAGCAAAATAACAAACAATTCAGCAAGAAGCAGACCACTTTATATAAAAGTCCTTCCACATTTGAAATCACAATCCATCGTACAAACTATTTACAAGTATTCTTTTATTAAAACATCATTCTTCTCAATTCAATGAATTGCATAATACATGTCTCCTTTAACTATTGGCCCAATTAATTTGTGATATCAGCAAATGAACTCCTTGGTCTATTTCACATGTCAATCTAGATTTCACAGTAATCCAAGCAAAATTATTCAGTAAATCTTAAGTTATAATCGAATGATACTGTATCAGGAGCATCTGGGCATTTTGTATTTAATGTTTAAGCTTTCATAGATGGTTGACAATTTTACAGATCCTTTACAAAAATTATAAACAAAACGATATACACAAATGGAAGGTTATCATACAAAAGAATTTAAAGACGGACTCACATATATCATACATTACATTAAACCTCAACATACATAGAATTAGTCTTAGACTTGCTCGATTCACATTTATAGACAGTAATAAAAATACCCCTCATGTATACACTCGTAAAGTACGACAGACCTATCTACATTTCAATGACGATGATATGAAACACATCAGACAAACACATCATCTCAAGAAACATCCAAACATTTGTTGAATCCATGTGTCCATTCTAACCAAAGCGGCTTGCGCCCCATGAGATTCTAGCAGCAAAGCAAACTGATAGATTGAAACACGTACTGTGCGATTTTAGTAAAACAGTAATTTTGAAAATCATCAAAGTAATGCAGACAGCTCAAATCAGTCATGGATCCAGTAGACAGTTCTTAACAGATCGATATACGACCAAAAAGAGACACGAAGAAGAGAGAATACTTTAGCACCCTGGCCGTCCGTTTCAACGCTGTTGCATTTTTACCTCATTATTTTTACATGTTTTTATTTTAGCACACAGGACGATACTTGTACATGAATCAACACTTTATGAACACATGGCACCTTAGGAAGCAGATCACACATCATTAGCAAAAAACATACAAGATTCAGATCATAAAATACATTTGAAAAATATTGAGTGGCGAGTGTGGCGACATCTGGCAGATAAGGAATGTTGACGCCTAGTGACAATACTCAGCACTAGAGAACATACAATGCCATACATGTAAAATATAAATGCATAGAAAACAATGGAATGACTACAAGAACCAGTTATGATAAAATCTAACAGTTGCTCTGCCTCAGTGGCTCGTTAGCCAGAAGTACAATAACAAGCTAGTAGCACCTCGCTTGACAAACTTTATGATTTTTTTAATGAAGACTCTCCAATAAAATTGCTCTCACAGGGCAATAACTATGACAACATGAGACTGAAGATTTAGAGCACAAAATGTCATTTAACATTGGAGACTGATCTTGTGAGAGTTTGCCTTCACAAGCTGATATTAGTGAAACCTAACAAAATAAGTAAAGCGAGAAAATAAGAAAAACGCAGCATTCACATTGAACATTAGGCCAAAGCTATATGACCATGCCATGGTGACACATGTGGATTTAGAAAGTGAACGACATATTTTCTGTCCGTTTAAACGAATTACCCTTTGAGCCAGCATCTAACGATGTGATTGACATTACTCCAGACAATCACTGGTCTCTTGTGACTGGCATCTCTAGAAAACAAAACAGCCTGAAGCTGGCCTCCTGGGCTCCTTATTCAATAAAACTAGTCACAGTTACACTACAACTTCTTTAACAAATGATGCATGCATAATATATATGAATTCAATGTAAAAATGTACGTCTCCATATTCAGTTTCTCAGTATTCTATATCTTTAATCAGTATTATTGCCATGATTCTTTTGCACGATTAACACTTGTTCACTGGTACTGTGAAATTAACCTCAAAGAGTTTCTTCGTTTTTGGAGAATAAATGAAGTATATCGTTATCGTATATTGTTACAGCATTTTGTTGATGGTGTCAGAATAATGTTACATTAGTAGAGACCACTTAAATGCACTGTAGAACTATTCACTGGCCTATATAATTATTATACAATGTGACCACAGAGGCTTCTGCACTCTTGTGCTATGATTGGCATTCAAAGGAGCCACCTTGTGTCAATCACACAAATTAGAACCTAATATACTTGCTAACAAGTAAAATTCACTTGGGTATAGTCATCCACCTAGGAAATCTATTGGCTAGTCTATAACCAATTGTAGAATCGTACAAATGTTCCTGATTGCTGCTTGTTGATCCAAGCCTTAACTTGGAAGGATGAAATATCTTATAATGTCATGATTTTCAGTATCCAACAGGTATTAGATTCGTGGGAGTGAGTGTTGGCTCCCTGCGTGCAGGAGAGATGCTTTGCTGCCCTTGAAGTCATCATTGTAGCCCATGTCCCTGCAATGGAAAACAATTGTTGAACATATATATAAGCTGATAGCAATAGCCATGAAATCAACAATCAGTATGATCTTAAATTATGCTAGATCAATTCACAAAATCCAAACAAGACAGAAGGAATGCAAAATAAGATAAGCAAGCAAAGACTTGGTTACAAAATGTAAACATGCACCCCACACCATCTATTGATCTTAAAACATGCAAAGTATTAGAACTTAATCTGAAAATTGTCCCTGCTCAGGCTTTTACTTGTATTAGTAACATGATAATGATAAAATCAAAAAAAAAAAAGGATCTTCAGTATAGTGTCAAGTGTTTACATGTGATGTCTGCAGTTACGTCATTGCTTGATGAGTGTCATCATGGGCAAGGGTTCACTTGATACTTGATGAAGTGGATTATATTAATAATTGCCTTGGCAATAAAGAACATTGACACGCTGGAATTTTCTTGTGCTGCAGATACGGTCATAGGGAAAAGAAGATAAATATTATGTCCCTCAGCTTGGATTTAGGGACAAGGAGCACTGCAAGGGCACTTTTATCGACTAACACACAACGGTCAGTGAGAAAGGACGCCAGAGGAATGTTAGGAGGAGTTCCTTGGGGGGCGGGGTCACTGCATCTTTGGGAGCATCTGTTACTATGATGAACTGTGAATCTCTCCATTTCTCAGAGGGGCAAAGAGTAAATTGTTTTGAGGTGATTAGCTGATGTATGTTGGACCTCCACCTTGCACTGTGCAGCTTGTACCATCTTGAAGCCAAAATGTAGTAAAAAGAACCAAGGTTTAGGTTCTAGAACTCTGTGAAACAAATTTTTATAAAAGCCAACTGAAAAAATTACTTTTACTTTGGCACATCTGAACAAAACGATGTCATAAGCGTAAATGGCGATCACAGCAATCCATGTGCTAATATGGCGGGAACGCATAGCAACGCATTCTACCCCTAAAATTAAACAAGCGAGGACAACAATGACAAAGGATGAATAAGAAACGGCTGCCATCCAGTGAAAATTCCCAAGCATTCATAACTTGATATTGGAAATGCATTTTTCTCATTGAAATTCTCACAATGAAGAATATTTATAAAGCGAATGGTTTAGTTTTCAAGCAAATCATAAGATGAGGAGATTGGAGGTTAAGAGAGAGACAAGGAGCCCTTCAGTTGCCTACACCCCAGTGCTGCCAAATGCCAACAGATTTCTCCACAGAGCAGAATAAAAACTAATTGACCACAACTTTCAAACTGCATTCAAGGAATATCCCAAGAGTTTATCGATATATAGAGCACAAAAAAGAAGGGAAAACTAAAAAACAAATTAATCAAATACTTTAGAATCGTAAAGGCAGTTTGCGGCAGCACTGGAAGAGTGGCGATGATCTTTAAAAGACAGTAATCATTTACTTAGTTAACTCAATTTAGAAAGGAGGGAAGTTCACTTAACAGCAGAGAAAAGGCAATGGTATGTTCAAAAAGCAATTGAAATCCACCAAACTCCTAGGCAACTCAACTCATAGCAGCTCACACAAAGCAAACATTCAATTAATGGTTTAATTTCTCTGCACAGTCCTTGATATAAGTCTTGTTGCATAACCACACAGTTTCACTTAAGCCGATTTACTTTGACACATTTCTTTATTTGATATTTCCATTTGTTAATAAAAGTTTATATATAAAATTAAACAGTTTAAAACAAATGACAGGAAAATGAACTCTGAACCCACAATAGTTGTCCTGGGGGCATGAAACATTTATCATAATTTCTGAAAAATCATGTTTAGGCCATCAGCTGCAGATTATGTGGACATGTAACAAGACTTGAATCATGGACAGCAAATCTTACAAATTTAAAATGAGTTAAAATCTTAATATATCATAATTATTACAGTTACTTTCACAAAGCACATTGAGATAATTGGCTTAACTGCTTCAAATAGCATTACAAATTATATGAATATTAAAATCTTAATTCTATACATGTAGCAAATAAAATTCTGCCACAGCCTAATTTATCAGTAATAAGTAGTTTTCTTTTTATATAACATGGACAGTAAGCAACTCTAGGCGTGCTCATATTCAAGATGTGGTAAAACGAAAGGACAAAACGACGGTTTATCAAGGACGGTTTACCACGACCATAATAAGACTAGGCTGTGAGTCTGAGCGCATGAAAGTCAAGATGGGCCACATTTTAAAACTTGCATAAAATCGGACAAACGGATTAATATCAAATCAGTCTCTACTCTCTGTGATCTATTTTAGTAGTATTCAGCAGAACTGATGATAAATGTACACAATCCTCATGCATCTATTGTTGATTATTTTGCCTAAGTACAGGATTGATCCAACATTACTGTTCTCTTATGTTAGGTTAGATTTTTTTTTTTTTGCCACTAATTGCCTAGTTGGTAGGCAGCATCACTTTTCATTTCACTTTCCTTGGCATTTGGTGCACATTTTCAGCTACAGTAATGCTGTATAGTAATAGGTTTACAATAATAAATCTACACAAAATATAGTACATTAATTATTAACAGACTTCAAGAAGTTGAATCAATCTAATGAAAGTTCATGTTTCCTATAGCGATGTAGGTGTTAAAATTCAGAAGGGTCAAGGAAGAGTGGAATGCTGTTAAAATCTTATGATATCAAGAAATTACGGTACTCATCCCATCATTGTCATTCTTGACTCATGTAGAGGTTGTGTTGCCATATTTGCTCCCTTACAAGTTTTTTCACTAGCATGTTACTCTTTTGGCTATGCACTTATGTCTATTCTAATATGTGTTATATTGTTAATAATTTTATTGTAATTCTCATAATGCTTAGTATTACTCACCTATGGTGCTCATGGAAATCCATGTCCTTCAGTTCCTTCTCAGGGTCATTCCCGTTCGCCCGCTCTTTCTCGTCAACTGAAGGAAACAATCACATTTATAATCAGACTCTTATGAATCAAGGAGCGTAAACTATTCATACAATCTGACATTGACGTGATTCAACCCACAAAAGTCATAGCTTAGAAAAACTTACCAAAACAATTCACTCCTACGGAATATAACATTGTTATTGCAGTTGGTGTAATTTTAAAACCGAAAAACTGAGATGCATTTTCATCGTAGATTTATAAGAGGCAGATACCTCTACCTTAGAGCTGCATAGTGCATATGCAAGCACAATCCAGTAATTAACATTTATTCTATGCTTTGCCTCTGAAGCTGAAAGATGCAGAAGTGATGTACACTGATCAATAAACAGTCTACTCGACTCTTTGTACATGTACAAGTTATCATGGTTTTTTTCAAATGTTGTGAAGTAGATTCTACTTAGAAACGGAGGAGGGGGGCTTACCAGGATAGGTGTCTCCCCTGTTCCTCCTGAGGTAGCAGCAGCAGCAGATGCAGAGCAGGAGCAGGAGGATGAGTAGCAGGATGAGCAGGAGGATCCACCAGATGTCAGCAAACGTCGTGCCTACAAACACATTCACAACATCACTATTTCACAGTGCAATATCATGTCGCAAATTGCAAGCCAATCTCTAGCCGCGGTACAAAGCAGTAATAAACACTAATAATCGGATAACTTACTTTAAAATTTCACCATCTAGGCCTATAATCATATATGCCTAATTGCCCATTAGAAATGTAACTGGTCTTGCATCAGTAATATTAATACGGATGTTGGGTCAGTAATATTCTGGACAATAGTGACACCTTGTGTATATCAAAATAATCAGGAACTGACGTGAAACAATTATTATTTGTTCACAAATTGTATGGCTAATAGTTATCCTGTGACAAACTAACTCAGAATCAGGAGACACTTCTCATCTCTCCCTGGCCTGACCCTGTTTATTGTCATTCCCGAATTTTATTCACTTGAAAATATTGATGAGTTCAATCAATTCATTTGAAATATCAATGACATGGCCAATGCAGTAACCTTTTAATTTTGGCCTGAGATGATTGGAGCTTTACGTCTTGTATTTGATTATTTATGCACTATCGTAGGCACCCTTAGAATGGCCAATTGCTTAAATCTAACATCAAGCTACTTCCCACCTATTAAGAGATAGTATTCAGCTCACCAATTGGCTTAATGCCCTTAATGACCAGCGTGAAGATGGCCTTGGCGCTGCTGTATGGCCGTGCGTCTGCCCTGCAGTGGTACTCTCCCACGTAACTTCTCCTCTCCTCATCGTCCAGGTCAGTCAGGTTGATGAACAATGACTGCTCGTTCTCTTCTATTCTGTAAGGACCTTCCCGGTCGTACAGCCGTGCCTGTCAAATGATTGTCAATTGCATGAACATGTACTTGGCATATTTATCACATACTTTCGATCATGGAATAATCGAATGCTTGGTGCATGTAACTGGAATTATTAGACTTTAAAGTAAAGTGAATAATACAATAACTTGAGATCTGAATAGTCTCAATAGTTTCTATATCTACGCATTGTAAGTTAAGGGATCATAATTAGAAGAGGAATGAAAATCAATCATCTTTGAGAATGTCGTGTTCAAGTTGTTCAGTCACTTTGTTAAAATTTGCTATCAATATCATGGAACATGGCATATGAACTGCTAAAATTCTCTCATATTGTAAGAGAGAGTGAGCTGTGTCATAAGAGACAACCGCATGACACTATGACAATTGGCCTTACCCCGCCATGCCACCAGCCCTTCTCCATGAGGTCCATGATCAAGGGATCCGTTTTGGCTTTGCATGAGAAGTTCGCCACCAGGGGATCTCCTGTGGCTGGGTCCAGCTCTATACGCCGTTCGCTGGTTTCATAGATGACTGTTGGGTCTGCAACAGAAATTTTAGTATAAACGCAACTGATAGCTGTATTTATATATAGCATTTACAGTGTGGCATGATATGATATGGAAGTTATTGATATTTAAATTCCAGGAGGAATTAGCCTGGACAAGGCAGAGTTCCTGTAGTTCAGAATCTAGTACTGTAAATATATATTCTATTGAAACAGATGAACTAAAGAAATTGTCCTCGAGGTATTACTGGAGTCTGTATGGCATTAAATAGCCAGAATCATCTATACATACAGATAAGTCAAGTGAAGGAAGTAAGCAATTGATGAGTTCTACATAATGTTATCCTACCAATGACATTGAGGTACGCTGAGGCAAAGGCCTCCCCGTGTTTGTTGCTGATCCTGCACATGAAGACCTGCAGGTCGGAGCGCGTCTCCCCCTCGCAGTTCTTGCAGATGTCCCTCATGGTCAGCTGCTGCCTGTCCTTGGAGATCACTAACTTGCTGCTCCCTGGGTCATCAGCTTAAATCACAACAGCAATTAATTAGCCATACGGCTGATAACTATTACAGAACATTGAAGTAAACAGTTTTTAATAAATGTACATTTGCAGCCACATCTAAATTAATGTATTTCACTCAAGACAAATTCATCAAGTCTTACAACAATGCATATCGTTCTGTACCCAGTCCTAATATAGCGTAAAGTGGTAATAAATCTGAATCGATTGGTGAAACTTACGATCAATGAGCTCTGCGTTGGAGAACCACTCGATTTTGGCGCCTGGTTTGGCATCAGGGACACACTTGAAGGTCACAGTCTCCCCTACGGTGCCATTCACGTTCTTGGGCGCTTCAACGAAGGACGGAATGGCTGGAAAAGGAGCAAGAATATCCCCATCAAGAATGATTATTGTTCAATTGTTATTATAGCTACTAACCTGCTAAGAAAAAAAAAGGACAGGATCTCAGTGTAATCTTCATGAGTAGAAGCATCTTCTGGTATTCCATTTTAGACTGCATAAAAGCTTAAATAAGTTAAAAGTAATTCCATTTATATACAACTAAACTCCATTCACACAAATAGGTTTGTTAAGACCTGTAATATAATCATATAATCAAGAAATGCAAGAAATATAAGTAGACGGTTCATGAATAGTTGTACCAATTACATGGATATTATTCATTCCTTGTTGTATTGGAAGTACCAGTATGTGTTTTTATTTTTTTAGATCACATTTTTTAAAATTTTCTGAAAATAGAAATTTTTCACTCACATTCAATGCGCAGCCTGAACTTGGCCTCGCCCCTTCCCTCGACATTGTCCCCTTGACAGCGGTAAGTCCCAGAGTCGGAGTACTGCAGTTTTGTGATGAAGCATTCCGTGTTGTGTTCCTTGGTGCAGTCAATGCGCGACTGGGGAGGGGGGTTGGAGGGAAGACGCCAAGAGATCTCGGGAGTAGGGCTGAAATTTATAGAAACAATTGAATTATTGTAGTACAACAGAAATATATTACCTGAGAGCTAGACTACTTTAGTTTATTTGAACAATTAACATGTTATGTGAACCCGAACCCATGTCACAAATTTGTGGTCAGGCAAAGCAGTGCCATGTATAATCATAATAAAATCACATCCTGGTAATAGCCTACCTATTTGTAGGCTGGTAAAAACACCATGGGATAATTACTCAAGATACACTGTTTACAAGACATCTCATTGTAGGATCATTGATGGATGCAACAATTCTTGTATTATAAAATTACACACAATACATTTACCAGGGCACTTAACTGAACAGGACATTCGGACAATTTTCCAATACATGTAGCATTCACATAAATACATTTTGAAAGAGAACAGCTTTAATCTTCTCATAGAACATACCAGTTTGTAACTCCCAGCTATTGCCTTCGAATATAGACACTTTTTACCCATTAGTGTGCAAACATGGTTATCTCAGTCAGAACATCATTTATTGGTTTTTCTTTTTTCCCAAACCAGCAAATTATCCCACCCCCATGTCAGCTTCACATGGGAGAGGACAGTCCCTATCAGCCTGCATGAGTCAATATGCCACACCAAGCTCCAATCTCTGAATTATCACAGGAATGCAGACCATGGCTCTTTAGGCGGATATTCAGCAGTCTACAATGCATTTGCCTCTAGCTGTAAAGGAAAGATAATTTGGTGCTTTTTAGTCTGGCACAAAGTCGATCGGTTGGAGACTTGTCTAGACAGATCACAGTGCAGCCAGCCTATATATTAACATGTGTAATATATAAGTATTGATATGTGCACTAATTGCTTGTTTTAATATGTTGCTTTGGTTGCCGCTACACTTGACTTTAAAACCTAAGAAGCGGGTGTAGCTACAAAAGGTCTAACTAAGATATGGTTGCAGCCGGTGACAATGAAATTTTACGTAAAAAAACAAAACAACAATTAATCAATCAGTACTTGTTCTGTATGAGGAAGCCAAATAATTGTTATTACCAAGGTTACTTCATGTAAATGCAACTTGTAGCATCAGAGGCTCATGACGGACATGACATGAGACTAGTAATATACATTATTATATCAAACAAAACGCTAGCATTATGGTTTTTGACAATACATATTGCTTCATATCCTGAGAGAGCCCTGCTCCAAAAAGTCTTTACAACCCCCTTCTGTCACCCCAGCAGACAGAGAACAAATAAGGATTTTGATTTAGTGGGTAAAGTAGCAGAGAAAGTGGGCTGAATATTCATACATAAGTATGAGAATAAGTAGATGACTCATATCAGACATTACACATTGTGTGCATCCAACTCAAGTGCAAGGTGCATTAAAACAAAAGAAGGAAGGTGGCCCAGGTGGGCTCAAGGAACAATATGGACTTGACTGCTGTGGGCAAAATACCCGACTAAAATAAGCCATGCAGACTATTTTTAGCATCTACCCATGTAGATGATTGGTGATACCCATTACATGTCATAGAGTCTATGACATAGACCGCTAAAGACCTCAAAAAGTCCATTTACGACTCTAAAACAATATAACAAAGGTACATGTGCCATTATATAAGTCCAATACGTGTACAAAGTGCATGAAACATGTTAATTCCTCATCGGACAGGATATCAATTAACAGGACAAGGTGAGTGAGTTTGTGTTTTACGCCCCATCAGCACCGGAGTGGGCTATTTAGAGGAAACCAGGAAAAGGTGAATGATTAAAAAACAATTACATTCCCACGACATATAGTCATACATAATTTACCGATATAATGTTCATCTGAGGACTAATTTAAAATGAACTCTAAATAAGAGTTGATGAAAAACCGAGGTATGCAGTGGTCTATTGGACACTGTCCGTTGGACAGTAGAATAATAGAATTTAATAATTTACATATACATTTATAGCACCAATAATAGTGCTGGTGAAGGTCCAGTTAAGGAAGACTTAATGCTGTTGGTGAAAATAGTTGAGCATTGTTTACATTTTAGGTCAACTATATTTAGAAGTTATGGTCATGAATAATTAACTCTTGTGCCAGACTGCTCTGTACATTAACATTATTTAACCTGTGCAATCAATTCGAATCAAAGGGAGACAGAAGTCAGTTAGACACAATAGCAGCCGCAAAAACAGTCAGTCTATTCAGTGAGTGTCCCACTTCCATCTCAAGTATTCATGTCACTTTTTTGTCCATTTCAAAAGTGAAAATTAACCAGGGCATTCAGAATTCTGTCATGTCAAAAAGAAATTGCACTGGCAATTGTGGCCCATCCAAATTTAGATGGCACAGTATCATTATCTATCATTGTGTGTTATAGCATAAGTGTGTAATTCTGCACAAAAATTGCTTTGATTGTAGCCCCCCATGTAACAGAGGCCAAAAAAAAGAGGATCTAAATTCAACAAGTGTTTTAATGGCTAGAATTTGATAGGAGAAGGTCATGCAGGCTGCTTGTGTCATGGAGGTTGCCCATCTTCCTGGGTTAAACCACTGATTGTTTGAAGCTCAGTCAGATAAAAGGAGCCTGAGGCAGATGTAACGATGAGATAGGTAGTGAGTCCACTCCATGGTCTTCCCTGCTCCTGAGTGTCTTTATCTTTGATTGTGCCTTGGCATTAACGCTGAGTTACACAAATTCAATGTTTTACTCAAATGCATTCCAGCAAGGATGACACCAGTGAGACTACATTAAGACTTCACTTGTGGTGCATCACGGCCATATGAGAAAATCAATTACGAAGTAACGAAAGAGACTTACTATCCCCCAAAGAAACACTTGAGAGTGACATTCTTCTCTTTGATGGCGATGATTTCGTAATCGGGTCTTGAAGGCGTCAGGAGCAAGGGTTTCTTGTTCGAAACTGGAAAAGTAAACAATGTAAATATTAAAATTATAACAATAGACCTTTTTTGTTAGTTTTATGTAAGCTGGCACCTGCAGTCAACATAATTCAGAAAGTACATGTTATATTTGACTGACATCAATCATTGATTATTTCTAAAGCACAATACATCCTTGTGTGAAGCAGAAAAAGAAATAATTACATGGAGACTCATCAGAGAAACGGAACTCTAACTGGTATGCAGCCAACTGAATGTAGCATGTTTAACCTGGCTTTTTAATTGGGTACTCAATAATATTTCTGGCAAGTTGTTCAGTGAGACAACATAATGAAGTGAGACTTCTTTAATCTTAAAATAGCATCATACTACATGAGGCTTGTAATTACACACAACGTACACTGGCCAGATATTAGCACACACATGTAATGCATGATTATTGATCAGCCAAATACATCTGGACATGTGTTGTTGGCAGCTGCAACTTGCACTCAGTGTGCATTTCACTTGGGAATAAATCAATCAGTAGCTCATTTTGTCATTTTAAGTGTTTTTTTTTTGGCTCCATGACTGCTGCATATTTTTGAAACAAAGGTTACAGAACAATGTAAATCCAAGGCACCCTTGTCAACTGTTCTGGTAATGACATGCATACATATTAGATAACAATGTAATTAATGAAATGATGCTAACATCAGACTGGTGTGACTCTTTCTGTTTATTTCATATTAAGATTTCACATGTCTATCATTTAAAGCTCACAACATTATTGGACTTTACATCCTGATTTCATGCACTTGGTAAGCTAATGAAGGCAGGAGGACACAGCAGTGAGGCAAAGGATGAGTGAAATTGCTGTCCAATGTAAGTCCAGGCAAGTGAACCAGTGTCCAGTGATTGGTGGCCAATTGTGCTACCAACTGAGCTTACCTTCCCCACACACACAGGATAAGAATGTGCCCAAAACGTCTCCCTCCATTATACAGTTAATGAAACAACTAATTAGAGACCGAAAATATCAGATGTAACATCACCACAAGCCCTGATATTTGCAAGGAGAAGGGAGCCTTACTTTCCCCCTCGATGGGGTTGATGACATAGGGTGAGCCTCCCCTCGTGATGTCCTCTATGGCGTTGTACACGTCCAACTTGTAGATCCTGTCTCCGTCCACATCCTCCTTCTGCACATGCGCAAAGTACAGGTTGCCTGCAAAGAGATGGAGAGCCATCAGCTACATTTCCAGTTCACATCACAGATATAATTCATTAGCGTGCCTCCAACAAAGATACTTCGATCTTAACAAAATTATAAACTTCAACAATGAAAAATTCTGAATTTGATGATGAACCAGAACCTTGCACATAATAATAGTGCTATTTTCACCTGAAAGACTGAATATGTTGGATTGAACAACAGATGTAATAGCTGAAAACAATGTGAAATCAAATGGAAGAGAAGCTATTGAAATGTACCAGACATTTAGTCTCTATTACAGCCAGGAGGCCAATTGTACAAAGTAAACATTCATGGATCAATTTGTCTGAGTCTACTTGACTTGCACACATTCAAGCATCACGAAAATGATCTGCATCTATTGACATATAATTAGACAGAGGAGCCCACCATTAGCAGGGTTCATGGCGATCCGAGGGGTGGTGATGAGGATCTTCTGTTCCTTGTTGGTCGCGGCATCTGTCACCGTTTTCCAGTTGTAAGATGGTTCAGGGTAACTCTCAATTTTGTCAAAGGGCTCCAGCACGAGGGAGTCTCCGAGGGCCACGGTTTTGGTCAAGGGCTCGCTCTTTGTAGTGTAACGAATGCCTGAAAGTGAAACAGATTATTGCAGGTAATTGACACAAATATTCAGCTTGTGATGCCTTTCACTTAAAAATTGGGGTGCAGATCCTGATATGCCTGGGAATTTTGTAGCAGTTTTTCATACATAATATGTGAAGCCTTGTTCCATCTTCACATGTGAATGGTAAACTTGCAGGGCAAATCAAGTAAAAAAAAATTCAAAAACACAATATCACCTGGTTTGCAAAATAAATTTGAAGAGCTACATGCATTTCAGCAAATATAGATAACCTTGTACTTGCAAATACAGACCAAGTTAAGCCACGCATGGCGCTTCCTATCCACTAAATTCTATCTCGCCCATTCACATTTTGCTATTGTACTAGATGAAGAGGAATTACATTCGATGTCTATTTTTGTCTATTCGATCAAAGCAATTTTCATTTTGTTTGTTTGTTTGTGTTTTACGCCTCTGCAGCACCTTAGTGGGCTATATCGAGGCAGGCGAGCGCCGTATGATGATGAGATGAGAAGACTATGAGTCTGGCACATACCCTATTAATTCAGGGATGCCCAGGGTCTTTCAGTTGCCCCAGCATAGAACACCGGATACAACCCGCCTCCATTTAATGTCCCATGGGCTCGGACTTAAGTGAGTTCCCGGGGTGAGATTTGAACCCACGCCCTCAAAGCCAGTGGACAAGCATTCTAGACCATTAGGCCACGGAGGAACTCTAAGCAATTTTCATGATAATCGGAACAAAATCAATTGCTTTATAACCATCATTATAACATTATACTAACCTAGGCACCTAGGTCGTCTAGCAACTGTTTACATTTGAGATTAATATCTTTACAAAAGTTCATAATACCTAGATGTGTGTTACTAAATCAGTTAGATAGATCTATAAATTTATTGCAGTCAGTAACTTAACCAGAAACAATTCTCCATGTAGCAGAACGACTATTTCAAGCGCTATTTCATCACTTTCTACCACTCATTATCTACTCACTGGCCTGCTTGACGGGTATGGTGGCACTCTGGGCTGTGCCATACTTATTAGCCGCCCTGCACGTGTAGTTGCCGTTTTCTGTGTATCCAATGGCAGGATCTACAATGACCCGACCGCTGTCTGGGGGATCAATGCTCACTCTGTCCGTGATCTTGAGCAGCTCGCCATCTTTGAACCATGTATACCTGAAAAATAGCAGAGGATCAATTAAAGACACGATGCCATTAAAGTCGGATGCCTCACTAAATCAGGGAGCAAAACGGGATCTTGGAAGATCTTGGACGGCATAGCAAGTGTTATCAAACTAAAAAAAAAAAGAAGTTTCTGCATCTTCAGTATGAACTTCTGGCAATATGACTTACGTTATATCAGGAATGCCTATTGCCTCACACTCCAGCTCCAGCCTGTCCTGCCCTTTGAATATGATTTCTCCTTTTGGGATCTTTACTATACTAGGTGGGAGTCGAACTGAAAAGACAATATTCAAAATAAAAACAATAAGTCAAGGAAAAATAATTATGTACATTGTTTTCAAACAGTAATAGCAAGGAAACTATGAATTCTGTTGGATTCCGCCTCACGCATATAAAACTTATTCTAAATTTCTATATATAGTACAATGTACTCCAATAAGAAACACTAAATTGTATTTCTATTTTCAATCTAAGGATCCAGAAAAGTTGCTTGCACTTGCTCTGTTTTTCTGTGGCTTGGAAAGAGTAGAATTTTTGGAGAAAAGAATGTCTTGAAAAGAGAAAAATTTCAGAAAATATTGAAAAAACTTCCAACCTTAGAACATTTCTAGGTCAATGATTATATGCACTCGATCACAATTATGCCCTTAAATAAACTGGTAAAAATCAAAGTTGTAATATTACTGGTCCAATCTACGTTTTGAGAAGAGAATAATTTCAGAAAATATTTAGAAAACCATTTATAAGACTACCGACGTATACAGAAAAGAAGAATAGAAAAAAGTAGACAAATGTTATTATATCAAGGATGGAGATGCAAGACATCTTTCAGTTGCCAAGCATTGTCTTGCAGAATATATTTATCATGGTTATAAATATATGCTTTTGGCACCCCGTTCGTGTTAACTTCATAAAAAGGCGTTAGTATTTCATGTGCTTGCGTTTTGTGGAGTGAGTGACATTTTATACAATGGAAGAAATACAGCCGCAAAATGTATTACACTTTTTATGTTATCATGACCCAAATATTTTGCAATTTTATATATAGCTTTTGTTGGCTCACCGGTTCATTCATTCACATTTTGTTTACAATGAGTCTATGAATGCTGCCTTTTTTTGTTATGTTGAGAACATCCAACAATAGTAGAGCAAAAATATTGAAATATATAGTTATAAATATGTGACATTACATGTCACACAGCTACTTAATTCATATTCAGGCCTATGAAGCTGAGATCAATGACATATAATTACACAAATAATGACAATTCACAAAGGCCAGCCAATCAGCAGTGCTGAGGTTGGTGAGCCACTGCTATGAAAGGGCAGTGAAGAATGTTTAGGGCTCAGAAATCACATAAAACAGCCCTCAATCTATTACTTGGGGTCAGACACATTCAATCTGAATTATACGTGAGGCCAGGTCACCTGTATTTGAATGGTAGTCACATTCAACTTGACAAGCAACATGGCAGTTTACACAGGCACTTTTCACTCTATAAAAATATCTCAGTGACATAATGACACACTAGAGAGTCCTCCACATGGAGACCTTTCTGATGGAACTCAATACCACAATTAAATGGGCAAAGCCACAAGTGAAAGCAGTACGCAGGAAAAGAGGAACCTCTCTTGTGTAACCTAGGCAGTCTGGTTGTAATATCCACATGAATATTCATTGAAAAAAAAAAAAAAGAAAACGTCTAGCGAAAATATTTATGCAAACTGTTTAAATCACAATGAAGTAAATGCTCTAATATCAGTATTATTACCTGTGTATCATATTCATGAGAGCATTACATTGTGGTGTTCAAAGAAATATTATAATAAAGGTGATACCATGATGCATAATAACCAGTTTCATTAAGCTGTGCATGGAGGTAATAACAACATTACAAATAAAGGGCTGTACATAATTCAACCTTATCCCAGGCCATCCAGTTTCATGGTATAGGTAGCATATGGCATATATACAATTCACATACAAATGCAAATTTTTACAGGGGAATCGAGCAGATCTCTGCTGCTTTTTATTTCCATATTTTTTATTTTTGCAAGATTTTTCACTTTTCAATATTCTTTCCATGCACAGTAACCAGGCCAGCCATACCCGGTGCCACTTGTGTGCATTTAGACAAAACTGTGTTGTTCAGTAGTTAGGTGTGGGTCAGACCCTTGGCAGTTCACTGGAATGGCTCTCTTTTTCTCTGCCTCCCACTTGGCTAGCCAGTAATTCATAACTGTAAAATTCTTGGGACTTGAAATGAGGGCAATTTGAACCGACAAAAAAATATTCTAAAAGTTTCATAATGTTTACATTATTCATTTTCTTCTGAAACATCATTAATATCATACCATGCTTATGAATTGATCTATTCTTTGTTGTTGTTGTTGTTTTTTATAATAAAAAAATGTTATTTTTAATCTTCATAAATAATGCATTAGGTATTTTACTGATAAAAACATTCAATATTCAATCACTGATGTGATTCCAAGGAAAATGACAAGCAAATCACTTGTGGTCACCTATGAGTCTAATTTTATTGCTCAAAATGATGTTTGGTGGCAAATCACAGCTTTATGGTCTTGTCAAAGTGTGCAGTGGCGTGTGACCAGTGAATGACCAAACGAATACCAGGTAAACATTGGTCTATTGTTGGGGTGCACTATTACGAGGGTTTGCAGCTTTTCTTCCTATTTTATTAGCAGGTATTACACAATTCCATGGAAATTAATATAACAACTTTTTCAGAAAGCAGAATAGGGGAATTTTACGGCAGACACTGACAGGTATCCGTTGATTTTGAAACTGAACTGAGCATTAACTTAGGAATCAGAAAATTTGTCTTTGCAAATGTTATGGGTAGTTTGGTGGATTGAAACCATGTCATTCAAATGTACAATAAACTTAACTCTGTCATGCAAGGGTGAAGGCTTAGAAGCCAATTAGACTGTGTGGGCGATATGAGACCAACCTCCCCATCGGCAACCTCCCAAATGGATGTACAACCTCCATCTTCCGCGGTTACTTAAAGGTTCTCACAAAAAAGGGACACATCAACTGGTAAAAGTCAGAAGGGTGAAAGATGGATGGATGGATGATTGGGGCTTTACGTCATTAATGTATGCACCTGGAAGGCTAATCAGGACAGGGCGAGGAGAGGCCAGAAGGATGTAACTGCTTCATAAATGCTGTTCACATGCACCCTTCTGGCTGTCACCCATATTTCACAAGAGACCCTCCTAGTTTGAACTTTGCAGAGGGGCTGCTTGTTGCAGGAACTGGGTGGACTATTATGAAGAGAATGCACTGGGAAAGCTACTGAGCAAAAAAGTGAATGTGTTTCTCTCTTTAGGCACTGTGTAAAATAGCAGGCTCCAGGGTAGTTGCCATGTTGCCACCACCACAGTGACCAAGTTCCACAGGAGGGTTAACCAACCCCCACGACTGACATCTATTTACATTCCAACAACATATTCATACTAAATTGTCACAGATACATTATCAGATACATTATCAAATACATTATAAAATACATTATAAAATACATTTGAAATGGATCATCACACATACCATCTTCCTGGCCAATTACTGAACATGAGATCGAGAGTATTGTGATGATTGTTCCCACAACGAGGCTGCCAATTGTCCCTGCCAACATGATGACGGTGTTGTTCCAATATCACATCTATGCAGAGTCTGAAAAGGATAAATAATGTTGTAAGAATCAAATAGAACTTTTTAAATTTATTCCCCACTGAATCAAATCGTCCTTCTATCTATCTATCTATCTATCGATCTATCTATCTATCTATGTACCTATCTACCTATCTGTCTATCTATCTATCTATCTATCCATCTATCTATCTATTTATCCATTTGTCCATCAATCTGTTTGTCTGTTTGTCAATCTGTCTATCATTCTATATAAAGGTAAAGGTTAAGGTACTTTTATTTAACGTGGGTAGCCATAGTCACTAGCCAAGCTAAGTCAGTGACTTGTTTCCAGTTGGGCCCAAGGCGCCTCCAATTTACGTCTGATGCGAATGACGCTGTCGTGGAATGACATGATGGCCAGCCTGGGGATTGAATCCGAGTCCCTTGCTTGTAAGGCGAGCACTCTACTGACTGAGCTATCAATAATATTATCTACCTGACATGTCTATCTTTGCAATCTGATCTGTCCAAGTCCTGTATCATACCATATCACATGTCAAAATAGCCTAAGCCACAAATATGTGTTATGATTGAGATTGGTATTGATCGGGGATTTGCATTTCAGAGTTCAACAAGTTACCTCTCGGATTAGTTTGCCACACATGGCCATAGGATACCAATATCGGTTAACTGACTGCTTTGATCAACTTGTGCATGTAAACCACCCTATCTTGGTACAACATCCAGATTTCATTTGCACTATTGATCCCCAGCATATCAAGCATCTACGAAATGCGCTTCGGTTTTCACGATCAATGTATCAATGTATCAGAGCTTAACTGAGTTGCACGTTGACAATACCCTGTAGTGCAGATGATACCTTGATTCTTTCTTTTATCCAGGTCTGCAGAATAAGTGTATTAGCAGTGTACAAACAACAACAAATGTATCTGGATTATATGGAGACAACTCAACTGCATAATAAGTATAATGGGGTGAGTGTATCTCTGACATGACTTGCCACCCAACAGCAGGGAGTACAACTGCATCAATCACCCTATTGATTGGCAATACATTCAACATTGCTTCATTGATAACTTGATGGGGAAGCCTAAGCATGGTTGGTGCAATGAGAGGACTGCTTCATCAATCATGGTCCCACTCATCTGGAGGCACCACTTCTGTCAGACAAAAACCATCTCAGCAGCTTACAGACACTCGGGGAAGTGTTTTCAGGCAGAAATGTGAAGAATTCACCTTAAAGTTTCCTGGGTGGAAGAATGATGCATCATTCACAATTCCTGAATATTATTGAACAGCTTTAATTTTTGGTTCACTTACATCTGATGCATCAGTACATGTAGTTAGATCTCTCAAAGAACTTCAAAATGGTTTGTGAATCACTGGATATATTTTCAAAAACACACAATAAATAAAACCTAAATCAAGAAGATAGCACAGGCCAGACCATTGGATGCAATACATATTTTCTGGCAATGCATTTTTGAAGCTACAAGAAGTATTGCCTCAAGGTCCTCTAGGAGTCACCTGAAGTTGTTTGGCTTCAGAGACAACCACTCGTACGAGTGATTCATCTGGGCTAGATATCCTCTGGCTCTGTCATAATGTGGAAATCAGTCCATACCCTCTTCCCGATAGAGATCGGGTAGGCAACCACGGTCAGTTCCTGCAGTATTTTGAGATCATCAACACGGTGAACCAATTATAGGCGGATGACATAACATCGCTTAAGAGTCCACTGCCTTATCCCTTATTAGTAGACATAAACAAGGACTGTCAGTTGCAGTTTGTCTGTGATTCGGCATTTGTCAGTCATCATTCCACTACATGTTTCTTTACTGAACAGGTGTTGACAGCAGCTAGGGTCTGGGTCCATTGTTAAGAGTTCCCATAGCCTAATGGTCAGACCACTTACTGCGAATCCATTGGCACTTGAGGACGTGGGTTCGAACCCCGGTCCTGGAACTCAATTGGAGTGAGTTGGCTGTGGCTGTGGCGTGGGAGGGTGGCCACTTGTGTAGGCAGGAGTTCACCCTCCTGTCAGGTGTGAGCAGCAACACCTCCAGCCAGACTCCCCTGGACTGGATGACTGGACAAGCAATGAGAAGTGAATACCACACCAAGGAAAAAGCTGACACCAATAGTGCTATAGATCTCCAGTCATCATGCATTGTGAGTGAGTGAGTGAGTGAGTGAGTTTGTGTTTTACGCCCCATCAGCACCAGTGTGGGCTATTTAGAGGCAACCATCATGCATTGTGAATTTCATTGTAAACTGCACTAGATTGATCTGGAAGATTGTATGTAGTGGTATATAAATGTATAAATAAAAATAATAATAATTGTAAAAAGAATATTTGAAGGATGCAGTCTTCATCCTGACATAATATAAATGAATCCCACATATTATGTGCACATTAGGCCCATGTGATCTCTTCAGATATATGCTATTGTGATTACAAAGCCAGCTACAAGCAATGGTGTGAATATGCTGACCAGTGAATTATCAAACTTTCAAAAGCTATGATTCCGGTGCAAAAAGGTGGCCTCCTCTAGGACACCAAGTGCTGCCCACTAGTACCCAGAGGGGCCATGTTTGTTCTTCATATTAACTGCTTTGCTTACTATTCATAAAACACTTGGTTTGTTTAAAATACCTCATGTCAGTTGAATTTCAATGGTGCCTTTGCCAAAACTGAGGAAAACAAATATTTCTTTTTTCTTCTTGATTTTTTTTCTCGTGAGGTTGCATGTCATTTCAAAATGCTTCACCATGCAGCGAGCGGCACTCTTCGAGTACAGAGCAACTCAATTCAAAAATGAAAAGCCCCTTTCAGAATATCATGATATATTGTGGGTGCTGCTATCATTTTCCTATTAAAGGGCACCTCAGTAGAATTCACAAGCCCTGGCTTGTAGCATTTGGGTGACCTGACCTCTGCTGAATTTACAGTTAGAGGTCCCCCTATCACCCAGAAGGCCTGAGAAGGGCACATTGGTTGTTCTTTGTGCTCCTTGACACTCACTTCGACCCTCACTTTGACACTGTGGCTTCAATTGCATTTGCCTGCACACTGCCTCCTTTGTGCCAGTCCCTCATACGTTAGCTTTAATTCTAATTTTATCGTTATTGCCATTCTTTGCCAAGCCCAACTAAGCATAAGAAATAACCTAGCCAGCCTACATCAAGCTAAGCCCCCCTCCCCAAATGCATAACACCAGGTAATTCAACTTAATGGCAAACTAAATAGTTAACAATACATTCGTTTATCTAAGATCAGTGGTGTAACTGCAAAGTAGGAGTCTGGACTTTTAAGTAACACTTAGTATATATTATGAAGCAGGAGAATAGCCTCTTGGAAATACTGATCACAGCAAGTAGTTGGACGACAAAATTAATTACTTCATATCATCAATAACAACTGATTATAATATTAAACATTGATAGCTTCAAAGGCAATCCTAGCAGATACATTCCTCTAGGATCTTAGAAAGGAACCCCACAGTATACTCTGTAGTCATGAGTAACTTTCTTCAAGGAACCACTATTATTTTTAGAAAAGTTTGATATTGAAAGGATTTCTTATTTGTAGCATTCACCACCTGTGAACGAGTGAGTAAGAATGTGTCAATGCAAATGTCCCACTGAGGTGTCTATTTCTAGTTCCTAGATATGTTTATGAGTCATGATTGCGTTGACATGACCTCCCCATTCCCCTTGGGCCCTTATCAACCAGGTCCTGTTTACTCTTGCAGAAATCTGGCCTAGGGCAAACACAAGCAGCCGGAGCAGCCACAATGACCACAGCACAGCCAAATATCATAATTAGGATATTTTGAGATATTCGACTGATTCTTCAGTGCTTTATTGTTTATTAATTAATGAGCTGTCTCTGAGAAAATCAGGCGGATAGCCCAATATGTGTCCGGATGGCCCGACTCGGATTTTGATGAAATTTTCACCAAATGACCTTCAAATAGATTAACGAGGACTGGTGAGTCCGTTTTGTCATCCGACAAATTTTTCCATGCTATTGGGCCCATTCAAAAATAGATGTCAAAACTGCCTAAAATATATTTAAATTAAAATATATAGTAAAAATGCCCAACTTTGACGATGTAATTCTCAAATTCGGGCGCGTCGTTTGAAAAAGTGACAATGGGGCATCTTCAGGTATGCCTTGAACCTCCAAAAACCAATGTCCGCCCGGTGGAACTTTTCCGTATATTTTTGTAATTGACACAATAAAAAACGCAAAAACGGACAATTTTGAGGCAAAATGACCGAACCACAAAATTCTGAATTTTTCATATCCGAGCTAATAACACCCCTATTTCAACAAATAAAGTGTCAATTCCTATGTTTTCAGACACGGGGAACTGATTTATGGGGTTACTTTGATCATCAAAGGTCAAGGTCACCACGAAATGTCAAGGTCAAATGCCAAAAAATCAAAAAATTGTAGTTTTTTGGCATCCAACACCCTCCAAAATACCCGAATCATGTAATATTGCCAATAATATGATGCTAAACTATAGAACAGGTTATTATCATCTAGTAGAAATAGGAATTGTCCTTAAATATTATGCCTACATGGTACAGCTCCTGTCAAAATACGGATAATTCCAAATTCTGACGTGCAACAAAAATCATGAATCGATGACGTAGATCGGGTCCTGATGTATATTAATTGTATCTGTTGATCCATACATTTTGAGAAAACTTATCCACCAAAGATTCTTAAAACTGGTATTTCCATATATTGTTTAATTGGCTATGGCGGCCATCTTGGAGTTTCCCAAAATTGCCATCCGAAACACTTTTTTGCTCATATCATCAGATCTATTTGAGCTAGAGTGATGATTTTTGGGCCAAATTGTTTGTATTCAGGGCAGGGATAGTCAGTACTTTTCCCCTTAAACTGCTAGTGGGCTGTTACACACAAATTAACATGAGCACTTTAATTTGCTGGGGAAAATATTGTCAAATGAAACAGTCGTTTAAGCATACATTCTGTGTTCCTGATGTACAAAAAGGAATTCAGAGCTTTTGAAATCAATGTAATGTGTGCTGCTCTGCTTGTATTAAGATAGCTAGTTAGCCATATAGTATTATTGGTGTTTTGTAACATGATTGTATGGTAAGGCGGACAGAAATTATCATGTTTTTAAGAAAATGAGCCAATTATAATAACGAATTGGTGATAATTATGTAAATTGAAGTTCAACAATGTGCAACGAAGCTTCATCAACTGCTGTTTTTTTCCTGTGGCATAATCATATGATAATACTGAGTGTCAGTGAAGTACCTGGTGTCTTTCTGACACTATTTTTGGAAGATTTTTCAACTCATACATATTTACTTTAAGTTAGTACAGATTATTAATTACAACCTGCTTTTTAAATGGTAGGTCAGATATATTAGGGACTCCTTACATAATATGGTGCAGCTATTGAACTTTTCTGAATATAAGTGGATAGATAGATAGATATATAGATATATAGATAGACAGATATATAGATAGATAGATAGATAGATAGATCGATATATATGGTAAGTGCAACCTTCTAAGCCCAGTTCTTGGCACTCAGGCGTGTTGATTGATGAGATGGAAGAGAGCGGGAGTCCTCAAATGTTATGTACACATTTAGCTATCCAATGTGAGGGATTTTTACTTACTAGACACTGACACAAGGGTGGCCAATTTAACCTCTCCTCCTGAAAACATCCAGTTCAGCTGGGATTTTGCTCATGAAGATCCACTGAAAATTTTCGGTTCCTCACCCGGGGATCAAACCCATGCAGGCAAAGACCTTCAGCAGAGCACTCGGCCACTCGATCAACCGCTTGGCAGTGACTGCTAAATCTTTCTTTTTATAAAGAGATCATCACACAATCTTCTATAAAGTCAATATGATAAATGCGTTTTCGCTATAATTGTGACTTAGTTTAAAACTAAAAGCGATTGAGTGACCCTGGCCAGTGCTATTCTCCATATTCTTCATTCAGTGCTATTCTTCATATTCTTCATTCAAGTTTCTTTTCACTTCGGACTCGTGTTGCTGCCATGTTTTCTGACTTTCTTGTATGTAGCTGTTTAGCATTCACACCTACCTCATGTAAATCCTCTCCCTATAAATACACAGTGCGCCAATCTAGTGCGTCACATTTATCTTCATACCCAAATGTTTTATTTAAAAAGTCAAATATTCAGAATCACAAAAAAAAAACAACAGAAAAACCCGAAATCATAATCGAACTGAACAGGTGTGACACCAACAGGTAACTTGACATGTTTTCAACTGTTATTATTGTACTTATGTTCATATTTTAAGTATGAGTAATATCTGATTTCATATAAAAAAATTAATTGAACAGCAAATTTCTACATTTCTCATGAGTTGTACATTTACCAACATTTATGGGAATAAATGCATGTATTAAGTGTTTGAAGTTGATCAGATTATTGATAGTTCTTTATGAATTAATTTAGGAAAATTTGCCTTTGTTGTCTTTTTTCATAAACATATAAATACACAAAACTGTAACGGACCAGCGTGTAAGTTGAACAGGTGGCTGAATGGTAAAATGCCTCAACCACACCATTTTCTGGATGCATGAATTCTCTGATGAGATGTAAATATATTGAATTATAAAGGGCAATGTTTGAGGCACGTGGGATGGGATTCAAATAGCAGCCAATTTTTCATCAATGACGAGCGCAGTTCACTTATTCATTAAAGATTTTTTGTTTTTGACCCATCTGTAACTGTTGGTAGAGCAAAGAAAATAGGCAGCCATTTGTATCCACTTGCATCAGTCATGATCCTTTATGACCCCAAATATTTTGTCATTGGATGAGCACCCTTGTTTTTACAAGTAGTTTGGTTGATCATTGTCCCAATGGCAAAGAATAACCCGTTCACTTGGGCTACTTACAGACAGCACTGTAACCTTTTTATGCTCTTATAGGATTCTTAGGAAAAGACGGTCAAAGGCAAATAATCCAAATAAAGAGCTACAACTTTATATGTCCGCACAAGGTGCATTGTTGGCAATCAACCCATATTTTTGTGTTTTAAGAAACATGAATTGCTGATGAGAAATGTGAAAATTTGTTTTTCATTGGTTTAAAAAAAAAGAAAGTTATAGAATCATGTTTTACTCATAATATGAAGAGAATTATGAAAATGTTAATAAATAAAATACAGATTTCATTAAAACAAAAATAGTAAGAAAATATGTAAAATACTTTTTGTTGTTATACATGTTCCTTTCGATATATTAGTTTTTCTGGTTTTATTTATTTGTGTACCTGAAAGTTTGATTTTTAATTAAAGTTGGAAATTTGGGTATTAAGGATAAATGAATAAAAGCATTAATTCTGTTGATATGGCTACTAAGTTAAAAGGAGATAATGTGTTGATCTATACATAAACAAAAGGTTTTAGCAATTTTATCATTGCCACTTATATTCAAAGTAGTTGAATAGCAAAGTATGAGTTGAAATATCTTCTAAAAATAGCGTGAGTCAGTATCCTAAAGGAAACCAGGCACTGACACTCAGTATTATGCCACAGGAAAAAAAAGGCAGTTGATGAAGCTTCATTGCACATTGTTGAACTTCAATTTACACATTATCATCAATTTGTTATCATAATTGGCTCAGTTTCTTAAAAACAAAAATCAATTCTGTCCTCCTTACCAACCATTCCTGTTACATAACACCAATAATACTATATGGCTACCTTAATACCAGCAGAGCAGCACACATTACATTGATTTCAAAAGCTCTGAATTCCTTTTGGTACATCAGGAACACAAAATGTATCCTCAAACGACTATTTCATTTGACAATATTTTCCCCAGCAAATTAAAGTGCTCATGTTAATTTGTGGATAATAGCCCACTAGCAGTTTAAGGGGAAAATAACAGACTATCCCTGCCCTGAATACAAACAATTTGGCCCAAAAATCATCACTCTAGCTCAAATAGATCTGATGATATGAGCAAAAAAGTGTTTCGGATGGCCATTTTGGGAAACTCCAAGATGGCCGCCATAGCCAATTAAATAATATATGGAAATACCAGTTTTAAGAATCTTTGGTGTATAAGCTTTCTCAAAATGTATGGATCAACAGATACAATTAATATACATCAGGACCAGATCTATGTCATCGATTCATGATTTTTGTTGTACGTCAGAATTTGGAATTATCCGTATTTTGACAGGAGCTGTACTATGTATGCATAATATTTAAGGACAATTCCTATTTCTACTAGATGATAATAACCTGTTCTATAGTTCAGCATCATATTATTGGCAATAATACATGATTCGGGTATTTTGGAGGGTGTTAGATGCCAAAAAACTGCAATTTTTTGATTTTTTGGCATTTGACCTTGACATTTCGTGGTGACCTTGACCTTCGATGATCAAAGTAACCCCATAAATCAGTTCCCCATGTCTGAAAACATAGGAATTGACACTTTTTTGTTGAAATAGGGGTGTTATTACCTGATATATGAAATATTCAGAATTTTGTGGTTCCGCCATTTTGCCTCAAAATTGTCCGTTTTTGCGTTTTTTATTGTGTCAATTACAAAAATATACGGAAAAGTTCCACCGGGCGGACATTGGTTTTTGGAGGTTCAAGGCATACCTGAAGATGCCCCATTGTCACTTTTTCAAACGACGCGCCCGGATTTGAGAATTACATCGTCAAAGTTGGGCATTTTTACTATATATTTTAATTTAAATATATTTTGGGCAGTTTTGACATCTATTTTTGAATGGGCCCAATAGCATGGAAAAATTTGTCGGATGACAAAACGGACTTCACCAGTCCTCGTTAATCTATTTGAAGGTCATTTGGTGAAAATTTCATCAAAATCCGAGTCGGGCCATCCGGACACCCCCGCCTGATTTTCTCAGAGACAGCTCATTAACAACACTGAAAACGTAGACCCAGAGATAGATGCATGCTCTACTTCACAGCCACTTAATATTGAATCTGCCCACAAGGAGATAAGAAGATGTTTTCATTGGGTTACTTATAAAATTAATAATACATATACCTTTCAAAAACCTCATTAATTATATAAGTGTCATTCCTCAGAAATTGCATTTGGAACATTCCAGAGATTGAGACAGTTAAATGATGAATGTCATGGCAATTAATACAGTAGTATACCTGCTTGATGAGTCAGATAAGATATTCAGATGTCACAGTTTTCACTGTATCAAATTCAGGCAACACTTAGCATGGTCTTGTAATTTAGTTAAACAGCCCTATGAAAGTTGGACACACGTCCAGCACATCTGCCAAGATAATCAAATCATAATAGACTGACAATTGAAACAGTTTCATTTTGGCAGACGGTCCAAGGGCCATGCATTTACAGTAGATGCAGCGTTGGTTCATGGTAGGAATAGGGGCATTGAATGTTACATGGCAAGATAAAGAGTAGAAAATTAATTTGACTGAAGTGAAATTAACTAATGATGTCACGACACCACAGATGGAATTATAGGCCTATACCTTTGATAATCTAACATCATGGTTAGTTTCAAATTTCAACTCAGAAAACCCTTAACTATCTATCTATCTATCTATCTATCTATCTATCTATCTATCTATCTATCTATCTATCTATCTATCTATCTATCTATCTTTATCTATTCATCTTCCAATCTCTCCATTTATCTGCAGATAGGAAGATATACACAGAAGTACAGCTGAAGTGACTGATAAACCATAAGTCTGTACATTTCTGTTAATTTGTCATGCAAAAAGAGAGGACAATTTAAATTTTTTAAATGCACTTTTGTTGATTCTTGATAGCTGATGATGTGTCATAATGATACATTTAACACGGGAACCAAAAAAGCTGTTTTGTCATGACCAAGAGGAGGCCATTTGATCACAACATTGTGAATATTTTACTTTACATAAATGAATAACTAATGTATATATATTGTAAGTACATATGTTGTGTGAATAAATAAATGTATCCAATCCAATCCAAAACTGATTTTGGAGTAAAGATCAGATGCATCTTTTCATTTGGCCGTCACCAACAAGTTCAATTAGTCTCCTTAAATCAAAGTGACATTGAAAGTATTGGGTATGATCATGACAACTCATCAGTATGATGATTCACTAAGTGCCATTTTCCAAGTGCAACAGTTCAATCACTTTGCATAACAAAGTTACAGACTGTAACCAAGAAACACTGCAACGAAAAACTATTTAAATTGACTACACCGATTGACTGGAGTTCATCGAGCTGATGACTGTGTTGTGTAGCTCCTATTAATCAGCATTACACTATTAGGAGGTGACAGCATTATTAGACCTAATACTGATCTGGAAAACCCATCGCAGTACATTCATATCGATATGTACAAACAATTTCGAATGATGCCTATTTCAAATATGCAGGCTTGTTAAATGCACCGCATTCCAGAAGCCAGTAAAGAGAAAAAACTTCATTGCAATAATGCGATGATAAAAAGAGATATCTGCAGCTGGAATGGGTAAATCACACAACAGCTTATAATTACAGAGCTATGATAATGGCAATTCCCTCCCCCAATTGACTCTGACTACTGTATAATTTGCATTTGTAGCAAAATACAGCCACCAACATGTAGACCGGTATCATGTGTGTGTAGAGCTGGGGGCGAAAAAAAATATCGGCAGAATGCAGACAGAGTGTCTAGACAGCTAGCTGAACACAAGTTAGCATGGACTTGACCTGATGAATGAAATATTGACAAATGACTAGAAATGAAAGCTCACCTTATAGGGTCCAATTGGGCATGGCTAGATGGTAATGCCACTCACTAATGTATCATATCTTGGCCTATTCGACCCACTAAGGCTGGCGTTGGTTGACAAGTCCAGGTCTCGCTTGACTAACCAAGCATCTGTGTAGAGTAGATCTATGGCATGGGAATCGCCACCACAGCCACACTGCATGGCCATGCGTGCATCCTATTGCATTTAGGATGGTACTATGGTAGTGCATCTAAGAAAGCTCAAGTAATCCGGTAATCTCCATTGGGCAATGGGTTATAGTCAAGAATGGTGTGCACATGCTTGCTAATAAGACAAGCTATACATTGGTCTGTATTAACAGACGGCCCAATCAGTCAGCACATGGATTCAGTTCAATTGACTGGCTGGCAGTGGCTGGTGAATGAGTCAATAAATGAATCTCTTCAATTTCCTGACCTACCTTACAAGGAAGAAGTCGCGGCTATATCCATGAATGCTGCCCTAAACTGCTACAATCCCTGCGTTAATCCACACTGCTTAGATGAGCCGGAATTAGGCCAAAATCTCTTAATGTTTGGCGAGTTGAAATCTAGACGCCGACAGTGTTGCTAGTGAGCCGAGAATCAATAACAGCAGCCGAGGGAGAGACACAGGGCACCTGCTTGAGCAGCCAGACACTGTGTCTCCTCCGAATGCAGCCTCAGTCAGAGAGTATGTGGGGCTGGCATCATTTGGGAAACTCCAATTGACGATGTGGGCGAATGAAGCATGGAGTCATGGAGCATACCAAACAGGAATAGCTCAACAGTGACTGGTGTGAACTACTGTGAAGCCAGCTGATGATTCACCGTGTGTCACCCAGTGAGATATGCCCATACTGGTACTAAGCATTTTGCTTTCGAATCTCCGGCCAACCTTTGTGCACTGAGATATCAAAAGCTGCTGGAGCTTTCATAGTTTTGACCAAAAAGTAACAAAGAAAGATACAGGAAGGATCCAAATGCAAGGGGAATCCAAGGGCGTAAAATCTTCAACTAAAGGATTCAACAAACATAATAGTCCAAGAGCCTGGGGTCATTTAATTGCTCGGAGTGACCAAGTGTCTTGTTATAATTTTTGGATAGACCTAACCTTCAGGTGTCTGGAACCCAAAGTCTTAAGTTTCCCGAGCGGTGGATTGAGATTTTAGAGCCATTTTATGATCGGAAGGTCGACGCGATTCACGCGGTTTGGAAAAATCAGAAAAATCCATCTTATACCACCTTCTAGTCATCATAGATGGGCATATATGGTACCAAATTAAAGGTTATAATAAGCTCTATTCATTTATGGTCTTAATATGGTAGTTTGATGTGATTCATGGGTGAAATTAACAAAAATATGGCATTTTTAAGTCATTTTTTAGGGTAGGACGTAGCGTTATTATCCCTGAGAAACTAATTACATGTAAAGAGGTGTCTAAAAGTTCATGAATGCAGTCCCATATAATTACTTTCATCATTAGAGGTGATTTTGAAGGTGTTTCTGGAATACTTTTTTGTAAAGAGCAACTGATATTCAATACCGCAGCATCTGCTGAAAATTTGGAAAATTCCAAATAGTGCCGTCTTCTCCGTGCAGTTGTGCCTTATATGTACATATCTGGTACTGAATTGTAGGTTTTTACAAGCCTAACTTGTTAATGAAGCCACAATGAGAGTAAGGTGTCAAAATAATGTCAATTTACCAAATTTATTACAATATTTTAGAAGTTTATGCCAAGGTCGGACAGCCTCGAGAAAATATTTCGTCAATTCTCTGATTTTTCACACTCATAATTTGATATAAAATATATTTATAGGAATAAAAGGGACATCTTTGAAGTTTCCAGAATATAAAGAAAGCTGGAGGTCTCAAATATTGCAATCCTATCAATTAATGAAACAAAATGTGTTCCTAATTTAATGCATGTATTTTGTTTTAGCAATTACAGGAACACGCATACTATATTTTAGGTTCAAGCAAGTTTTCATTGATTCACGATGCTACTATGATGTTTTGGTGTGATATTAATATGAAATAAGGTTAAATTCAGGAATATGTATCTGATTAACATTGAAACCAGCAAAAATAAAACAAATTTATTCCGCCAACCACTGGAGCTGGGCCAAACTGCCCAATGCGGTTTTTCGACCAATGGGAGGTTATTGTAGTCATCTATCTAGAGCTGACTGGTTTTTAAACAGGCCTTAGGCTGTTTTATTAGCCCAAATAATAACAATAACAAGCACACACTAGTGAACAACATCTCCCATGAAGCCATGTGAAGTATAACAAGAGAGTACCTCTACAAGATTTTGCTTGTCAAATACCATAAATTGTGCCATATATTGACATAAATAGCAGTTATAGAAAAGAAATTAGCACGGCAGTATCGGGGGTGCTTTTCCTGATGCTTTTATGCTATTGAATTTTTAGAATCAGCCATTTAACTGACATTTTTGTAAATCAGCTGATTAACCTAAAAACACCCAGGTCATATGCCGAAGATTTGCTGTTGCACAACTTCCAGCTAATGAAGTCGGATTGTTGAAAATATTGTTCTGATTATCAAAATCATTATTTTTTTTTTTGGATGTGGAAATCAAATCAACAAATCATTTCTTATTCCTATAAAATATGATCTTGTGCTGAACCATCACTTACAATCTTTCTTGAAATAAACTTCCATGTGATGTTAAAGCCCCAGAGGGGGGGAGGGTACTTAACCGCCTTTTGCATAGAAATGTGCCGCGGCGATTTTGAAAACCGGAACCATTTTAATCTGGAAATCAAGGCCAAAACCACAAGTTTACCTAAAATCCTTGAGTAAAAATGTCTGCAACTAATTTTATCTTTATGATTTTGATATCATTAGAATGTCTTTTCAAGCTGATTCTCACAATACCAAACACGTTGCGTTGCAAAAACCGGAACTAAATTAATCAGATATTTGCTATAAAACCCATATAAATCCCCCAGGCAAATTCAGAGCTACCTCTGCATATACACCTCTTATAGTGAATGACCAGCCTGGGATGTCAGGTTGCCTTTCATTTTGAAGATGTCATAATTTAGTGTCCTCAAATTTTAAAGCACAGAGAGAATGAGAATTAAAGTTTAAAGGCTGAAGCTGTCTGCATTTGATATCATGTGTAGGTCCAGTACCATCATCATTTTGTTTTTTTCTTAAACTCCAACACCCTAATACCTTGATTTTCTATTGAAAAATCTAGAATGTTTGTCCATGAAGTTCTAGAAAATGTTGAGGCCTGTGGACTGTACCATGGGCAAATGAAATGATTTCCAGCAGCTATTGTTTCATAATACATGTGGAGATTGGTGAATTTCTGACTTTGGTTGCTGATTGATGAGTGGTGGTTGTGTTGATAGAATATGATGGAGACATTCTGTCAAAGCCATCCATGATCTCGAAGATTTGTATGAGGTCTACTCTTTGGGGTTTTTATTGCAATGATGACTATTGGTAATCTTCAGTGCTCCAGATGTTGATTTATTGGTACTGCAGATGAACTAGCACTAGCTGGCATAAGTACATGACGGGTGGAATTTTTATATATAGCAGAACTCAGTAGAACTGGACTGGGATGCTTCAAAAATGCATGTGTGCAAGGACGTGAAATAGAACACCTTCAGTGACACGTTGAAACCTGCTCGCTGACGCTCACAACTGATTTAGCAGGCTACTGGAGCCTGCCCGTATAGAACTCTGGTGCCCGTATAGAACTCTGGACACAACTCCCTCCACTTTTGGTAGGTCCTGTGAGATGAACCTTAGTCAGGAGCCAGTGTCTCCAAGACTAGATTAAGGCTGCAAAGAGAAGCATTGCTGAGTCTCTAGATTCTCAGTGACAACACAGGTCCTCTGACCAGGTACAGCTGACACTGCATTGACTGCAACCAGCTAAAAGATACCCCTAAAGATACTGCCAGAATTTTCGACGTCTTCATAGCATCTTTGTTCTTGGAATTATGAGGGGACTGAGGTGTTATGTTATTCATGAGAGTCATGTGACAGGAGCAAAGTATAGGCTGCAGGGAGTTGAAGACCTCTCTCCTTGTTGAGGATGGATGGTGTTGGTTGATTATGATTGCTTATCTTCCCTTAAGTCGATGCCAATCCTCCTCCCTCTTTAAAATATTAACTCAGGCCAAAGTGCATGAATGTTAAGTAGCTTTCAGATGTTCCCTTGCCACTGAGTTTGTGCCTCTCTGGGAGGTATGTTCTTTGAACCTGTTCTTACCTGTCTCTCCAATATATGTGTGATGATAATTCTTACATTTTACTTGACAAGCAAGACCACATTGGTTCTCTTTGGGCATAACATCTTTTGGATTCACTGGGAGACAAACCAGGGTTTGTGATACAATGTATTTCTTGATTGTAAGTTCCTGAAAGTTACAGGCCCAATTGTATTATGTTGTATTGCATATACCATCAGACAAGCACTGCGATGCTGGCACGAAATTTGTGGTGTGCCTTCCACAATGATACAGCTCAGGGCAGCCATAGTACAGCACCAATAGGCAGAGACGAGGGGAACATTGCCCAAGGTTCCCATGCTATAGCACTCACCAGTGTTGGTGACCGCCGTATGGTGATGAGTGATAAAGAAGACTGTGAGTCTGGCACATACCCTACTAATTCAGGGATGTCCCAGGTCTTTCAGTTGCTCAAGCACAGAACACTGGATACAACCTGCCTCCATTGTTGTCCCATGGGCTCAGACCAAATTGAGTTCCAAGAGTGGGAGTCGAACCCACAACCTCACAGCCAAACAAGTGCCTTCAACATGTTGGCTTCATACACTCTGGTCAGAATGGAGGCATCATCATTCATCACAATTTCGGTGTCAAAGAAGAGCCCACGTGCGGCCCTACCAATCATTGAGAGACATGATATATACGGTGTAAGGGCTAGTGAATGGCTTAAGTGCACCTATATACTAGCATATGACAAATCAAAGAAATTCCCTGGACATGTGTGCATTGTTGTATTTGTCACAGATTTTATGAAATTTGACAGTTGACTATGAAAAACATTTTCTCAAAATTCACAGTTATTGTTGGGTGTTGTCGGTTCTGGAAGTTGAGGATTCTTTTCTATTATCATCTTGTGTCCAACTGCTGAAATCACACATTGTATATGGCAATTGAAATTTATCATGTGATTTTGGAATAGGCTCCATCAGAAATGTAACTCTTCTTAATATACAAATAGTGGAATAGAGAGAATTATTAGCATGTCACTAAATTATCAAAATAAGTGAGATTTCCAAGGTCAGCTGTTACATGTGCATATATCTGTATGTTATTAGCAAAATGGTAATGTTTCTGCAATCTCAAAATTCAAGTTGCATATGCTCATTGCTTGTATTGTCTTATAAGGTATTATTGGTATTCATGCGCATGGATGAAACAGTTTTTCTCAAATGCTTCCGCATTTAAGGTTAACCATGACTGGTGAAACTGAAGAGCCTATGGCTTTTCTATGTTTTTGTTTATAAACGATTCATCTTCATGGAATGCTAGTGAATAGCAGCCCAACTTGTGCCGGGGCAGTTTTTTGTAGACATAACAACTGTCTCAACTTTTGGGTTTTTAGTCACTCTTAAAACTACATTGCCGATTAGTATGTATCTTTCATATCCCATTTCATTTCATTCAATTTCAAAGGTGTCCAACTTACGAGTACAAACTGCATAGTTTCTATGGGCAGTTTGGACACCCATCAACATCTCATGTACTATAAATTAATTATGTCCAATGTACTTAAATGAAATATTGATGTTGAAAAATAAATTACTTACTTATTAATTCAGTCTATATTGTTAAATTTACTAAATATTTTTGGATATTCAAATTAAGAGTGTGAAAAATCAGAGAAGTGACAAAATATTTTCTCGAGGCTGTCCGACCTTGGCATAAACTTCTAAAATATTGTAATAAATTTGGTAAATTGAGATTATTTTGACACCTTACTCTCATTGTGGCTTCATTAACAAATATGTACATATAAGGCACAACTGCATGGAAAAGACGGCAATATTTGCAATTTTCCAAATTTTCAGCAGATGCTGCGGTATTGAATATCAGTTGCTCATTACAAAAAAGTATTCCAGAAACACCTTCAAAATCACCTCTAATGATGAAAGTAATTATATGGGACTGTGTTCATGATCTTTTAGGCACCTCTATACATGTAATTAGTTTCTCAGGGATAATAACGCTACGTCCTACCCTAAAAAATGATTTTAAAATGCCATACTTTTGTTAATTTCACCCATGAATCACATCATACTACCATATTAAGACCATAAATTAATAGAGCTTATTATAACCTTTAATTTGGTACCATAAATGCCCATCTATGATGACTAGAAGATGGTATAAGATGGATTTTTCAGATTTTTCCAAACCGTGTGAATCGCGTCGACCTTCCGATCATAAAGTGGCTCTAAAATCTCAATCCACCACTCGGGAAACTTAAGACTTTAGGTTCCAGACACCTGAAGGTTAGGTCTATCCAAAAATTATAACAAGACACTTGGTCACTCCGAGCAATTAAATGACCCCAGGCTCTTGGACTATAAGTCCCCCTTTACTAAAACTTTATAATATCTCAAAGGCCTCCTCTCTGAAAGTTAACCAGTTTGTACGCCTGTATATTGACACACACTGTGCCTGTGCATTTGTAGCTTTATTGCTTCTTTTTTGTCTGAGCCAACAGACCCTGAAAATACATACCCTTCTTTTCAAAAATGTTTATTTTCAGCTTGTCAAGATGCTCTAACTGCACTGCAAAGATTTCTGATATCATCCAAGAAACCAAATCAGTAAACGTGGTCTCAGTAAGTCTTCAGTTGTCAACTAAATATGATTCAGAAACAAATTAACTCGCAGTCTCTTGTTGAAGTGTTATCCAGTTGGTGGCTCCCCGCATGGTCAATGGTCATACACACTGAAAAAGCCACATATTTTCAACCGGCCTAACGGCGGTTTTTAGAGGGGGGCTTAGATGGATGTCGGAATGAGAGGGGGCTCATGTCCACTTGTCCACTTTTCTTGTCAACTTTTCTTTTGAAATTTCCGCCAGGTGTCAGCATTTGTCTAAGTTAAGTCTAGGGCTGCCACATAGCAATGAAATATATCTCAAGTTGTTATTGCACTGTTATGCAATTTCAATCTGGTTAAGGGATTGAAACACTTCATAGATCCAAGAAATACAAGACTTTTGTATCCATTGCTCAGTACTTTTGTGAATCTGCATTTGACACATTCACTCAGTGAACTTCAATCAAGTACAAAAATCTACGGTCCAAGACTAGTGCATGTATTATTGGCCTAATGTAAATTTTATTAAATGACTGGGTTATATATGTTTTCCATTTTCTTGTGAAGGGTAAAATCTAAGTTTATTCAACCCATCCATATTTGTGTGCATTTAAACCAGATGGTAGGAAATCATTGTTGCAAAATTTATTTGAAAGTTAATCAACGGATAATGTCATACACATACATATAGATCTCTATATTCCCATATTTCAAGAATATCAGTTATCAAATATTTTATAAATTATGCATGTTCCAAGCTATGTCTCAATTTTCCATTGAAGCTTTATTAGTTGTGAAGTGAACCTAATTGCCGAACATTGAGTTGTTGCCTTGTTGGATATTCTTTTTAAATTGTAGAGCAACAGATTTCCAAATTAGTGCTGATTGGACGTAAAGCACAAATGGTTTGAGCAATGGATGTGCTTAAAATGATATAATTAAGCTGTTTGACAAGGAATATTGTGAACAAAATGATATCCAATAAAATGTGTGAACCACTTAGTCAGTTTCTAATAGTCGTTCCATGTCATAACCTCCAGGTGTGAAGTGTCAGATTTGTTAACTTGCATTCAGGGAAATGAACGTGAATGTCAGAAAATTGATAATTCTCGCAAATTGGTAGCAGCTGATAATTCACATTATTTATTATTACATTGTTGGTTGATCATACAGATTTGGATCTAAGTTTCCATTTAGAAGAATATACACTCAAACTGGAAACTTAATTATTTCTTTCATCATTTAATAATGAAAGAGTGACTAAATTCAATGAAATTGATGTCACTTGGTCTTTTGACCCCTAATCGTTTACTACCGTATGAGAGACATTTTAAGTCCTTCATTTTCTGTGACATCTCTTCAGGCACCATGTATTGCATTGATGTACGTATAGGTCCATCACCTAGTAGAACTTAATGAGAAGATGTCAATGTATTGTTTTAAGTGGGATGTCTAAAGTCCCACACATCCTTGCATTGTCTGAGGCTCGGATTATGGTCTCGTATGTGACAGTATACCCTTGTCCCTCCTTGTCTCTGTAAGTGCCCTAAGTTTCAGGGTAAGGTCAGTTAATAGCTTAGTACTTGGCTGCTAATCGTTTGGCCTCTGTCTACAAGTGGGCTGCTCTTGCATTGCCACAGATCAGAACATATGCTGTCTTGTGTTGCCACCTAGTGACTATTGGGATATTCCGTGAGCTCCTGCGAGCGTCCACCTACTTTCGACCAGAGGAACACACACAATTTTGTCTGAAGACACCGGGGCTGTTTCTGAGTGTGCTGATGGCCTTGTCTACTTCCTAAGAGAATGTGATTGCCGAGTCTGACTGGTATACATCAATGTTGAATAGAAATTTTGTGAATGTGCAATGAAATTGGAACTATTTCTTGGGACAGCAATGCTGTAGCATAGAAAATCAACTTTTGTGCCAGGTGGCAGCAGCATGCAGTTCTCATTTTCACCAGACTGGTTTGGCCTTTTATTCAATCCAGGGCCAGTGATTTTCCTATCCATTAGCCACATTAGCATTGGCTAATGCATCTTCCATGTGGTTAATAAAAATTGCATATATTGACTGCAAATTAGCCACAAATGTATGCATATCTTCAAATTGGCTGTCTTGGCTATGGGATTTCAGTCTAAGGAAAAGCACAGCCTGGTCTGACCACTTGCAAGGGATTCATGATGAACAGCCATTTAAAGCCTTCATGCCATTGCTGTTTCCATTTTGTGCATTAATTCAGGATGTTGAGGCCAACCATCATATGTAGACTACTTGATTTCAATAAAAGCCCCTTTCAAATATAATACATTTATTCCAATTGATACCCTTTGACATGAAATAAATTCATGTGGTTTATATAGGAATTCCAATAAATTGTTTTAATCAACTCACGCCGTCTGTTCTTCCTCAATCACCTTGACACAATTCATTTGGCATACAGTTTCCATCAACCTTGTACCTGTAATTGCATACACTGCAATCAAATCTGTGCTCTCTCATATGATATAAAAGTTAACTGTTCTCTCTTCCATCCCTATACAAACTACATCATTTGCTCACAGCTTAGGGCAGAACCATCAAGTATTTCCAATGCATATTACATGTTGTGTGCCACACTCGTACCTTCTCATTCTTCAGCCATGTCCTGTATCTGTAACTGAATGTTTCTTTATTCCACAACCAGCCATGTATTTTCCCAAATAACACCAAACCTGCCCAGGGAAATACATAACTGTGGAGGGAAAATAACTCCTATTTCCCTCAAAAGAAATTACCAACAGAAACCTCTTGCGTTCATGTACAGAATAGGTCGCATGTCATAAGGTGGGCCACAAATGTGTGGCATGGTCAAAATGGCCCATTTTTCAATATTCCCATAGTTTATTTTAGGCTATCACACACATCAAATACAGCAAACAGATCTTCTTTATCTTTATTTATCTTTATTTATAACTGAGATATGCTCGTTTATTTTGTAATTAATTATCAAAGAAATGCACTGAAAGCCTGATCTAAAAACGCATTTTTTTCAATTCAGAACTTTTTCTCAAAAAACATTGCCAGGTCAAATCTGCATAGAATATACTCTGGTTTGTTTTAAATTGTATATTACAAATGGGACTATAATATAAGGCAAAAATAACCTCCTTTATCAAACTGTAAAGGAGTATGAATTGTGATAAAAAAAAAAAAAGAAGCTGTTCAGACGTTTGAACTTTGTAGTAAATATCTTCCCAAGTGGGCTCTTTATGGCTCCTTTGATCCAATCATAGACCCCAAATTATATCAAAATGTCATTCTGAATGCCTAACCAATGATCAAGTGCCCATTGACACACCTAATTATGGAAATAAGTGTTCACGATGCTTTATTGAGCTCATTAAGTCCTAATTGTCGAAAGGAGACTAAAAACGGCTTGTCTTTGCCTTTGGTACAATCAATTTCTTTTAAACTATACAGACATAACCACCACCAGAGACATCTGAAAGGCCAAGTAGAGACATTCAAGGAACTGAACTATGCACTGACACAGTCTATTCAGGTTTGAGTTAAGTACTTCAGAGTTACAGAGCATTACAGGCTTGATTACTGCTTACTCCTACCGCCGCCGCCTCCACCGCCGCCTCCCAAACCACCCCTGGATTTTTTCATATGCAGGGTTGCTGAACCCAAACTACTCCGTCAAAGTTGTAGTCAAATTAAAGAGAACAATATGAGACTAAAACCACATTGATAGACCTTTAAGTTCTTGAGAAATGGACAGTTGAATAAAAAATTTCTTTGCAGAATGCAACAGAACCACCCTTTTCAGGCGCCCATCTCACAACATGCGACCAATAGTAAAGTTTTGGTGGAAATTGACTGTTAAAAATTGATGATTTCTTCTCTATCAAGCCAATATACAAACATGGCTGGTCAAGTGGTCATGGAATAAAACATTACATAATCCACGTGTCAATGTATTTGGTCAGTTTCTTGACATCAGTGCTTGGGCTATTTATAGAGACATCCTTGGTATTTATCAAGGGTGTTGATGATTCAGTTAATTGTCCGTTGTTGCTGACACCGTGCTGTTGTGTCTTTTTCCTTCTGTTGATGCTGCGTTCTTCGAGTTGTAACCTTCATCTTGGTGTAGCATGATGTTGAGGTTGTGGATATCCTGCCATGTCTGAATAGCTTGGAATTCCCCAGTGCTGGTCCACAATCCTTCTCTCCCCCGGAAAAGATATCGCTTGGGTTGCCTTCAACGTGAGGATTTTTTTTCTTTGGTCCACTGTTTACATGTTTTGCTGTAAGATGGATGATCTTCATTGCAGTTAACACATAGAGGAGGGGATGAGGAAGGTTGTTCTTTTGATTGGATGTGGTACTGAGATCCACAGTGTCCACAAACTTCTTGTCTTCGGCACCACTTGCTCAGATGACCGAAACGTTGACATTAGTAACATCTTCTTGGGATGGGAATATAAGGTCGTACCTTACATCGTACCCATACAGCTCCAACACTCTCAGGAATAGTGTCTGAAAAAGGTCAAGATAAGAAGTTCTCAATCATCCCTCGGTGGGATGCGATGAAAATGTAGGACATCAGTGAAGGTTTCAAACCACTCTTGTAAGTCCTTGTCAGAATTTAAATAGCTAAGTGAGGAGAAAACCTCCCCCTTAAAATGTGCGATGTGATGCGGCTCGACTATAGTCAGAGTTCCTGCAAATATTGTCAGCTCAAGGAGTCTTTGTGTTTGTTGGTCGTTTCTTGTTTTAAACAGGACGGTTCCATCTCTTTGTTGTTTAGTTTCTGCAGGTTCTCCGACTTTTTGAAGAATTGTCTTGTAGATCGCAAAGGGGGAAAGTCTCCTTGTTGGTTGTAGCACAATATACCGGTGTCGATATTCTGACTTCCGTGTGGTCGTTGGTCGATTTAGAAGTTCCGGGTTGATGCAGTCATCTGAGGATGAGTGCTGCCGTTATTCCGGACTGTGAATTTGAAAGAGAATAGGACATGGAAATTTTCGTGGTTACCACCCACCACCACGAGACCTGCGGGGGCTCTTGCAGTGTAGTGATGTAGTCAAATGTGCGTTGGTTCTAAATAGACTACACCAAACCTCTCTTTTCTTCTTCCCTACCGTCTTCCATTCCTGCCATATTCTAGGATTTAGAATCATATAATCTTCCTCTGCCAAAGCCAGAGATCTCACGAGCAATAAGAGCTTGTTTCAGAAGGCTGTAATCTCCCAAAGCATACTATTCACAAAGGAAAAATATCCGTAGATTTGAACAGATATCTTTTTATTGAAAAATATCCGTAGATTTGAACAGATATCATTTTATTGAAGCCAAATGTCAACTATTATTGCCAAATAAACCAATATACTTCTAGATATGTCAAAGAATAACAACTTATTAGCTGATTGCTTGCTTTTGATACATAATACAGCCTAAAAACGCTGTTTTTTTTCGCGAATGTTTTCCATTTGTAATTATCATTATCCATTTGTAATTATCATTATCACAAAAACCAACACCACAAGAAGAAAATAACAGATACTTTTGCAAAGGCACCAGCAAAGCGATGAGCAAAACCCTCCTTCTTCACTGGATGGCTGATGGGCCCTTCCATAAACTCTCGTCGGGTACTCATCCCTCCAGGTGTACTCATTCCTCGTCGGGCACTCATTCCTCGTCGGGCACTCATTCCTCGTCGGGTACGCATCCCTCTGGGAGAAATACTCTGCCTCCGGGTAAAAGTCGTCATAAGCCTGATAAGCTGACTCACACCTTATGTAGCCAAAATGGAAGTGCTGGAATATTTCTTTGGCTACCCTCTCATTGTTTGCAATTCTGTTGAGGCGGTATGAGATGTCTTGTTGGGTTTGCCAGTTCATGTCCCACAGGATGTTAATTGAGTCATCAAACGGATGTGTCTGGTATCCTGAATAAAAATCAAAAAGCCACACAGCATGGACAAAAATCCCTTTACTATTGTAGTGAAAAAGTAAATTTGACCAATTCAATTATGTTTCAGACAAACTACAGGATAGGAAACAACATTTATACGACACCGGGGTAAGTTGTGCAATTTTTGCTTCAGGACTATTTTCCAAAAAACCAAAGCTTAATCATGTAATCCGAAAATCAGATATCGAAATATAATTCCTTGGCCAGAACTAAGCCAATTTTAAGGCCAAATGGATCTAGGAAGGTCATGCTAGGCATTTGAAACAAGAAAATCTTTAAAAAAAAAAAAGATAAGCTGGCTCAATCAAATAATTTCTGAGAACTTGAACCGTAAGTGTTGTTCTCAAAGAGCTTCAAAGACTGCCTCGGGTGCATTTTTACCAAAGTTTCACCACCTAGTGGCTATTAACAGCAGGAGATAGATGGATGATTCGAGCTTTATGTGTTGTACTTACGCACTTGATAGGCAAATTAGGATAGGAAGAGAACAAGGCCATGGGGCGAAAGATTATTCAATCAGCTGTCCAACTAGCAAGAGCTGGATTCGAACCCTGGACCCAGCCATTGGCAGTCTAGCACGCTACCACTAGACCAACCGTCCCCCTCACTGCTAGAGAAGTCCCTTCATATTCTCATGGTTTACGTACCATTAGCCATACTTCTGGCGAGTTCCACCATGACATCCCTGACCCGTTCTGCCAGGTTTCTTTCGGCCCAGCTCAGGTTTGATTTCTCTGTCATTTCCACAATCTTGCACTTCAGGTGGAAGGACACCATCTTCTTCAGGCCGGGCTCTCTGTCTCGAATCACCTGTAAGTTAAATACCCAAAAGTTCTGTAACTTTTTTACCTTTTAATCAGTGATGGAAATGGAAAATTTTCGTCGGAGGAGCTATCGGCTCTTGTGGCAGCGGCTCGCCATTCTAAATTTCTAAAAGGAAATGATTCTTCTACCAGAGCATAATTTTGGCTAAAAATACCGTGAGGACTGGAAAAGTAACATGATAATTGTAATTTCACCACTGATCATTGTACCCTGCTACAGCTCCTTCTGCTTTTTGTTCAAGGGAGCTCAGCTCCCCCGAGCTCCCCCCCATTTCCATCACTGCTTTTAATCACTTTGGCAAAATGTTGTCCGTCTGCCGGGCGGGCGGTCGGGTGTCTTGGCCGTCGGCAGATAGATAGTTTCTGGGCCAGGACTCAGCCCCTATTGCATGTACATGGATGAAATTTGGTACACATATACAGTATCCAGCAGAAATGAGTACACACCTCGAAATAGGTTGCAAATTTTACTGTGGAGGTTCATATTATTATGAAATAATTCAAACAAGGGGGTTTTATTATGCGTAAACATCACAGCCTTTCCTCAGCATTGAAAAAAATTGGATATCTTAAAGCAAATTTGATCTAGGGCAATTAAAGTATCAATGGCAGATTGCATAAATGAGTACACACCTAGTACTAGATGCGAAAACACCTTTAAAAATAATTTTTCATTGCTGTTTTTGTAAAATAAATATTTGTATGTTTAAACCAACTATTCGAAAAACATAGAGCATTTAACCAAAGTGATAAAAACATTTTATACCCGATTTTGAGCGGTAGAGTCCTTTTTGGTGAAAAAAAGCCTGAGAGTAGGCTATTTCCTTGCAAATGTCAATAAAAATGTTTAGAATTCATACAAAATTGATTGTGACAATATGCAATCACACATGAGTATGCATTATCAGACAAAAAAGGAGTTTTAGTCATTGATCACCATCCTTTATTGTTCTGGCGATTTCAACATAGAAACAAACAGGATCTTATGCTTGCAAAAATATAAATAAATCCTAGCAATTCAATCAAATTCAATACCCAATCAATATGCCACAACCTCAATCCTTACTATATGTCATTTTCAGATCCATGCTGCAATTATTACAAGATCTACACATGGTGCACATTATTGCGGCATCATCACATTTATGTCAAAATATACCATAATATCTAGTTAAGTATGTCATTCTGTGTTTCAGAAACCTGAAAATGAGGTTCTAGAAGTTTGTCTTGTCATTTGGAATAAGAGGAAACAAACCTCAGCCCTTTTCTCCCAGTTAACTTCAAGAAATGCTTCAATGTACAACCTCCCACCCTGCAGTTCACATTTTTGCTTTGTGACTACTGTTGTACCACTAGGTAAAACTTTTAAAAATGTATTTTTACATGTAAAACTCTTTAGTATTTGAGTCCTTGGGCTCTGGCGCATCACTTCTGTTAGAATCTCGGTGCTTGCCCATGTCTAATGATGATCTTGGGTGAAATATGCAGGCAGAAGTTTGTCACACCACAATATATTGCAATTTGCACAACTGTCAAACAGGCAGAAGATCAACATGCGAGTGTCAGTTAGCGTATATTTATTACCGCTTTACTGTCTAGTACATTCTGGGATTGGAATAACACATATTTTTGATAACAGACAGTTTTTGAATGCCTATTTTATGAAACATCAACAATATATGGAAGAGCAATAAATGTAAATGAAATATTTGACTTTATTTCATGTTTTATTGTCTGTACTATCAACACAGTGTGTTTTGAATCCCTGCAATATTAAATTGACAACAGCAACAATGATAAGTCAATTTTAAACAAATATGTGCATATAGCACTAGGTGTGTACTCATTTATGCAATCTACCATTCATACTTTAATTGCCCTAGATCAAATTTGCTTTAAGATATCCAATTTTTTTCAATGCTGGGGAAAGGCTATGATGTTGACACATAATAAAACCCTCTTATTTGAATTATTTCATAATAATTTGAACCTCTACAGCCCAATTTGCAACCTATTCCGAGGTGTGTACTCATTTCTGCTGGATACTGTAGCCTTTATGGTCCAGTTGTGCCTTTTGATGGTCTGCTTGAAGGATATTCCCGTTAGAAACCTAATTGTCGAGTTCTAACATGCATTATTGTCTGTTTGATTCCGCCCTCCAGTTGGGATCTGACAAAAATGTAGCTATGTTAGAACCCGGGCTTCTTTGGAGGATGCATACCTAAGAATAGGGCAAATCCCTCTGGTCGGTATCTAACTGACAAAAATGTATGCTAGAACCCTCCTAACCTGTGTCGAACTATTAAGTCGTTTTTTTGCTACTCACTTTGAGAATACGAACCACCTTCCTGCGGCAGCCATTGTCACTTGCATCGATATTCCTCAACCTCTCTTTTTCCTGGACAGAGTAAGAAAGTCGCCAGTCTCGATTTGCCATATTCTTAGGTTTGGCAACATAGATGCTTCCTCCGAAGATTTCATATGCTGGGACAAGATCAACGTCGTACCATTCCTTGCCATCTCGAAAGATGGTCGCCATGATTGCGGGTCCATTGTAGTGCAGTTTGACCTCTCCTTGATTTCTGGCATTGCGTGCTTCGCGCTCATTGATCCATCTTGTCAGTTCGCCGTGGAACCAACTACGTACTTTCACTGGACACACTTGACCCATCACCATCAAATGGGAGAACTTTTCTCTTGCGCTTTGGTTTTTTGGGGTGAGGCAGCTGTACTGCCTCCAAGAAGTTTCTTGAACGTCTAGCAGTTCTCCATGATTCAGAATCAACATCACGTCAAACTCCAACTCACCTCCAACCTTAATCAAAGAGAAAGTCATGCCCATTAAAGGTATTCATCACAATCTAGTTGAAAAAGTAACAACATGCCAGCTATTCATTCCTATGCCAGATGCTTGCCCTATAATCAAGTTAGGGTGTTTTCTTGAAACCAATCATCTCCAAACAACTTGTCCAAGTCAGGGCCTAAAGACATTTTGAAAATGCTCAAATTTCTTCGGCAGGTCATGTGACTCCTGTCACATGACTTGACCCTGGGCGGTCATGTGACCAACTGAGCCTTTCAGATAGCTGAGGAAGCCCTTGAGAGAATTCTTGTGGAAAACCACTTAATTTCCTCCATTCATTGGTTCCGGGTGTCACTGGCCTTGTATAAAAAAATCAAGCAGTTCAGGTCCAAATTTGAAGTGTAATTACAATTTTACAAAGGGACTTTTTTTATTATTTCCAATTTTTCAAACTTATTTTGGCATTATCCTACTTTAGCCCCCTTGAGGGTTTAAACATTTTATAGGTATTTCCATAGATATTGATCAACAAAAACTGAAAAATAACTCAATTATGTTTCCAGTCTGCATATCACAGAATAAAGTAAAAGTGTGAAGGAGATCATTACCAAGAATACTCACAGTTATCTGTTTCTTAAAACATTCAAACTGAAGTGCGATATATTGCAAAATACTGTCTTATATATACTCCCACTTTAGCCCCCTTTCCCATTGACTGTACCATTGAAAAGGGGGCTAATGTAGGAGTATATATAGACAGTAGGATATAGCAAAAACTGTCTTATTATACTCCTGCTTTAGCCCCCTTTTCCATTAGCAGTACCATTGAAAAGGGGGCTAAAGCAGGAGCATATATAGACAGTTGGATATAGCAAAAACTGTCTTATTATACTCCTGCTTTAGCCCCCTTTTCCATTGACAGTACCATTGAAAAGGGGGCTAAAGCAGGAGTATATATAGACAGAATTTTGCTATATTTTGGTGGTATTTCTACTGTATAAGCGTCATTGTGTTTATACACAATATGGCGTTTATACAGTTATTGTAACAATGAAAAAACTTGTCTCTTTTTTGGTGGTATTTCTACTGTATAAGCATCATTGTGTTTATACAAAAGATGGCGTTTATACAGTCAATGTAACAAAGAAAAACTTTTCTCTTTCTAAAAAAAATACTGTCTTATATATACTCCTGCTTTAGCCCCCTTTTCCATTGACAAAACCATTGAAAAGGGGGCTAAAGCAGGAGTATATATAAGACAGTATTTTATATATCCTACTGTCTTATATATACTCCTGCTTTAGCCCCCTTTTCAATGGTGCTGTCAATGGAAAAGGGGGCTAAAGCAGGAGTATAATAAGACAGTTTTTTGATAAATAGTTAAGACATTTATTTCTTTGTTACATTGACTGTTTAAGCGTCATCTTGTGTATAAACACAATGACACTTATACAGTAAAAATTACCACCACTATTTCCCATGAAAAAAGGGCCTAAATGTTTAGACCCCTGAGGGGGCTAAAGTAGGATAATGCCCTTATTTTATATATGAAATAAAAGTAGGGGAGACCCGGGTAAGTTGTGCCATTTTTTTCATCAGGCCGATTTTCCGAAAAACCAAAGCTTAATCATGCAATCTGAAAATCAGACATCAAAATATAATACGTTGGCCAGAATCAACCAAAGTTTCAGGGCAGTCCGACCATTGGGAAGGTCATGGCAGGCATTTGAAAAAAGTAGGTCAAGTGGCACAACTTGCCCCGGTGCCGGGGTAAGTTGTGCCGCGTGACGGGGTAAGTTGTGCCGCCTAATTTATTCCAAAAAAATCTTGTATTTCCAGGGTGTCTGCCGGTTTTTTGAAACCAAATTCAGGCTTTTCCAGGCTTTTCCAGACCAAGTTTTGCGAAAATTCCAGGCCAATTTGGCGAAGAATTGACCAATTAACAACACGATACACACATTTTTTTCTGAACACGACGTTTGTACTTTTGACTGATCGTCGCTAAAAATTACCAAACATTTGGCAGTGGACTATTTTTATTTCCATGCAAACTAAATTCCAGGCTTTTCCAGGCCTTTTTGTTCAAAATGCAGGTTTTTCCAGGCTTTTCAAGGCCTGGAAATTGAGAAACCAAATTCCAGGCTTTTCCAGGCTTTTCCAGGATTGGCAGACACCCTGATTTCACCCGTTTCTTCAGATAGATCATTTGTATCATGTTTTTAACATATGACTGACATGTTACATGAAATTAATCAGACATTTATGAGCCATTTTATACAGAATTTAAAATGCTGGAAAAAAAAAGAATTATTTATTGTTTAGAGGGTGTTATGACTCTTTTAACATGTGTTCCTTTCAGTGTAAGTTATTTCACAACATTTTTAGGCCTTGCGTGAAATTTAGACAAAAAAAGATGAATAAAACATTAATTTCTATGTCATACCATTGGCACAACTCACCCCAATCAAAACGGCACAACTTACCCCAAATCGATTTTCTGGATGAAACTGGTTGTCAAAATAAACAAACAATGCAAAATGAAATCTAACAGCGGAAATGTCTAGATATACCTCTTAACTATTATATCCTACCAGAGGGACATCATCTTATTACAAATACCAAATGACTCAGAAACCAGAATGTCAGCCCTCGGCACTTCAAGTTTTCAGCAACAAAATTGAATTTATTAGTGTAGCTTTTCATACCATTATATTTGGTAGTTTTTTTCTTGGTGCCTGATGATGTTGACCAAGTGGGTATATATGGGTGGCATTGCCTTCTTTGCCCAGTTCTTCATTTAACCCCAACAGTGGGCGGCACAACTTACCCCGCGGCACAACTTACCCCGGTCTCCCCTAATTGAGCTACCACCCTGTAATATCAGATTTGATCTTTCCTAACAATATATTTGAAACCTGGAAAGTTTCAATGTAATCGGAGTTGGTCATGCTGTGACCACTGGTCAATCTTACATGGAATGACCCAAAGGCCTTTCTTGATCGAAAAATGTTCAAATTTTTTTCAGCTGAAATTTCAAGGTTTTCAAATTTTAACCTAAATATGTGTATTATATTATTATACATATAATTATCCCTAGACTTTTCAGATTAAAAGGAATAAACGAAATGTATTTGCCATGCTCATTATGTGCCTGTGTGTGATGGTCGTGTCATAGAAATTGTTGAATTTGGGCCCCCTTCTTCAATCCAGGACAGCTATGCACTACCTCTTTTCAAATTTTTTTGGGCTGTCATGTTGCAAAACCCATAGTCCTGAAAATATTTCCTACACATCTTAAGCTGGTTACTTTAGAAAAACATGCAACACTGAAGGTTTTTGCCTGCACGGGTTCGAACCCTGTGTGGGGATCCCGACATTTTCAATGAACCTTCATGAGCAAAATCCCAGCTGGATGTCGTTCAGATGAGAAGTTAAATTGGAGGCCCTTGTATCAGTGTCTGTGCTGGGCAACTAAAGATCCCTCACCTGGGGTAAATGTTTAACATGTTGAGGTTTTCTGCTCTCTCTCCCAAAGACTCCCATGTCATCAATCAACTGTCGTGAGCACCCAGAACTGGGCATAGAGGGCTGCACTTACCATATCTATCTATCTATCTGACAATTTACAAAATCTAATTCAACAACTTCTAATACAACAACTAGGAAAATAGTGTCAATTACACTGTGTTTGAGTTTGTTATAGTAGGCCTGTGTCAAATCTTTTACATCATGTTTATACCTTGAGCTTCTCATATGCACTGCCTGTGTACTCAGGTCTTTTAAGAATGCCCCTCTTGTTCCTGAGGTGCTCCACCAGGTCTGCCATGATCTCCGTGTGCCTCCGTTTCGCCTCTTCCATCTCCGACGGATGTCGAGCGCACTTCTCGTGGAAGTTGCGAATCAACGTTAGGGCTTCACTGCTGGAGTACCAGTCACCCATCTCTGCAGGAAAAAGACGGGTTCGGCCAGAGGACCGGGTTATTGGGCACTCCATAGAGCATATCTAATGATTTCATGTGAAAGCTTGAAGGAAATGACGCAAAAGGCCACACAAACTTTTGTCACTGGCTGTGACACACTCTGACATGACTTCTCAATAAAAAAAATTAACATGTTAAGTGGCAACAAACTGAAGTGAATTGTGTGACCTTTTGCATCATTTTCTTTTGAGTGATTTTATGCGACTGAGTCCTTTGACACCTGATCACACATACACCGTGTCCCAAAAGTTCGTTCCGCTCATACTTGGCTCTTTGTCTCTCATATAATGGCAAAAGCGCCAATTTTTTTACGTATCCAGGATTTATTTGTTATACCAAACACGATTACATAGTTTTTTTTTGGTATTTATCATAGACTTGAAATATCAGGGATGAAGTCAAACCTTCTTTACGAGACTCCAAATTAAGTTGTTTTTTGAAAGTCAGGATGGAGTCACAAAAAAGCCTCCTATTTACAAACGATCAAAGATTTTGATTTGAAATTAAGTAAGAAGACTTACCAAGATCTTTGTCATCATATAGAATATTCGAAAATCTTCTTTAGAAATATTTTTGTTTTACAAAATTACAATATGCTTGAGTGACACATTTTGACCTGGGCCATTCCGCCATGTGTCATGTCATGTTAAATTTGGGATTTTATCCAGGTTCTTTTATTTTATTTGGAAACCATTTTTGTATCTTAAATGTAGTTGCTAACAAGTTCACCGTTATATGTGAATAACTGAGGCCATATCTATCATGGGTTATGTGGTGCTTTAGGACTCAAGACTCAAGATATTTTATTTCTTTCTGAAACGTTATGTTACAGTAAAGAGGGAGGACATCTCTAAGACAAGTAATTATCGCTGGCGAGATGCCCCCCCTAAAAAAAAAAAAATTAAAAGATCATATCATCATCTCAGAGAGATCCATTAAAGAAATAAAATAAACAATAGCGTACAGAAAATCAAAGCAACAATGGTACAATGAGTGCATATTGGGTGAAGAACCAAATATATATTATATATTATATAATATGATGAGAACAAAAGTATGAGGACATTAGGATAAGAGCAAAATTTCAGAAAAGGTAATTGCACATTTGGAGGACACAGCGCTCCTGAAGAAACATTGGGGTTAAAAAAATGAACCGAAAACGGGACCTATACCACCTGAAGCTACACGATCATACGAACATTTTAAGACAAAAACAAAAAAAATCTGTTGGGAATGTTTTGAGAAATTCAAGTTTTTAAAAATCTTGTTTATCCCATCACCTGAATACATATAAAATGGCTTAAAATACAATAAACAAGCTTGAAAACACAATGAAACATGTTAGTTTCAAACATGTTACAACAATGAAATGAACAAATGTCCTGACTTTATTGAAATAAATGTGACATATTGTTTATCACACACTTTGAAAATTCAAAAACACTGAAAGTAACCCATTTCTTAACTTTTTTCACTCTTTATTGTCAAGAAGTTTCAAACCTTGCTTGACATGTATAAGGAAAGCTTTAAATGTGAAAATTGGATCTAAAAATTAGGTTTGGTAAAGCGGACTGCAGCATATTGTCAACTTTCAAACATTATTATGCAGGTAGCAGTGACCAGAAATACACAAAGTTTCTAGACTCAGTTAAAAGGAGAATGGTACTGCTTTCCTTCTCCCTTATCAAAATGGTTACTATAAATATATTGCACAGTGAGCTGTTACAGCTCTTTCCAAATCCAAATGACTGACTTAACAAAGCAAGTTCACATCCATTTGCTCATTGTGAATGAGAAAATTAGCAAGTAAACCTCTGAGGGAATCAATTTATCCAGTTACTGATCTCGAGTAACTCTCGAGCCTTGATAATATTATGCAGTGCAGAATATGTTGCCCAAAAAACTTAGGACCTATTACAGCTGTTGCATTCTACGATTTTGTGCATGCAAGCATGCATTGGTAGCTCCCTAAATCTGTTCTATGCTAAGAGATTCGCAGATTAAGAAGTCCATTCAAGGCGCAGGATATATATTCAAACAACAACCATAGTCACTTAGAGTTCACTACAGTAAGGCATGTGCAAGGTACCTAAAAAAGTGTAGCAAACATCAAGCCCACTTTCAGCACACAGCCAAGGACAGTCATGCCTAGTTTCATAGCCTGTTTTATGTCTGAGGATTTGAGGATATTCCATTCAATATTAAATAGTACATAATTTTGAACTATATTTATCCTAATTAAGGCCTCCAATGGAGATGCAGAAGAACAATGTCAGTTGCTTTCACAAACCTATGTTAGAAAATTAAATTGTGACATGTTTATTTTAGGCTCAGATATCACTCTAGATATTGCTGTCAAATACTTCAGCCTGCATCACCTTTGCTCTATTTGAAGTATTGTATTTAGATAGTATCATATAAACTAAATGGGCCAGTGAGAAACACATCTGAAATAATAATGATCGGTGCTGTCAGAAGATTCTTACCTGTCTTGTTTATATCAGTTTTAGATGCGTTTTCACTTTTTAAAAGCTGTATGAAGCTTTTCATATCCAGATAAAGAATAACAAATTTGTTTAATAACACCCAAAGACTGGATATATGGAGAATTTGGTTGTTTTCAGCATTTTTGCATTTATACAGTGTGTGATAAACAATACGTCACATTTACTTTTAAAAAGTCACTAATTTTTTTTTTCATTGTTTTAACTTTATTGAAATTCCTTAGAAAGCCAAGCTAACAGGTTTTATCACATTTCAAGCATGTTTATTGAATTATAAGCCATTTTACATGTATTCAAGTGATGAGATAAACAAGACTTTTAAAAACTTGAATTTCTCAAAAAATTCCCAACAGATTTTTTTCGTTTTTGCCTTTAAATGTTCGTGTGATCATGTAGTTTCAGGTGGTATAGGTCCCGCTTTCGGTTCATTTTTTTAACCCCAATGTTTCTTCAGGAGCGCTGTGAGGAGTATGTAAGTCCAAAGAATCTGAGAATATTTCATAAAATTAAATTTGATGAGAATCACATGTCAACAGATTCTGAACTTATTTTTTATATCCTTGTAGAATTTGCAATGCGCAATTTGCACTTTAAGAAGCAGCTCAGAGACCGAAATTCCTTTGTAACATGGCATTAACTAGGTATTCAGACATATATAGCATAATGGGATATTACACAAGTTTTCATAGTTCAGAATAATTTGAAATTTGATGTATTTTGCAAAACCCTGTAAACTGTGAGTATGTATCTTATCTTTGAAATTCATTGGAGCATTATTTATGATAGTAGGTAATCTAAAACGAATACTATTTTTGACAAAATCATGCTTCTGCTGCGGTATTCGGAAAGCATATGCATGCCTGGTGTTGTAATTATGGACCACACTGTGTCGATTGCTCCATTTTATTTATGGATGCTAGCTAAGAAAAAGGAAGTTTCGGTATTTCACTGTCAGAAAATGATAAAAGGGACTCTTCTTAAAGCATATCCATACATTTTATCCGTTTTCACTGAAAATATTGAGCTTTAAAGCTATAAATAAACTCCTTTTTCGTCGCAAAATAATGAAAATCAATAAAACTGGATATTATATTATTAATTGGGCACTAAAATTAAGAATTCAAGTTGAGGGAGATCCACTGTGTCCGTAGACATATGTTCCAACAGTCTTGAAAGAATACAACAATTATTTTGGACTTGGTGACATTCTAGATGACTTTGCTTCACGCAGTCTGTTTTCTGTTTTGTAGCAGCATTTGAAGGTACCTAAAACATACCAGTTTAAATGGGTTTCAAACGTTATTTAGCAGCTGAATTTTTTTTTCTAAATATTTTTAACACTCTTCTATATAGCCTAGGCATTTATCTCTGAGATTTTGAACCAATTCCTACCCCTCAATTTAAATCACAACCAATTCCTACCCCTCAATTTAAATCACAAAGTGGAAACTACAAAATTTTTGCTAGTCCACTATGAGTCTTTTTAGCGATGTACATGGTTCATTCTAAAATGCCAAAATGACAGTTAAAATCATCCAAACGAGTTCAAAGTAGGTTTATCTGGTAGATAGAAGTACAATGATCCACCAACAGGTTTATAATCCTTCAGAGAGATTCAGTTTTGAAGATACAGGCAAATTCTGAATGGCTGTGAGTGGAACGAACTTTTGGGACACAGTGTACAACACACATTCAACTGCCCATCTGAAGCTTATACAGAAAAATACAGTCCTGGAAATAGTTTTGCGTTTGTAATTTGGTTCAGTTTAATATAGTCATGTTTCAAGACAATTTATATTTAAACATTTTCATTGAATTTGTGATTTGCTTAGCAACTTTGCACACAGCGTAAACCGAGACAAATTTTAAGGACCAGTCATTTGTAACCCTCAGCCCCCTGCTACCCTGGACTGTGGGTAAATTTCCAAAGTGTTGCCTGTGATGGATAGTGTACCTTCAGAGAGCTTCTTCAGTGTCATTTTAAAGAAATGTATGGTTCCTCGAAACAGTTTTGATTGAACTTAACAGAGATGGGAAGCAGCAACCTTTAAGTCTGACATGGGGACCTCAATTAGCTTATTTAACCAGTTGTTTCAAGTCAGGTGAAGTTGGCTCCCTGGATTTGGCTCCCTGGCGGCTCCCTGGCAGCTCCCTGAGAAAGTGAAGATAGCTCCCTGAACTAGCTCCCTGGCAGCTCCCTAGGAGCTCCCTGGAAATTGTGAACCTGGCTCCCTGAACTAGCTCCCTGATGGCTCCCTCGCAGCTCCCTGGAATTTTGAACTGAAAATAACCCCAGTATGGGGGCTACTCACCTGGGTCGGACTTGCCTATGTAGCAGACTGGCAGCTGCCATGGGCCCAACCACTCAGGCGGGCCCATGCAAGGTGTCAAAAATCAAGAAAACAGTCAAAATGTTGATCTTTGTGATCAAATTTGTGACTGTGTGATTCAATAAAACTTTTAGATAAGGGCTCCAATATCAGAGGACCAGATGTAGAAATGGGCCCCTCCACCTTTTCATAAATGGAGTAGTACCACAAATAGGAATGTGGGGGCCCATCGACTTATTTTGCAACGGGCCCAATATGTTGCCAGTCCTCCCCTGCTACTCACTTATGTTGATTATCGTAAAAGCTCCTCCATACAGTGTGAAGTACCACAAAACATGTTTTTTAATGCATTTGTATACAATTATGTTTAATCTACATTAATTTCACGATAAATTTTCAGTTCTTTTTTGGTGAAATAAGCTTAAAATACTATGTATCTCTTCATTTTTGAAGGAAAGTCAAAACAAAATTGATAAAATAAAGTGAAATTTTGATTTCTAATCTACATTTCTTTAATCAATGCATCTGATGGTAGATGGATAAAGAATGAGAGAATATAAACACGAAAGCAGCTGAAGAAGAGAAAGAATTGAATTTGGAAAGGAAGGAAGGATGGGTTCGCAGGAGAGAAGATTGGCGAGGTGCCCAACTTTTCTTGATGCACCCAAACTACATATTATATATTATATTTCTTTCAATTTCTTTGTGCTTGAAAAAGTTCCCTCAGCTTTTTAAATGAACTTTTGAATTCTGACAGGAATCAGGTCCTTGTGCACTTATTTATTGTTTAAAAGAACTCTACAATTTCCATATTTCTAGAAAATATTATAAATTTTTTAAAAATGAAATGTGGTCCAAAGTTGAGAAAAAGGATTCTACTTTCACATAATTATTATACATTTCCTCTTTGGCAGAGATTCATAATCCAGAGAAATCCATCATCACAGCTCCTTCAAGTCCTTTATTGACTAGGCCTAACTTAAGACATAAATTGCATTTGGCGTCTCATTTTGTATCACCATGTGGAATTGTAAAGTTTTTCACATTTGCTTCATTTTGTTAATACTTTGACTAATTTATCAAGTGTCAGCATATCTATTGATCAGAAGACGTTGCTATTCAGGGAGCTAGTTCAGGGAGCCAGCTTCCCCTGGGCTCACCTATGTGAACTTGGCTCCCTGGATCTAGCTCCCTGGCAGCTCCCTGGCAGCTCCCTGAACAAGAGGTCATGACGACCAAATGGAACAAACAGAAGAATGAACTGCAAAATGCTTCATGTGTACAAACAATATGTCATGACTTTATTTGATAATTTAACAGCGCATGACTATAACGATAATTATATCTCTATTTTTCCATTTTAACACTGGACTTTTAAATATATTTAGCAGCCAATAATATTTCAAGCAGCTTCTGTGGAACTTATGGTGGGGGAGGGGGGTGTGGTTAACATTGATCATGTCATAAACTGTATGTAGCTTCTCATTTTGTATTACTATAATGTGGAAGTATGCCTTTAGCATTATAAAGAAAGAAACAAGATAAGTCTGAAAGCATGCAGTTACAAAAGAGAAAGTAGTTGGAAAGGAGCGTAGAGGACAGTCAGGACAGGACAAGTGGCAGAAATATATATAAGAAAGATTATACAGCTATTTCAAAATGCAGATCTATGATTTATAAATAATCTGTTTTTTAATAAGAATTTTCCTTGTCGCCAAGAAAATGTCCAAAAATAATTATAATCATGAATTTTGTCTGCAACATACCCAGTTAATGTAGGTACACATAATTGTTATGCAATAATTATATCAGTGCCGATATGATTTTGTCGAGGACAATGACTTCCCCACATCTGTATACCCAGTGATGGACTTGGGGGGGGAGGGAGCTTGGGGGAGCTGAGCTCCCTGGCGCGATCAAAAAACTTGGGGAGCTGTTCCCATGCAGCTACAGTACACGTCTTCCTTGACGTTCTCTGCTTGAAAAAGCTCCCTTATCCTTTTAAACCTTTTTAAAACAAACTATTCTATGTAAACCAGGAATCAGGTCCTTGTGTGGTTACAAGTCATTGATAAAAAGAACTCCACAATGCATATTTCCCCAAATTGATTGAATTGTAGGCCTGTATATCGACCCTAAAATTTAATGTGTGTATTTGTAGTTTAGTGACATTATTCCTGGCTGAGTCAGAAGCCTCCAAGTGAGCCTACCCCTGTTTTCCAAAAGCTATGGCTTTTCCAATGGATATGAACAATTTGACCAAGTCTGGGAGCCACCTGTTGGGGCATACTTCACATGATACTGGAGAAAATTTGTTTCTCAATCATATTTACTGGGTAATTGAGGGCTTCTTTTGTAACCTTTTCACAGCTTAGGTTCCTTAGGTGACATTAGAAATAATTTGAGGGAGTTTGAACACCTTTTGGAAATTTTTTTTTGGTTAAAGTCAAAACTTTAAATTTTTGAAAAGAGGGGCATGCGCACTCAGGGTCGGCTGGCTCAGACAAAAATAAAGCAATTGAGCTACAATTACACAGGCATGATGTCAATATGCAGGCCTACAAATGTTTTAACTTTAACAGAAATCAGAAAAGAGATCTTTGAAATATTCATGTTTTTGTAAAGGGGGACTTATTTTTGTTGAACTATTTATATATACATGTATATGTATATATATGCATGACAGGGGCAGATCCAGAAAGTGTTTAAACAGTGCTGTCAGACCTGTGAGTATGAGAGATGGCTTTGTGAACATTCTTAAAACCATACATATAATAATCATAGGAGTAGAAACCATGGGGTCAGCGGGTGCAGCTACCCCCCCCCCTAAAAATCCAGTATAACCTTAAAATTGACATTAAATTCGGGCAGAAATTGGGCAAATTATGAACTGCCCAAACTTCACAGCTCTTTCGGTGACCATGCCTTTCAGTTTCGTATCACATTGTGTAAATTTATTCAAATTCACATATCTGAATTAATACTTTCCCTGATTCATCTGAAAAACTTGCAGTTCAGGGAGCTGGTTCAGGGAGCCAACTTCCCCAGGGCCCACCTATGTGAAGTTGGCTCCCTGGATCTGGCTCCCTGGCAGCTCCCTGGCAGCTCCCTGAACAATCTGTCACCAGTATTGGGCAAGTTATCAACAATATGTCCTAGGCAATATGTTATCTCTGAGTTAGAACAATTGTAAAAAAGGCAGATAAATAACACAATAAGGTCATATATTGTTTTACTGATATAGACAAATTGATATAGACAAATTGATATAGACAGATTGATATAGACAGATAGATAGACAGATAGATAGACAGACAGACAGCTATACTGTTGAGAGGCACACTGTAATCATATTCGTGTCTGAACACTGTGACAATACTGTCAACTGTACAATAGTGCATTGTAACATGTGCATTCACTCTACCATTGCGAGGTAAATGTAACAATGTTGCCTGAAACTGTGACAATGCAAATTGTCTGAACTTGTAACACTGTAAAAGGACAGTATGAATAGCCAGTCTGTTCATTGTAATGATATTCTTAGTACATAATCTATGGAGATTCATAATGTCTGATCTTTTCACAATATTTTGTCTCAGTTAATGACAATAGCCAATCTGTTCATTGTAACGATATTCTTAGTACATAATCTATGAAGATGTGTAATGTCTGATCTTGTCACAATATTTTGTCTGAGTTAATGAGAATAGCCAGTCTTTTCTTTGTAACAATATTCTTAGTACATAATCTATGGAGATGCGTAATGTCTGATCTTGTGCGTATTCTGTCTGAGTTAATGACAATAGCCAGTCTTTTCATTGTAACGATATTCTTAGTAAATAATCTATGAAGATGCGTAATGTCTGATCTTGCTACAATATTTTGTCTGAGTTAATGACAATAGCCAGTCTGTTCCTTGTAACAATATTTTTAGAACATAATCTATGGAGATGCATAATGTCTGATCTTGTCACAATATTTTGTCTGAGTTAATGACAATAGCCAGTCTGTTCATTGTAACGATATTCTTAATACATAAACTGAAGATGTGAAACATCTGATCTTGTCACAATATTTTGTCTGAGTTAATGACTATAGCCAGTCTGTTCATTGTAACGATATTCTTAGTACATAATCTATGGAGATGCAGAATGTCTGATCCTGTCACAATATTTTGTCTGAGTTAATGACAATAGCCAGTCTGTTCATTGTAACGATTTTCTTAATACATAAACTGAAGATGTGAAACGTCAAATCTTGTCACAATATTTTGTCTGAGTTAATGACAACAGCTAGTCTGTTCATTGTAATGATATTCTTAGTACACAATCTTGGGAGATGCAGAATGTCTGATCTTGTCACAATATTTTGTCTGAGTTAATGACAATAGCCAGTCTGTTCATTGTAACGATATTCTTAGAACATAATCTATGGAGATGCGTAATGTCTGATCTTGTCACAATATTTTGTCTGAGTTAATGACAATAGCCAGTCTGTTCATTGTAACAATATTCTTAGTACATAATCTATGAAGATGTGTAATGTCTGATCTTGTCACAATATTTTGTCTGAGTTAATGACAATGCCTAGTCTGTTCATTATAACGATATTCCTAGTAAATAATCAGTGGAGATGCGTAATATCTGATAATGTCACAATATTTTGTCTGAGTTAATGACAATAGCCAGTCTGTTCATTGTAACAATATTCTTAGTACATAATCTATGAAGATGTGTAATGTCTGATCTTGTCACAATATTTTGTCTGAGTTAATGACAATAGCTAGTCTGTTCATTGTAACAATATTCCTAGTAAATGATCAGTGGAGATGCGTAATATCTGATAATGTCACAATATTTTGTCTGAGTTAATGACAATAGCCAGTCTGTTCATTGTAACAATATTCTTAGTACATAATCTATGAAGATGTGTAATGTCTGATCTTGCCACAATATTCTGTCTGAGTTAATGACAATAGCTAGTCTGTTCATTGTAACATTATTCTTAGTACATAATCTTTGGAGATGCAGAACGTCTGATCTTGTCACAATATTTTGTCTGAGTTAATGACAATAGCCAGTCTGTTCATTGTAACGATATTCTTAGAACATAATCTATGGAGATGCGTAATGTCTGATTTTGTCACAATATTTTGTCTTAGTTAATGACAACAGCCAGTCTGTTCATTGTAACGATATTCTTAGTAAATAATCTATAGAGATGCGTAATGTCTGATCTTTTCACAGTATTTTGTCTGTGTTAATGACAATAGCTAGTCTGTTCATTGTAACGATATTCCTAGTAAATGATCAGTGGAGATGCGTAATGTCTGATTTTGTCACAATATTTTGTCTGAGTTAATGACAATAGCCAGTCTGTTCATTGTAACGATATTCTTAGTAAATAATCTATAGAGATGCGTAATGTCTGATCTTTTCACAGTATTTTGTCTGTGTTAATGACAATAGCTAGTCTGTTCATTGTAACGATATTCCTAGTAAATGATCAGTGGAGATGCGTAATGTCTTATCATGTCACAATATTTTGTCTGAGTTAATGACAATAGCTAGTCTGTTCATTGTAACGATACTCTTAGCAAATAATCTATGGAGATGCGTAATGTCTGATCTTGTCACAATATTTTGTCTGAGTTAATGACAATAGCCAGTCTGTTCATTGTAACAATGTTCTTAGAACATAATCTATGGAGATGCATAATGTCTGATCTTGTCACAATATTTTGTCTGAGTTAATGACAATAGTCAGTCTGTTCATTGTAACAATATTCTCAGTAAACAATCTATGGAGATGTGTAATGTCTGATCTTGTCACAATATTTTGTCTGAGTTAATGACAATAGCCAGTCTGTTCATTGCAACGATATTCTTAGCAAATAATCAATGGAGATGCGTAATGTCTGATCTTGTCACAATATTTTGTCTGAGTTAATGACAATGCCTAGTCTGTTCATTTTAACGATGTTCCTAGTAAATAATCAGTGGAGATGCGTAATGTCTGATCATGTTACAATATTTTGTCTGAGTTAATGAAAATAGCCAGCCTGTTCATTGTAACAATATTCTTAGTACAAAATCTATGAAGATGTGAAACGTCTGATCTTTTCAAAATATTCTGTCTGAGTTAATGACAATAGCCAGTCTGTTCATTGTAACGATATTCTTAGTGCATAATCTACGGAGATGCGTAATGTCTGATCTTGTCACAGTATCTTGTCTGAGTTAATGACAATAGCTAGTCTGTTCATTGTAACAATATTCCTAGTAAATGATCAGTGGAGATGCGTAATGTCTGATCATGTCACAATACTTTGTCTGAGTTAATGACAATGCCTAGTCTGTTCATTATAACGATATTCCTAGTAAATAATCAGTGGAGATGCGTAATATCTGATAATGTCACAATATTTTGTCTGAGTTAATGACAATAGCCAGTCTGTTCATTGTAACAATATTCTTAATAAATAATCTATGGAGATGCGTAATGTCTGATCTTTTCACAGTATTTTGTCTTAGTTAATGACAATAGCTAGTCTGTTCAATGTAACGATATTCCTAGTAAATGATCAGTGGAGATGCATAATGTCTTATCATGTCACAATATTTTGTCGAGTTAATGAAAATAGCTAGTGTGTTCATTGTAAGGATACTCTTAGCAAATAATCTGTGGAGATGCGTAATGTCTGATCTTGTCACAATATTTTGTCTGAGTTAATGACAATAGCCAGTCTGTTCATTGTAACGATATTCTTAGAACATAATCTATGGAGATGCATAATGTCTGATCTTGTCACAATATTTTGTCTGAGTTAATTACAATAGTCAGTCTGTTCATTGTAACAATATTCTTTGTACAAAATCTATGAGGATGTGAAATGTCTGATTTTGTCACAATATTTTGTCTGAGTTAATGACAATAGCCAGTCTGTTCATTGTAACATTATTCTCAGTACATAATCTATGAAGATGTGTAATGTCTGATCTTGTCACAGTATTCTGTCTGAGTTAAAGACAATAGCCAGTCTGTTCATTGTAACGATATTCTTAGTTCATAATCTATGGAGATGCAGAATGTCTGATCTTGTCACAATATTTTGTTTGAGTTAATGACAACAGCCAGTCTGTTCATTGTAACTATATTCTTAGAACATAATCTGTAGAGATGCGTAATGTCTGATTTTGTCACAATATTTTGTCTGAGTTAATGACAATAGCCAGTCTGTTCATTGTAACGATATTCTAAGTAAATAATCTATAGAGATGCGTAATGTCTGATCTTTTCACAGTATTTTGTCTGTGTTAATGACAATAGCTAGTCTGTTCATTGTAACGATATTCCTAGTAAATGATCAGTGGAGATGCGTAATGTCTGATTTTGTCACAATATTTTGTCTGAGTTAATGACAATAGCCAGTCTGTTCATTGTAACGATATTCTTAGTAAATAATCTATAGAGATGTGTAATGTCTGATCTTGTCACAATATTTTGTCTGAGTTAATGACAATAGTAATTCTTTTCATTTTAACGATGTTCCTAGTAAATAATCAGTGGAGATGCGTAATGTCTGATCATGTCACAATATTTTGTCTGAGTTAATGAAAATAGCCAGCCTGTTCATTGTAACAATATTCTTAGTACAAAATCTATGAAGATGTGAAATGTCTGATTTTGTCACAATATTTTGTCTGAGTTAATGACAATAGCCAGGCTGTTCATTGTAACAATATTCTTAGTACAAAATCTATGAAGATGTGAAATGTCTGATTTTGTCACAATATTTTGTCTGAGTTAATGACAATAGCCAGTCTGTTCATTGTAACAATATTCTTAGTACATAATCTATGAAGATGTGTAATGTCTGATCTTGCCACAATATTTTGTCTGAGTTAATGACAATAGCCAGTCTGTTCATTGTAATGATATTCTTAGTACATAATCTATGAAGTTGTGTAAAGTCCCTTTGCATAATATATCAATTCTAATTGTCATTCCAAATATGATCTTCAGTTATCAAGTTTAGTGATCTGTAAAGAGTCCTTTGTATGAAGTATCTATTTGATTTGCTAAAAGCAAGGTCGCATGATGAATTTCACAGGAGTGAGAATAACTGAAAGCTAAGCTGCTTCGTCATATTAATTCAACGTATAAATCTCCTATATTAAAATGATAGCGTATGGGATTTATCTCAACTTATACTGAATGAATCATCTTCAAATTTCCCCCGTGTCTTTCTATGGATCCCAGGGCAAAACTCTCCCCTTTTGAAGGACATTGGTTCCCCTAAATGTCCTAATTAACATTAATTAGTTTTTAGCCCATTCATGAACAATACACAAGAGGGCGGCACCTGCAAGACCTCTGCAAATAGCTATCCATTGACATGAGGTTATATTTCTGTTCATTTCTTACACATAGTATTATTGTAACCAATTCATGGGCAAATTGATTTCTATTATATTCTGTTCTATTTTCCTCTCTCCAATCTGCGGGAAACTGACTAGTTTACATAATGATGATTCAAATTACATTAGCCAATGACACCGTCCCGATCTTCTTCAGATATTGTAATTGATGATATCATATATACAGCCACCATCAAAAGCTAAATTCAAGGAACTGAAGAAATGGTTCATCGACAACAAATTAGTTATCGACACAGACAACACCTGAAAATTAACTTGGCCCTACAAACTAAGGATATTAAAAAGTTTCATACGACGCAACATTGCTGTTTATCTGAATATATAAAACTTGGTCAAATGACTTTAAAAATTGTATCCAACACCAAGAGCACGAATTTAAAACAAATTGACATTCAAAGTTTAATTTCACTGCAGCTGACAATTTATATAGCTGGTCTTCTTTTTGATATTACCACACTTCAGTCTCCAGATGCATCCCTCCCAAGCAGTGACGTAAATCAAACCTTTCACTGCTTTATTATTCTGGTTACAACGAAACTTTAGGTCCAAATACCTTTGACAACGGTCGGTCAAATGTAATTTTCAAATGTTGCACTCAGATGTAAAATGGAACGTTGATAACAACCTTCGTAGGAGGTTGGTAGGTTTTATTATTATATAGCTCTGTTTGTACTGCTTTAATTTTTTGCTTTATATTTGCAGATTTCAATCAAATAATTAAGTCCTCCCCCTCCCACCAGTTGCTGGGCTGCTCCGACCATCCCCTCCCCCACCCCACCCTACCTGGACAATGATCCCGAACACGCTACATATATCAACTCTGAAAAAAAGAACTGAACTGAACTTAACATAACAGAACTGAACTGAACTAAACCCCCTCTCCAGTCCCCTCCTTCCCTGACAAATCAGTTTAAGAGACTTACCTTTCACCCCAGCGTCAGGGTCCAGCGACAAATTCCGGAAATATCCATGTTCATGTGTCCTCCCGGGTTTGGTAACCGGGTATATATCCATCCAGAACGTATATATGTCCATGATTTTGTCCATAATTGAAGCACAAACACTGTCAAACAACTGACTGGGCCATGATGATCCCGGGATTCTGTGCATGCGCTTCGATACAGCCAATGTCCGAGGCCCAAATAAGACTAGATATCGATCGAGAGTGTCCCAAAAGTTGATAAATCCACGCTTGAGATGTTAATCTTCGTATCAGATAAAATAATCCTGCTTGACAACGTATAATAAGTCAAGGAAACACAAAACATCTTCCAACAATTTTGCATACATTGGCGCGGACTGCCATTAGTGGAAACTGTTGCGAATGCCAAAATGGCGGGAAGACACTTGTCATAGATTAGACCAATGTTAAAATGATACTTGGGGGTCAGATACAGTTGTATCACTCGTATTAACGTCTAAAAATACACGTGTATTAACGTCTAAAAAATTTGTCGCATTTTACGTGATTCTGTAACGTTGAATCAGATGTGAACTGAATCTGTGGTCAGAGGTTTCAAGAACTAAATTAAAACATCAATGTTTACAAGGGATCCCTTCCTCTTCTCTGATTTCTTCATTCCCTTTTCCACATCTTTGATTCATCGTGTTTTTCTGACTTCTATGATCTTACCAACATCCTTGATAGGCCTGATCAAGCTTGAATCTTTCTCAGCTCCCTGGGGAGCATACACCAGTTTGCAGTGAATTTCACGTGCTCCTTAGTTAAGCATTCCACAATTGCCATCTCTGCCTATTGCCAAGTTCCCATTTGCACCGGGGTCGAGTGAAGCAGTGGTTTAAGGAGGATCTGCTCAGTTCCTCCATGCCGTGACTGGGGTTCGAACCCGCGACCATGCGTGTGGCATTCAAACGCCTTTTGCACCTAGGCCACGACATCCACTCATTAAGTTCTTCTTGTCCATGTGTGCCTGTCTGACATTTTCTTTTTCTTCCTTAGTATTTTGCTATTGTCAGGAACCACTGAAAGTCAATGAGAAAGGTAAATAGATATGTGGAACCACATTCCAACAGGGAATTCCTGAATCACATTCCACAATTCTAAATAGGAGCCGATACCTCAAAAAAAAAGTCAGGACGATAAGTTCAAAATTGGGCTCCTCTAACAACACTACAAATGTTGAAAACGTTACAAACACTTTTCATTTATAATCATTTGGTTTTTAGCTAAAAGTTACTGAGCCCTCAAATATGTGTACACAAATGTACTAAAGCAACTTAGGCTCTAAATTCCTTTAAAATGTGTAACATAATGACCCATTCATGGCTCTCTATGCAAAATATTTTTATGTTTGCCAAGTTTTGGTTTATTCATTAATTGTTTTTCTTTAGTAACTAAGATTTATGTACACTATAATAAGACTAAATGGGTATCGTGGTATATTGAGATGTACTCCATGAGTAGAAGATACATCGTTGCTCATAAATATGGAATACCTCAACATTCTCCATTGAAATTGACAACTTTAGCAACTTCTGCTGGAGCGCATAATGGTCTGATCACTGGTAACTACTTCCAATGACCGCCAAAGGGAAGAACATGCAGTCGCTTAAAACGCATGCTGCAGTGTTAAACCCAGGAAAAGTTACACGGCACGAAATATGGAAATTCAGGGGTTTTCTTAGGGTGAGGTTCATTCAACCAAAAATGTAAAATCCTTGCAAAAAATGTAGTTGAGGCTTTCAAAGAGTGATTAGAAAAGATGACTTGACCTTTACAATGTACCTTGCTTACATTTACCCTCTGAAATGTACTTTTATTTGACATTTTTTTCCCAAAAAAATATTCCATATTTATGAGCAGGAGTGTATATAATGAGTCCTGCTAATGCCACTGTTGAGTATTGATCATCTCATTGAACTTACATTCTCTTTTGAATTACAATATGGAGTATATATAAGACCAGATGGTTGCATAGTGGTATTTTGAGATGTGCTCCTACTCGTGAATATATCCTGAGTCCTCTGTACCCACTCCTGCTGACGCACTTATACTGCAAATTGGGCAATGTGTCATATTGTGGTATTCAAACAGACTGATGCAAAATGTGCTTACAGGCGTGTTTCTTTAATTAGTTCCGCCAAAAAAAAAACAATATGACGATTCGATTTAACTCTACACATTCAAATTTATATATATAGGTCTTTAAATATTGTAAATTGATTCAAAGTCTGTACACCAGTTGTTAAAAATATATATTTCCCTCTTAAATAACTGTAGCTAATCCAGTGCAACACAAACTTTTTGATTACACGACAATCGTACAAGGTCTCTGACCATTTAATGGGCAGACTGACTATTGTTATAACCTTAGTCAAAATATTGTCACAAGGACGGACATTGTGCCAAGATCAGACATTATGCATCTTTGTAGATTGTGTGTTACAAATATTATTATAATGGGCACACTGACTATTGTTATAACCTCAGTTAAAATATTGTCACAAGGACAGACATTATACGTCTTCGTCAATTTTTATTATTTCAATTTTATTCAAGCTCTTGGTGTTACAAATATTACTAGAATGAACAGTCTTATTATAGTCAGTAACTCAGAAAAAATATTGCGCCAAGATCGGACATTATGCATCTTTGTAGATTGTGTGTTACAAATATTATTAAAATGGACAAAAATTATTATTGTCATTAACTCTGACAGAATTTGGTTCGATCAGATATAAAACATCCCTATGGATTGTGTTACAATACTCTTGGAATGAACTAGACAGACCACTGGTCATTCCTTGCCAAATCACCCAGAAATAGAAAAATGCCCAGAAAAAATTGAAAAAAATCACACAGTTGTTCACTAACCAGATATATGTAAATTTGCAAAATTGTAGCACTGTGACTCAAAAACTCACCAAGATAGGAGCCCTTGAAATTTAAGGCTATTTTTAAATTGCAAAATTGCAAAAAGGTGCCGTTACTTATTTGCCAATTCAGAGAAAATGGTTAGTGACTCAACCACTTAAATTTTTTCCTGGCTTTAACAGGGTCAAATAAGTACTTCCAATTTATCAGATGAGTTTCACCTCTCAAATTGTTGCTGTGAGGTAATTTTGAAATCTGAATTTTTACAAAAACGCCTGTTATTCAAGCCTAAAAATGACCTGATTGATGGTTAACCAAAATTTTCAAACTTATTCCATAGATTTATGTATATCCTAAGGTGGTATTCACAAAGTTTCAGTTCCAGGATCGGACTCGTCTATTTTTACTATTTTATTAAAAATAATTAAATTTACGTGTAATTCAATTTTTTTTTAAATTGTGTTTCGGCCAACGTCAGAGATGTAAAACTACCCAAATAACAATACCACACATTTCATATTCTTACACTGGAGCAACCTACACCAAAATGTTTCATTTTTGGCATCAAAACTCATGTATCTGGCTTTGATGTGTTTCAGCAAGGGCTCAAAAATGGACGAAAAGTGCAAAACGTTATACTTATTTGCCAATTTAGATAAATTGATTAATGACTCAACAATGTTTATTTTCTTCTATCTTAGACAGGTCGAAAATAGGACTTCCAATTTATCAGATGAGTTTTACCTCTCAAATTGTTGCATAAAATAATTTTGAAATATATCAATTTTTTAACTTTTACGAAAGCACCAGTTATTCAAACATCAACCAAAACTTCAAACTTTTACCATAGATTTATATGTTTATGTATATCTTAGAGTGGTTCTGGGGTCGGACTCCCTCTATTTTTAATATTTAATTAAAAGTCAGAGATTTTTACAAAAATCTCACATTGGAAAACATTATAAATCTTGAAGTTAGTTTGCATGGACACATGCAAATCTATGACAATAGCCACTTGACATATGCAGTGTTCTTATGACATGCTCATTGTATCTGCATTAAATTCTGCATGCACCGAGTGAGAAAGGCAGAGGTGATCGTCAGTACAATTTATACCCAAGGGACCTTAAAAAATGTTGGATTCTCTTCCAAAGTTCCTTCCTGTTCCTTGAAATACCCGTCATCGATGTGCATACCAAGCAGTGAGGTAGTCAAATTATTGATAGCATTCTCTGCGAATTTTTGAAAACATACTCACCTTAAAATGCTATCTTTTTCTATGTGCGATTTTTGTAACAATGCCTGATTTTAAATAAAGTATTAAGAATAAAAGGAGTCTGACTCCGGAACTGAAACTTTGTGAATACCACCTTAACATATACATAAACCAATGTTTTAAATTTTGAAAATTTTGGTAACTGTCAACCAGGTCATTATGAGGTTGGAATAACAGGCTTTCTTTGTAAATATTACACCATTTTTATTTTTCAAAATTACCTCACAGCAACAATATGAGAAGTAAAACTCATCTGATAAATTGAAAGCACTTATTAGGTCCTGCTTAAGCCAGAAAAAAATTTACATGGCTGAGTCACTAACCATTTTCTCTAAATTGACAAATAAGTAACAGTACCTTTTTGCTATTTTGAATTTTCGTCCATGTTTGAGCCCCTGTAGAAACACATCTAAGCCAGAAACATGAGTTTTGATGCCAAAGATGAAGAATTTGGGTAGAGATTGGTCCAGTGTGAGAATATAAAATGTGTGGTATTGTTGTTTGGGGTGTTATACATCTCTGAAATTGGCCGAAACGCAATTTCCAAAAAAATGATTAAATTTGAGCAAAATTTAATTTTAAATAAAATATTAAAAATAGAAGGAGTATGATCCCGGAACTTAAACTTTGTGAATACCACCTCAACATATACATAAATCTATGGTGTAATTTTGAAAATTTTGGTTAACTGTCAACCAGGTCATTTTGAGGTTTGAATAACAGACTTTTTAGTAAATATTACACAATTCTTATTTTTCAAAATTACCTCACAGTAACAATTTGAGAGGTAAAACTCATCTGATAAATTGGAAGTAGCTATTCATTTGGTCCTACAGTGCCGCCTGTAAGTAAGTGAAACGAATGAAATGGTGCCATTGCATCAATGCTAAACATCCTACGTAAAACTGCTTTTGGACGCATGAATTCTCATCCAATGAGAGGAAAACATATTGGGTCATAAAGGCCGATCTGTGAGGCATATGGGATAACAATGGCAGCCAATTTTATTTGCTGTAGTCGGAGTTAGGTATGGGTCAAAGTCTTTGATAAGTAAGTGAAACGCAGGCCCAATGTTATTTAATAGGGAAGGGTGGTTCACTTACTTATCAAAGACTTTGACCCATACCTAACTCCGACTACAGCAGAGCAAAATGAGCTGCCATTGTTTTCCCACATGCCTCACATATCGGCCTTTATGACCCAATATGTTTCCCTCTCATTGGATGAGAATTCATGCCTCCACAAGCAGTTTGGTTGAGGATGTTTAGCATTGATGCAATGGCACAATCTCAAGCGTTTCACTTACTTACAGGCGGCACTGTATTAAAGCCAGAAAAATATGTACATGGTTGAGTCATTTTCTCTTAATTAACACACCTAAGCCAGAAACATGAGTTTTGATGCCAAATATGAAATATTTGGATAGAAGTTGTTCCAGTGTGATGATATAAACTGTGTGGTATTTTTATTTGGGGAGTTATACGCGCCTGAAGTTGGCCGAAAAACACAATTTCGAAAAAATTGAAAAATAGCCAAAAATGTCAAGGGCTCCTATCGCTGAGAGATTTTTTAGTCACAGACCTGCAATTTTGCAAATTTGCATATATCTCTGGTAAGTGAACAACTGATTTTTTTCAAAATTTTATCGAAGGGGTCACCTGGGGAACCCTGGCTGATTTGACATGGAATGACCCCATTGTTACTAAACCAGACACAATATGTTGACAAAATGAGCACTTATGCATCTGCATAGATTGTGCTTCATGAAGTATCTTTATAAACTAAATACAGTTATTAAGGTAGTCACAATATGGTGACAAGATTAGACAATAGGTGTTTTCACATATTGTTAACTAAAAATATCATCAGTATGAAACATACTTATATATTGTTATTAAGTCAGACAATATATTGTGTCAAGATCAGACATAATGAAAAGTATCATAATAGACTATTGTCATTAAGTCAGTCACAATATTGAGACAAGATGGACCATTTACATTTTTAATTTAAACTAAAGAATCAAATCAATCATAGCATAGTTACCTATCTCTCTTCCTTCTGATGGTAAATCATTTTTAACAATAATCATTGACATCAAATAGTGTCAAGGCTAAGTTGCAAGACAGCCCCAAAAGCTCTTGTCATAACTGGTCCCAATACTGGCAATAGATTTAATTCAGTTTATGCTTCATATTCAGACATCCATTAAAAAAAAAAAAGTACCTGCAGCAGGTATGTATAATACAAGATGTACTTACCAGCAAAAGCGCCAAGAATCACTGAAGGTACTCCTCTCCAATCAATGTGTGAAAAATTTGGAGAAAAATAACATGGCTGAATCGTTTCAAGCCTTCTGATTGGTTAAAAACGGTGGGAACTCTGATGTCAGTGGCCAGAGGGAGCCACCTGTTGGTTTTGTCTGGAATTTGACCTATATATCAACAGACAAATGTGTCACGGACAACAGACAGATCTTTGTGACAATATGAGAGTTCAGCATGATCACAAAGTCATTTTAGACCCACATAAATCGAATGTTTTGTGGCAATATCGTCACAATTACCAAATATTGTCAGAAGTCAGCATTGCACCAACAAATATTGTGACAATGTTACTCTCGTAAACACAGACAAACAGCTAGACAGACAGATAGACAGCTAGACAGCTAGACAGACAGACAGACAGACAGACAGCTAGACAGCTAGACAGACAGACAGACAGACAGACAGATAGATAGATAGATAGATAGATAGATAGATAGATAGATAGATAGATAGATAGATAGATCGATCGATCGATCTATCGCTGGATATATTACACTGCTGTGAGGCTCTTTGATTGACGACTTATTGACTATTTTCTTCCAACATTTAATCCACTGTACGGGCCATTCTCAAATTTCAGGACAAAGTGTATAGAAAAAATGTCCTGTAACGGAGGGGACACTGTGGTAACGGGATGGGATTTTGATTTAAACAACGAAAAACAAGAAAAGATTGATGTAATTCTTATTTTCAGAAGTACTGCAGCTCATATATCAATAGTTTTTTTGGTTTAAATGTCGATTTCTTGCTCATGATCTGGTAACGGAGTGGGTGGTGATGGAGTAGAATGACATTTTGCTTTTCTTTCAATACTGCTTCTGTGAATAGCTGATTAGATAAAATACTTGAAGACTATTAAAACATGTCACCATCAGCAAGGTATACATGAAATCACAATGTAAAACTATCATTGGTAAGCTTGAAATGAAGGAATGGGAGTGGACATTTTTTAAATATGTATGTAGTTTGGGTGCATCAAGAAAAGTTGGGCACCTCGCCAATCTTCTCTCCTGCGAACCTATCCTTCCTTCCTTTCCAAATTCAATTCTTTCTCTTCTTCAGCTGCTTTCCTGTTTATATTCTCTCATTCTTTATCCATCTACCATCAGATGCATTGATTAAAGAAATGTAGATCAGAAATCAAAATTTCACTTTATTTTAATTATTTGTTCATGATCAATTTTGCCGTGACTTACCTTCGAAAATGAAGAAATACATGATATTTTAAGCTTATTTCACAAAAAAACAACTGTCATGAAATTAATGTAGATTAAACATAATTGTACAAATGCATTAAAAAGCGGGTACCCTGTTAAAGCAATTTAGTCATTTACTGGTCATTATCATTAACATGGCCAAGTAAGGTTTTTAGACTATCCTAAATGCCGTTACCGACAATGACTGGTTTGGTGGCACTTCTTACTGTATGGATGAGCTTTAACGACAATCAGCATCAAGTTATAGTAGCCCCCATGCTGGGGTTATTTTCAGTTCAAAATCCGAGGGAGCTGTGAGGGAGCCATCAGGGAGCTAATTCAGGGAGCCAGGTTCACAATTTCCAGGGAGCACCTAGGGAGCTGCCAGGGAGCTAGTTCAGGGTGCTATCTTCACTTTCTCAGGGAGCTGCCAGGGAGCTGCCAGGGAGCCAAGTCCAGGGAGCCAACTTCACCTGACTGTTGTTTCAAGCATATTGCTTGCCCATTTCCACTCTAACATGCCTGAACCATAACAAAGTCATGAGGAAAGCCACAATTCTTGTTTCAAAATGATGAATACCTTTGCTTCAAAAAAAAAAAATCATAGATTGTTGGTATTCATTCCAAAGCTCTAGGCTTTTTACAGGGCTTTCAATGAAACCATTTTCTTTGATCCATCTCCAGTATTGACTCAATAACAGTGCATCGCAATAATTTTAATTACCGGAAAACATGGATTTCAGTATAATTGTCAATTCAGCTTGGGAGGCATAAATAATGAAGGTACACTACACCCGTGTGCCACATATCAATTGGATTTGTATTTTCAACCATAACAAAGTTTGGATATGGTGGGCCATCTAAAAATCTGACATTGATCATCATCCCACACCATAGTGTGGGGGCAGAAAAATCTGGAGATCCCCATCGCCAAGAAGAAATGTGCTGAAAATGCTGGAAGTGACTCAGCCCCACCCCGGGAGATTGCTATAAAGTTTTAACACAGGCACACTCCTGTGTTAGTCAATTGATACTCAGTATAAATATCATCAGTCAATTGATACTCAGTATGTTATTTCTAACAGACTGTACAGTCAGTCCAGGAGAGTGCCTGTGGTTTTAAGAAATAAAATCCCCACCCCCATCCCTGGGAGAAAAAAAGATTTAAGGAAATCCCAGAGGAAAGGAATTTCAAACTTGAAATCAACAGTTAGTCTCAAGGAATTGCCCCACAGTCCCCCCACAATACACAGAGGAAGGGAGGTGGGGGTTACAAATGATATGAACAGTATGCGCATGAACATAGATCTGCTGGAGCAAGTAGGTCGACTTACCTTTAAGTTGCAGATAAGATCCCCAGGATAAGATCAAGGTTTCCTTAGTATTTTAAATGTGTTAGTTATATGAAAATAAATTATTAAATCCTTTGTCTTGAAAAATGTTCCTCAGGGGTGCAGGGTTTCCACTTAACTGTTTTCCCGTAAATCTTGATGAAACATAAATTTAGTCACTGTTGTTCATAGAATTACACGTATATATCAATGAACCTGCTGTCACTTGTAGATGAAATGCTTTCCCAGAATAACCTAAAAATGAAGTTTTGCACATAATATTAGTTCTACATCTACCAGGTGGCACTCTGTACTGGTTGAGCTCAGTTCCTGCCATCAAGTGGCCAATTCCAGAAAGATGCAGTCTGGAAGCAGTGTGTTGTTTTGTCATTGGAATATTATTAACTCCTTTATGTGTGTGAAGGGGCATCCACCAAGGAGCCCCCATGGCCAAAAAGGACTGTTCAAAGCCCTAAGAGGGGCGTCAGTTTCATTTTAAAGTGGTGGGGCAAATAGTGGTCACACCTTCGTGGAAGATGTCGGGGAAAAATTATATTTTTTAAATTCAGAAACATGTATACCTGTGTATACTTTGGCAAAAAAGTGGTGGGGCATCTGCCCCACCAGTCCCATAAGAACTGACGCCACTGAGCCCTAATGGTAACAAGCCGATTGAGTGGACCGGGCCAGTCCACCTCCCGTCTAGGAGAAATCCAGGTCAAAGTAGTGTATTGTATGGTGTATGGGAGGGACCAACTTAGTCCCACCCGACTCGAATACCAGGACCCCTTCATCCTCCTACATGGGTCGCAGGAGATGTGTGCAAGCGCACTGTTCTGTGTTGGCTACTAAGGATAGAGTGTTACCACCCAGCGCCACGAGGAGGCCCGAGACCTGCTGGAGTAGTAAACGACATAAATTTAAATTGCCTGAAAATATGAAATTCTCAGTCAATCCCGTATGCACGGTCATGACTTCCAATGAGATGGGCCCTCATGTACTATCTCTTCGGGCAAAAAAGTAAATCTGAGTACACACTATATTTGATTCTGATCAGATATGAAAATTTGTCCAAACAACCAGTTTTAGTGGAGGGAGGTCAAGACGAATCAAATGTGTGTTGATAGATAGACAGATAAATAGATAGAGAGATCCATAAGTAGATAGATCCACAGATCTATAGACAGATTCACAGATAGAGTTGATAGGCAGCTAGATCTATAGATAATTAAATGAATACTAGGTAAATAAATAAATAAGCAGATACAAAGCATGGATACATGACACATATCCGTTGGGAAAATTTTGAGAAATTGCATTATAATGAAAATATTTTTCATGAATTTGTTGCATTTTACATGCTCATACACCAACTCAAATGTCACAATACTGTGGGAGTGTCTTTCCCTCTAAATGTCAATCTCTCTCATCATGACCAAACATGACTGCGTCAGTAAGCATATAATGCCCTTTCTGAAATTAACAGCCAGAAATCTTATGGATTATCATGAACCAGTCAAATTAAGTTTAAAGAGCACATAAGGCCCCCAGGGTTCTTTAACATGGGGTGCTTCCCAAATACATTATGTGTTGGTATAGTTCAGTGCACCCGATAGGGAGTATTTGTGACGAAGTAATTAATGCAACCAAAAAGGTTCTTCAATCCATTTTCATGCTTAAGAGTGTAGAACCAACAAGTTGGTAGAGTGAAAGTTTTCATTGAGCTCTTTGCCTCAAAAAGGTATTTTTTACCTTTTCTCAAAACTTTGGTGCACTGTACCGGGATTAAATGCATGTCAAATGTCCATCTTACTACTAAAAGTCTTAATTTAAGGACAACCTTCCCCCAAGTAAAATTTCGAACAGCTTAACTGAAGTGAAAGAGCCAACAGGCACCATCATATTTTACCAAAGTGATGAGGCCGCTCAGCTGCCCCCTTTGACACATTGATGTCACAGTTTGCAATTACCCCTTTGTCTAAGCATGGCCCCCTGGCCCAGTTGAAATACCAATTGATCAGAGGAACAGCTTGGCTAGCTATTTAGCATGGCTTGCAAAAAATCGATGCTATTCGTTTTCAGCATAATATTAGGTCATGTTGCATATTTGCAAGGATGTAATGAATTTTTGGAAACTTTAGAATTTCTTCTTTTTTCTCTAACGGACCAAGGATACTTGATCCTCTGCAGCACGTGTTGAGACCAACAACCAATGTCTTCGCAATCCGTCGGAATGAGTTTGGTAAGTTCCCTTTTTCTAGTCAAAGTTCAATATGTATCAGTAACATCCAAATGCATCAGCACATTTCCTGGTCCAACATTACTGTGGACTCTTCTTAGTTAATTAAAAGGGCTTCAGAAGCGAAAAACTAAATTTGAAACGAACAAAGTACGTTCATTATTCAATACTGACTCCTTGTGCTAAAATGTTTTTAAAAAGTCAACTTTAATTAATTCCTCCAACTCATTAAGTTTTATCTGAGCCAAGCTCTACATGTGTATATGCCCATAATTATATTATACTGTCAGGCTGATTAGACTGTGTTATGGACCTTAGAACCCCGCCCCATTGACAATGTCCAGGTCTAGAGTAGCGCGGGGCATGCAGCCCCCCTTAACTTTGAGGAGCGATTTGACCTACTTTTTGTGGTAGATTATTTGAAAACTTATGCTGTCAGGAAGGGATCACTTAACTCTACTTATAACTAGTGAAACGAATGTCTACCAATTTTAATAAAGGAGTTACAGCCCTTTTTGTAAAAAAATTAAAATGGCCTTCTTACCCCACCCATCGGGCAAGAAGCCCCCCATTATAATCCTATGGAATCTTTTTTTGCGAGCGCATTCAGCTTGAAAGTCATTTCTTGGGGTTCTTCGATCATTTTTAAGGCATTCTATTGACTTTTTCTGAATTTCAGAATTTTCCTGTTCATACATTTATTTTTTAATATTTTTTGCCCTTTTTCAATTTCAGCCAAAATTTTTTCTATTTCGATTAGTTATTCTATCAAGATTTAAGGTAAATTACACATTATTAAATGGTTCCTGAAGCAGCTTCAAGGCCTCAGTGAAGGGGGCCCCATGCCCCATACCATGTGGGTCCTCTCGCCCCAAACCCACATATTTTAATTTTACCTCTATATTTTGAGCTAAAATGCAAAAAACATTATCCAAATCATATTTATGTGATGGTCATAAAGTGAAGCAATGCAGATATCCATTATACTTTTTAAAATTTCCAAAGTTATTTCTGACAACCACTTTCAAAGAATTAATCAAAGTTACAAAAACCATGCACTTTTTTTTGTTTCTTTAATCACGAATATGGTTTGGTGCTGAATGCCTTGAAAATTTGTGACGTCACCTAAAAAGCCTCTAGCTTCAATCCTATCAATAAGAAAAAGCACCAAAAATGTAAGTTCAGAAATAACCCTGGGGGGGCTTCTCACCTAACCCGGGCTTCTTGCCGCGACCCACTCTATATGTTTCCGGAAACAGTTTGATTCTGCTCGGCGATGCAGGACAGCAGTAAAAAGGAGAGTTCCACTGTCACGGCCTATACAAAACATATTTTAGGATTACATTGCATGTCAGAATAAGTTTTCAAGCTATCCAGGAATCCAGGATCCTACACGCATATTCAGTTAGTCTGGATGTGTAAGTCAGTCCATTTACAAATGCCTTTGTCTTGGAATTATTGCCTTAATGAAGGCAATGTTACTGATAAACCATATTCATATAATCCACCGAGTGGAACATATGCAGGTTATTAGTTGACATTAAAATTACATTTTTATGATATTTTAAAGAACAGTTATATGCCAACTCATATTCTTTGCCTGCAGGATATCAGTAATATGCAAATCTTACATATAAAGTATAGACGACAGAAATGCTTCACAGATCAAATTTAGTATAAAAAAAAACACATTATAACACCATCAATGATTAGGCTTTATAATAAAACTAGTTCAAATCAGGTAAAAATTATCAAAACATGCGAGAGAGTCAATTCCACAAAGCTGCAAACATACTAATTACTATATCATACAGTCAAAAGTGTTTGTCACACTCTGTGCACATTTTTTGGCAAAAAATGCCATTAGAATATAAACGCTATGGTCATGGAATTTGAAAATACCATTTTCTCATTAATACAGGGTGTCTACAGAAAAAGAGGACAGTCACTTTTCTTTTTCAAGCTCATATAAGTTCAGAATTTTGTGATTAGTCCAACATAAAAATGCATTTGATAGTCAGCCATATTAGATATATTGCAAATATGTTCATTTGTGAATTCGATCACTACTAAAGGCAAAAGGCAAGCATGATATACAAAAATTTTTGTTTTGCTCCAAGCTGAAAATGGTCGTCCTGTTTTCCGTATTGTTGATGAGAAATTTTAAATGGTGAAAAATTTCTCTGAGAGAAGGAATGATTCATGCATGAGTAGTGGGACATTTGCAGAAGCTCCAGCTGCCGATAATTCAATTCAGGACCTAACAATTGGTCTTCAACATGGAGTCCTCTGATGACAAGAAAATCACAAAAATATCTCAAAATAGCCGTTGAACAGAGTGCCGGAATCAATGCAAACGTTTATAATACGTAACATTCTGAAAGAATTTGGGGTGCTATGGCGTCAGACAAGAAACTCTTTTGTAGGCAAAATCATCTGCCTACAAGGTGTAGCACCTGTTTATACTGCATAGAAGACTCAGGAGTGCCTCAAAACAAACCTCTTGAGCTAGGTAGAGTGCCACCCCTTGTCTCCTAAGCTGGACCCAGTGGATTATTTAGTATGGGCAACTTTGAAGGAAGAATTCAGCAAGTTATCCTAACCCTCAAAGTAAAGTTTAAGGCCTCCATCATGTCTGCATGGAGCAAACCGTTGGTGGAGTGCACCAAACACGTTTTCGCATCATTTCGGCCTCATCTGCAGAAAGTTACCACAGCAAGGGGTGCGAATAATGGGTAATTTGACTGTTCTGAATATACTGTCCATATCTAAATTATTTTTTGCTGAATAATGATGCTTGGCTCAAAATAGACTGTAAACAAATCAAATTCTGTTGACTGTCCTCTTTTTCTGTAGACACCCTGTATATATATCTCATTAAATTACCTTTACCCAATTTACCCGCTTTCTATACCCCGATTTTAGCATGAAAATCACAGTGTGATAAACCAAAATCTTAAAATCGACATTACTCAAAATTCTCCCCATAGAATTTTTTCATTTTTGTCTTAAAATGTTCTCCTGACCTTCCTCTACAATAGTGCATTTTTAGTTTTCGGGCTTCATATCGAAAATCCTGAACTTTTTTAAGGGACACTGTGGACAATGACTGCTTCTGGTTCCTCAGGTTAATACATTCCTGGAAGTTATCACTGGGAAGCTACAGTCAAATATGACATTTATAAGTGGTTTATTAGGTTTTCTGACATACAGGAATATGAAAATTTGTGTAGAATAACCCGGCTCTTTTATGTTTCAAACCTGCTTAAAACTGCCCAATCCCAATAGCCGTAACTATGAACCAGAAAAGTTGCACACAAAGTCACAGCCAGTTTTGATTTCTGATTAAAGACAAGTAAATCCTTTATGAGGCCTCTAGGTCAACTGACTAAGTGGAGCACATGGAGGTCATTCTGGCCTTCTGGATTTCTCAGTGAGCTTCTGGCATTCTGCAGCACTTTGAGCAGGAATTACAAGATGCTGTGGATGTTGCATGTGCATGTAATGATTGAAAACATTGTCAGATATTGTTAGAAACGCTTCCTTGCCAGGTGAGATCTATCATCTGCATAATGGTGGGGTGGGGAGCCTCAGAAGCTACCTTGATACCAGAATCAGCCCAGAAACAACCCCAATCCCAACCTAGTGGAATCTGTCACCAGTGGTTGGAGCATGATAGGATTTTTGTCGGACACACAAGGTCATATAAGACAAAGCAGGTTGTGCAAAATATCTTGATATACTCTTTAGAATGTCTCTGCTCGGAACTGAAGTAACAGTAATTTAACTAATTTAAAATAGGTCATAAAGGGAATTTAAAACATCTATTGCTTCAGTGGATATTTTTATTTTTCTCAGGTCTGATGAGGCACCAGGGAGGAAACTTGCGCCATGATCAGGTACCCAGCGGGTCAGAACAGAGGGCGCACCCGCCGATATGCCATCCGGGATTCCCACCCCGACCTACGCCGCATGACCCATGGAGTCATGGTCATCTGCTTGGGCTTCCTTCTCTTTTTCATTGGTGGGTGAAATTGACTTCATATAATAACCAATCACGCAATAATAAGGGTATCTTCCACAGCTTTGCAGCAAATCGGACTTAATTTCATTTCATTATAAATAAATAGTTAATTTTCTTCATCGCATGTGCTCAACATACATACATACAGGGTGGTAAAAAAACAACAACTTTACAGTTGATATTTCATTTTCCAGGCTGCCATGATTGAGTCAGTGCCTGGGTACTTATTGTGTATACAAGCCAAGTATGTTAGATCTTTGGAAAATTGGTCAATAATCCCGGAAGCCGGGAGTGCTCCTGCGTTTTTACTACTCTGGGTTGTTCATGGCCCATCAGCAATTTTGAAGCTACTGAGCTTCACAGGACAAAATAAATACAACATAAAATGAAATTGAGAAGACAGAGGCACAATTCAGCACAAACCAGAAGGTGCTTGAGCAAATTCAGACTTTACTATGGCCATTACAAGATTTTAAAACAAAGCCGTCTGAAGGTGGATGATCAGGGTGTTGAAACCACATGAAAAGTACATATTAACATCTTGAAAGAGCATCTAAAGCCCTGGATAGATAAGACCTACAGTGCCACAGATAATTTGATCTTCAAACAAGACGGGGCGTCAGCCAAACTCCCTTGGAAAGCCCAGAACTGGATCAAGGTTCGCTCTGTCAAGTTTCTCAGCGGGACAATATGGCCCCTGTTATCACAAGATCTCAATCAATGTGATTATTCTGGACGGGCAAACTTAAAGGCAGATCCCTGCAAGACACCACAGACCTTAGTTGCCCAATAAAGGCATCCATTACGTTTGTACGGGAAAAACGGACACAAAGTTACATTTTTGACACCTCTGCATCATTTAGGCCCACTGCAGAAAAGTCATCAGTTCAAAAGGACCTCCGAATGAATAAATTGTCTCTAGAAGAGTTATTCTTTGCTATACAAGTTGTTTTTGCATTGAAAAATAAGCATTTGTTACTATGAGCGTCATCCAAAAAATTATTCATAAGTGTAAAGTTTTTTTTGACCACCCTGTACGTACCTGAAATTCCTCAATAGGGATTATCAAAGTTCACATGTGGACAAAAAGATATTGCCAGTGCTTGAGAACCTAAAATGAAACTGTGGCATCCATGCAGATGGGAAATAGCCAAGACTGAGGTGATTCCATCAATGTACTTTTCTTGGTCATTTTGAGTCAGGTTAAGCCCAAATGAATGTTATAATTGTTGGATATATGTAAAATATTGTATATTGTATAAGTTCTTTTCATGTATGCCTCTTCACTGTGAATACATTTTTTGTCTGTCTGTCTGTCTGTCTGTCTGTAAGCATCAATACATTGCACTATTATTCAATGCTCACAATGTCATGTTGTGGTCATATTGAGGTCCTGTTGCCTATGGATAAGGTGCTCGACTGGTAACTGAGGCATTGAGGTTCAACTCCCAACCATGGTACGGAGGAATTTAGCAGATCCTCCATAACTTTCAGTTTCACCTAACCAAGGTGTAAATGGGTAGCTGGCTGGAGTGATTGCAATTGTAGAGTGACTTAGCAATGTGCGCACTCAAAACGGCTGCCTGGCTGTTCACCTCCTGGGAGTTGAGAAAGGCTCATGCTTGAACAGGCCTGCCAAGGGTGTAACTGTAAAGTCTGTTGAGACTGACTTCGTCTGTGTAATGGACTATAAAAAATCCTACACTTACATTTACATTTTATTTCTAGGAGTCCTCCTGACCCTTCTTGGGGTGAGCAGCATGAACAGAGCAAGGGAGCACGAGGCAAGGTCCTCATCAGCTGAACCTGTTGGCACTGACCCCATGATCATCATTGGTCCCATCTTGCTGTCAATCGGCTTCTTCATCGGGACTATCGGAGGAATGTTTTACGGGAAGTATTACAGGAGATTCCAGAGTAGCCGGAATGACCACACACATGCCTATGGCAATCAAGGCCTTCACATTGACGACCTTCATGGGGAGTCTTACAAGAGGACAGTGACTCCCAATCTCACCCCTGACACCAGCGGAGTCTTCACCGTGGAGGACAGCGCCAGGTCCAACGTGTGACCCATTACTGCCAATGTGGCCATGTGATGCTTACAATATAAACACATGGTGGTCAAAATGACAATTATAGAGTGGTAATTCTTGCCAGGTGCCTAAACCGACAACTCTTTGAGTCAAGATTACTTTTGGGTTGTCAATGTCAAATATTGGATCAGTAAGATGTGCCACTCTGGAAATCAAGGCTACCAGATGGTGATCTCATTCACTACATTTGGGAAACTTCCAGAGTCAGTGTAGTTATTTAAGTTATGATGGATCATAGGAAAGTCAAAATGATATTCCAGGAAGTCACTACCAAATGTTGCACCCATCACTACCCTAAAGTAGTCATGAACTGGTCACAGTGACAACCCAATGTTCATTGAATGTTCAGAGTGTATGATACAACCTCTAGCGTCCAAAGGGAAAACCTAGTAAGTCACATTTTGGGCCAAATTGAGTTAAGGTCAAAACAGAACTTCTGAGACATGTTTCTATATATTTATTAAGTTTAGATTTTCATGAAGTGGTCCGTTACCCCAGAATGACACTGTCAAATCCCATTAAGTCCATCTCTTAATGCAAGAACTGGAACTTTAAAATCAATTTTCTCAGAAACTCCAAAATGTGACTTACTAGGTTTTCCCTTTGGCCACTAGACCTGCTCAGGGTATTTGCTGAAAGATCACAAGAACAGTTGAAACTTGAAGACTGACTTTTCAAGTCCAGTTTTCATCTGGCAGTGATGCAAAGCAAAAGACATCAGTCCTCATTTTGCATAAGGAGCAGTCTGGACTTCGAGCTTCTCCTTCGGCAGAAGTTTCGATTTTGCTTTTCTATTTTCTTTATTTTCTAACATGTTACATTTTGTACAAACAATTTTAAAATATTAACATATACACTAAAAATTATTCACATATACACTACAAAAAACTTACATCTTTCATACAAATGTCAATATTTTTCTGATCACTTTTACAAAACCATACATGAAATAATGTATGACATCATTGCCAAACTGCTTCATGTCATTGGTAACTTTCTTTCACAAGGCTTACAAATCTACAATTATTTGATTTGATTGATTACTTTTATTTTTTAGTGACAGGTACAATTAACTTATACATACATAATCACACAAAAATATAGGTGGTACCCAACCCCTCGGGGGTTTATCTGCCACTTCAAATCACACTCAATAAACATCACCAGGTGGATATATAAGTTTACATGTAAAACATAAAAAATACAGTATTACCAGTATATAAAATGTTTCCTAAGTTCCCATGCTTTCTATATATATACAGACATATTTTCCCATTGTTTCTCAAAGAAATGAATGAATTTTTCTTCCATAGACATATCATTAAAATCAGGACACAAGAGATTTACAGAATTAAATAACTCATTCCTAATTTCTACATATGTTTTACAATTACAAATACAGTGCAGTCCATCTTCTATAGCATCACTAGTACAAATTTCACAAAGTCTCAGATTTAAATGCTTATTTTGGAAAAGTCCAGTTTCAATATGTAAAGGTAAGGCTGATATTCTCATCACAAGAGGTTACCAGTTTCCTTCCTTAAATATGCAGGATCATCTCAGCACAGTTTCCCCAAAATATGCTCTAAAGATGTGTTGGTCACATTACATTATCCAGATGAATCTCTTTTATTATGAACAAAGTTGTTTCTCAAATGCCTGATATTTACTAGTTATTTCAATTACAATTTGGACAACATCTAATGACAGATGATTAACTAACAAAACAAGAGATATGTGAATGCCCATTATATGTATACTTTTTACCATTTATGTTTTTTAAACTATCACATGTAAATAGATTTTATATAACAGTAATTGGAAAAACATTATATAGTGTATATATATGTATGGGCCTGTTGTGGGTCCAGCTTGAGTTGGGCCACCTGCTGCAAACATGCAATTTTTATCGACAAATAATAAACAAATTATAAATTAACTTTGGACTTCTTGCTGCGTTATTTATTTACTAATTAGTATTCTCCCTTATATTAAGAGTACATTTTAGTCTGTCTTAAAATAAAGTAGATCATTAAACATTATCAGATTATTAAAGTCAGTACTTTTCCCAGGATCAAAATGCAATTAGCCACGAAGGCCAATTTTCAGTTAAATACACAGATGTGTGGTTAATTTGCATGCCAATATATGCAATTTTCATTAGCCACATGGACAATGCTTTAGCCACTGTAAAATATGGCTAATGGATGGGAAAAGCACTGTTAAAGCACAATTCAGTGAGTCAAGAAAAGAAGCAGAATCAGTGCATCATTTCCAGTTTTCAATATTGACAAGTTTGATGAAATTCACAGGTTATCAATCATGGACAAACCATTTAAATCATTTCAATTGTCAATCATTGTACGCCCAATTCAGTGAATCAGTTTCAGTAACAGAACAAACAAATCATTTCAGGTTTTCACTCTTTTAACAAGTTTGATGAAATTCCCATGCTATCATGGATAGACCTTTTAAAATCATACAGATGGCCAATCATTGTAAGCCCAATTCGGTGAACCAGTTTCGCTACAGAATCATCAAATCTATTCAAGTTTTCACTCTCTTTAACAAGTTAAATGAAATTCACAGGCTATCATGGATAAACCTTGTAAAATCATACAGACGGCCAACCATTGTAAGCCCAGTTCAGTGAACCACTTTTCGTAACAGAATAAACAAATCTATTCAACTTTTCACTATTTGAACAAGTTAAATGAAATTCACAGCCTATCATGGATAGACCTTTTAAAATCATACAGACGACCAACCATTGTATTTGTAAGCCCAATTCGGTGAACCAGTTTTCGTAACAGAATAAACAAAACTATTCAAGTTTTCACTCTTTTTAAAAAGTTTGATGAAATTCACAGGCTATCATGGATAAACCTTTTAAAATCATACAGACGACCAACCATTGTAAGCCCAATTCGGTGAACCAGTTTTCATAACAGAATAAACAAATCTATTCAAGTTTTCACTCTTTTTAAAAAGTTTGATGAAATTCACAGGCTATCATGGATAAACCTTTTAAAATCATACAGACGACCAACCATTGTAAGCCCAATTCGGTGAACCAGTTTTCATAACAGAATAAACAAATCTATTCAAGTTTTCACTCTTTTTAAAAAGTTTGATGAAATTCACAGGCTATCATGGATAGACCTTTTAAAATCATACAGACGACCAACCATTGTAAGCCCAATTCGGTGAATCAGTTTTCATAACAGAATAAACAGAACTATTCAAGTTTTCACTCTTTTTCAAAAGTTCAATGAAATTCAGAGCCTATCATGGATGGATGTTCGGGGCTTTACGTCCTGTATTTATATGCACTTGGTAGGCTAGTTAGGACAGGAGGAGGACACGGCAATGAGCCGAAGGATGATTGAAACAGCCGTCCAACATGGGGCCAGGTAAAATCACACAAACGGCCAACCATTGTAAGCCCAATTCGGTGAACCAGTTTTCGTAACAGAATAAACAAATCTATTCAAGTTTTCACTCTTTTTAAAAAGTTTAATGGAATTCACAGGCTATCATGGATAGACCTTTTAAAATCATACAGACGACCAACCATTGTAAGCCCAATTCGGTGAATCAGTTTTCATAACAGAATAAACAAATCTATTCAAGTTTTCACTCTTTTTAAAAAGTTTTATGGAATTCACAGGCTATCATGGATAGACCTTTTAAAATCATACAGACGTTCAACCATTGTAAGCCCAATTCGGTGAATCAGTTTTCATAACAGAATAAACAAATCTACTCAAGTTTTCACTCTTTTTAAAAAGTTTTATGGAATTCACAGGCTATCATGGATAGACCTTTTAAAATCATACAGACGACCAACCATTGTAAGCCCAATTCGGTGAATCAGTTTTCATAACAGAATAAACAAATCTATTCAAGTTTTCACTCTTTTTAAAAAGTTTGATGAAATTCACAGCCTATCATGGATGGATGTTCGAGGCTTTATGTCCTGTATTTATATGCACTTGGTAGGCTAGTTAGGACAGGAGGAGGACACGGCAATGAGCCGAAGGATGATTGAAACAGCCGTCCAACATGGGGCCAGGTAAAATCACACAAACGGCCAACCATTGTAAGCCCAATTCGGTGAACCAGTTTTCGTAACAGAACCTTTTAAACTCATAAAGACAGCCAATCATTTTGGAACTCAAACTTTCAGTGGACCTTCATGAGCTCTGGATGATGTTCGAATGAGACGTTAAATTGGCGGGGTATACAGAGAAAGAACCCAAAGACAAGCAATATGAAAATATACAGTTCAAATTTAATTGCACAGTTTGATGGGTAGTCTTGATTGGTAAATGACAAGCATAAAAGACAAGTGATCACAATAATAATCAGTTGGTCTGTAAATCATACAAATAGCATTACAAGTCAGTTACAATATGAACTCATGTTTAAATCACTTCTATCACAATGAATGTGATTCATATTCATAAAGTGCTTAATGCGGTGTGGAGTTAAACATGATGAAAATGTTACAATTACAGCCACCCCTTGGATTACAATGTGCCATGTTTATAGTTTTAAAACAGGCTATAATGGTAGTGCGTACAACTGTGTCTTAGGACAAATCTGTTAGATGAAAAAGCATAAAATCTGAGATCACCCAGCCACCATGATGAAAATGCACTAAATGCATCTTCAGTATTTTACATGCAACCTCCACAATCCTCCTTACTAAGTGGACCATTCACTCCTCTTTTCATCATGCTGTTGTCATTCACAAGACCTAACAACAGTGTCACTTTCTCAAGTTGCGGTATGTTGACATATAAAAATTGACGCTATCAGAAGTCTTACAATAAGATCTTTTAACCATAATTTACATAACATGATTTGATTACGGTAAATATGAGACAATCTTTAAAATTTCGGTAAATTATCTAACAATGAGACCAAATACAAAATTCATCCAGAAGTTTACAGAGACACTGGACTACCTTCAAGAATTCCCGAGACTTGAATCAGTTAAAATCAATACATGACGCTAAATTGCCAATACCAGATAAGCAACAGTAAATCTGAGAGATTATTTGTGAAAGAATTTGAATAAAGAATACGAATGGGATACACTAACATACCAATCACACAGCGATAATGACAACGTCCAATGTTTCACTAACACTATTTATTAATCCAGACTGTGAATGTTATTCGATGGAACCAAAACATCACGGTGGATCCAAAGTACAAAGTGGAGCCTTTGCCTCAATAGTGAAGTCCATCTTTTGCACAGGTAGTATGTTGCTGTAAAACAGGAGTTAGGGAAAGATACGTCAGGATCAAGACAAGTCAGAGGGCAATCCCACAGGGCAATCCCACAGGGAAACCCACAGGGTAATGCCAAACATACAAATACACGGTGGTTCACAATTCTCACATGGGACATAAAAAGAACTATGAGCAAATTAATACAGTGAGTGACATTCATATCCAATCCTAAACCTACAGCTAACAATAAACAAATTAGATTTTGACAACAAATGGCATCACATTAACTACAAGACCTAAAATAGAACGGCTGAAACATAATTGGACAAACCCACTTACCTTGAAGCAACATTGAACAAAACCCCGTCCCACTGCTAACATAGGAATGAATACAAAATTGAACATGTCCAAGTGGACTCACACATCGCTACAGATTACATCAGAAGCCGGACATTGGTGTATAAGTTTTAATTCAAAAATGTGAAATGCTGGTTTTAAGCGTTGGCAATATCAATAAGCTACAATGTCCTTTTAAACAAAAAATTTTGCTTCAGCTACAATGGAATGGGGTCCTATTACATGTCTCCCAAATTCCCAAGGTGGAACCTGGCAGCATGGGGGTTCTTGCACCTATTTTTGTTGTTTAAAATAAAAATTCTATAGTAATATAAACAACAAAGTGACATTTGGTGCAAAAACCCCTGTGCTGGCAGGCATAGCCTCAAGCATTTCATATATTCATGTGATTTTTAAGACAATGACAACAATAACTTCTGGAACATTTTCCAATGTGAGACAAAGAGGGGAGGTCAAAGAGTAATCAATGTCATAATTGTATATATTCCTGCAATCTCCGTCATCAATGCGGACAAGGCTGACATTAGCAGATTAATGCATCATCACAAATTATTTTGTAGCCATTACAAGAAAGGCAATGCATAGAGCATTGCATTATTATATTAGATGGTCTAATTACTTTAGAAAGCTGAATGACTGCAATGCAAATGATGATCCAGACTAGCAACACGTGCCACCATGTGAATTAAATGAGATGAAAATGTACAATGATCTGAGTGACACTTCTAAAATATAAATAAACATAATAACGAACATCACAATGAATCAGAAGACAACATGGGGAGACACGCTCACTGCCAAACACACAATCCAGGAAATTATTACATTCAATACAAAACGCACAACTGTCAGGCATTAACCGAATTCCAATTCACAGCTTCAATCACTCTCTCAAATGAATTTGACGAACTCCGTAAGCACGACCACATAATGATCAAATTTCTTATCTTCATTCTTCATAAAACAACTTAATCAACACCTGACAAAACCATGCAGCATTTATAAATATCTTTTAAGTAATTGGCACAAATAGGCTTCCAAACCAAATAATGAGGACTTCACACTATCAATGAATTGATCAACGAATCGTATGTAACTAAATTCAAATTGGTGCTAAATCTCTAAATCGGATGATTTACGCATTACGTTGGAATAACTTTGAACAAATGCTGCTACATCACCCCACATCATCTCAGCACGTTCAGTCACATGACACCAAAGTCACATGATCAAATGGTCATCCCTTCTCAATCAAGCAGCGTTCAAAGAAAGAAGTCGATACAGGCACACTCGTCAGTTTGTCGGCACCACTCGGTTGATGATTAATAATGAATGAAATATTTTCTTAAGCATTTCTCCGTCTGTCAAAGTTGTCTGCCAAGCCAATAACTAAACCTAAAACAAAGATCAACACACATTAATTAAAATACTTTTTCCGTTTTTTAAAAAGCAACTAGAGATAATACTATTATAGGCCGTGCCAGTTATACGCATGGAATGTGGGCCATCAACTTTCAGTTACTGGATGAAATGGGCCAAATTCATACATAGACTAGCCAGCTTACCAGTCAATATTGTTAGTAAAGATAAAGATTTCTGGACCGGCAATTTCAGTGAGACTTACTAAGTGTCACTAATGTTAACAAATTTATATGATAGGATATTTATGTTAAGTTAAACATGTATTCATGACTGTTATTTATTGATCTTTAGAAAATTCACTTACAGTAAAGGAGCAAACACCTACTTATAAAACTGATATGAATTTATTGACTATTCAACAATCTTAGTATATCATTTACAACGCAACGCTCGGAGAAAACATGAATGATACTAAATTACAAACAGATAAATATCTGAGAGACCTTTTCTTATAACAGCTGGATTCAATGGGTTTGCAGCTCAGCCTTCCTTACTAGCAAACCACATTCTACTTGGATTTAAAATTTCTAAGACTAAATGCTCAAGATCTCTCACTGGGTCCTACTGATAACTAGAATTTGTGTCGCAAGCGGAACGTACGGGAGTTCGCCGCACGCAGGTAGATATCGATGTAAAAGACTCGAGAGAGTGTCGCAGCGAGACTCACGCAGATCTCGAGGAAAACAAGAAATTCTGCTGTCAATGCATGATTGGGAAAACAGTGAAATCCAACATTCCTTTAGATCTGCAGGATTTCAGCTGAAGTACAGCAATCTCGTAGATTTGTGAGACCTTAAACAAGTCCTTCAGATTCGCAGGACAAGTCGGTGGGAAACTCAGTGCCTTGTTTTGCAATATATATTGAGTTACAGACTCGAGGCAGGCAATAAAATTTATGTCATCCTAGTGCTGTGTTTCTTTCACATTTCATGGATCACAATACAGATCGTTTTTATGCCATTTATAGGTCTGAAAATAAGATAACTTCGAAATAACGTGCAAGCACTTTAACAGCTGCTTGTAGATATATAGACTTTCTATCTATCTATCTATCTATCTATCTATAAATCTATCTATCTATCTATCTATCTATCTATCCACATGTTTATCCTCCCTCCCTCCCCTCCCTTTTTTCCTTCCTACTTTCCTTTCTTTTTTCGTTCCTTCATTCATTCCTTCATCCCTTCCTTCATTCCTTCCTGCCTTCCTTCATACGATCCTTCTGTCATCCCTTCCTTCATTCTTTCTATTGAATCTGACTGCTGCTGTTGGTGCTGGTTTCATGGAGCTGCATGGTCATTTGAAATTCGCGCAAAAAAATGAACATTTTAGTTTCGTAAATAAAAATTTTAATGTCACAGAAGTTTACCAAAAGTTGATGGCAGCAAGATAAAATTATATTGTGACTGTATGCTAAGTTTCAAGGTGATAGGTGAAATAGTGCGACTTCCTATATGGTCGGAGGCTGACTGAAAATTCCTCCTGCAATACAGGCTGCAAGCAGTTGTAAAAATCCGACATTGGATTTTAAAATTGGACTCTGGATTTCTTCTACTTGAAATAAGCTTTAATTTGAGCCTATTGCCAAACCTGTAGACAAAATACAGATTTTTCCTGATAAGTTTTTGTGTTTCAAATGGCTTGAATTGGTTTAAATACTGCAAATCTGCAGGCATCTTCCAGGGAAGCTACAGTCTGTCACTCTGGTACAACACTTAGGAGTAAAGGATGCGGACCAAGTAGCTGCAGACCCAGATTAATGCAGACCAGACAGATTGAAGACAAAATAGGCCTATATTTTTTAAGCAATGGCACTCAACTAGCACTGACTAAAGCGCCGTGAATAGGCTTGCCTATTTCCGCACCGTTTTTTTGTCCACATACTTAGTATACTTGGAATGCCTGTTTATCAACTTGCTTACTAAAGTTCAGAAATTGGCTTTAATATTACTTATTTAGAAGTAATAATAATCCACTTTTTAAAAATTGTTTGGTATATATATAGTCTGAAAGTTGAATGTAGTTATGTGTGACAGAGACAACATATTCTTTTTTTTATTGGCCAATAGACCTATTTCACTGAATGTGCTGAACATTTGCCCCAAATAACTTCTAGGTAATTCCATGATTCTTAATTTGCTTTCCGCACATGGAAGATGTATGCCCATTAAACCTAAAAACACTACTTCCAAAATTTAATCTGAAAGAATTAGGAAGTTATAAAGTTACATGAAACAATACCCATGGAAAGTGCCCAGCGTTCACGTTTCTTGAGGTTGTATAATACTATGATCTCAGGGAACAACAGGAGAGTTGCAGCAATTATTAAGGTTTTGAGCTCATCCAAAGGCAGCATTAAAGCACGTAATCTGAATTGGCATGGGGACAAACAATGCTATGATTAATTTTGGACTCAGGCTTGGAAGGCTCAGCAACTGCCATAAGGGAACTTTCACTTGCGGTGCAGAGGGTTTCAAAACTAAACAATTGGACCTCACAGGAGATGAAGGACTGCATCCTCTATTTATCCTTAAATTATATGAAATACTTTATTCACACACAATTTACAATTGGTGTACTCATGTAAATAAATAAAATTAACAATAAAAACAGCAGTAAAAACAGTGATGCTACTCAGTACATAAAAAAGATAAAATGCATTGTAGTTCAGTAGCATTAAAACCCGCAATGTTAGCTTTCCCTTCAAGGGAATCTTTAACCTCAACAATTTGGCTAACAACTTGAACAGAACTGTCATACCTTGACATAAACCTATTCTTGAGCTCACTCTTGCTCATCTCTAGCACATGCGTATTATGACATTCAAGATACTTTGCAATAACACGTAAATTAGCACCAATAACAGAGTTTGCATCATTAATAAATCTCTTTGATATATATTTCACTTTGACATTAGAATTGTTTACCATAATTTTGACTAGACTGACATATCGACAATAAATTTCTTCTAAAGCACTACATGTACCATTAAGAAGAGGTAATAATTTTGTATGTGTTGTATACGGCAAGTTAAACATCCGCCTCACACACCTGTTCCACATAGTTTGAAAATAATTAACATTTTTATCCTCAAAATTCCAACATTGAGCACCATAGAAATGTGAACATTTTGTATTGAATAATTTTGTAACAACATTTCTATTACATTTGCCTAGAGTGGCTAACATATGGTTGACTCTATAAACAAGGTCACTTTTCTTCATCCTTATTTCTGTACTTTCTGACATGTCGCCATCAAGATAATTTCCTAGATGTTTAGTACTGTCAACCCAAGTAAGGGTATTTCCATTGAGTTTAACTTGACTAACATCATATTTTTTCTTACTAAATACCATACAGACTGACTTGGTTGGGTTATACTTAACACCATATTCTTCTGAGAATTCCTCACATATTTTTAACATTTCATTTAAACCTGATACAGTTGGTGATAATAAAGTTAGGTCATCAGCATAAGCAATCGCACCATAAAAGTGCTTACCTATACAACATCCAATGCCTTTACGTTCTAGTCTAGTTAACAATTCATCCAAGTACACACAAAATAATATTGGAGATATAACTCCCCCTTGCCTAATACCATTAGATGTTGAGAATAACTCAGAAACATTTCCTTTCCATCTTGTACATAATTGTTGACGTTCATAAAGATCTAACAATGCTCGAAGAACCACTGAAGGTAACCCTCTCTCAATTAACAAATTAAAAAGTTTATCGTACCTGACTCTGTCAAATGCCTTAGTGGCATCAACAAAACACGAAAATACATCAGTTGAATGATTACTATAATATCTGACAACTTCCTTCAAAACCAGTGAACACATAACTGTGCTATGTTTACTTTTAAACGCATATTGCATATCGCTTGTAGCTAACATATTGTTATATCTATTAAGGATAATAATATCAAATACCTTAGAAATTGAATTACACAGTGTTATTCCTCTATAATTACTTGCATCACAGATATTGCCTCTGGCATTTTTTGGAATAGATTCAATAGAACCCTTTAACATGTCAAATGGATGATATCCATGTGTAAGAATAGCAGTTAACAATAGAGATATTTGTTGTAAAAACTCATCACAGGCTAATAATAAATGATTTGACATAAACTGAACATCGCCATCACTTTTATTGGCTTTGATATACTTCAAAGCTGTATTCACCTCAACCATTGTTACAATTCTGTCTTTGTCCTCAAGTGGACTACACTGATTAACATACATATACACATTTTCCATATTTTCTTTACTAGATGGTACACTGTTATATAAGTCTTTATATTTACACGCAAAATGTTCCGCAATATGCTTGGAATTAACTAGGTTGTCTATACTAACATGTGTATTAATCTTCGGCTCATACCTCTTAATTTCTTTAAAGAAATCCCTATCAGCATTTTTAGCAATACAATCAGCCATTCTTTCTTTTCTGAGAATATCTTCTTTACGCTTATTCCTCCTATTGGCATACATGTACTGCCTCTTTGTATACTTTTTTAAGCATCAGCTACAACAGTAGCTGATCGCTTATTACAATCCTCCGTTTCCATGCCGGCAGGCAGTTTTTACCTATCGCCGATGATTTCTCTGTCAATCTACCAAGTATACCTACTAAACTCCTCCCGAGTTTTTATTAGCCCCTTACAACAAGACAGGGTTATATTTCAGACATACGGAGTGCCTATTTCCTCTGATTCAATACATTTTATTTCACTCCTCATCGCGCACAACCTTCTTCGTCCGCCATTTTTCCTGACTGGATGCGGACGATGTCGGGCAACTTCGGCATCTGACGAAAACACCCGAAGTATCAAATGCTTCTTTTTTGCGGTTCTCATTTGCCAATTTTAAATATTTTCTCTTTGACACATTAACTATACACCTACTACAAGCCATTTACACTACTGTTTTCGTAATTTGTCATCATTTATTGAAAAAAAAAAAAAAAGTGATCCGCCAATCAGGTCGCGTCATTTCTCTGGATTCCAATATGGCGGACGAGAGCAACAACAATTTATGTTTGCTGTCAAATTTCGGCTTGACTGATAATATATGGCCTTACACATGACTGGCAGGTATTCAAACTTATCAAATGAGGCATTTTCCCGTAACTGCCTACAAAATCCGTTTTACGAGCACTATTTTCGCGCTACTTTTCATGCACAACTTGTTAAACTACAAAGTGTCCTAATATCGCCCACGCAATAGATCGTCGATTGTTTTTCAAAGCAGCTAAGGAAGACAGCAATTAACTGTGCTTTTGATGTCAGGGTGACCAAGATGGCAATCAAACCATGTTGATTGCAATTCAATCTGTTCTGGCTTTTTTGACACCTCAGCAGGTCATTTCACCCCTTTAGTCAAGTGCTATTGACATTGTATTGTCACCTGACTTATATGAAATGTCACAGCTCAGCTGACAGTTGAAGTGCAATTGACAATAAGCCTCATTGCTTCAACTGAGTGTTATATAACTTAAAATTTAACAAATGATCAAAGATAAATAATAGGCCTATTTTACAGACTTGGTATATTTTTTTGGAAATCCATTTTCTTTGGTTTCAAAGCTCATAAATTATTTGAAAACCCAATCAATTGAGTTGAATTAGACCATAACTTATACAACTATTAGGTGTGCAGTAATGGCAGATCCCATTTTGAAAGCTCAGGTGAATATCAGTTTTTTTGATGACCATTTAGTTGTTGTTTTCCTTCTTCTTCTTCTCGTGTGTGACCACAGACACCATTTGATAAACAGAAATTACAAATATTCCATATCTCCTCTGAAGTCACTCAACTCATCATTTTGAGGGCTTTCACTTCTCCAGCCTGGGTTATTAGAAATTATGCTTAGGCCACACCAAATAAATTTTATGGATGACGGATTTTTGGGGGGAAAAAGTGGAGCGAGCGAGCGAATTTTTAATTTTAATTTTTTTCTAAATTACTTTTTGACAAGGTTTGAAATGGAAGCGAGCGAATATATTTTTTTAAATATTATTTTTTATTCGCAGAAAGCCATAGATTTTGGGCGAGCGAAAAATTAAAAAGATTTTCATATAACTTAACTCTTTCCCGCCTCAATTGCATTAATGTTGTCACACAAACAGATGAACAAAATCCAAGCTGGATGTTGTGGGATGAGATATTAACTAGACGGCCCCTTGTATCAGTGTTAGAACAGTCTGAATTACAATCAAGATTATTTAGTTGCCATCCTAACGAAATATACTTCAAAAGCCCTGGAATAATAATCTGCAACATGCTTCCAATTCGAAACAATTATGCAGGTTAGAAGCGCAAATTTTAATGCATACACATGTGAAAAATAATAGTTTAAAAGCAATGTATTTATATGGTCAAGGCAGAAACTAACAGAACTAAAAACGTTTTAAAATTGACACATGTTGTGGCTCAGTCCAGTCTGACTATGTGACTCCCTTGCCTTACACAGTAATACATCGAATGGGATTCTGGACTCATTTCCAAGGAATATCAGCCAGAATAATTTTGAGGGGCATGAATAACATAAATTTCAATTTATCGCTCACTAAAAAAAAGAAAATATGATACATAGTCATAGTCCATAAATTAATGTGATATAGGCAGGCTGACATCTCTTGAGATATATGCCATAGATATTAGATATGCAATGAAAAATAGATAGATAGATGGATAGATGGATAGATAGATAGATAGATAGATAGATAGATAGATAGATAGATAGATAGATAGATATAGGCATTATGCAATTCGGGGGTCTCTTAAAGGCTAAAGCAGTCTCTTTCAAATGGCATCACAGAACATAGAAATATAGATCTATGTAGAGATAGATACCTAGATATATATATTGGCCTATATACTAAAACATAGAAACATAGATTAACACATAGAATATACTATTATAGCTTCCCAGATAAATAAGAGAATGGATAGGTCAATAAAACAAAGAAAGAGACGCAAACTGGGAGGCCTTCACAGAATAAAAGTGCCAAATTAAATTAAGTTTTTAATGGATTTTCTTGATTTAAATGTCCTTAATTACAACAAAAACTAACCATATAGCTACTAATCAATTACAGGGACACGGGGAATTCTCTAAGCTTTCTAAAATGGGGTCTGCCATGTTTGCACATCCAATAGTTGTCAATCTGTGATTATTAATCTGAGGGATTTAATTTTTTTTTTTGCCAGACTCTTGTGATCCATGCAGGCGCAAAATTAATTTTGAAATTAATATTAATTTCAATTTCCAGATTTTAGAGGCGGCGATTCCGTCATCCATAAAATTATTTTGGTGTGGCCTTAGCAGGTTTGGTGACATTGCATAAAATTGAAGTTCCTGAGTATCCTACCACAATGGATAGTGATACTCCTATCATTTTATTTAACATATCAGATCATTCACATTTTAAGCAATGTTTATTTCTACAGCTGATGCTTTACATGCTTTGCATGGTATTTTTACATCATACAGCACACCACTTTTTGGACATCCTGCTTCTATCCATAACTTATGCCAAAAGACACAATCTTCCCTATAGGGCTTCACATCAATATTCCAGTTTGGCCTCTTACACTTCTTAGCTTTAACTCTCGGCAATACACAATCTGCTTGCAGACAACATTTAATTAAATCTCTACACCAGGAATCTAGTTGGTCCCTGTGGTCCTCACGTTTACAAGTTGCATCTTTACATTGGGAGACATCATAATTTCTCAAATTACAAATAAAATGTTTTTGTTTCATATTATATTCATAAACATCGTCATTTGTTACTTTATGCCATGCAATAGGAACATGATTATTATTAGAGACCTGATCTAACTGTACTCTATCAGTTTGACACGACAATGTTAAACATACAGGTGAATGATATGAAGGATTGAGTGGCTCTTTACATAATTGAGCTGACTCCACTTCCCCAAGCAGTGTATTGCTAACACAAAAGCGAATATAATTATTAATTTAATTACATTTATTGATTGTATTATTTTCAAAATACGTATAATGGTGTGATAAGCACGAATAAATGGTATATATATGGCTAAGAATTTCAAGCTGCGCAAGCTCTACCCAAAAAAGGGAGCATAGATTTTTGACACTTTTTTGGTTGATTCATGTAGAATGAATGGTCTGGCTTGTAGTGCGCAGTAATTTGCCTAATATTGGTGTGTAGTTCTTACAGAATAGGCATTTGAACTTCCCTGATCTGCACATAACAGTTGTCCACAAGCACTTTTTCATTCCTGCTTGTACAGCAAAAACAACACCAATTCAAGTAAATTTTGTTTTGCACTATTCTGTAGTGTATAGCTTTCAAATGCTCAAAAAACATTTCCATTACACCCAATGAATGAAGCTGTGTAGTCCGTCGACATGTTGCGTGTAACGTGGACAACTATTTTCGGTATTTTTACTATCATTAGAAAAAGGTATGAGATAGCCATCCAGCAACTTTTGAAAGATTAATGGATATAAATGTAGGAATTTTTGGAGTGGATCACGGGGGTCTATCAGGTGGCATCCCCACTCGCCCATGTCTGCACGTAACAGTTGTCAACACAGTTGTCCACAATCTACATTATATTCCATTTTATGGGAAGACAGCTTATGAAAGAAAACCAAAATGCAGAGAAAAGGGAATCAATATCAAATCAAACAGTTTGCAGTGATTTGCCTGGTCTATAGCATTAGATCCCTGGTTACACATGTCTATGTGCCACAGTTGTCCACAAGTTGTCCACAAATACAGGGAATTATGCGAGTAAATATTTAGTAAAGAACTCCTCAATTGATACTTATGCTACACCAGCAACTTTTGTTCATTTGATTACTGTATATGGTATATTTACCATGATTAGGCTCAAAATACAACAATGTTGACAATGAAAAATATTAGAAAAACATTGTCCACAAAAAATCATGATTTAGTAATGCCAGCAGAATGACATGCAACCCTCCTCAATGAAGATTCTAATTATGTTTGATTGAACCTTTCATTTAACAATCAAACCTAAAACACCTGTATCAGCATAGGCAGGTAAATGCACTTTTTGATAGTGTTGACAACTAAAAAAGAGAAGAAAACAGTTGTCTTGTAACTTTGACAATAAATGTGCTCCATAATGTTTAATTATATGCATCAGTGCTATTTTCTGAGGTCCCCTCATTCACTCCACTGCAAAGCTATTATTTCAAAGTTTTTTGACTGGCTGAAACACAGAAATTTTCCATATTGTGGACAACATGGTCTCAAATTGTGGACTATTTTTCAGGTAAAATGCTTGTCATTGACGAAGAAATGCACCAAATCCAATAATTTTTGATTATTTGGTTTTTTGTTCCAGAGCTATATATGAATATTTAAACAAATAGGATTATTAGGATATTAGGTTTTCTGTTTTAACATTTTGAAATGTTGCGTGTAACGTGGACAACTATTTATGAAAATTCAAATAATTCTATTAATATATGCAATAACAATAAAAGTAGAAATTCGCAAAATCTACCATAAAAAGTGAATAAAATTAAATTAAAATTCCCTTCATATCTCATTATGTGCTCTGGCTGGCTACTGTCGTCAGTCCACATGCTGTACGTAACATTTTGCAATTAAAAATATTGTTTAATTTCAAACAGTTGTAGTGGCAAAAATAATGATGATCCACCAAAGTGCATACACCAGCTAATAGCTATTTTTGTGTAGAACAAAGAGAGAAACTCTCCAGAATTCTGATACTAAATGCATTTTTGCCCTGAATGTGGATGTAAACTCAAAAATTTTGACTTTTATTTGTCGCCCTAAAATGTTACACGCAGCAAGTGTGTTTTGAGTAATAACTTTTTTACTGGTTGACGAATCCTTACAGTATTTATTTTGCACATTTCATTGAGTCTTTGGAGTTCATTGGCACACACAATTTCAGTGTGAATTGAAAATTGTTGCTTCCATGTTGTGTCATCTGTCCACAAGTTAGAGAGTTGTCCAATTGCACAACTTGAAATTCTTAGCCATATATATATATTAAAAGGCATTAAAAATACTCCAGCTTGGAGACACCTTAGGTAGACCAATCATAGGCAAGGGCGGGAAATCTATCAGCCAATGAAATTTTAAGAGTACTTACACCAAGCACCACTTTTCCCCTAGTGTTTACTGAGAGAACCGTCCCTGAAATTAGTCTATTAGTTCAGGTACTTCCAACAGCCAATAGGAACAGATTGAGTTTCAACCAATAGGAGAGGATCATCTTTAAATATTAATATTCAGACTAAAAGTCTAAAAGAACTGTCACACCTTGCAGCAAATATACTTTGATCAAGAAATGAAAGGGCAGTTATTCAAAAGACATGACTTTGAGTGCAATTATATTCAAATCTGGCAATCAGAAGTGGATCTTGCAATCAATTGGATTACAGAGAGTGCCATTCTTTGGCTTGGATCAAATGCAATTGAAAATACACATTCAATTGGATGGCACCTCCAGATTACAGCCTACACTTCGAATTCATGGCTTTTGAAGAGATCAATTGTCTTGACAATAAAAAAATATTTATTTTATCACAAAGATAGAATGAAACTGAATTAGTGTGATTGTACTTAATAAAGAAGAATAACAAATCCTCTTATTGTAAAAATGTGCTATTTAACATCATTTAGCATCAACAATGCACAAAAAAAGTATAGGCCTATGCATTTTCAACGAATTCTCAGCAATGAATAAATATATCTCCATAAAAAAAAGAAATAATATAGTCTATGAATTGAGGATTCTAAAGAGCCTAAAATTGTAATTTTAGCCCTAACAGAAGTGTCCAAAAAGCAATCAGAAAGACATGAGCCAATCATGAACCAGGTAGCACGAACCTAGGATCTTGACCAATCAGAATCCCTTTTACATTTACACCATGGCTGAGTCTGTGTGTAACACTGAGGGAGCAGTCAGTGAATGTAACTGAATTTATGAATGTTGATAAAACACTGGAATTTGTCCTTTTCCTCGAAATATTTACCAAATTACCACTTAACTTTGTCAGGTACAACCTTAAAGACATAACAAAATAAATTTAACATGTAAGAAACAAATTTTAAAACTTTAATTTTCCATGTCAATATGAATTACTGGCTGCTCCCGCGTGAATAAACACCCATTTGGTTGAAAACTAAAACCTTAATATTAAATAAACCAGAATCACAAGAAGCAAAAAGTCATTACCACGCCTCTTTTATGCATCATATTAGTCCCTTGAATCAAAAAAACACTTTGGAAAGTGTTCCCTTGTCTCTGACAAGCGATCCAAAAATTTCTGACAATCATACCGATCCCAGAGGGAGAGAGCTGGCTCTCTCCCAATTAACTCCCAAAAGGGTAGCCACACTAACCAAGTGCAGCCCTCTGGGGAAAGCTCTTGCCAAAAACAGATCAGGCAAAGTTATAACTGCTCATTCAACATTGCTCAATATGAGACAACATACATTTGTCATCTTTCAATTGTTAAAAGTTCAGTCAGATTGAGTATGACTTTATGATAAAACAGACATGAATAAGGTTCCTAGCTGTGATCCACATTCAGTTTTATTTATATCCCACAATAAAAACAGACCTTCAGTAAAAAAAAAAGACTTATTTCAAGTAGCACTGTTTTGTTTGAGTGGCCCTCACCAACCAATCAGTGAATCAGAGCCCCAAAATGTTGATCATCACTTCACTGCCCATTGCTTACATAACAATGTCAAATAATACATTCATGTAGTTCACAGCAATGAACCACATGGTGTTTTGCCTGGACTTTACTAGCCATTGTTGAATATTCACTAGAATGGGACTATTTACGAGAGGGGTTGGGATGAAGAGTCACGATGATGACTCACCTGATATGCTTAGATCTCTTTCAAGTTGTCTGGAAGGGGAGATTTCGGATGTTTGTTTTCAAAGTGTTGTTTGTACGTTTTTGGGTCCGGCATCTGGGCCTGGTGAGGGAAAAAGGAAATCATCAAGCATAAATTTATCATTAAAAATTCTAAAGAATTGGAAAGGTAATTGCATCCAGACGTGTGAGAGACATCTCCTGTAGCAGACGTTAGTTTGTTGAATTAAAAAATCAGGGTATATTTTTTACTTCAGTGATTAGTATGTTGAATTTTTAGCAAGGTATATGTTTCACATTAGTCTGTTGAATTTAATAAGCAAGGTTTATTTTTCACTCACACAGGAGCTACCATCCTTCTCTCAAGGACTTCTTCAGACTTATGAGCTACCTTGTTAGTAAAAAATAAAGACCTCCGTTGCTTGGTATAATCCAGGGATGTGTGTATAATTGTATACCTTGCACACAGTGCAGACAAACGTCAATGCGGCCTGGGCAGCCTTCTTCTGGTCCGGTGCAGCCTTCTTCTTGGCCTGTTCTGCCTTTTTGGCATTTTTCTGTTGTGACTGAATTTTCTGCTGTCCACGAGCCATTTTGTTACCTGGAAAGCAAGCAATGGTACGATAGTTGGCATTAGTTGCACCTTGGAACATAGGGCTGGATTAATGGGATGGGTCAAAAAACCACAACCAATTAATCTGGTACCATAACCTACCAATTCAACATTAAAGTATTGTCAATTATCCCTCGTGCGCCTAAATTTTACATTATTTTTTTCACTGAATCAGTTAAAAATTGTCAAACAATTCAGTGGCACAAGTGCAGCACAACCACACAAGGCATGAGCAGATCTCATCATACATGCCGATAATCAGTGATTTTAAATTATCTAATAGTTATTTACCATACAATATTGTGGAATGATGCTACCACTGCTATGACATAGACGGCCGTGTATCGACAGAGCCCGGCTCTTTGAATAGAAAGTAATGGCAACTTGCAGAGCCCGGCTTGGATGGATAGATGTTTGGGGCTTTACGTCCTGTATTTATGCACTTGATTGGCTAATTAGGACAGGAGGAGGACACGGCAATCGGGCGAAGGACGACTAAACAGCCGTCCAACATAGGCCCAGGTGACCCCGCAAGAGCTGGATTCGAACCCAGCGATTGGCAGACCAGCAGGCTACCACTAGACCAACCCTACCCCCTTGAGCCCGGCTTGGACAATTGACAGAATATCAGTAGGCCGGCTCTGCCACTAGACTGACTAGATAAGCCAGACTCGGAAATATGTCACTCTTGACCTGTTTATAAGATTGCCGGTCAACTAGGCGACAGACAACTAGGCTACAACACTACAAACTAGGCGACAACCGACCAGGTGACATATGTCTACTAGTTGCTAGTTGGTTGTCTACCAGTTGGTGCATGGTGACATTGGTGTGTCTACGAGTTGGCGTGTCTACGACTTGACTTGATACCAAATGAGTACTTGTACGAGCCAATGGCTGAGGTCGGGACTCGACTGAATTCCTCAACATTCAACATCTCCACACGGCAGCGACGGCACATGTTGGGACTCTACATCATTCAATATTTAGACTCTCGACTCAAGGCTTCAAGCTCAAAAATAAATGGGCGACAAGATCAAGATTACGAAGACGACCAATGTGGAGCCAGATTTCTCCCTAAAATCGCGACCGAAGAACAAAATCAAAGCTCGTCCGCTTTACAGTCACATTAAAGAAATAGTTAAATCAATTACCGCGTCAATTCGGGCACTATTATCATGTAATCGTGGTGCAATCCACAAGAACCTGCGAAACTTCCCCACACGTGAAGATGGATGTCTGAGCGAGTAATGTTAACGGCCAGTAGAAATGTATGTTGTCCATTGTTTTCAATTAATTAATGGTCTTAAAAAACGTGGCATTCCTCCACTGAAAGTCTACTTAAAGAGACAATTTCTCCAATTTTTATTTTCGTGAGTTAGAAGCACTCTCAGCATTTCTGAAAGCGGTTTCGAAAATTATAATTCTGCTGGAAGATCTCTGCACTCGTCGCAGGTGCTCGTGTTACTTGGCGAAAGTGCAAAACACCGGCCAAATTCAACAAAATTCTTGCTGTTAGAAGGGTTAATTTACTACGAAAGACAAATACGGGTGCATACTCACATGCGTCTTATGTTTGAGTTGTTATATATTGTTTGTTTGCGTCGATCTAATATAATATACGAAAGAAATGACGGCCCTGTGTCGGCACTGGGCGATATTATGATAGTTTAAGACTTCAGATGACAGAGCTTGTCAAACTATGAAAATGATGAAATGGACTGTGGGGTATAGCAACTTGATGTAAATCACTCAGCTGTGCTGCCATGTTAGCCAGAAGTGGCACCACTGCCTCTAGATATCGGCCATGTTTTCACCAAAGCCATGTCAAAAAAGTTAGAAATAGTTTTGGATTATGCCTCAGAACATATGCTAGTCTTTTGGAAAGAGAAAGGAAGATAGCAGAACGAGAGGAGAATGTGTATCAGTTTGCTGCATCAGGATCAAAGCGGCCAAATTATGTATTCGTATGGGGCAATGCAACAACTGGCGCATTGGGTAAGACATTTTGATACTGATCGAGGTGTGCTGTCAGGACCACTTGCTGAATATATGATTGCCAGTCAACTAGGTGACAGACTACCCAGTCAACTAGGTGACAGACTACGAGGTAACAACACTACTAGCTAGGCAACCACCGACTAGGCGACATGCCACTTTAAACTAGGCTACACTTTTGGCACATCAAATACGGGCAGGCCGCAGATACCATATACACTTATACAGGGCTGTATTTTTCTGGAAATGCTTCATATTAGCAATTTGATATCTAAACTGAAGTGTGACGATATTTTGCACACCCGTGACAAGAGTTTATCACACTGGGGTATGGCTAATGGACGGAAGCATTAGGCACCCGAATGACTCCATACAGCAAATTTAGTGATTTCATGTGAAAGCTTGAAGTAAATGATGCAAAAGGCCACACTATTCATTTTTGTTGATGCCTCTTAACTTGTTAAAATTTAGTTGTTTGAAAAGTCGGGTTTTAGTTTTTCTCACTCAATGACCTCAATGACATTCTGGTGCAACAATGCAACTAAGGAACAGCTAGTCCTGTACAAAAGCTGCTGAGTGAAAAGGATTAGGGTCTTGTGTGAGGTATTTTTGATAGACTGGCTCGCCAGCTTTGTACATGTTCTTCGAGGACCTGTTTCGACAGTCGTCACACTTGAGTGATTATACATAAGTGAGTCCTTTGACATCTCATTACACATAGTGCATACATTAAATTGCCCATCTGAAGCACTTCCAGAAAAACACGGTCCTGTAAACAGTTTTGCGTTTTTAATTTGGTTAAAGCTCTGAAATTAGTTGAAATCGGGACTTTGTCAAAAATGGTGTGGCGAGAACTCTTCTGAGTTTTCAAAAATCATCTAAGCTTCTAAGTATGCAAAAATGATTCATCATTGCCCCCTTGCCGACCACTTGGAAGCTTTTTCTGGTAGAAATCATACAAAATATACTGTTCCAGGATTACAACCTAATGTCCATGCGGCAAAGGTGCCCATTAGTATTTGCTGTGCAACAATATATTGACTATGTTCTGGCTGGGTCAAAATATAGGTTTCAATCGAATTGTGAACTTTTGAGTTAATTGATGTTATCTAAGATGACAAGTTTTGTAATACAAATGTGCTTTGAAAATCATTGAAACAGCAATGGGAAAATATGCACATTTTCCAGTGCGCAAAGTCGTCAAGAAGTGCAGCGAAAACACTGTTCTGCTTAAAAAGTCAAGAGGAAAAGCAATTTAATACCAAGACGATGCTTCTGTTGATTAACTGACAGGAAATGAAGCTTTTCGATGTGTACATATCCTGTAAAAATCGAAAGCCTAACGAAATGAAGTTGAATTCTGGAGTGGTCCATTTCTTTTGCCCGGGAGTGTTGATGAATTCATGGAGGTAACCTGTATGAAAACATAGATTTCGATGAAAACAACACCCTCGATGTATTCAGGAAGTGGTCCTGACTGTGTGATCTCAAATAATTGATGCCAAAATTAAAACTTATTACTGTGAATTGTGGTACTCTCGCTATGGTAGTAGCTGCTGGCATTATGATAAAATTTGTCATAATGCCATTATCACTAATTTTAGAATATTGACTTCATTCTGTGCTTCATGGTTCTTGATATAATTCTTTTAACTGATTAGTGATTTCAACAGCATGATGATGAATGTTTGTTTTTATTTATTAGGAGTACGAGACTTTCTGAAGCCACCAAAGGGGTCCAAGAAAAGGTTCAGGCAGCAGCAGATTTCCCCGTATAGACAAACCTTTTTTGACCAATATTTACTAAAGGTAGGGAACCTTACTTTGTAGTTTGTACCTCTCCTTATTTCACATTATCTACCTTTCTGTCAATATTACACTCTATACTAGTTACATTGTTCTTTCAGTCTCAGCAGCAGAGGCATGGTCTGCTTGTACATCAGGCCTATTTTCTTTTCCAATATGGAAGTTAATATGAAGACTGACCTTGAGAGAGGACTGTATTTGTAAGAGGCCACAGCTGCTTAACAACCCTGATGCACACTTTAATTGCAGGTGCAAGATGTGGCCTGTGGCTATGGTTATTCCGTATTTCTCTGCAAAGCCAAAGATGACAAGTCTCACATGATATATGGCTGTGGGGTCAACACGGATTCCCAGCTTGGCTATCAAGAGTACCCTCGCAACACTGGTATGTTTTTATTAGGGCTGCACGATTAATTGCAAATTTATATCAAGTAGGGCGATAATGTAATCTCAGCACGGGACGATACATAAATTATAAAAAATTCCCATTTTTTCAACAAACGTACAACTTGTAACGATGATTTGCTCATTTTTGGGCCAATATCTTGTTTGTGAATTCATCGCATAGTTTATCGACATTGCGGCATGTGACATAGTTATCACCCATCACATCTCAGCCTATTATTGTGCGACCCTAGTTTTTGTGTCTATTCATTTTCATCATAATGACTAATTTGATGGGATGAGAATTATATCTTAGATATTACATTGTATTACTTTATTTTAAGGTAGAATACTGGACTATGTGACGTGGCCAGCTGCCATAGAGCTGCCTTTGGTGCACCGGGATGAGGCCCAATTCACGCAGGTGTCTTGTGGAAGAGCACACACCTTCATATTAGCAGAAAAGGAGGGCTGTAAGTGTTCTGTATGTAAATGTAGAATGTTTGATAAGAATTGGATGTATATTTTCGGCATTCTTGGGCCGGCATCACCACATAGTTTCTTCACAATGCCACTTTCCATCTCAGTGGTCTGGCTAGTGCACTGGTCATGCAGATGTGTTGATGTGTTTGGAAATGTTTTTAGATATGTGAATATATAACACTTGTATCTTCATTCTTCACTAGTGGATGTCGAATTATTGTGTATGTTTGCAAAATGTCTCTAATTTAAATTTCAGTGTTCAGTTTTGGAAACAATGCGTATGGCCAGTGTGGGAGGAATATTGTGGAGGGAGAGAAAAAAAGGTGAGGAAGAAATTGGTGGTTGATCAGTGTGGCAGTTGTGAGGGCTGAAATAATTCTCTAATGCACAGTTACTCGTTTCAGTGGGAACCAGCTGGTCAACAAAATTCCATTTGAACACGGTGAAATAAAACAGGTAAGATTTCAGTCAGTGTCATTTGGAGGTGTAAACGAAACATTCAGGCAGTTATCAAATTGTAGTCTCAGAATCCAACCACTTCAGCAAAGTCTTCAGTGATAAAGTCAGACACGCCCACCAATGAACATGCTTCAAGCATGTTATGCAAATGAGGTCAATTTCACTGTTCCGTACATTACCATAAGGTTAAGGTTTAGAGGTGCCATTCTTCCATAATTAGATAGATCTCTCTGAGACCTTTAAAATGATATGCCATCCGTCTCTGAGAAATGAATAGTTTCTTCGCAAATCGCCGGTAAAATTTTTAAGTGACGAAAAATACTGCATGCTGATTGGCTGTAAGCTCTGACGCAAAATCTTTTGATAATGTGCTACGAAAGAGGGATTCGTCTAGGGTAGATTTCTGGGTGAAATTGAATCCAACCCAAAAGACTGCGAAAAAGCAAAATTTGAATATTAGAAATTTATGTTGAAAAAATACATGCATAGTTTTTAGAAGCATGGGTGTAGATATGGAATGCTGTTATTGTCAAATAGTAGACATTTAATTTTCATCTATGTGCAAGAAAATTATTTCAAATGGATTGTTTTCTCTTGAGACTAATAAGAAAAGCAGTTGTCTAACTTCTCTTGCCTTTGGCCGATGTGGTCCTCTCCTTGCAGATTGAATGTGGACAGGACCACACGCTCATCCTGACGACTGCTGGGGAGGTCTACAGCTGTGGACTGAGTTCTGATGGTCAGACTGGTTGGTATTTACTCCAGAATGTAACTTTCATCCTGCCCATAGACCTCATAAAAAAATGCACAAATAAATGGGAATTACATTATAGATTTCACAGGCTTTGTGCCACCATTTGACTTACAATTATGAGCTGTAATTTTGCATGTGATTGTTTCACTTTGTGGTATCCGTTTTGAGTTTCAAATCTGGGATTGTTTCAGGCCTTGGCCATTACGAGAATGTGGAACAATTCACCAAAGTCAGAGGAGACATAGAGGGAGAGAAAATTGTGAACATTTCAAGTAGGGTGGATTGCGCCCTGGCTGTGTCAGGTATGGAAGGGCCAATATTTCCTCAGGCTCTGATTTCATGAATTGAAGTCCCTTTACGTAGTAAAATCTGAAACCTAGTCTGTTGAGAAGACTTATATAATATTTATAACTGGTGCCTCTCGAGCGGATCTGCCAGAGCCCAGAGGCAGATGTGATGATGAGACTGAGTCCAGTATGAGCTCATCTTTTGGCTATTTATGACATGCCTTTTATGGCCAATGAGATGGATATAATATTCTACCTCACAATTCACAGATAAGTTCACGTTCTGACCTCATGGCATATTGATAGAGCATCAATGCAAGATCTGTTAATTAGACAATGTTGATAAATTAATTATATAATATTCATGAATTGATTTGATATTATTAATAAATTAAGTAATCTGCAGGTTTTATAAGTTATATTACTTTACTTGTGACCAAAAATACTGTACTAAAAAATGTAGATTAATTAATAGGTCTCTTAGTTATGATTAAATAATTTAGAGGTGCAAAGTAAGATGTACCAATGACAGTCAAATGAAGTAACTGTTATGTGATGTTCTTTTTAGAGAGTGGTGATCTGTTTGGCTGGGGCAATTCGGAGTATGACCAGTTGTCAGTTGTGTCCAAGGAGAGCACCCAGGTGAATGTCAGTCGCCACTTGCCCTTCAAGAACATCGGTAGAGTCAGGAAAGCAGCAGCCGCGGGATCCATGTGTGCACTCATTAATGGTAAGACTGTTGGTTGCAAGGTGATCAACTGATTGCTCACCATTTAATGCAAACATGTACATGTATACAAGTAAAAGATGCTGGACTCTTGGAGAAATGTCAACTTTGTAATTACTTTTTGTAGCCTGATTGAATGGTATACACTGTAACACTTGACTTCTTTTATACACTTGATTTAGTGTTACAAGTTTCTTTTATGTTGCACACACAACATAAACTGTGTGTCATTTGCCATTCATTCAAGTATGGATAATTTAGTTATCTTTTGTTAAACTCAAAGAACTGTTTATTATTCAAATCTCACTTTAATGTAAAATAAATGTTTTTCATTATAAATAATCATAGAAAAACTTTCTTTGATTTTCCAGAGACTGGCAGCGTCTATGTGTGGGGCTTTGGCTTGCTTGGCAAGGGGCCGAAGCTTCATCAGAGTGCAGAACCATCCCCAATTCCCATGACCTTATTTGGCCAAAATGAGTTCCGAGAAAACGTTAAAGTTGTTGACATATTTTGTGGAATCACTCATTTTTCTGCTTTGACTGGTATGTATAATAAGAATGGCTAGAAATAAAGATAGGGCAGTTTTGTTTCAGTTATTGTTGTGCGTCTGAGATCTACAATTATATGTTATGTTTAATTACACTATTTATTATATATTTGAACATTTTTGATTGGTTTATACTATATTACAGCCTGTAAACTTGATATATATATGCAAACAGATCGAGTGGACTGTTGCTATGTGAAAACGGAACTTTGTGAATCATCATATCAAATTGTTATGATCATACCCAATACTTTCAATTAATTTGATTTAAGGAGACTAATCCCACTTGTTGGTGACAGGCAAAAAAAAAGGTTTATGTACAGATCTGACTGTTACTCTAAAATCAGTTATGACAAATCAAAGGGCCTTCCCTTGATCAAGACTAATCAAACGGCCTAAGATGACACTTCATTGGCTATTAGGACTAGCAGAGTACCAAGATCTGTGTAAAGCAATACTCTTGTTTTTCTTAATTATCAAGTTTACAGGCTGTAAAAGGGTGAGAAATGTGAAATTTGCAGTTTTCTGCAAATCGGGTTTGTAAGGCCTGCTGGTCCTTAATCATTGTTACTAAATTAATTTTTCAATTCTGCTTCAGGTGACGGGTTTCTGTACAACTGGGGTAAGAATCGAATGGGCTGCCTGGGACTGGGACATAAGGATGACCAGGCTTTTCCTTTCCAGGTAATTTTCTAACATGCATCTTTTGTGTGCATTTTTGACAGAAGAAGTTTTACCTTGCCTTAAAAAGTCGTACAATTCTTCAGACCTCTGCCCATTATAATGGTTCAGACATCTGTAGAATAATTATTAATTTTTCTCGTATGACATATTATGGTATTTCCTTCTTTTTGTGTATTTGTCATAAAAAGTATAACTTTTTACCCTGCCTCTAAAATTCTTAAAATTATTCAATGGTTCTTGTGAGATCCAACTAACCACATATTTCAACAGTTTTTTAACAGTGGTAAACCTTTCATTAGTTTGTTTTTTTATTTTAAGTACACTTTTAATTGGTATTGATCTCTGATTTTGCTCCAGGTTTCCCTGGGGGTGGAAGTCATCAAGTGTGCTTCTGGCGTTGACCACCAGGTGGTGTTATCAAAGTCAATAGTCTGAGATTAAAATATATTTGAATTTACTGTGACAATTCTTGCAGTGCAGCTCTGTTATTTGAAGTACTAAGTGCTTCATTATTTTTATTGATTGAGACAAATTATATATTATGTAAAAATGAATATGTTGTCATGTTGTTCCTAATTTGTATTAAAGTGCTAACTCATAAGCATAGCATGTGAATTTCATCAAAGGAGTCAACTTAATCCTCTTTTGAAAATGTCAAGAGCAAAGGCGTGTGACTTTCATTCAATGATTTGCTGGAATTAATCACAAGTGGGATGTGAGGAAGGAAAAGTTTGAAGGTTTGGGTTGTTGGTTCAGCTTCGGTTTTCTGCCAGTCTGACAAGTTAGTTCATGAAGAGAGGTTCTATGCAATGTATGGCCACCAGGTGCTGTTTTAGGCTGTGACTTTTTTTGGTTTGATGTGCATGGTTGTGGAATCAACGAGAAAATATCAACTGTGGCAAGCAAAAAATTTAAAAATAAGTTCACGTTCATTGGTTGTTCACACATGGTATCACACTGGCTTACATACCAAATTAGGCCTAGGCCGAGTTACCGGAGGTTCTGGCTTGGCCATCTTCGATGTCTTGGAAACTCATAATTTATGATTGAGGAACCTTTGAAATGTCAGATTTCCTTGAATTTCTGACAGACTAATTATATTAGACTTAAAAATACATGTAGTTTCTAATAGTCATTTTGAGACCTATTCAGCTTTAAATAATGCTAGGTGTTCACTTATTGTGTTATTCCACATATCTAAAAACTTGTGATTTTTATCTGTGACAGAAAAGTTTGGTTCTGGGTTAGTGGCAAGGTAATATTTGGCTTTCGTGAGTTTGCTCACTATTTGTTCTGGTCAGTTGCAACACTTTGCGGCTCAAGTTATAAGATAAGCCAAGGTACAAAACAAGTGAAAGAAATAAAATAAGTTTGTTTCAAGTTTTATTTCAAGTTCTAACAAGTGTCTATAACAATGTCATATAAATATATGAATCAAGTCTTTTGCAAGTTGGGAATGATGAATGAGGATGCAAATTTACAGGAGTTGCCATGAAATGATAATTAACCCTTGTATATTAAATGCAAGGTCGTCATATATGTAAATGGTGGCCAATGACCATTAAATAAATTAATATACAAATATAATTCATACAAATATAATTGATGTCTTATGATATCAACAGCCTATACTTCATGAACAAAGGTAAATCTGAGGCACTGATTCATGTGACAGTAAAACATTGAGATATCACAGATCAATGCAAAGTCATTACAATGGAAGCATATTTATAATACAGTATGATGATATGTTGTGGAAAATTATATTTTAATTGTGCAGGTACTAATGTTTTGCTCACATAGTCCTCCTTGATATGCTTCAAACATATCTAGAGCTGCAACGCAATATTTAGCGAAGAAAAAAAACATAATAGTATAGTATAAACAAGATTTAGTGTGGAAATAAACTGATTGAGCAAATATTTTGTCTCTAGCGCAATAAATGCTTGCATAATTTACCCCCTCAGCTAAGGCTCCCAGATTGTCTTAATTGTATGATTTGCATCACTGGGCACCTGAGCTGGGTTTAGATCTTTGAAAGACAAGTTTGTTGAATCCCATTATTATTAAACAAGGCACTAATTGTAGAAGGTCCAGGGGTGGGTGGATCTCCCCTGTTGCCTGCTTGCTTTGCTGCTTGATGCTTTGTTTGCATGTAATCAGCAGCAGCTCAGATCACCCCAGCCCCCCCCCCCCTCCCCTGGATAGGCCTAGGCGGCAACAGGCAGCAGGAGCAACCCTGGATCAGGGATGTCTGTCAATGACGACAGAGGGCAGCAGCTGCAAGGGTGCAAATCACCAGTTTGTGGACAATGAAGAAATGTGAACCTTGATTTGAGGCCCTTAGTTAAATGGACTTGGTTTTTACCCAGGGCCAGAAATGCATAAATTAATAAAATTCCGAGGTAGCTAAGCTAATTGCAAACTGCTCTCACTGGAAAAATGTGTGCTAATGCAGAATCTAGGACCTGACTGATTGAAAATATGACCAAACAAGCTGATTTGATAATTATAAAAGTTGCAAAGCAGATGTAATAGGCAGCTGCCTGGCAGCAAACACATGATGGAAAAACTTCAATCTGAGCAGACTGCGGATTTTGCAAGTGTCAATTTGTCGGTGCTTGTACCTTGTACAATGACAAGTGTTGCCCTTTTCGACTGTCTGCTCCATGTCAGCTCATGTCGACGTCTGCTTCTGTTGGTTTTCACTTCTTCTCGACTTGTTGGTGGAATGTATTTCTCCAGCACTTCCAAAAGATCCGGTGGCCAGCTGCTCTGAAATATATTTAAAGACCTTTCACAATTCTACTCATTTCATTAGGTAATATAAGGAGTGGGTGCACAGTTGTGATAAATCAGTCAGCTGCTGTGTCAGCGTACACTGGCTGAGCAGCAGACTGTCAAGTTGGACCACCTCCTCCAGCATGCATTTGCACAGACTGTAGGACCAGTGCTATGTCTTCATTATAATGTCATGTCGTCTAATGTTTATTTTATTCATAATTGAACCATTTGTCACGATTATACGCATTATTCGCGAATGGTAAATTGTGTTAAAAGTGCATTCCAGTAGAAACCATCACAATTAAATGATGAATTGTGCTGGCATTCAACTGCAGGCCAACCACAAATCCAGCAAAAGTGATAGATGATGCTGACCTCCCCTTTGACAACTTGTGAGAGGTGCCACAATATGCACAATACATCAACAGGATGCGATTCCAGGAAACTGTTGGCCCAGAGAGGTCTGTCTTTTTTACTCCGAAACTGCTAACAGGCCCAGTTGGTCGACATTGTTTGTTACATGACCCTCTTCTTCCCTCTACATTTTTTTGTTGTGGATTCGAGGAACTATCCTTGCTCCCGTCGACTTGTTCAGAGAAACAGAATTCATAGGAAATGAGAACATCCTATAGCTCTGCTGTGAATAGACCTATTTCACTGAATGGCCTGAACATGGACCCCAAATAACTTCTTTGCAATTCAACATTTCTTAATTTGCTTTTCACACACAGGAGATGTATACACTCTTAATCCAAAAACATAACTTTCAAAATTTAAACTGAAATTAGGATCAAGTTATGAAGCCTTGAAGTTAAATTAAAATGCACTAAAAAAAACTCCAGCTTGGAGTCACCTTGGCTGGACCAATCAGAGGCAAGGGCGGGAAAGCTCTTAGCCAATGGGATTTAAGTATTCACCACTTTTCCCCTGGTGTTAACTGGGAGAACCATCCTTGAAATTGGTCTATTGAGCCAAGTATGCAGGTTGCCATGCAAAATATGTCTGTTGCATCCATGACACAGTCCAGAAGTGTGGAATTAGTTGTCTTTATCCAGACCTAGTTTGATAGGGACTAAAACTGTCATATCAGAGGGCTGCACTCTGTGTCATAGTAAATTACAAGCTACAGACTATTAAGAATGAATGAGCTGCGATTAAAAAGGTCAAAATTATTTAAAAGCCCACTGAACATATATATTCATGTTTTCCTGTTCTCGACAAAAAGTGAAAAACACTAATAATGACGATCCAAACCCTAGCAAATAGTTGTGATGACCTTTGAAAGGTCTTCACGAGACAGCAATATACCAAGTACATGATATATCCACATGACACTGTGCTCTGGGCCTGGTCTTAGCTAGGGGAATTTTGCCTCGGTTTCGCACAAATAGGATGTGATTTAATTCACTGGGAAACTTCTCTGAAGTGTGTTCCCCATATACCCACTGGCCAATCCACTCGAGTGGGGAATACCTCAGCTCAGTGTTTCATATTGAACTTCCCTTGGCCCCTTGCTACCTCATTTCAAGGTTTGTTCGTTTCAATGCGTATGCAATATATACTTATGTAGTCGAAAGTTTGGAAAAATGCCGTTATTATTAAAGTCCATCTAATACTCTCCTTCCTATCTATCTATCTATCTATCTATCTATCTATCTATCTATCGATCTATCTATCTATCTATCTATCTATCTATCTATCTATCTATCTATCTCATTTATTTCCTACCTATTAACATCACCCTACGTTAATCCGGGCCACCTTTTTTTTTGCCTAGTAGCATTCAGTGCTTGCCAGAACCATGCAGAGGTGGCCCAGGCCAGGTGAAGCAGCGTGCCCTCTCTGCCCTCGCCCGGTGCTGCATTTGCCCGCGGATGATTCTGATAAATTTATTCCCTTGCGGATGGTCTTCTTTTTTTTGGAAACTGGTTTTGCTGACCAAATGGTATATCTATTATTACGAGATGATGTTAACAATAGATTAAAATTCATTAATTCAAATAGCATGGACAGGTGGATGCCATATATATTGAGCCAACTAAGTTTGTTAGTTTGTCATAAAATCTATGCAGGCAAGACGTGTGAAGGTACGAGTCAGTTTCATGTTAATTGGTTTTTGTCTAAATGTAATAATGGTCATTTTCAAAAAAAGATATCAGCTGATAATTCAAGGACGGCCCTTTTTGTAAAATCACCGTGGCCGGAGGTGGAACGTTGGACCTTGAGTTAAGAGCTTTTGTGTTTCCGATTCGAGGTTATTGAGTGAAATGGCCGAGTGTCATGGTTGCCACCATGCACTCGTGTAACATGAAACTGATGCAACTCACATGTTTGTTTTGTCCGCATGGTTATTTTGTTTCGGTAGTAATTTTATCAATAGATTGGCAACTTTATTGATAGAGCTTGGGCAATAAAAAGTGATCTGTGGTGGCACTCACAGTGGCGAATTCATTATCAATGCATGGACAATAAATGTCAATAGGCCTAATTGAGTAATTAGCAGGCTTTATAATATGCTTCTTCATTGGGCGGTGTGGAACAAATTTTAAAACCATCTGCAACAGTAACCTCTCCAGTTACAAGTGTCACCATTCATATACCTCCGTATCAAATGTGTGCTCCAGCAGCTCCACCCTTGCTTACGTAAGACACAGCATGCCTCAGCTTGTCTGGCGCCTCTCCGTGCAACAGCTGCTGAGATTCTTTCTTTGTCAGGCCCAGGGTGGTTCGCTTCACAACTGCATGTCCTGGCTACTTACAATTGCACACAAGCACAGATCTTTGATAAAAGTTGTGTTTAAAGGAAAATAAGTAGCTAGGCCTACAATACAAAACACGATATTGACAATAGTTGTGATTGGGAAGAGGCTTGTTGACTTATCTGCTTAAAAAGTGAATTTTGATGTTTTGAGCCTTTGTTCATCTGTACAAGCTATTACAAAAGTGCAGCAATCCTATTAAAATGTTGAAATAATAGTTCCAAGGAGTTGGCCCCCATTGAAGTAAGAAGGCAAACAACTTTCATTTAATCTATCAATACTTCAACAACTGTTTGTGTATTGTATTGTGTATTGTGATGTGTATTGGTATTGTGTATGCACTGTACTGGTTGTATTGTGCTCTACTTGTCCATGCAAGTTAATGGCAATTGGCCTCCCAACTGTTGTGTGTTATTCCTGGGGATATTCACACAATAGGCTATCATAATAGCTGCTCGAGATGATTAAGTAAGTTCTTTGTTGCACCCACACTTTGAACTAGTGCTCTGTACCGAGTGAACTTCACCCCCTGAGTTCAAAGTGAGTCCTGTGCACAACCATTGACAATGGGCCTGTGGCCTGCTCAAGAAAGAAGCAAGGGCCATTCTTAGGTGCATTCCACACAATGGACATTGCATAATTCCGCATGCATATCGCCCACAAGCATCCAAATCGATGCAATTGATAATTAAAGCACCAAATTGATTCCTTATCAATGAGTTGCTGAAGATGAGTTTCTTTGAAGATATAACGCAATGCATGTAAAAGTAAAATCGATATGCATTCACTCACTGCATTGTCCTGGAACAGCCAGGCAGCCAATGTGCCATATCAAACAGGTTCACAAGCTGACACGTCCATGTACTAATTTATTAACCCCTAATTGCATGACATTCCCTTTGATTGATCAGTTATGCATTTCCCCGCAATACACAGTCATGATGTTTATTCTGTTGTTTCTTATGTCTTGGTCTGACAAAGTGCAAATTGTGTATACAATGTCATATGAGGTCTGTCAAATTTGCAAATAGAATAATCAGGCAAATTACCAATTTTGTGATAGCACAGATAAGAAAATATCTTTTAAGCCTGAAAAGACATTTTAAGAAATAAAGGTCTCACCTGGGATTTCTGGCCCGTCTAGACACCCTGCATGGTTGGCTGGCCTTGTTCTTAGCTGCCCTTTCCTTCTGCCCTTGCTGTCAACTTGTTCCAGGTATTTCCAATGCGATTTCTCCACCTGCTGCCAAGTGCTGTCATCCGCTGCATGAGTTGTGAAGGAGTCCAGTTGATTGTTAGTCCGTGGTTGCACAATGATTGTTGTCAGAATTGCTGCAGTCAACTTAATTTGTGCAGTGTTTCTTATTGATTGAGTCCAGTGCTTCAGCTGGACCCGGCTGACCACCCTGACTTGGCCTATTTTTAAGAACAACCCGGCTAAGGTTGTAAAGTGAGAAGTCAGAGCAGAAAACCAGGCCCAGCCGACAGGCTTTTTTGTCACTTGCTGTCTGATCACATTGTGCAGGCAATCTGGCAAATCCCTGGCTGAACCCTCCTATTTATTAGCTCCCACACGTGGCTAATTAGCATACGGACCCTCATTGGTCCATGTCGCCGAAGTTGGGCAGGTTCATTTACATATGAATGTGATTGGCCCTGCGCAGCTGAGTCATTGCCATATTTGTGAAAACAACGTGGTTGTGGAATCCCACCTGGACAGAAAGAGGGGATTCCCCAAACAGAGAGAGAGAGAGACCACGTGGAGAGAGTGTCAGATCAACTACACGTCAGTGCAACGTTCGATCTATTTCATCAGACACTGCAATGATCCCTTCCAGCTCAGTCTACCAGCTTCTATCTGAACTTCCTTGTTTGGCAAATTAATTTACTGCATGCCACATATCAAATTATGCATATGTCAAATTAATTAAGCCTTGACTACCTGGTCAAGGTGCTTTTGTATTTATTTAAAAAAAAAACACTTGTTGGGTATTTTGCACCATGCCAAGACAACTTGCTGCATGGGAGTATGGTATTTTGCAGCTATTTAATGCTATTGCATAACACCTTTCACTCAGAATTAATATATTTAAATTACCCTGCAACAATAATGCAACAGGCTATATCAAGGGAATTCACTTTTAGGGTGCTAAGGAAACTGCAGGTACGGTATAGGCTAATATTTTTATAATTTCATGATATGCTTATAGGGTATTGGAATTTGGAATTACAAAGGGCTATTTTTGCTTTATGACTTTCTATAATAACAACCAGCCAGCCCTTCCTCCTTCCTTTCCAGTAACTTCTCCAAGCTGGTGTTCTGTTGTAATCTCGCAGGTTGTTTCACAATAGGAGGCAATTCCTCAGCCATGGGCACTGGGCTTTTCGTGTCATGTGCTTTTTGATCAGACGACCTATATCCCAGACACAAAATGACTTGGATTTCCCAGGTGTTGTGACATCTTTGAAGCCAAAGGTTTATTTTCCTTTTAACAAAACATACAGGAAGGACCCGGAAAAGCTGTACACGTATACAAATTCTTGCAAGTGACAAAGTTTGATTATTGATTTTCTGTAACTCTGTGTGACTATCAATCGTTGAAATGTTTTTGTTTTCCTTCAGATAAGATATGGTTGTTGCACTGTAGCTCAATGTGTGCACATTTTGCAAAAACCAAGTCTTGAAGGCCACATGCACAATCTGGAATAAGGGAATTTGTGACGTGCTGTTTTTCTCTTTTGGATAGAAACAACCTATGCAAGAAAGCTTGGTTCATTATTCAGATGTATTTAATTTTTATTCAGATGTTATTATGGTTGAAAAGGGATGTGTGAAGCTGTGTCATAGCACATGTGGTGAAGGTGATCAGTACTTGTTCCAAGTAAATTGCTGCTGGACGACAAGTGTTATTCTGTTATTTTCTTTGTTAAACACATTTAGGAACCCCTAAAGCAATGTGTTTGTAGGTGCACCCAAACATGCACTAACTGTGGGTCCATTTGACCAGAGGGCCAGTCCTTCCTGCATCCCCTGCACAGTCACTTGCATGGTGTGTCATCTGCTTTGTGTTCTCATTTTGACATTTGTCATATGTCCACCTGGCTTCCTTGCCCATGCAGTTCCCTTTCCTGCTGGCCCACCCTGTACCTGGTGACCCCTATGATTCCTTCTTCCCACCTGACACTGCCCCTTCCCCCATGTGTGCAACTGGCTTGAGTCAGGGCCCCAGTCCAGCACAGAAACCTCTGACTAATGTCCACCCAGTGAGTCCAGTTGGTCATGACTAAATTTAGTGGCCTGCCAAATCCACACCTTCAAACAGCTCATGACTACACTCAATGCATTTGTACCCATGTACAGGTGTAGGCGGAGGTATCTTATTAGTTACATGACTGCTTAATAAGCGTATTAGTAATAAGATAAATGTTTAGGTATTCCCTTTTGTTTGTGCATTTCATTATTTGCATATTATTATGCTGATTGATTACCTTCTCTTCTTGACATAATAATGTGGAGGGCCTTTTTGAAAAGTAACTGGAAGTAATTTGAAAAGAGCTGAAAAGTTACCTGAAAGTCCTGGAGAGTGACTTAAAAGTATCTTGTAACTGCATTTGTCTTATTTGAGTTGTGATCAAATTACTAATTCCATGAGATGTTGATTGTGCAGAAGAACTATAATTGGAGTGGGGGGCATAGTTCCAGGTATAGCAGCCGTTCTCCTGAAGGTCGGTTTGTCTCCATGTCAGATGTGCTGGTATTTCCCTGCCTCCCTCACTCTCTTCTTGGAAGTGGCATTCTTAGTGAGAATATTGGCCATTTGCAGAACTTGACGATTGAACAGTAGTCCTGGCCCTGGCTTGTGTGCCATGGAATCTCATGGAGCATCAAAGTCACAAAGGGCTTCCATGTTCAGAGTGACATCAGCTCAGGCCAATTCAGCTTTTTGTACTCACACTATATATTAAGCTCTCTTTTTCCTGGATCTTGAAAAGTTAAATTGGAAAAGTATTTTATCCAGTTTAAAAACAAAGAGACAAATATGTGAAATGAAAAGAAGAAGAAATCAATCAAATGCAATTGGTTAATAAGGGGCTCACCTTGCTCTCATAGAACTGATTGTTAATTTCTCAAAAGAATAAGTAGTTACCTATATTACTTGTTCTGATAGCTTACATTTTTGTAAGGAGACTCTTATAGATCAAGAGAACTACAATTTTCACACTGGATCTGTACGTTTTAAGCATATTGGCCCAATTGACTGACCAGTGCTTGTATTAGTCATTATTACTCACACTGGTCAGTCACTCTATTGAAACGCACAAGTGTAACGATGATGCATTCATGAAATGAGGATGGCCGAGTGACACTATAGCCCCAGGAAGTCAGCTGATCACTGATTTGCATCATTATGTTGTATCACAATGTTTGGTGTTTACAAACTGTACAGTCATGAAGAGTGGACTGGTAATTCATATGACTAATATCTTTAATACCAGTCATCGATATTCAATGACTGCAATCCCATTTATTGGTCGCCTTAAATGGGGTCATCACCCTGACAGATACTTACACATAGAAGTCATAGATAGATAGATGAATAAATCGATTGGTTGATTTATCAATTGATTGACACGCTATGTCGATATCTGGATATCCTAGAGGCTAGTAGGCCTATACCTGGACCTGTGGACACTTCGGTTCCAGCTCTGACAGACCTTGAATATGGTCGTCCCTATGGGGGGGGGGCGGGGGCAGGGTACCCTCCAGTGGCGGATACAGGGGGGGGCCTAGGGGGCCTGGGCCCCCTAGACCACAAAGATTCATAGTAGCACTGAAAAATTGCGATAACGCGGGCCCGCGAATGCCGAAACATGTCCGCCCCCCCTAGACTATCATGTCTGGATCCGCCACTGGCCCTCCATACTAACTGTATATTTTAGCCAGAGCTGGGGGGGCACAGGTTCAATATGGGGGGGGCACGTGCCCCCCTGTGCCCAGAGGATCGCACGCCCCCCCCCAGGTGCCCCCCCCCTGCTCGAGACCTCCCAGTTACGCCACTGAATATGGACCTATTTTAGTCAGTGTTCTCTTGTGGCCTAATGGTTAAGCTCACTTGGTCACTGGCTCTGAGGCACTTTAGGAGGTCACCAAAAATTGACTTGCAGCTCCCTCCAAAAAGATGGAGCTTGAGCTGCGGCTGATTTGGCGTAGCCTATACCAGCACAACACAAGTCAAGTCTCCTGTCCTTATACTAGCCTCCATATAGTGTAAAGAATACCTGACGTAAAATCTCAACCACCCATTCAAGCTGTTTTTGAGATTTTGTTTTGTTTATCTGTCACAAATGCAATACAATACAGAGTGCTAAAAATAGTGACATTCTTGTGGTATTTTTAGAAGGTGACCACACAGAGACTGGCAGGTGACACATTCCAGTCTCCAAGAAGAATCGAATATCTGGAATATTTGCAATAGCAGGTTGAATCATGCAGTTTTCTATGTGAGCTACATGCAGTATAGGCCTATATATCAGAAAATATTGTGTCCGTCAGTGTGTATATATAGTGCCATGTTATTCAGCGAAGTGCGACAGCCACCATGGGTATTTTTGGCTACACCTGTGGGTAAAGTTAGAGTTCAACTGATCTTATGAAAGGCTTGCCTGTAATTGTGTTCAGGAAAATGTCGTTTGTGTTTAAAATAACTGGTAACTTCCTGCGTCTAATTGCCACCTTCTTCCCAGAATTCTATCCTCTTTACAAATTACAATTTATGTATGAATTTCGAACTGGCCTTTATTTTGCTTTGCCACTTGTACATGATTAAGCAAATACCATTTAGAGACGATAGAAATGTGGATGACTCGTGGAATCTTCTTTCCACCTCCTGATCACCCATTCACTCACAATGACACTAATTGCCTCCTCGACAATTTGGGAAATTTCATTTTCTCAAACATTTCAGTTTCTCCAACTGGTTAAAATTGTTTACTCTACTTTTCAGTCTATAAGGTAAAAACTGTTGTTATTGCTTTTTGTGACTGAAATATTATTTTAAAAGACTATTAACTAGTTGTAACTTTAGCTATCTGTTTAATTGAATTCTATTTTTAGCCTGTTTGTTGTTTGGCCCTTGGCATAGTGAGTAAAATAAGTTTGGTGAGTGTGTAGTATCAGGCCTTTTTCTTAAATGATGTAATTTAGGTATGGATTGAAAACATTCCCAATCTAGCAATATACTGAATTAAGAGCAGCTGCCAGTTGCTATAAGCACATGTGACAAGCAATTTAACCATATGGAATCTGAGACATCATTAAAATTATAGAGACATTTGCAAGAACCTCAAAAATGCCAGCAACGTGGGGGTGATCCCTGACAAAGGAGCCCACGAGCAACAGCAGTTGACTGCAGCCCGTTTCCTGCCTTGGCCTGTTTGGGCCTGCATGTGCCAGCATGTCTTCGTTGCACTCAAATTAGGTACCACGAAATCCGCTGTGAGCGATGCAGGTATTCTCTCTGGTGGTCTTCCTTTGTGTTTCCAAGACTTGAAAATACTTGGTTAAAAAAACAACTTATATTTTAGGCCTATGTGAAGGTGGAACTGCATGACTACATCAAACTCACCTTACCGTGCAGCTTTCTTTAGATAATGTCTATATCTATCTATCTATCTATCTATCTATCTATCTATCTATCTATCTATCTATCTATCTATCTATCTATCTATCTATCTATATATCTATATATTTATCTATCTATCTATCTATCTGTCTATCTATCTATCTATCTATCTATCTATCTATTTATCTATCTATCTGTTTATCTATCTATTTATCTATCTATCTATCTATTTAGCTATCTATCTACAATGCATACCTACCTGCATTTCTGATATCGAAACTTGAAATTTCCTTAATCCCAATTGCTATTTTGGTCTATTTTGACCTGGCATTCCACCATGGAAGGTATTTGCATGTAAGTTGGTCAACTTTCTTATCTCAGGGGATTCACCGCGAAGAGGGAAGTGGCGGGACGGGCCCAGGCAGGTCGGAATTCTTGGGCTCAAATTGGAACGAAAGGTGAACGACCCCCCCCCCCCTTGCAGTTGGCTGCAGTTGGCCTTGGCAGCTCTTGGATTCCTCTCCTTAGCCATGGACATTGTTGGAATGCTTTCTTATGTCATGAGTGGAAACCCCCTACACCCTCCTATTACACTCTAAGGAATTTGGAATTTATGTCTGAATTCCTGTGGATTTAATTTATGTTGGAAAATGGACAGTGCCACTCAGTGGAGTGCATACACAGACCTTACTTTGCCCTACAATATGTATATCATTGCCCAATAAGTCTTTACTTCTTTTTGTTTTGCTTCACCTCATCTGTTCCAGTTTGCCTGACCGCTGTGTTTCACCTCCTGCCTTTTTGCAAATTGTTGCCATTACCTTTGCATTTCTGACTTTTTCAATTTAAATATTCAGTGTTCACTCTGGTAAATAATTTAATTTAATGGGTTAGATACACATTAAAACTTGAGCTGCATAATCGTTTCTGGATAACAGGTGATTGAATGAAATGAAATGATTGCTCTCATAAGTTAAACATGGATATTAAAGTGGGCGTCTCACACTGAGAAAAAGGTTTGTGTAAAACAGACAAAATAAACGTCAGCTGGTGTCCGTCCAAAATTTTGTGTAAATTCAGACGAAAGCTATGTGTAATTTTGCCATTTCATTGATAAATCACACAAAAAAATTACCAAGATTGGCAATTTCCACATAAGAATCTTGTTTCACGTATACAATTTTGGACGCACCCCATGCAGCTTACATTAATTTTGTCTGCTTTACACAAACCTTTTTTTTTTCAGGTCAGTAGATTCACTTGTGAAGTATATCTGATAACCTGGTATCATAACCGTGCACACACACCAAAGCCAGGTATAAAGTTGATAAACCAACATGGAATGATATCAGGAAAGTAAATAAACAAACCCGGAAAGGAACCGATCTCACTTGATCCTTTTTTTGCAAAATGTTTGCACCGGAAGTGGGTCAGTGTGACCGGAAGGGGCAGAGGGTGGACTCTGGCTACAAGGCTGAAGTGTTTGATGAACTAAATTATGGCGATTGTTTGATCACACGTTGTCTGAGCCCCGATTGTTTCTCGCAGTCTCTTGGAATCCCCTTATCTGCAGGATGTGGTCTCACACTGGTGTCTATAGTTCTCAGTTTATCTCTCCAGTACTTCACCATTTCCACCAGTATGCTGACAAGGTCCTGTTTGACCACTGCTTATCGCATTAGCATTTTCAAAACTTCACTTCCAAAAGTTCAACTATTTACATAATTGATTGTCTCTCATTGGTGTGTTTATATCACCTCAGTTCCGTAAGTCTCTCCAAACTTTGTGGACGTGTATTAAACAGGGAGTGGGTGGCTCTAAGCATTTTTCTGAAAGCACAATTCTGTATAAGCTGATTCCTTGTGTTATATAAAATGACTATCAAATATAAAATTGACAAAGCAAATAATTGCTAATGGCAATATGATTGTAATTGTACCTTTCTTCTTTTATTGCTGCTTTCCTCACTTGGCAAACCAACCTGGACAAACCCTAGAACATCTTTCACCTAACTGTGTTTCAATCCACTTTTACAATTTTTATTGAACCGTCTTTTGCCAATTACAAGAATCACCCCCGCCCATTTTGGCCTATCTCCAAACGGGGATTGGGGGGGGGGGCACCAAATATTAGGCCTATATTGATGCTGCGAACGAAAGCATTTCTTCACGTTCAAAGAAATTATATTATCAATTTCAATAAAGATAAGAGTATTGCAAATGCAGACTAGCTATTAAAATATATACCTTTTCATAATATAAATGTAATGTTGATTTAATTCTTTTAAAATGTTTCCCTGCACCCCTCTCCTCCTATTCTAGCACGCAGAGCCATGCACGTGCCCATCCAGCCTCATCCAGGGTAGGCCCCTCATCAGCTGATGTCTCCAGCACCCTGCTGCCTGCCCCTTTTGCTAGTCTTGTCTTTTGGCACTTCGTTCTATTTGGTCAAATGACAGACATCACTTCAACTGGCAACAGCTTTTTGTGTCATGTCTGTAGCTTTTTAGTGACGTTTGAAGAATCGTTGAAATGCGGTACCTGTCTACATGCAGTATGTAGTATGTACTGTAGGGGAGACCGGGGCTGGTTGTCACAGGGGCAGGTTGTCACAGGGGCAGGTTGTCACACTTTTTATTGCAGTAAACTATGGAGTCACACAGCTCAACCTATCATTGTTTACCGCTTTTATAACCCGCTGGAGTCTTTTTGAAAAATCTTGACCCCTGGAAGGGAGTCTGGTAGGCACACGGTCTGTTAAAAATTTCCTGTCACAAAAAGTAATTTGTCTACATGGTAAATGTATCAACTATACCTTTTCCAACAACTATTTGATAAAGATTAGCATTGGATGCAAGTTGAAGGTAAAAAATTACTTTTTGTGACAGGAAATTTTTAACAGACCGTGTGCCTACCAGACTCCCTTCCAGGGGTCAATATTTTTCAAAAAGACTCCAGCGGGTTATAAAAGCGGTAAACAATGATAGGTTGAGCTGTGTGACTCCATAGTTTACTGCAATAAAAAGTGTGACAACCTGCCCCTGTGACAACCAGCCCCGGTCTCCCCTAGACATTTCTTTAAATCATGATGAGAACAAATATTGAAAATTTTGATAACAACGGCCTTTGTCACCCGTTTTTGGAATTTTCATCAATCGGGGCAGGTTGTCACAAAAAGGCGGGGCAGGTTGTCACACTTTTTGGAGCTGGTTGTTACCTATTAGGACCAGGCTTTTAAACCAAAAAACTAACAAAAATATAAATTTGTTCTTTATATATGCTATTTATGACTTAATATGTATGCAGATATTGCATTGTGTTTAAATAAATCGATTTCAAATTTATGTATAAAATCTGCCCAAAAAATCGTAAAAATCCTCCTCCAAATCAGAATGCTTTCCTGATTGGTAAGCCTTCATTTGTAGCACCCTTGTACACAGTAGCGTGTTTGTTAAAGTCTTCACTGGGCAAGTGAAGGATTCCTCATGTCCAAAATAACTTTTATTGGTCAAGATCTGCCCTTCAGAGTTCCACTTCCTGCAACCGAGCTCTTAACCAAAAGTGTGACAACCTGCCCCGAGAGTGTGACAACCTGCCCCGAAAATGTGACAACCTGCCCCGAATTCTGAATTTAAAAAAAATGTCCAATAGGACATCAAGATTTCGAATGATATAGGTATATATTCACCAGATAGGTTTAAGTCACTCCCCTTTTGCCATTCACATAGAATCGCAGTGCTCCTGCATGCTTTATATAGAAATAGTAGCATGCTTAAGTTTTACATACTGTGACAACCTGCCCCTGTGACAACCAGCCCCGGTCTCCCCTACAGTATAAATCTTATTCATTTCATTCAAACAATTGATAGCTCCAGTTAACAGTGCTGTATACGCCTACACGGGAAACAATTATGAATGCCAATCATGGGCTTGGTTATTGTTTATTCTTGCACAGCTTCCCATAAATTCGAAATATGTCTTAGCATTTTAAGTTAATGGAAGAAAATCAGAATATGTGTTGCATTTCAATTCATTGTGCGACTTGTGGAAAGAACAGTTGGTGAATGTTCCTTCTCTGGATTTCTCGGACAGCAGCGCCACCTTGAGATTATTAACCTGAAGTATTACTTTTGGGATGGTACCACTGGAATTGACACTGTTTGCCAGAGTAGCTCTGAGTATAGCAACCCAAGTTACCCCACCCCTTCCCCCTTAGGCACTGCCCTTGTTTGATGTAGACAATTGTGATAGTAATATTGAAAATCAGTCTACACACTTTGTGTCTGGAAAAGGGGTAAGAGTAATTGTGTTTATAACACAACCGGCTTCGGATAGCATCACACTGACATAGTATTCCAAGTTATTGACATAATTATTGTAAAAAGATAGCAGGTGGATTACTTGTGTGTCATCTGGTGACTAGCTGATGGGAAAATGATATCAAAAGCGATGCTGAGAGGCTATATTGGAGTCCATCAGTTGAAATTTCCCTTCGTACAGTACCTATTGGTCACCTTTCGGACATAACTTTTGGATATTTGCACCCATCATTTTATTGCCTTTAAAAAGGCAATCGAGGTCTCTCTAATTAATTCTAATACCATCCTAAATATAAATTCCACTTATCCACTATCATCCTAAATGTAACTTCAACTACCATCCTAAGTAACTGCCACTACCATCCTCAATGTAGGTTCCACTACAATCCTAAATGCAAATCCACTAGGGGAGAGTGGGGCACGTTGGACCTCGGGGCACGTTGGACCATCCCTAATATTTTTTTATAAAAAATGTGCAGTTATCCAAATCCTCAGTGAAGAGACCTTTAGTGGTATGCCTTTTGGCCAAAATATTTCATGAGCATTGAAGGAAAAGTGTAAGTTCTATTTCAGGTTTTCTGATTTTGGACTTTTTCCAAGTCTCGATGGTTAGGTTACCCTTCTTAAAATATGGGAGATCCAGTCAGATAAGTCTCATAAATTGAAACTATCACCAATTAAGTAAAGTTTGATATAAGTTTCCCGAAATCACATTAAACCTTGGCTGCGAGGAATGTGCATTTTCATAAGAGGTGGGGACGGGGCAGGTTGGACCAACATGGCCGGGGCACGTTGGACCATTGTAAACTGGATTGACTGACAAAAAATAATCTGCAAAATGCCAGCTGTGTAATTTTTAACATTAATACAGCACCTAAGTCATTCCTGTTCAATATGACGGTAAAATTAATTCAGTTGGCTAATCTGCCAGCCCTTCTAGCTGAAACAAGACTTATTAAAATTATCTGGGTAAATATTCCGATATAATCATTCTGCAATGACACACAAGTGTGTATTGTGATCTGTGAGAATAAAATGTGGTGTTTGCTTACTTTCTTTTACTTTCCTAAGCTTTTTTCCATATACATGTATTTCGTTTTATTGTATAATTTTGCTCAATTAGTGCTATTTCTGGTGTATAAAAGTTCATATTTCTTAAGAAATTAAGGAAAATATGGTATTATTACGGATTTTATCATGTAACTTTGATTGACAGGTCATCTTTCAACATGATTGGTCAGAAATAAGATAACTTTTATGACCCCTAAAATATCAAAGGTCTATAGAGCTCTGAAGTTGAAGTATAGCATTGAAAGAATTATGCAATTTGTACCCCTCTTCGAATTGGCTAAGACCATTTCCAGGTAACCAATCAGCTCTCTTGATTAATTAAGATTTTATTGCCCCCATTTCCTTATATGGAATATCTCAATAATTGGCAACCGGTCAGTTTTTGGAGCCTCCAGACCCTCGTCCATTAAATGTAACTTCCACTACCATCCTAAAAGTAATTTCCACAATCATCCTAAATTTATGTAATTTCCACTACCATCCAAAATGTAATTTCCACTACCATCCTAAATGCAAATCCACTACCATCCTGAATGTAATTTCCACTACCATCCTAAAAGTAATTTCCATAACCATCCAAAATGTAATTTCAACTACCATTCCAAATGTAATTTCCACTACCATCCTAAATGTAATTTCCAGATCATCCTAAATGTAATTTCAACTACCATCCCAAATGTAATTTCCACTATCATCCTAAATGTAATTTCCGCTACCATCCTAAGCGTAATTTCCACAACCATCCTAAAAGTAATTTCCACAACCATCCTAAATGTAATTTCAACTGTCATCCTAAATGTAATTTCCACTACCATCCTAAATGTAATTTCCACTACCATCCCAAATGTAATTTCCACTACCATCCTAATTATAAATTTCACAACCATCCTAAATGTAATCCTAAATGTAATTTCAACTACCATCCTAAATGTAATTTCAACTACCATCCTAAATGTAATTTCCACTACCATTCCATCCTAAATATAATTTCCATAACCATCCCAAATATAATTTCCACTACCATCCTAAATGTAATTTCCACAACCATCCTAAATGTAATTTCAACTACCATCCCAAATTTAATTTCCACTACCATCCTAAATGTCATTTCCTCTACCATCCCAAATGTAATTTATACTACAATCCTAAATGTAATTTCCATAACCATCCCAAATGTAATTTCCACTACCATCCCAAATGTAATTTCCACTACCATCCTAAATGTAATTTCCACAACCATCTTAAATGTAATTTCAACTATCACCCCAAATGTAATTTCCACTACCATCCTAAATGTAACTACCATCCCAAATGTAATTTCCAGATCATCCTAAATGTAACTTGAACTACCATCCTAAATGTAATTTCCACAACCATCCTAAATGTAATTTCCGCTACCATCCTAAGCGTAATTTCCACTACCATCCTTAAAGTAATTTCCACAACCATCCTAAATGAAATTTCAACTGTCATCCTAAATGTAATTTCCACTACCATCCTATATGTAATTTTCACTACCATACCAAATGTAATTTCCACTACCATCCCAAATGTAATTTCCACAACCATCCTAAATGTAATTTCAACTACCATCCCAAATGTAATTTCCACTACCATCCTAAATGTAACTTCAACTACCATCCCAAATGTAATTTCCACTACCATCCTAAATGTAATTTATACTACCATCTTTAATGTAATTTCCACTACCATCCATTCAGCAAATTGAAGAGGTTGTAAATTTTAAATATCTTGGTCATGTGCTTTAAAAAATTATTACAATATTCACAATGAAATGACAGACTATCTTGTGACACAGGCTCACAAAGCTATTTTTGCACTGCAAGGTGACACTAAACAATCTCTTGGTTACATTACTCCGCAATTGTCTATGAAAATGTTCGATACTTATATTTTGCCAATACTAGAATACAATTGTGAATTATGGACAAAATCAAAACCTATAAGTGAAATAGAGAAAGTACAACTCGGTTACCTAAAACATATGTTAGGAGTAAGAAAGCAAACTTCCACACTCTATATGGTGAGACAGGGAAGTTTCCTTTGCATCTTAGACAACAAATGAGATGATCAATTATTGGCTTAAACTTGAGAAAAGACCTGATGATAGTGTTCTTAAAAAATGTTCGAATTTTCGGAAAAATATACCTTCACGAACATGCTGGTTCAGCAAAATAAAACAGGTATTAGAGAACAACAATATACAGTTTGGAGGAACTAATGAGACAGACCTAATAAATGAAACGTTCTCTAAGATGTTTAAAGAGAAACTATACCAAAAGTATCAAAATGATTTTTTCGAAGAAATGAATGACTCGACTAAGCAACCAAAACTTAGAACTTATTAATTAATGAAGACTGATTTCAGAATAGAACCTTATTTACTACATAATATTAACAGGTTCAGCAAAATAAAACAGGTATTAGAGAACAACAATATACAGTTTGGAGGAATTAATGAGACAGACCTAATAAATGAAACGTTCTGAATATATACACTGAAATTGCGAGATTTCGCACTAGCTCTCACAACCTTCGAATTGAAACTGGAAGACATGAAAGCCCAAAGTTACCTGTAGAAAACAGAATTTGTAATAAATGCAATTTAAATGAAGTTGAAAATGAAATACATTGTTTATTGTTATGTCCTAGTCATGGATTACACAGGGAAAATCTTATTACTATATCATCTAATGTAATATGCAACTTTGATCAACTCGATAATTTTGAAATTTTTTTAGCCATTATGACATCACGAGAACCCCAATTATTAAAAGCTATAGGTAAATTTCTTGTTAGTATTGATGTTTGATGATATAGTCTGTCGTTTTGCATTTCATTTAAATATATATATATAGCCCATTGTGATTAACTAATTCACTGATTTGTCATGTCTTAGAATTAACATTTATTTAATTGTCTGGAACCTCAAATTTTATTGATGTACCATGGTATATGTTGTGATATTGAAATTGATTATGTCTTTTTAAACTTCCTCCGTTTATATTATTGTATGTTTGTATTATTATTTTGTTATTTTCTGTGTTGATAAATGTGTCAGGTGTGACATTTTCGTTGTCTTAATAAACAAATAAAAATAAAAACCTAAATGTCATTTCCTCTACCATCCCAAATGTAATTTATACTACCATCCTAAATGTAACTTCAACTACCATCCCAAATGTAATTTCCTCTACCATCCTAAATGTCATTCCCACTATCATCCTAAATGTAATTTCCTGTACCAACCTAAATGTACCATCAAAATTGGATACTACCATCCTAAATGTAATTTCCACTACCAACGCAAATATTGAAAAGTTACGGCCATGACTGTATGTAAAGTTAGGAGACATTTGGTATTTTAAAAAGTGGCCCTATTTTTTGTGAGTTATGTTATCTATAACAGCTGATGTGATGATGTGTTATTGATATCACTTTCTTTTTCATAGTGATTGTAGGGGCTCTTATCATAAAAACTTAATATCATTGGCACTTATATTTAGCTTCAACTTAAGTATAAGCATGGATATCAGGATATGACTGACCCAAGAAAGCAATATCAGTTTGTTTAGAGTAAAAAAAGAAAGGACCGGTGCAAACAAATATGAAGCATGGACTTCTACTAAAAGCTGACTAAAGAATATCATTATGACGAGGCAAGATGCTCAGTCTGCGATTTATAGAACATCCATTGTACATGTGACTTTTTATGGGGCAAATATCATCTATTTAAATAAAAGGAGGGCAAGAATATCACAGCATTTCTACAGCATTCTTCTCAGCTCATCGGTGGATCTCTTCACTCTATTCACAGTAAGTGATATTTCGTATTTTATGTGTTTTTTATTGATATAATTATATAAAAAGGATCTTTCAATATATAAGGTAAATTTATAAACAAAATTACTTACATGAAGTTTTCCCATTATCCCATCCTGCAGCACATGTTACGTTTTTAGAGAAAAAACTGTGTTGAAATGGCAATCCCTGCCGGGTATAATTAAGACACAAAAATCATAGGTCACATGCTCACACCTTCAACAGCTAAAAACTCCTCCCCGAGCAATGCCACTCACGTAAACTATCCACCTATCCTTATTGATCTATCCTGTCCTTCTGATAACAGCAAATAACAGTGAAACAGCTCCCTTATTTACGTTTTCTGCCTCTGCTGTTGTTCCCCACCAGGGGCGCATGAATCTCCATCGTACTTCACTGACTGCTCACGCCAGAGGCTGGCGCCACAGTCTCTCTTCCCGCCAAAACCATCCTCACACTCCAGTGTCAGCTGCGAGCTGTGCGAGCAGTCTGATTGATTAAAGGACGAATTGGAATCATAGGGGGGGGGGGAGATAGAAAGTGATAATAAAGAATGACTTAATTACAACACACCCTGTATATCCCTACCTTCAAAATTTCAATTTCTTGTGGGAACAGTTCTCTAAGGTAAAGAAGTTGGGACTATATTTGTCGCCACCTGTGGTATGGTTGACAGGGTGACATTGCCCACACATTAATGATTGATTTGTGGAATCTACGTATTCTGTCCAGTGTAGAGTAGGTCGGGGCAAGAAGCCCGGGTTAGGTGAGAGGCCCCACGAGGTTTATATCTAAACTTACATCTTGGCGCGTTTTCTTATTGCTAGGATTAAAGCTAGAGGCTTTTTAGGTGATGTCACAAATTTTCGAGGCGAACAGCTCCAAACCATAGTAGAAATTAAAGAAACAAAAACATTTTTTGAGTTTCTTTAATTTCATCTTTACAAAATTTTGCATTCATCTCTTTTTCAATATTTTCTATCTCTTCTTCAATTTCTTTGTTAAACATATCTTGAAAACATTTTGTGAAAATTCTTGCTTCATCTATTCGGTTGTTTTCCCACTTTCTGCATCAACATGTATTTTCTTCATTTCTTTAATTCTTCAACGATCTTTGACAACCTGAAACATTCTTCCTAAGTCATTTTTTGAGTCTTCTGCAGCCTCTACCATTTCTAGGATTTTCTTATGCTCTTCTTCTTTAAGTTTCTCATTGATTTTTGTCATCATCTTGTTTCTTTCTTTTAGAAACTCTTCTTCCTTTTTCTTTCTTTTTTTGGGGAATTCATGTTATCTCTCATCTTCATCTGTTTTTCACACAGTTTTTTAATTTCTATATTTTCACTTTTTCTTCTTCTACCTTTTCTTCCTCCAGCCTCTTCGGCCACTTTGGTACAAACCTTGATCATTTCGTCCATTTTCTTGGCCTGGCTCTGATGCTTGTATCTGCTCCAAATAATTTTTTATCTTGTTTTGATATAGTTTTCTATGTTCAGCCTATCTTTCTTTTTCTAATTTCAATTTCAACTAATTTTTTTTTCTGAGGCTTCATCTTGTACCGTTCTAAGTTTAATTTCGCCCTCACTAGTTTATGATCTGTATATGTTTTAATGCCACTGTACGACTTTGCGACTTCAGCGAATCTTTTCTGATCCACTTTTGTCACGATGTAATCGTTTTGATTTCTATGCAGATTTCTTCTTACTTACCCATTCTTACTTCCCCATTTTAATCACTATGATCTCGTTTTCTCATCGGTGCCTCCTGATAAGTAGTTCTATGTAAATCGTTAGCCCCAATGAATAGTAGAAAATCTGACTCTTTGCTTTCTGTGTCTTAATAATATTCTTTATCTGATTTCAAGATGGAGTATTTCCTGCTGGAAATCGCCCCAGTCGAATCAGCCCAAGTTCAACCATCGAAAGTGATGTCCATCATTGAGAAGGCAGTGGCCAAACACACGTCTCAGAATACTCTGCGATTCAAGGTATGACCCGCCTAAAATGATGTGATTTTTTAGTGTGGACCATTTACCAAACAGTATGTTTGTTAGCTTGGCCACTGTAGTACCATCTAGTTTAATATGGTTAAAAATTTATAAAATTTATACTGTACGGCACATGGGATCGCCAGTGAACTAGTCGAAAGACAACTAGGCTACAACACTACCAACTAGGCGACAACCAACTAGGTGACATACCACTACCAACTAGGCTAAACTTGTTGGACAATTTACTAGGTGACACTTACCATATCTATCTATCTATCTATCTATCTATCTATCTATCTATCTATCTATCAATAGATAACCCAAAGATACCATCCAGCTGACACATATTTTATTAGATGTTGCCTAGTTTGTTTGTTGCCTAGTTGACCGTACACCGGTACATGGTCTATAGGTATAATAGTTTCCATGTTCTGCTCCGGAAACTAAAATTCTACTTATTATTTCAACAAAAACGGAAGTTGTTGCATAAATATGAATCGATTACCAGTCAACCAGGTGACAGACAACCAGACGACATCAGTACCAACTGGGCGACAATCAACAAGGCGACACACCACTACCAGCCAGACGACACGTTTTAACCCGCCAGGCGACAACAAGTACCAACTAGGTGACAGATATTCCAAGTTACATACCAACTAGGTGACAGACATTCCTGATTCTAGGCGACAAACACTTTTAATTGACCAGGCGACAAACTTCACAAGCAGCCACAACAGAACAGGAGACTTTAGTTTGTTGGACCAGCCCGTAAAAGTGTTTGTCGCCTGGTTAGAAGTGTTTGTCGCCTGGATGGAAGAACTTTGTCGCGTGGATGGAAGTGTCTGTCGCCTGGATGGAAGTGATAAGTGATTCTAAAATTTTGTGTAGCCTAGTTGATAGTGGTATCGCCTGGTTGTCTGTCGCCTGGTTGACCACACACCAAATGAACCCCAAGGGCATATTTTATGCTATAAGATCCATTTCTGTTCCAAATATCATATTTGTATACAGATGCAATTGTATTGGCACCGCCCGCTGGATGGACAAAAATATTCCATACCAACTACAATACCCAATGGCAATATTAATTGCCCAAGGGTAAAAAGTATCGTGTGCCAAAAAGCAGTGGTTACAGCAGAAGTGCAGTATCCCAAAAGGCGTCTTTTACTCAAAATATACAACTACTGTGACTTATAGCTGTTTGCAGAGGTGTGTGGTCAACCAGGCGACAGACAACCAGGCGACACCGTACCACTACCAACTAGGCTACAGAAAATTTTAGAATCACTTATCACTTCCATCCAGGCGACAGACACTTCCATCCAGGCGACAAAGTACTTCCATCCAGGCGACAAACACTTCTAACCAGGCGACAAGCTTTTGCACTAGGTGACAAGCACTTTTAATTCACTGGGCGACATGTTTTCAGTCCATTTAGAGTTCTCTCTGGTCCATTTCACAAGATTGCAGGATGTTGACAGTTTCTGAGATTCCACATTTAAAGCCAGGCGGCGCCGTGGGTCGCTTTGCTTTTTCTGGCTTGGAATTTAATGTTTGCACTGATCACAACAGCAATTATGAATAATAAATACTTTATTTCATTGAAATATTGAGATTCAGGACCTTTTGAATACATTTTGAAGGTTAGTTGAAAAAGATAATTGAGATCTGAAGAGCTCTAAAATTATCCAAAGGTGGCAGGACTGCATACTTCACGAGCGATAATCTGCCACCTAGTCTTTGGAGGTTTTTGTAGTCTTGAAACACCTGGAATTAAAGTTTGTCGCCTAGACTGGAAAGCGTGTCACCTAGTTGGTATGTCACTCAAAATGTCTGTCACCTAGTTGGTACTTGTTGTCGCCTGACTGGTCAAAACTTGTCACCTGGCTGGTAGTGGTGTGTCGCCTGGATGGTTGTCGCCCAGTTGGTAGTGATGTCGCCTGGTTGTCTGTCGCCTGGTTGACTGGTAATCGTTTGCAGATTGGCGGTCCAAACAGTTTCAAAATTAACTTTCAGCTTGGTCGTTTGATGTCACTGGCTCAAAAATTTTTTGTTTGTGTAAGTTATACTTAATCAGTTGATAGTGCTTATCATATATCTCGCAGCAGCATAGACAAACTAATTAAATTACTTGAGGTACTTCCTCAAATTAGAAGATTGGAAGATTAGGAGAGCAACATAAAACTATCAATGACGTGGCAAAGCCAGTTTGCAAATTGAAAACAAGAAAATTAATTTTTCCAGTGGACTGTCAATCTGCAAAGAGCTCTAATCAAGGAGGTTACTATGGATGTTACAGGTATTTGGAGAGAACAGGGTGTACCTGGTGGCCAAAGAGGACGAGCCGGAGAAGATCCTGGAGGAGCTGAACAGCAGTGGGGGAGGAGCGGTGAGAACGACCACCACCCCCATCCGGTTGTACGAGGAGTTTGCCCAGCAGGTCTTGGGGGTGGACAGTTCCCTCTGCATTCCAAACAAGAACTCTTTCAGCAATCCAAAGAAGCTCTTCTACGTCCGTCTTACTGTTGATTATCCCGGTGGGTGCCAATGTGCTCTCATGTGGCACTATTTTTTGCAGCACAGCTGCTCTTACACAAAGATTTTCATGCAATCTCTTTGGCACTCTGGAGGTCACTCTCTTTCACCAATCTCATTCAAATTTAATCTTCATTCTCTGTAGGTTTTTAACTTTCGACCAGTCACTTTTGGTGCCCTTCTGTGATGGAAAAATTATAAAGAAACTAAAATAGACTGGCTTTCATGGGTCAAAGGTCAACCATGCCTTCTTTTTCTTCTTCTCCTTAGTATATCCGTGACCGGTGTGCCTGTGTTGGAACCATGCATTGTCAGTGCTGCTTAAAGTGCTTGCATGTTATTTTTTCTATTTACTCAATTAGTTGAGAAGTAATTTGAACACAAGTGTTCATCGGTGCCTCCCTGAACTTATTTTGTATTTAAATTTTATTTAGTAAAAAATGGATTTCAAGTAGGCTGGTGGAGATCGCGTAGGGGAGAGCGGGGCACAGTTAGACACTTTTTTTATTTTCAAGTGTTCCAAAATGTTGGCAGTAACGAGTTAAATGAGATCAGGTCTACATTATAGGTAATGACATTGGGTATATTGTCAAGTAGTTTCAGGTTCCTACCTTTTACAGGTTTGGAGAAATTTTGAGTTATGTCCATGCTCGTTAAGTGTCTCACTGTGCCCCGTGGGCGGGGCACAGTGAGACAGCAGGCGGGGCACAGTGAGACAGGGCATCTGCTGCCATAACCCCCAATCCTCGGGACCTGCAGAATTGTTCCATCAATTGTTGCTACAGAAACTACTGTACTCTTATAATAGCAGCTGGCTAGGTGATTTTTCAGGTCCGGTTTTGAGCATGTTTCGAAACTTCATCGCACAGGACACATGCATGACTTATTTAACCTGCCGCACCTGTTACATACTAATCAAAATTCATTCTGATGCTTCTCTTTGAATATGACGCACTAAAAACAGGAGTTTATTGCAGGCATTTTGTTTTTAATAGTGAATTGTAAGCTATGCCTTACATTCAGGTCGTTTTGAGTGTATTTTACCATGTCTCACTGTGCCCTGCCTCCAACTGTCTCATTGTGCCCCACGCAGCTCTCTTTATAAAATTTTTGAATCCTGCGGACCAGATGCTGTGGTGGTTCATTATATCACTAAACTAAGGCAAATAATCGAGGTTTGAATTCCTGGCAATTGATTTGCGTTATACCATTTTTCTTGGGAATTATAACAAAAAGTCGTTTAGCAAAATTATTTACTTTTATTGGCTAAAAACCTAAATATTGAAATTCCACTCTCGATATGCTGTGTAGGCATTCCGGATATAGGTCAGACTCTCACTTACTTACTTTTTGTGCTATACAAAAGAGGGTTGATCTGTAAACAGTACCAGCTAGACGCTACGGGCTTTGTCTCACTGTGCCCGCCGTCTCACTGTGCCCCGCTCTCCCCTACATTGCGACATACATGCAAGCATTTTGTAATCTGGCCCTGAAGCAGTGACCTACAAATTGCAAAGAATAAAAATATTTGTTGCCAATTTAGAATAATTTTTTCTCAAAGTGAAACCTATGTCAAATGTATGTAATTCCAAATTTATTAAATAATTGATTTGCAGGTCTTGAAATGGAAGAGTTTTTGAAGATCTTCAAGGCAGAGGCCGAAGCAGGTTTCACTGCCAGTAAAGAAGGCCATTTGGACTTCAGGCCGTTCAAGCCAATTGCAACAAGAGGGGTGAGTGATCACATGTGCAATATGTCCCAAAAAACAAGGGTGCGGATTAAAAACTTACATGTACCACATATTTTTCTCTTTTTTTTCTCAATATTTCAAAAACTATTTTGATACCTATTAATAGGACCATGAAAAAGAACTACACCATACATATACTGACCATATAGCTACGTGATCTGTGTATCAAATATCATGCATGTACATGCAATACAGGGTGTCTACAGAAAAAGAGGACAGTCAACACAATTTGATTTGTTTACAGTTTATTTTGTGCCAAGCATCATTATTCAACAAAAAATGATTTGTGTATGAGCAGTATTATCAGAAAAGTCAAATTACCCAATATTTGCACTCCTTGCAGTGGTAACTTTCTGCAGATGAAACCGAAATGATGTGAAAGCATGTTTGATGCACTCCACCTATATTTTGCCCCATACAGACATGATGGAGGCCTTTAACTTTACTGCGAGGGTTGGAATTTCACTGGGTCCAGCTCAGGAGACAAGGGGTGGCACTCTACCTTGCTCAGCAGGTTTGCTTTGAGGCACTCCTGAGTCTGCTATACAGTATGAACAGGTGCTGCACCTTGTTGGAAGATGATTTTGCCAACGAAAGAGTTTCTTGTTTGATGCCATGGCATCACAAATTCTTTCAGAATTTATTATAAACATTTGCAGTGATTCCAGTGCTCTGATCAATGGCTATTTTTGTGATTTTCTTGTCGTCAGATGACCCCATGTTGAAGACCAAGTGTTAGGTCCTGAATTTGAATTATCGGCAGCTGGAGCATCAGCAAATGTCCGAAAACTCCTGAATGATTAATTCCTTCTCTTACATGCACCATAAATTTCTCATCAACAATGAGGAAAACAGGACGACTGTGGACAGCTTGGAGCAATACAAGCACTTTCGCATATCATGCTTCCATTTTGCCTTTAGTAGTTATCTAATTCACAAATGAACTTATTTGCCATAGATCAAATATGGCTGATTATCAAATCCACTCTTATGTCAGACTTTTCACCAAATTCTGAACTTATATGAGGTCCTCTTTTTCTGTAGACAGCTGTAGTTGCGGAGTATAGGCCCAGAAACCATCTCTTTGACAGACAACAGATAACATTTAATCCAAGTGATTACAATGAAAGAATTCCACAGCCCTGCTTCAAAGAACCATGGCAGACTGACCCTAGTCCCTTTGTCGCTGAACTGCGCTAACTGACTGTTCTGTAGCCTGCGGTGTAGTGCATGTATAGAGAGTGGGATGTAGTGGAAAAAAGTCAAACTGTGAAATTAAAAAAACCAGCCCCACCAGAAACTTGTAAATTTAGTTAAACTTATGACTAGCGTGATGAGTAAATTGACTAACTTGTGACTAAATTTTCCAAGGAGTCTAGTCAAATGACTAAGTAATTAGTCTAGTTCCACCTCTTGGCTGACTAACTACGTGTAACTCAGTCAATTGACTAATAAATGTGTACTAACTCTATCCCAGAATTAAGAAAACATTCCAAATTTCAGGTTCTGTTGTTCTTCAATGTGGGCAAAGCAGAAGAAATTGACAACATAGTTCAGACGCTCCCCTTTGCCAGGAACCGCCACACATCCAGTGGATTCCAGTTCATCACTGTTAAACAATTAAAGTATTTTTAGAAAGAGTTATTCTTCGTTTGTCTTCTTATTTCTTATCGCCATTTTACTTGTTTAAGTTGTTATAAACATTGATGACAATAAAAATATTTTCTCACATCAGTTAGTTTAGTTTTAGCATGTCAGATTTTACAGCAAGGGAACTGAGGTAATGATAACGAAGTGCTCCAGTCTGGTGAAAATGAGAACTGCATGCTGCTGCCACCTGGCAGAAAAGTTAGTTTTGTATGCTTCGCATTGAGCTCCAAAGAAATAGTTCCAATTTTATTGCACATTCACAAAATTTCTATTCAACATTGATGTATACCAGAGTCAGACTTGGCAATCACATTCTCTAAGGAAGTAGACAAGGCCATCAGCACACTCAGAAACAGCCCCGGTGTCTTCCAGACAAAATTGTGTGTGTTCCCCTGATTGAAATGATGTGGACGCTCGCAGGAGCTCGCGGAATAGCACACTAATCACTAGGTGGCAACACAAGACAGCATATGTTCTGATCTGTGGCAATGCAAGAGCAGTCCACTTGTAGACAGGAAGTGCTCCTTGTGAGCAAGAAAATAATTATTATAATTCTTGACAGTTTTGGTCAACATGAAGTTCTGTGGGCCTGACCTAATGATATTCACCTTGGCCTTTAGCCTAGATGCATGTCATCGGTCAGGTCTGAAACCCTGATAGCTACTTCAACGAAATTATAATTGTATGATAACTATAAATGCTCACTGAGATACATTTTTGGGGGGTGAAGGCCACCTGCCATGATGGCAAAATGCTTGTATTGATTCCCTACGGTACACCTATGCCAAGGAAAGGTGGGGACGCCTTGATGAAGCGGGAACAGTTGTTTTGTTCTACAACAGTTGACCACTTATTTTTTTATATAGATAGATATATGGATAGAAGATGACAAGAGTTCACAATTTTATTCCATGGCTAAATATGATAAAATAGCAGTTATTCTGAAGCCTGATGTTTTAAATGTTACTCATCATAAACATAAATTGGCAACTATTGGACCCTCAGAAACATTTTTGGAATCCGGAAATGATGACCTCAGTGATTGGTGTAATAAGTATTTTTTCCAAATCTTTATAATATAGGTCTTAACACAGAAAATTTAACCAAAAATTTCAACATTATACCTTGAAGTAACTGGCACAGGAGACGAAACATCATTAACTGAGATATGACATGACTAATTTTCATGACTTAATAGCTGAAAATGTATCAAATGTAGCCCAGGACCCCTGGAGAGAAGCTCCTCTTTGATGTACGATATGTATGTATGTCACTCTGCCCCTCATTAAGCTGCACCCCTCTAATTGCTGATATTTGGAAATCCCCAACTGTTAGGAGGATCTAACTTTTTGAAGAGCAAAGATTGATCAAACTTTTCACCTTTACTACGTGTATTTTTAAATATAAACCATGACTGTCTTTTCCCAATAAAATATGACTATTTTTCAAAAAGTTACATCAAAACTTATTACAAAATTTAAAAACATAACACCTTAGACATCAAATTTGACCAATTCCCCCGCATTTGGCAGTGATGAAACTTGGCATATTATCTGGCCTCAATATCATCTTAAACATACTCTAAAAATAATTTTGTTCCAAAGAACAAAATGTTCCAAAGACCTAAAAATAGAGTTAAAAATTGTATATTTTGGCACAAATTCCTTCCTGATTAAGTTCCATAAAAACTGCATTTAGAGTTACATTATCACCATGAAAATTTGTGAATGGGATCAAATTAAGGTGTTATATACAGTGTACATTGTACAATATTGTCTTCAAAAGTAAAACTTATGCCTTAAATTAGTGAAAATGTTGAAATTAAAACTCCTGTAAGATATGAATTTCATGGATACTTTTCTTGATGGGGTAAAATTCTTGGATAGAACAAAGGGAAAGATGAGAGAGAATGGGTGGGGTTATCTGGTCGTTAGGACCTCATAGTGACGAACATGGAACATCATAAAACTATAGCTTGCGCCCCCTGTGCTAGTTTCATTACGATTATATTAATATTATTATGATTTTTTGTCACCTAATGCAGTGCAATGAAGTCATTAATAATTTCATCTGATATAATTCAGAATTCCGATTCCATCACAAAATGAACAAATTTTGGCACCAAAATCAGTTTTATATCCTCAATACATTTTGAGATTTTATACAGCAGAAAAACTAAAATTTCTTTCTTGCATGAGCTCCAGCTGAACCAAAGAGTGGAATTAATTTTTCCTGAAATTTTTCAATCGGGCCACGGTTTTTTTCTTGACCAGATTTTTTTTTTCTTGGTTTCCATGACAGCAACTCTGCTTTTGTCACTATAATAACTGCTGTAAAACTTATCATAGTGTATTACAGTTGCTTGAGAGACAAAGCATTCATTGATAAGTGACGTGGTGCCTTTTACTGGTCTCCCCACTTTTGTATGAAATTTCACAGATTTTGTCATTTTGTATTGCTAAACTGAACCAAATTAAAAACGCATAAAATCACTAAAGTTTGTCAATTTCTTGCATGTTTGTGGCCAAGTTATCACATTAGGGTCTGGCCAGTGGGCTGATATGTTACACACCCCAGAGAGCACATTTAATGATTTCATGTTAAAGTTTGAAGGAAATGATAAAAAAGGCCATGAATTTGACTTCAGTTAGTGCCACTTAACTTGCTAAAAATTTAGGTTTTTGAGAAGTCAGGTAAGAGTTTGTCACACACAATGTGAACGGCCTATTCGATAACTGGCTCACGGTCCATCAGAAAGACCTTACGCTATCTTTGTAACAGCTGCAGAGGTAAAAATCAGTATTGTCAGTGCTATCCTTGTGCTGTTCTCACAACTACACATCTACTCCAGTAGGAAAAGCACAAGGAAGGCACACATGGCACTGCTGTGTGTCCGAGCTTGCTATACAGGTTGTTTTGGGTCCTTTTAATAAACGCTAAGCCTTTTCACTCTGTTGCATTTGTACAGGCCATTCGAGGACCATCTTCCATAGTCGCATTTTTGCATTAGAATAGCATTGTGTGTGACAAACTCTGACATGGCTTCGCAAGAGAACAAAATTTTAACAAGTTTAGTGGCTCTATACACCAATTGAAATGGATCGTGTGGCCTTTTGTATCATTTTCTTCAAGCTTTCACATGAAATCATTTGATTCGCTCTATGGGGTGCCTGACACCTCAGTCCATTGGTCATACCCCAATGTGATAAACTAGGCCAAAGATGTGCAAACAAAGGTTAGAATTAACTGATTTTATGGAACTCAGTCCTTTGACACCTGATAATACATATGCATAAACTAAACAGCCAATCACAATCATATACAGAAAAATAAAGCCCTGACAATAGTTCTGCGTTTTTAATTTGGTTAAGTTTATTATCTTCTGAAAATCATAATTTAGCAGTTTAACCAAATAATTACAAGTTTCTGAAAACTAGTCCGTTGTGACAAACAGTCAATTTAATCATAAGTTGTGACAAACAGTCCCTTAAACAATATTTTTTTTTGTGCAGTAATCAAATCAAGCTTCAATGATATATTTTATTGACAACTGCACTGTAAGTCAGCTTAAATTATTGAGTGACAGGGTTGCACAATTCCTTTGAGCTCACATAGCTTCCTTTCAGCTAACATAGTTGGTTGAAAAGAATTATGTAACCATCTCAACAATCATTTAAGCAAACTAAAAATTCCAAATTTTACATAGTGTGTATACCAATTAGTGATACAGTTGTCATTCAAATATAAGCGAAAAAGGAGAAATGAAGAAGGAAACAAAACTGCAATAGCAATGATAACAATACAACTAAGACTGCAATGTTCAATGCATATCAAGGAATCTTTTCAGTCGTTCGGGAATGTAACCAATTGATTTCAACTCCTTGGCTCTCATTGCGGCAAGAGTTTGAAGAGGAGGGACCTCATCTCTCAACATTCGTAATGTTCTTAGCTCTTTTGATTCTGCCCTCTTAAGAACACCTGCAAGATAGTCTAAGGCAGTTTTCCCATCACGGTTTCTGGCATACACATACGCTCCTCGACTAACGAGGAAGTTGAGGATGATCAATGGCTTCAGGGAGTTACGCGGGCCTTTCACATAGAATTGGAATTCTTTAGCCGCAAGATGCAGCAACGTATTTCCCTCACTGTCAGATGCATTGATGTCACTGATGCAATCGACTAACACTTTGCAAAGGCCATCATCTTTAAAAAAATCACAGTCATTCGTGTTCCAGAGATTTTGTAAATGTTTCTTAAAGATCAGATGCTGGACTGGTCTCCGGAAGTGTGAAACCACATCGGTGACCTCACTGATCTTGCATATGACATCCTTCAACATCTGCTTCGCCAAGACTTTTTCTGACGCGTGAGTGCCTGGTTTTGACCTATTTCTTTTGTACAGTTTCATGATGATCTGCATTATGATATGTACGTAATCTTCAAAGACACCAACTAATTCTCTCTGAGATTCGACAAAAGTTTCATTTTCCAATAAAGGCTTCATTTCTTGGCAGCTGTCCGTGATTACCGTAATAATTCTTGAGATGCTATCCGAATCAAAGTCTTCGAATCCAAATCCATGAGGATATTGTCCAACAAAAATCAATCCAAACCACCACTGAAAGAGTACCCTTACGTCTGTCAACACCTTGTACCCTTCCATGTTTTTCTGCCCCTTACTTTCTGCATAGAGGTCAATGTAGTGCATAAGCAAAGCATTCAACTGTTTTTTGGTCCCAGCTAAGTGATCTGAAAAAAAAAAATGCTGATTTCACTTTCAGAATCTCAAGAGGAAAAAATATAAACCTTTTCGCAATTGATCTGAAAAAAAAAAGAAATCGGATTTTTTTTTTTCTGTACCAGAGTGGACCTATGATGTCATAAGTGGATACTCCATTGCGCAGCACTGGAGGATATGCAAAATTGGTGCAATCAATGATGCCATAGGTTACACTAGCCAATAGCTTTCGTTGTGGACAATAATATCACAACTACAACTCATGTGCAAATTTGGACTAATCCTGGGGAGGGGGCACTCTGGTAAAAAGCTGTCAATTGATCCTTATTTTTGCATATTCGCACCAGGTACTGTTTGTGGCAACCAACAAAGCTAAATAGGATTAAAGTAATTGTTTGTAGTTTTACACTGAAAGGGACAGCCAACAAAACGACAAACAGTACGCAAAATGCTTGAACTTGACAGCTCCATATGAAATCCAATTTAGGCCAGTTGTATGTCCGTAAAAAATTGTGTTTTAATTACCTAGTTATCCTATTAACCATGCTTGGTTGTATTTCACGTACTTTTAGTGTCCCAAAATAAACAAACCCCCCCCCCCCCAACTTAACACCTGAGTTTTTTGCATTGGTATTATTGACTAATCCGGCCATGACATAATTGCAAGGCTATGATGAAGTTGTCCACATGAAATGCTGCTGGCCATCTTCACCTATGACATCACAGCACCAAAGTTGCATAGGTTCTAATGGAGTCTCCAGCTGCGACATAATAGGTTCACACTATGAAGAAAAAAGATGTCTTCAGAGCAATTGAGAGAGCTGCCAGATATTGAAGATAATGTAGCAATACTAGAAGTCATCTGTATATGGGTCATTCTCAAATTTCGGGACAATTTGCGTCACTCCAGTTCCCTGACATTAATTTGAATGCAATTTACATCTGAACCATCACTGTACATTTGTTATTCATATTTCTATTTAGAACCACTGCATTTGGAACAAAAAGTCATTTTGTAGACCTTTTTTTGGTGCATTATGTCCAGTAATCCGTGCCAAATCAGTGGTTTTTCCCTGTCACTGGACCTGACATGACAAAATCAAGCACTTGTTAATTTTCCTCTTAAAGTACCATCATTTCCAAAGTTTCTATGCACGATTCATGAGAATAAAGACTTGAATTAATATATACATCATATTTAACTTTTTTCTTGTTTCATTTCATTGAATTAATTGATGTAATAGACGTGTCACTACTTAATGTTAATTTGTTTGTCCACTATGCATAGCTCGGCTCGCTATTGTTTTTAATGAGCAATTTCCACTCAATGTCGTAAGATGCACATGCGCCAAACTACCACAGCTTTGCAGATTTTCATTAAACAGGTATTCAACAAGTTAAGGCATAATTTTCATAGGAACATTTTTGGTCCCATTAAAATGTCCACTCTGTTACCTCCAATTCCGAGCTTAGCAGTGATAATTTTTCAAAGAAATTTTATGTATGTATTGCTGAGGGTGATAGGATTCAATAGAATGCAATCAAAACTTGTATCTCCCAAATAGAATGCACTATTAAGAGAAAACCAAACCGTTCCTGTCCACTCCGTTACCAATTCCTGTCCACTCTGTTACAACAAAAAATCAATATTTAATTTTTAAAACGATTGATCTGAGATGAAGTACTCCTGAAAATAAGACTTACATAATTTTTTTCATTTTTTTCTATTTTTAAATTGCTCAAAAAGCAGGTTTTTTTTGCATCAAAAGTCCACTCCGTTACCACATTTCCAGGGCATTTTGTCCCGAAATGTGAGAATGGCCCATATATTATTTTCATCACCAATCACAATTACAAAATTAGTGCTACTCAAATTACTTGTACATTGTTACCGATGAGGTTACCAATGAGCAATTGTTGTTTAGGTCTTCTTTTTAAAATTGAGTAGTTTAGAGAGTACACACGTACAAGAATAGTAATCTCAAAACATAGGCTGCGCAGCAGCAAACCTTCAGCGAATAACACCTTTAGAAGATTACAATAATATCATAAAATTGGTGCGTTTACGAAATTGCTTATAGGTAAGCAATAGCGGTCGAATTGTGGCCTCCCATTATCTCTATTTTTCCAATGATTCATAAAGTGTTATACGCATCAAAAAGCACTGCTAAATTAATTGCATAGGTGATTTGTTTAGAAAAATGCATTACTGTATATGCAATAGTGGGGAAGTTTTGGCTCCGAATAAAAAAAATTCGTTTAAATATTTTTTCTCAATATTACAAAAACTATAGAATAGCCATCTGTCAGACCATGAAAAGGCACAACTAGACCATACAAGCCATATGTGTACCAAACTTCATCCATGTATATGGAATAGTGACCGGATGTTGGGCCAGAAACAAAAATAATAATTTTTATGTTTTTTTCAATATTTGAAAAAGTATATAATATTTTCCATCAGACCTTTCAAAAGGCACAACTAGACCATATTGACCATATGTGTACCAAAGTTTATCCATGTACATCCAATAGTGAGCGAGTCTTAGCCCAAAAATGAAAAAAAATATGTTTTTATATCTTTTCTCATTTTTTCAGAAAGTATAGAATATCTGTCAATGAGACCATCAAAAGGCACAACTAGACCATATAGGCCACGTGTGTACCAAATTTCATTCATGCATATGCAATAGTGTCCGAGCCTTGGCCCGGAAACGAAAAAAAAATTATTTTTATATTTTGTTAATTATTTCAAAAAGTATTTAAGATCTATTCATCAGACCATCAAAAGGCACAACTAAACCATACAGGCTAGATGTGTACCAAATTTCATCCCCATACATTCAATAGAGGCCGAGTGCCGGGCCGGAAACGATCTATCCGCCCGACTGCCCGCCCGCCCGCCCGGCGGACGGACAGCATTTTTACCCAAGTGATTACAATACCTTCTTCGAACTTCGTTCGCTGAAGATAAAAATGTTGGAGTGCAATAAACTAATTCATGAATAAAGAATTTAAGATACATTGTACCAGATATACTGGGCTATAAATAGTATTAAATACCATAAAAAGACATGTATTTGTAAAGTTGCCATTTTCTGTGTCTTCCGTTGTGGATGCGTTCTCTTGACAACATCGCTTGAACCATCAGTTGTTGACGAGAGTCCTGATACATCAGAAGTTCCTCCACTGTCTCCCATTCTTTCACAAAGCCATAACAGTCAAGAGGATCCGAAACGTTCTTTGGAATGTTGTGCTCTTTTCTCATGAGTGTTGCTCTTCGCATACACTCGACAGCAGGATCCAGTGTAAAGTCGGAATCAAGGTCTTGTAATAATGACCATGCTGACGTTTCGTAAGCCTCGATTATGGCTTCCGTGGGGTACGGATAAGAATCGGTTAATAGCTGCAGTTTTGTTTCTGGATCTTTGAATGACATTGCTGCCAGTTCTAGTTCCGTGAAGCCGCTGTTATCGGCGATATTCATCTCAGCCCCCGCGTTCAGAAGAAGGTCGACACCATCTTTGGCACTCAGGTTTTCACAAGCGTAATGCAGGGCTGTCCTGCCATATACATCTTTTACGGAGACATACGCATTGTGTCTAAGTAGAATCTTTATGATGTCGCTGCTTCCTTTAAAACTAGGCCTACCATAGCAACATAAATGCAGTGTCGTCTGACCTCTGGAATCAGTCTCATTGATATTTGCTCCAGCATTTAACAGAATTTTCACAGACTCAGGGATTACATTCAATGCTGCTAACATCAGCGGAGTCATTCGCTTTAATCCAAATCTGCTGTTCCCAAAGCAGCCTACAAAATTGGGATCAGCTCCGTGTTTGATCAGCACGGCCACTAAGTCTTCACATGCTGGAAAATTAAAAATATATCATTGTAATCAGTGCATTATTTGAATTTTTGTATATTTATAACAATTAAATATTCCCACAGAATGAAAGAAAACAGTGTTGTTTCGAGTTCACTCTGCCATATCTTGCTCATTTGCATCCTGCTTGTAAAGGTAACGGTAAAGGTAGACGTTATTTAACGTGGGTAACCAGACTAAGTCAGAGACTTATTTACACCTGGGCCTATAGCACCTCCAATTAATGTCTGATGCGAACGACAGTGCCATGGAATGACATGATGGTCAGCCTGGGGATTGAACCCGGGTTCCTCGCTTGTGAGGGGAGTGCTCTATTGACTGAGCTAACTGGACTGACTGTGGTCTATTACATGTACTAGCATTATACCCGTTCTACGAACGGGAGGTTTGAGAGCCAAGGCATAAGTTATGGCTTGATAGCATAAGTTGACACAAACATTTAGGCCCATTGGGAAACATTTAGGCCCATTGGCAAAACATTTGCGCCCGTTGGCAAACATTTGCGCCCGTTGGCCAACATTGGCTGACATGTGCACCCGTTGGCAAACATGTGCGCCGGTTGGCAAACATTTGCGCCGGTTGGCAAACATTTGCGCCTGTTGGCAAACATGTGCTCCCGTTGGCAAACATTGGCCCGTTGGCAAACATTTGCAGCCGTTGGCAAACCTGTGCACCTGTTGGCAAACATTTGCGCCCGTTGGCAAACATGTGTGCCCGTTGGCAAACATTTGCGCCCGTCGGCAAACATTTGCGCCCGTTGGCAAACATTTGCGCCCGTTGGCAAACTTATGCCCATGGGCAAACATCTGCGCCTGTTGGCAAACATCTGCGCCTGTTGGCAAACATTTGCGGCCGTTGGCAAACATTTGCGCCCGTTGGCAAACATTTGCACCCGTTGGCAAACATTTGCGCCTGTTGGCAAACATTTGCGCCCGTTGGCAAACAATTGCGCCTGTTGGCAACATTTGCGCCCGTTTGCCTACATTTGCACCTGTTGGCAAACATTTGCGCCTGTTGGCAAACATTTGGGCCCGTTGGCAAACATTTGCGCCCGTTGGCAACATTTGCGCCCGTTGGCAAACATTTGCGCCCGTTGGCAAACTTATGCCCGTTGGCAAACATTTGCGCCCTTGGCAAACAGTTGCGCCCGTTGGCAAACATTTGCGGCCGTTGGCAAACATTTGCGGCCGTTGCCAAACATTTGCGCCCGTTGGCAAACATTTGCGCCCGCTGGCAAACATGTGCACCCGTTGGCAAACATTTGCGCCCGTTGGCAAACATTTGCGCTCGTTGGCAACATTTGCGGCCGTTGGCAAACATTTGCGCCCATTGGCAAACATTTGCGCCCGTTGGCAAACATTTGCGCCTGTTGGCAAACACTTACACCCATTGGCAAACATTTACACCCATTGGCAAACATTTACACCCAATGGCAAACATTTACACCCATTGGCACCCATTGGCAAACATTTACACCCATGGAGACCCATTTAAACATTACACCCATTGGCGCTTGATAGCATAAGTTGACACCTCTACCCCCTAACTGAAGTGTGGACACTGGGGCATTATGTTGTTCATACATAATCCAATAGGGGAGTTGTGTGTGTAGGTTGTGATTTGCAGAGCCCTCTGTTGTTATTTGGTAAAATCATTTGTTTACAATAAATGGAGTGGTGGATGGGGGATGAGAAATGAAGACTTTTGAAGGATTATTACGGAATACTGTTGAGCAGTAGGGAGGAGGGGACCCCCCATTAACACGGAGGGAAGAGGTTAGATGAAGTGGATTGGCATATTTGGGGGATGGGAGTGAAAGGGAGGGCAGTTAGTGGCTACATTGAGCATAGCAACCATGCTGGATTTGGTGAGTTGTGTTGCTAGGCAGCGGTAATTATATAGTGATGGCCAGTTTACGGGCATAAACAATCTGTTTCATGTGTGGCGCGTTCCATTCCACTGCCACCTCTGATGCCTATTATTATTATTATTAAGAGAGTGAACTGGAACCGCAATCAAAGCACACACGGATCATGTGGCCTGCAGACTGCCCCTCACCGGTGGGATGTCGGTCTCCTTCACAAGCAATAACCAATGGTGATGCAGGATAGTGCAAGTTGAGTTCGCAATTGACCAATTCCGGATATTTTTGTAATATTTCATCCACCACCTGCACCTCGTCATCCACCAAAGCCTCGAACAGAGCCCCTTTTTCATCAGCCATTGAATCATAATCCTGTGTTCCTGTTGGATGCAATAAGGCCATTTTGAAGCGCAGAATGGGAAAATGTCTTTACGAGGTGTTTAAGAGACAGCGATCATTTTGAGCATGCACTTTATAGGGTGTACAACAGTACAATTCTCTAAGTAGGTCTTTGCACCTTTTCTCTAAATATGTGTCACCAGGTTGTGCAATGTTTGTATAGGACAAAAAAATTAGGAGCATAGGGGAGACCGGGGCACGTTTGACCTCGGGGCACGTTGGACCATCGCCAATATTTTTTTATAAAACATGCCCAGTTATCCAAATCCCCAATGAAGAGACCTTTAGTGGTGTGCCTTTTTGCCAAAATATTTCGTGAGCATTGAAGAAAAAGTGTGAGTTCTATTTCAGGAAATTTCCTGATTTTCGGCATAAAAAGTGACTTTTTCAAAGTCTCCATGGCCAGTTTACCGTTCTTAAAATATGGGGGATCTAGTCAGACAAGTCTCATAAATTGAAACTACCACCACTTAAGGTGGCTCGCTACCCATGCCAAGTGGTAGTTAGCGCACATTCACGCGCAGCCAGGCAGGCCCTATCTATCCTAACGTCACTACTCTGCTGTAACTGCTTCCAAGACTTTTTTTAATTTTGAGAATTTCTGCGTCGGCCCCTTCGTTTGCAATTTGCGCCACTTCTACTGGGGATAGAGACTTCTCGTTTGGAGCATTAGATGCGCAATGAAGAGCACTATATGGGTGAAGTCATTTTAAATGAGGCCAAAAGTGTCACATAAGGGTACATTTTTAAATGCATGTTTTAGGATGTATTGCTCATTCAGCCTGTGCTCCATGGTCTTAATTTTTATGAAATATACTTTTATTGCCCTCAAGTTACACTGACACTGCCCCAAATAGAATTTTGCTGAGGAGAGTCTATGTCGTCACGTAGGTGAGAAATTTTGGTTGACTCCACTTTATTTAGTCCCTATTGTTGATAATAGCAAACATTGATCATATAATCATTGTTCCAGGTATAGATGATCATTTGAAACAATTTTAGCCAACAAATTACAATTTTGCTTTGAAATACATACATTGACGGAACAAAAATATATGTTCGTCAATTTTGCTTCTTCGATGTTCTGTCAAAATAAAGCACATAGGTATACTCGGTAAATTTTTGGATTAAAATGTAAAAACACACAGAATGTATGAGAGAATGGTAAAATCCAAGCCATCTAACCTGTTGTGTAAAAGATATAGGCATATTTTTAGCGTTACATCATATTTGACATCGTCCTGTAGGTTAGAATTCTGTCACACGTACATCATAATTGACCAAGTTTCAAAAATTATGTCAAATTGTGTATTAATAAACTTTACCAGTAAATGCAATTATAAACATTTCAATAAAAACAAACAAGTGTCAAATCTTAATTCACACTTATATAACACAAAGAGAGATTTCGAACCAAGAAGCCGGAAAATAAGTTGCCAGAAGCTTCACACATGCACCAAGCACTGAATACGAATAACCGACTCAAGCTAGAACTTAAATTCTCTGAAATTCCATAAAATATATAAGGAATAAATCGGGTAAAGTAGATTTGTTAAAATCCTCATTCATAACAACAGTAAAAATTCAAATAATCAGAAGAATTTTACATGAAGTGTCAATTATGATGTATGCCTATTAATCTTGGCTGAACGAAACCAAACACAATGTATTGTTGAGATAAACTGCATTAGTAAAGGAAGCTAGCCATAAAAGGGGAAAGTAGGGAGAAGTGGGCCACTTTTTGCATTTCACCTTTTTATGACTACAGTATTGAAGTCCAGTGTCTGTATTTCCTTTTAGAATGGAGTTTTCGTATGTTAAAACTTATATCTGGTGTGTATTACTTTCAGTCCATGATATTTTTTTGCGATATGGGGTAGTTAATTTTTATGACCAAGTGGCCCAGTTCTCCCTTTGGTAGGGAGAAGTGGGCCACAGGGGTGGGAGAAGTGGGCCATCTATTTAGTTATTTACTGAGAAATAGCAGAATAGCGTTTTACTCTTCAACTGAGCCAGCAATTAATTCAATGAATCCAACAGCATTCTTCTGATATATATTTTCAAAATTCTTGTTACCATGGACGCCATGTGGGACATAGCAAAGTGAAAAGACAATTTGTCCACACAAGCAATTTTCTTAAAAAGGATAATATGATATTTTAAGCTTTTAATTCAGGTATTCAGTAACAATAAGCCCAGAAATACCAAACCTACCATGGTTTTTATGATTTTCAAGTCCTGAAATTACAGTGAATAAAAAAACAACATTTTACCATGTTTGTGGTACACGAAGGGAGAACTGGGCCCCCGGCCCACTTCTCCCTCTGCAAGGTGGCCCACTTCTCCCTCCAGCACATTTTCCGAAAAAGTGACTGCCATTTTTTCCTTAATGCATACAAAGCCTCAACAATTACCTGATAAAACTCTGATTTTACAGGGATTATAGCAACCCTTTCATTTCCAATCTATCCCCGATCTCATCAAACATATAATTTTTTTTATATAAAACAGAAATTTTACTCAAAGGCACCGAAAAATTACAATTTAAGTTTTTCAAAAAATGGAATAAGTTATCTCCTTCCTGGCTTCAATATCACTCTTCTGTATCACACTGAAGCCATGGCACTCAAACCCAGGGATGTCCCAATGCTATACTAAGCATGAAGCATGGTGGCCCACTTCTCCCTACGGCCCACTTCTCCCTACTTTCCCCTACATGATAATTCTTAATTTAATGTAGATATTACTGTCTTATATCCAAAATTTATGCTGTACATTATCTTTGACATTACAAGTGTCAAATGTGATGTACATCAAAGAATCTATGTTATTGTCTGATAGGAATGAAATGCATGTGCGAAATCTCATGACACGGACAACAAAAGTCTGGGAATTTAATTAACACAACATTTCTCGACTTTGGTAATCTTTTCACAACAAAAAGCAGGAAAATTCATCTGTACATCATAATTGACCAATAATTACTTCTTGGTCAATAATGATGTACTGTCCATTATGATGTACAAGTTTGATACTTTTAGACATATGACACATTTTGTTGTGTGCCAGTCCTGTATCTTCATGCAAGGCCAATTTCCGAAACAAAACTTATTATTCACAGCAAAATGAAAAATTTTGATTGATGTGATGCTTCTCTACACATCAGAACACCTCTATCAGTGGCGTTACATCATATCTGTCCTGTAGGTGAGAATCCCAGAATTATTGACATTCAAAATTTGCACCCTCCATATCACAGCCTTTGCTGCTCTGTAGGATATCCTTTTAAACATTTCAGATAAATCTTGTGGAATTCTTATTTTGGCAACATACAAACCCATAAAAATATTACTGGGTGTGTCAAAATTTTTGGTTTGAAATTTTGCCGTCCTGTAGGTGAGAATTTTTTCAGTAAATGTAGTTGACTAGTTGTCATGTTTGGACTGCGACCATTTAACTATAGCTGGATATTCCCTTTAAACCTGACTGGTATGTGATTATTTATCATGGACTTTCTTGATTCAATGGAAAATAAATCAACCTAATGCCACTTAAATAGGAAAAAAATCCATTTTTAGAAAACATTTTTTCTGGATTGACCATGTTTGACATTTATGATGTACGTGACGGGAGGTTTCGGTGGTCCGAGAAATATTCCCAGAACATTTCACATACCGAATGGAATTAAAAAACTTAAGTTCAGGTATATAGGTAGTTATTAAAATTATAAAAACTGAGCATAACTTACTTCAGTAGCTAACCATCAGCTGTCAAAGTAACAATGTTTGAAAATGTGACGTTTGACACCCTCAAAAATGGACCATTTTGAGAGTTTGCGGTCCCTGTTCTCAATGAGGAAGCCATAATTTCACGTAAAAGTGGATTTATTATGAAGACAAAATTGTATTCTACATCTCAGGGAATTTTAAAGAACTTATTACTAGCCAAACATTTTTTATATCATGTTAAAGGTCAAAATCCTGGCAGGCCTCGTTTAAAATGACTTCACCCATATACAGCCGGAGATTCAACTTGATACTCATAACAGAAAATTTTTAAAGGCGACTTTCGGCTAGCAGGTCTAATTTCTCAAAAATGACTTTGTGATATAAATAAATGTTTATATCAATTTGAAGTGTGGTAGGAAGGCTTGTCTATATCATCACATTGTTCCCAACTATTTTTAGAAATAAATGACAAAGAAATGAAAAATCCTATCTCGTCAATTTTTTTTAGCGCCATGGTTTATAAAAAAAGTTAAAATTGTCAAAATCGATACTTATATTCCGAGCCCCTTGGAAAGTCCTTTAAACTAAATGTCTCTTTGAAATTGTTATCACTTTTTCCATGAAAGTGTCTTCTTTAATTTCATGCTTCATTGCATACTATGGGATGAAAAGACCACTGATTGGCAGAACAAACTTCACAGCAGGAAAAATAAGAAAAAAATTTAGTTTTTCAGGTTTGCGTGGACTGACTTTCTGGTACAAAACCACTAATATTTTTTTTAAAGGCTGGTAGCGACCACTTTTGTTTACATATCCTCGCTATAAACTATATTTTGGATCATTCTAAACTGTTTTTAAGAAATCCTATCTTGGAAAGTTCACGAGTATCGAGCCACCTTAAGTAAAGTTTGATATAAGTTTCCCCAAGTTCACATTCAACCTTGTCAGCGAGATATGTACATTTTCATAAGAGGTTGGGATGGGGCAGGTTGGACCATGGACCAGCATGGCCGGGGCACGTTGGACCATTATAAACTGGATTGACTGACCAAAAATAATCGGCAAAATGCCAGCTGTGTAATTTTTAACATTAATAGAGCACCTTAGTCATTCCTGTACAAAATAAAGGTAAAATTAATTCATTAGGCTAATCTGCCAGCACTTCCAGCTGAAACAAGACTTATTAGAATTATCTAGGTAAATATTCCAATATAATCTTTCTGCAATGACACACAAGTGTGTGTTGTGATCTGTGAGAATAAAATGTGGTGTTTGCTCACTTTCTTCTACTTTCCAAGACTTTTATTCCGCGGTCCAATGTGCCCCACATGGCGGTCCAACGTGCGCCACTTGTGCAGATAAAAAAAAACAACAACAAATGGCTGCAGTCAATATATACAGGCATGCAAAAAATATTCACAAATTTTCAAGATATTATATAAATAGTGGATGGTGAGGAGTCCAATATAGAGAACATTGGACGAAGATCTGTTTGTGGCATCGTCTGAAGCTATTTTTAGATATCCAACAATCATTAAAATTTTTACCTTCAATGAAAATGTTTCCAGAAATCTTTGCATGAAAAGAATATTTCCATTTAATAAAATTATGTATTAAGAAAAACTCCAAGCACTTGAATGGTTAAGATCATTTCTTTGTGGTAGAACTCAACGTGTATCTGTCAGTGAGTCGATGGTGTCGGACGCCAGGCCCCTCAGATTTGGCGTACCCCAAGGTTCGGTCTTGGGACCTGTTTTGTTCTCGCTGTATGTCACTCCCCTAGAAGATATTATCACGAAACATGGGTGTAAAACGGCAATTTTTGCAGATGACACACAATTATATTTGACTTGCAACAATTCAAATAGTGTATCAATAATTGAAAATTGCGTGAGCGAGATTAGAAGCTGGATGATCAGAAATTTTCTGGCTCTCAATGATGCCAAAACTGATGTTATTTGCTTTTCATCTAGATTTAAGAGAAATTGTGAACTATCAGTTAGAAGTGTTAAAGTTGGCGAAACATCAATCAGCACGACTGCTGTCGTTCGAAATTTGGGTGTTCTTTTTGATGAGAATGTCACTATGTTTCACCATGTAAAGAACGTGCGTAAAAATGCCTCGTATGCCTTATGGCGCATCAGCAAGTGTAGGCACCTACTAGATCATGATCGAACTGTAAAATTAATACATGCTTTTGTGACATGCAGAATTGACTACTGCAACAGTTTATTGCTCGGCTGCACTGATAATCAGATTAAAAAACTCCAGCATCTTCAGAACTCTGCAGCACGCCTTGTGTGTGGTATGAAAAGGTATGACAGAAGACACATTACTCCAATTCTTAAAGATTTACATTGGTTGCCTGTCAAGGCGAGGATTATTTTTAAAGTCCTCTGTATTGTTTTTAAATGTATATTCACTTCTACTGCACCTGCTTATTTGAAAGAACTCATTACCATCAACAACAGAAATTACATGTCACTTCGCAGCGATGCAGCAATTACTCTTAAACGTCCATCGCCACCGAAAACAGTGACATACGGCAGTCATGCGTTTGCAGTTAGAGCGCCAGCTCTATGGAATGACCTACCGGTCAATATGAGGACAATCAGTGTTTATGAACAATTCAAGAGCAAACTTAAGACTCATCTTTTTAAATGTCATTATGATGTTGCCTAATTTTAGTTAAATATATACACATTGTTTTATCTGTCTATTACCATTGTGAAAAGCATTGAGATTTTTATGTAATGCTTATAGAAATAAATATTATTAAATATTAAATATTAAGACCCCCCCCCTCCTACCTGTGACCTGCTCCACCAAAATGAGTTCAAAGTAGGCAATCTGTATTTTCCAGAAATGAGCAAAATATGTCAAAAGGTCACGTTTTGATTATTTTTAGCTGTTGGTACCACATTTTAGAAAAAGTAATTTGCTTTGATTATTTAAGACCTTTTTAACCAAAAACTGATTTAAATTATCTAAATTGGACATCATTCTTGATTTTCCTAGTTCTTTTATTGTAAATGCGGGAAATTCAAATGCCATTTTCTCAAAGTTTGATGTTTCGTATCATCAATGTTTGAGGAGCCATATCTTTGGATTGGGTGGAGATATCAAGACAAATGGAACATCATTTTAAAGCCAAATTCCATTAGAAAAAAGTCATTTTCTGAACAGAATATGATAGCAGGCCGACTTTGAACCCATTTTGGTGGAGCAGGTCACATCTTTGTTTATGCTATAGGGGAGACCGGGGCACGTTGGTCAGCTTTTTTGATTTTTGGCTCTCAATCAAAAACTTTTCTAATTATTTGAAAAATATTTTTACTGACTGGCTTCTGAACATCTACACTACCCTTATACCAAACCAAGGCGATCTACCTTCTATAGTTGTGGATAAAAATAAGTTTGAAAATTTTATTTTTTGGGGTCCAACTTGCCCCGGACCCGGGGAAACTTATATCAAACTTTACTTAAGTGGTGGTAGTTTCAAATTATGAGACTTGTCTGACAAGATCCCCCATATTTCAAGAACGGTAACCTGGCCATGGAGACTTTGAAAAAGTCACTTTTTATGCCGAAAATCAGGAAATTTCCTGAAATAGAACTCGCAATTTTTCTTCAATGCTCACGAAATATTTTGGCAAAAAGGCACACCACTAAAGGTCTTTTCATTGGGGATTTTGATAACTGAACATGTTTTATAAAAAAAATATTGGCGATGGTCCAACCTGCCCCGAGGTCCAACGTGCCCCGCTCTCCCCAACATATAACATGCAGATGGTGCATTCTGAAGAAATCATATATTCTTTACAAAATCTGGCAAAGGAGCGTAAAAATTCCAGCAGATAATGGAATCCCAATGGAATACATTATGAAAATCAATTATTCCAATTTCTGATTTCCCAACTTCCCAAGATATATGATTTGAAATTGTATAAAGTCTGTATCTGGAAATTTAGCAAATCGCTCGCTATTCCAAAAGTCTCCTCATGGTACATATGCCTTCGTGCGTGAAAAAAACTAAAATGCTTCGAGTCCGAAAACAATTTTTTCAGAAAAGTCTTATTATATTAATTGAAACAACTTGCTTATAGCATCACTAAAGCTACTAAAGTAACTTCAGGCAAAGATGCTGAGCTGAGAAGATATGAAGTTTTTTACCCGCTCCATTATTATGACTCCCATAAACTTGTAGCTTTGACCATAGAGTTAACTTATAGATCCAGTGACTGAGTTGAAAAAAGCCTCAGTGATGTGCAAAGCAGTTCAATGTTCTGACCATGAGGCCAGCTGGTGGTGTTCACGTGCAAGAGCAATGACCTCATTTCTCACTTATGCCTGCCTGTGATTGGCTGAGTGATTCACGTAGCAGGAGGTTGGCCCCCTTTCTACCTGACATCAGCTGCTATCAGTGGACTCCCTGGACTCAGTCTCAACAGAGCATTGTATGGAAGCCATAAACTCATAAAGGATCTGCAGTTTGGAATTAGAACATACACAGGTGAGGCTAACAAGACAGTCTGTTATATATCATGTAGCATGTGCAGTAAATGAATGAACAGAGGCCATGTCATGGTGTGGAGAAGAACCTCTGACCAATGCAGCATTGAATGCAAGTCAGGGCCCATACTCACATGGTCCAGAATCTATACTCTTATACTATAGATAGCTAGCTATAGCTACAGGTGTGTTCCTAGGGATGTGTTATAAAATTAATGTTTAGACATCCTGGGAAATTGTGGAGATTAGCAGACTGGTAGTCTTAAATGGTCTTGAATGATTTGCCAAATGCACTTAATCATTTCCATTGTGTATTACTACTGCTTCTTAATCAACTATTATAGACGATAGCGTACACCTATTACAGTAAATGTACTTTAATTATGGGAAATCTGGGTGAACTGAGTAAAACTGACTATTTCAGCTGATTTCTGTTGCATTCCTTCTCCCATCTTTTTGGAACAGTCCACTATGGAGTATGGAGAATGTATCGTAACGACACTCTTTTGATGCATTGCATACAACGAGCGCTTCAGAGTCTGGTATCTCAGCAATCAGTTCCTATAAAATTTATAAATCATCTTATCAAAAATGACTCTGACTCCTTAGGTCATTTTAAGTATAGCTACGATGCCAAAAGTTTGTAACTAGGGGCTCACGACAGTAGTCAACCCCAGACAGTCAACAACACTAAACAGACGACCGTATCTTGCTTCAACGTACATTTAGTCATTTACCTTGCAAAAAATTTATATAATTACCGTAGAATGGGGTAAAGTTGGCTTGGCGGGGGAAATGTGGCCACTTATTTACCGCACTCAATGGCAGACATGCCAACTTTCCTCACTTACCCGGCATGTGTCTGTCACACCTTGACGACCTGAGAAAGGTCCAGGTAACTTACAAGCAATGTTTTTTCAATGGTGCTTCTGGGCTGATTCACCCTCAGGACGAACTTAAAACGAGTTGAAAACGATTTTGAAACAAATTGAAAATGTGTCCTAATAAACGAGTGGAAAATGTGCATGAAACTTATACAAAACTTGTGGATAACTTATGCCACCCTTGTCAGTAGAGAACCGAGCTGCTGTGACAATAAAATTGGACGTGTGAGAAACGGCAGATGAATGTGGAAAACGGTTGGAAAACTTTTGAAAAATGAACAAAACGAATGAGAAACGACCAGAAAACATTGATAACGTACCCCCAACGATCCTATCACTTATGAAAAAGTTATTCTATAAAGCAACTTACTGTAAACACGTTGGTGTACGTCAATCAAACATGCTTAAAACATCTCAGCTCAAGGAATATCAACGTTTTTGTAACGTTTGAAAAATGTGTCTATAACTTACTCAGCTTACACAAAACGTATTACAGCGTGTTAAGCACGTTATACACACGCAATCTAAACGGCTTGTGGGTAAATTAAGTGGCCATGTTTCCCCAGCAAGCCAACTTTATCCCGTTCTACGTTAATATACATGCCATTTATGTGTCTATGTTGTAGGCTTACACAGGGTATAAGCGGGACTGGTACATCTTTATACACTGTAATCTAAAGTAACAATAAAGTGGAATTAACAATGATAAAACAGTATTATTGAGTATAGTACTATAATTTGTGATGCAAAGTTTTTTGCGTCATGTCGTGAAGTTATACACATTAAGCAAAAATAGCTAGGTTGGGTTCAGTCCCCACTTTCCCAATCAGGCTCAATGATAGCTGGACTGCACAATTATTATGTGTCATGTTACTATATTTGGATCGGTTATGTCATTCAATGAGCCCAACACATGTATTGGTATTGTTTGTCCAGCAATCTATAAATACATATATATCTGAATGTGATAAGCTATTTGATTTTCAATACATAGACAGCTTATGGCTATAATTATAAAGGTGCTGGCTTGCAGCCAACTTTTGCAGTCATGGTACATATGAACATTTATATAGGATGTGTGATGCACTGGTGGGCTGTGCAAGTCATGATTCAAAAGTTTGCAAAAATAATCTCTCTTCGAAATGAGAAATGCCAAATTCAGAAATGCTGTTCTGCTTCCCACAATTTGCCTCAAGCAAAAGATGACCTAGAAAGGGAAGACCTTGCCTCACTTTCTGACCGTCCTTCACTTTGTGAACAATCCTTGGTGGTTGGAGAACGAGGTCACTGATAATGAGGACTGGGTCAATGACATCAGTTAAACAAATGCAGATCATTGAAGTCAACCTTGCACTTAGCAAAAATAAACAAGGTCTCCTTTACACGCTAAATGTCCTCCTGCAGGTGCACTACTTGGGTCATGGAAGAGATCATTGCACAATTGTGTCAAGATCTAAAAAGTAGCTGGGATATCTTTTTTGCAGGGCTTTGGAGTCGGGTAGTGATTGAACTGACTCCGACTCCTGAGTCCTGACTCCTTGGGCTTTCTGATAAGCAAGTCCGACTTCTTAGGTCTCCACCACTCCGACTCCTTATCGGCATAATTGCCCGCAAATATTACGTGATTAACAGGGGGGGAACAGTAATTCTACAATGTTCCCAGAGAATTGTGTACATGAATACTTCTTCAGGAAGTTCTGTGCAAAATTTGGTATATATTTCGCATTGTTATAACAGTAATTGTGAAAATTATATTAACTGTTTTTAGGAGTCAGTCACCAAATTTATTTTTGACTCCAACTCTAACCTACCTGAAAATCAAAGTTCAACTCCACAACTCTGACTCTGACTCCGACTCCGACTCCACAATTCTGACTCCGACGACTCCAAAGCCCTGAATCTTTATGGCACATTGTTGCAGGTGTCCTGAATTTGAATGTATTAATAATTGTTGGACGTTGCTGTATTCACTAATCTTTCAACATATTCTATTTCAGAAAATGGCATCCATCCCTTGCGCCGCTTACCAAGCAAGTTACATCCACGGAAATATTCGAAAACAGAACCAGTGTCGTTCACGGAGAGTCAGTGGGGAGAGCAACAGTAGCGCCAGCCCCCCTTCCAGCCCACTCCAGAGGAAAAGTATGTTCTATTCTATCATGTTAATAATATTAAGTCAATATAAATTTATCTCAATAAATTGGGTATTGTCCAAAATGCTTGTGATTTTGTTACAAAAAATTAGCCATCATACCTTGACGCTGCAGGCCATGAAAAGTCATGTAATGGCAAGTGAAAAGGCATCATTGTTATATGTAGCAATAGACTCCCAAGTGGGCTCAAGAAGATTGGATTCTGAATTAACGGTCATATTCTATCATGCATGTTGTTCATATCAATTTCTGCTGACCAAACAATCTTGTGTATGAAATTGCTTAGAATACTAAAGTTGCAGAGAAGTTTATGTGTTTGTATTCCAATAAACATATGATCCAATGAATTTTTGCATGCTTTAAATTTAATTAGGTCTGAAATAAAGGAAAGGTTTTCGCAATGGTTGGGGGTGACTATCTCTATTATAAAATTTAATAAATTTACAGAAATTTAGATTTGAAATTCAGGTGGCATGCACGCCAGCGGCCAATGCCAAAGTGTATGTCTCCTTGACCGTACTTGAAATAATTGTAAAATGTTTTGTACTAATATGTGATTAATTTGGTCTAATAAAATAATTCTGTCTGTCTGTCTATTATGTTTAAGGCCTGCATCAGGGTATGATTTACCTTTATGAATATCGCTTCATTTTTGCATGATCTTCATCTTCTGCCTTTTGTCATTTGCAGGGAGCATGACAGAAACACTAGTGAGCAACGTGATCGCACCCTTTAGAAAATCAGCGTGGCCCTGGAACGCCCAGAATGCATCTTGGCAGTCATATACTCATACAATGTGAGTTCATTGTTCTATAAAATTGAAAAATTGCTATTGATACAGCTTCATTGCAAGAGGAGAGAGGCGGTTATCTGGCACCCCTGGTTCAGTTTCAGAAATGTGCATTTTATGACCCGTCAGCTGTGAGTAGAAGATCGACTGAACTGCTGGAAGTCTCTTCATACTAAGAAACCTTATCTGTGTAATATATTGTAGTAATTAACCAGTGCAACATGTTAGCTACATGTTAGACATGTTTTTTGTCCTTTGCCCAAGAGTGCACTTGGCCTTATTACTGCCGTCCCTGTGAACATGGTCAAGCCAGCGCATAAATAGAGGACATAAAACCCCATCACCAACCCAGTCACCCTGCCCATCATACTATGATCATAGTATCAGTATTGTTGACTGCGCGGAATCAGACAGTTGAGTCTGTCAAGACTATATTTAAGGCACTATCCATATATATGCCATAGACGATTATTTAAAACAAAGCTGCCACAGAATGTTCAGGCTGTTATATAATTTCCTTTCTGAGAAAACTTTTATCATTCTTCTTTTGCAGTGACACCAGATTGTCCGGGCAACAAAGTTCGGATTAACAAAGATGAACCTTCAATGAAGAGCCCGGTGGAATTGGACTTCCCTTTGCTTCTTGACGCTGGCTGTCAGGAATATTTTAGGCATGGAATGCTACATTTGAAATACACAAAGATTACACTGACTTTTGGAAATGTTGCTTGTAGCAAACAATTGATATTAAGACTGCAGATAGAATCTTCTGAAAATACTGAATTTGTAAATTGTCCCATTTGTACTTTTCTATTTATTATTTATTTAATTCACCCATTGTTCTAAATGGATGAAAATATCGTTTTATATGTTGAAAAGCTGCATGTTTTGTATATATATTTGTAAAGCATTGACAAAATTAAAATTCATGGATAATTTGTGTCAGAAACAGTTTTGATTTAATCATTTAAATGTATCATTATAAAAGATATCCTGTGATTATAAAATATTAGGATTATATACATTAATATATATTCCACCCTAAGTCAGGGTATGCTTTCACCTAATGAAAGCCACGGGTATTTTAACTGCCCTGAAATAGGTTGGCAGCAGCCTAATTATTGCAGGGTAGACATTGGAGGATGATATATTATATATATATATATATATTAATATATAAATACTAGAAATTGCCCATTATATCATTAAGAAGAGAAAGGTAGACCTATGTAATTCTGTAAACACACAAAAGTAAAATAGATCATGAAAATATTATTGTTGATGGCAATCAACCTGAACAGGTTGGTGGCAGAATTGACACAAATGTTAGGAGGATGACATATTGTATGATAATGTCAACATTTGGTATGGAGATGCAAACATTGAATGAATTGTTGCAAGTGATCAGACTTCACTTCAAATATGGCTGCCCCGGATGAAGTGCAGCTGGCTCCCTCTGTGACCTTCGTGCAAATGATCAAGCTGGCTGCATGACAAACCGTTTCTTAACCAATCTCGGACTTTCCTCATTTTCTCAGCCAATCCTATCAAAGAAAATTATACAACCTGCTTGTCTGTTAATCACAGACTGTTTGAGTGAGGGAAGATTAATTCACAAGTTATGCCGGAGGAACTATTTCCATTTCATTCCAAAATTTGTTGTAATTTGTGCAGAAGACAAAATCCAGAAAGTCATATGCTGGAGGAACTATTGTCTTATTTCCCAGATTTTCACAAGTTATGGAAGAGGGACTTTTTCGATTATAATTACTCATCAGATGAAATTCACAAGTTATGCCGGAGGAACTATTTCCATTTCATTCCAAAATTTGTTGTAATTTGTGCAGAAGACAAAATCCAGAAAGTCGCATGCTGGGAGGAACTATTGTCTTATTTCCCAGATTTTCACAAGCTATGGAAGAGGGACTATTTCTATTATAATTACTCATCAGATGAAATTCACAAGTTATGCTGGAGGAACTATTTCCATTTCATTTGGAAGTTCAGTATTTTGAAGCTATTTTCTTTAACCAGTCATCATCAGTGATACATGTGGCTGAATGGATCAGGCTCTTTCTCATTCTTGATGGTATTTATCATATTGCCTTTATGGTTTATAATCAATAGAGGATGTTGTATAAAATATTAATTTATTACACAATTTAATTGCACATTATGGAATGTACCAAAATAACCAGAATCAAAGTGTGGTTTTAAATATATTTAATATAAATTCATATAATATTTACAATTTTAAAAAGTGCCTAATCAGACACACCTACAGAGCAGGTGTATGTCCATTACATTATCATGTCATCCGTCAGCTAGAAGCCCACTGACTCCCTCCGTTTCTCCTTCTGGGGGATCCCTGTCCGTCTGTATTCCGATCTCTCTGCCAAGTACTCTTCTTTGCACTCCTTGAAGAACCCTGGTTTCTGATACCTGCAAAGGTCACACATTCAATCTGGTATAAAACAATGTAAAAACAGAATTCTTTAACCTATGTCAATATCACTACACTAGATTTTGTTCATATGAGTTTCTTTTGATTTAAATGAAGAAACAAGCCCAAATGGTCATGGGAAGCCATAAATTAAATACAGTCAAGGGGTGACAGGACAGTCAGGACCACTCCAGGGCTTCAATCAGAGCAGGAAAAGTTAAAATCAATGAATTCTGAATGCAGGAGTAGCTAGGAGTGCATCTTTATTTATATTTTTAAAACATATATCCATCAGTGTAACTTTGTCAGATTAAAAAGCATCCCAGTGACTTTGGTTGAAGAGGAATGCACTGTATGTACATTGAGAGAGAAAGTAAATGTGACAAACACGAAAAGATCCTACCATTCCAGTACACATTCTTGCATGGCTCTATTTTCTTTTCTGCATTTAAATGGAAGTAACAGTCCAGCATTCTTGCCACACTCTGTGAATTCTGAAACCAATTGAAAACATTTAACAATATGCAGATGAAGTTAATCAGCACTGTGGTTATCCAAAATAATTATGATCAACGCTTCAATAACATGGACATTTAAAAGACACTTTTATTGATTCGAAGAGTTACATTTATGAGAGGAAGAATAGAAAGTCTCTCACCCTTTACATAGCTTGAACAAAATCCATTGGCCTTCTGCTTCATCAGTTTTGGAATGACGATTTCTCTCTCTACTTTTCTCAAAGACAAGTCATCAGGGTCTCCTGAAACAAAGAATAATCTACGTCACGTGACACCTCAGCCCCACAACACAACCACTGACGAAGACGGTGTGACATCGCCGAAAATTATGGACATGTTAAATCCAATCCTCTGAAGGTAAATTCATCATCGCTATGGATCCGAGGATAGAGAATCTACACTCTAGAATAATCTATAAGTTAACAAATTTATAAGATTCTCAAACTTGGCTACACTTTTTGAACAGCCAGGCGACAGTAGTGAGTGAGTGAGTGAGTTTGTGTTTTACGCCCCATCAGCACCGTGGTGGAGGCGACAGTAGATACCCTCATATTTTACTAGTGATAGGCCTACTAACCAGGTGACAGATCAGTTGCAACTGTTGTCAATAGGAAACATGTTTTGTGAATTTGTGTCACCTTGTCAGAAATGTCAAAGTTTATACTGGTGAATGATTTCAAAATTTCTTGTAACCTCCCAGCTGACAAAACTGAGAGTTATCACGTGAAATTGCTCCTCAGTTATCACGTGGAAAACTGATATATATATGTATTTTCAAACGCTAACCACGTGATTTTGTCAAAAGTTAACAATGTAATTTTCTGGTGAATATCTTCACCAGTTAACCACATGATTTTCTGGTGAATATCTTCACCAGTTAACCACGTGATTTTCTGGGGGGCAATCTTCACCACTTCACCACTTGATTTTCTGGTGATAAAATCACATGGTTGACGTTTGCAAATGCATATCTGTTTTCCCCAAGATCTTCACTAGTTAAAATTATTTAAGAAGAGGCAAAATCTCCAGGGCTGACACAGTGACACTCATCACGTGGTTATCCCATGAAAATGTGGGAGTTTTTCTCACATGAACAAAACATGTGATAACTCTCAGTTATGTCATGTTCACCAGTTTTCCCCCCGTGTTTATCACTTGAACTTCACGTGCATTGTCAACAGGGCTAGTTTGTGCTGACAGGTGTCGCCTAGATGGATTGTTGCCCAGTTGGACTGCACTTGTACAAATCTAGGTTGAGCTTCATAAAATTCAATGAATAGGCCCACACGAAGCTGCATTATGTCATGTATAAAGGATGAAAATGTTTGACACTACAGGTATCACAAATTGATTTAAACAGAAAACTTGAAGGTCCCCCAGTATCAAATCATTTGGCAGCTGGGTGGCCAAGTGGTTAAGGTTCCCGCCTGCTCTGCTGAAGGTCTTTGCCTGCATGGGTTCGAACCCCGGTGGGGAACCCAAAATTTTCAGTGTACCTTCATGAGCAAAATGACACGTTAAATTGGTGGCCCCTTGCATCAGTGTCTATGCTGGGCAAGTAAAAGATCCTTCACATGGGGTAAATGTGTAACATGTTGAGGACTCCCGCTCTCTCTCCCATCTCATCAATCAACCCTCATGAGCGCGCAGAACTGGGCTTAGAGGGCTGCACTTACCATATCTATCTATCTATCTATCAAACAATTCATATTGAACCTATGGATTTGTAGCCCTTTTTCTGATAACATAAATTAATTTTGAGCGTAGATTCTTGATTTTTGGATCCATAGTAAATGAAATTACCTTCGGAGGATCTTAATGATTTCGCAGAATTTTCAGTCATGTATTCTCATTGGACGACCAGCATTACGATTTATGGATGGATGATTGGGGATTAATGACCTGTGTTTATGAACTTGATAGGCTAATAAGGGCAGGAGGAGGACACAGCAATGAATTTTAATAATTTTTGACTCATTAAACAACCTCAAGTGTAGCAACGCCCAAACGGAACCCACAGATGTTCAGACAGCAATTGTGGGCCAGACCTGCTCTCCTACTTTGGCAGATTACATATTAAAAGTATTAAATAAAAAATATTATTATCATTTTGCAGGGCATTGTCTGGCCATTAACGCCCAGTTCGCGGGCGTTAATGGCCGTTAACGCCCGCGAATACGCCCCCTGGTGTATTTTATAGATCGTGACGTCATCAGAAGTGACGTCATGGTGACGTTGTTGTTAAATGTCTTTCTGTTTTGGCTCAATCTCGGTCAAAAATCGTCCGATTTGAAAAATATAAAAGCCTAGGAGTATCTCCAAAGTCCACAGATTTCATAATTGGACTCAGTTATGCTCTAGCTTTAATAATAACGTCGGGGCGACGCGAAAACTGCGCGGGCGTTAATGAACCAAAAGAAAAGGTAACTTTCTTCTTGGATATGATTGTGTTCAAAAATGATAATAATGATAATAACATTTTGTTGTCGGGCATTATGGGGTATTAATCAGTTATGGCCCTCGGGCAGAAATCATTTAATGCCCTCGCCTGGCGGCTCGGGCATTAAGTTAATGATTTCTGCCCTCAGGCCATAACTGATTAATACCCCATAATGCCCTCCAAAAAAACGTTATTGACCAATTGTTTTGGCATGAATGCCACTATTATTAATTAGATAAGTTTGGGACAGTGCAATCACAGCAAAACCCCTGCCAATACTCAGCTATCATAAACATTGAACATGTGGACATGCCATTGATCATGTTCAGTATATTACAAAATCAGTACAGTTTGATCAACAGACATGTTTGATAATTCACCCATCTCCAAGTTTGATGATTATGATATGTCAGCTCACCTAGCCCATGAGGCCCTCCTCCCATGTGGCCAGCCAAAACACCAAAATGTTCCTGTGCATTTTTGTCACTTTCTTGTGCTGCCATTCCTGGGAATTAGTGTTTGACAGGTTCAGATTTGACAGTTTTGACAGCAGGCCTGACCTGCCAAATGGCCTTGACCTTTAAATTTATCAAGTAAATTGCGTACTTTGCAGAACCGAGAAATTGTCTGGGTATGGTGTTATTAGAGCAACTATGGAATATTGACATATCTGAAATAATGTTTCATGTTTGAAATATCATGTTTCTTAGATTACGACTCCCCTGTCAGCAATTTTTATTTTCTTGTACTTTTCCCGGAGCGACGCAGGCATTCCTGCTACCCTGATTCGTATTTTATATGTGATAGCCTCCTGAAAAACATGAAATAAAATCACCCATTTAATTCTAGCTCCAGACAGTACTCTTTGCTACCGATTTAATTATCTCTATAAATAGATAAACTGGTATATTTATTTGATTCAGATACGCCTAATTAATTATTCTGCTATATTTTGTAGGAATATTTTCACGAGGTAATAGTGACGCCATATTGAAAATTGAGTTCGTGAATCAGCGAAAACCGGCGAGTCACTTACAGGTAACTAACAAAGAAATTGTCGTGGAAAATACCTTAAAAAAAGAAGTACGGGTAATTCACATCGACAACTGGGTATATGGTAATATCCAAATCAACTTAGTAACTCTGACTCATTGTGATAATGTAATTTACTGGGTAAACTAGGCACAGGCACACTCCTGTATTAGTCAATTGATAATCAGTATAAATATCATCAAGGTGCATGACTTCAAAACTGAGGCAAATAACAGCTTCGTTTTCAGGGTCTAATTTCAAGCATCTAACATTGTGTCACAGCCACAATTTTTGTCAAATGCCTTGCCAGATAAGTTAACTCCGAATTCCACACCTTAACTCTATCAAATTATAGCTAATTTACCTGTAATTAAGGGAATTCCTTGCAGATTTGTAGCTTAATGAACAATTGCAAGTTCGCTCACCCAAGCTGGCAGCAGAGGTACCTATGGGGTATTACACCACAAGTCATTTCGCTGAAAAACTTTGAATATGAGAAGGATTTTGTCATAGATCCTTGGAAATATTATTTATCAACAAATAGAAGTAGTTTGTAACTTTAAAATTGGTTATTTTGCCCAAAATTTGTGTTATTTCTAACAGACGGTACAGTCAGTCCAGGAGAGTGCCTGTGAACTAGGCCTACCAAAACAACTCTGTGAATGACTGATGACAACTCAATGAATGGGAGTACAGTCATAACGGCCAACACCCAAAACGGCCAATTCTACAACGGCCACTAACCAGAACGGCCAAATTTGAGACGGCCAAAGCCCAAAACGGCCAAATTTAGGACGGCCATTCCCCGAAACGGCCAATAAATTTATAATTAGTTATTAGTGAGGTAATATTATTAGTTATCAGTTACTTTAGGTATTGTTTAGCCAGATACTTGTTGACGTCTTGAAAAGTAGCAATTTATAGCCGTTGTACAGTAAGCCTATTATTACCATACACGCAGACAGGGTGTTTAAATATTTCAATTATTTGGACATGATCTGACTATTCAATTTACAAACATAACAAACTAAAAAACAAATTAAGCTAGCCTATATTTTAAATAGAAAAATAGATAGATCTATCAATAGACAAAAAAAATAGATAGATTAAGGACAGAAAGATAGGCAGAAATATCGACTGAAAGATAAAGATATAGATAGATCTATCCATATAATATATTCAATTTGATTGATTCAAGTTTCAAGTTTTTATTAACTCTTCACCACAACTGTGGTATGGAGTACAAATAACATACATAATTCATGAATACTTAGAAACAACTAGGAAACACACACTCACAAATAATTAATTGACCGATAGCTAAAAATGCTTTTTTAAGTTACTTGATTATTGAATATTGATTGATAATGGATATCATGAACTGATTTCTTTGTTAATATAAAATGAAGGTGGCCTGTAGACAACAGGCCGTGCACATTAATTAAAAAAGAATTATGGTTGACCATTTAATTTCCAGAATCAAGCAATTAACGTACACTTGTTTAAGAAATACCTCTAACAAAATTTATACTGCCCAAAAAGAATTTGTTTTTTCACCAAAACTGAGCACGAAATTAAAACAAAACTGTTAAAATGATTTATAGCTCAGCAACGTAATAATAAAACTTTATAGCTCAGCCACTAAATATCTAAAACTTTGAACATAATATTAATCGATAATCGTAGACAGATTAATATAAATTATGTTCAAAGCTTTATATTAAGTGCTGATCGAGTATTAAATTTATTTTCTTCCAGGCCCATCAAACATTAATAGATATATACGGTATATATTATTATGAATAAATTGTGTGAAACAAAGAAAAGAAACGTTTTCCATTGTGTCTAAAAAGCTGTGAAAGGGTTTGAATGACACTTTTATCTTAATTGAACAAATTTCAGAGCAATTATTGCATAATGAAAGAAAGCGTGTCAAGACAGTCAAGTTAATTGTTCCGGTAAACATGTATGTTTAGTAATTAAGAAATTTCCATCAAGTACAAAAAATAAAACTTTTAAAATTACTTAAGATATATACGAAGTTAACAAAAAATTATATATATCTAATTATCCCACATAGGTCATTGTATTAAAGTCATATTTTGAATTAAATCGATTTATTTGTCTATTTTATTTAACTTTTATTCAAATCATAATTGTATCAACATATTTATTTAATTAATTTAAGAGGTTGGATTTCTTTGGATACAGGCCTACAGAATAGAATTAGTAGCGTGACAACAAAATATATCTGAGATAGATAGTCTGAGACACTTCTCTGGGTGGTCTGAGATAGATCGTCTGAGATAGATAGTCTGATCCAGATAGGCTGAGATAGATAAATTGCTTGTACATTAATTAGACCTATTTTTTGTTTAGGCCTGTGCAACTTGGAAAGAAATCATTTTCAATTATTTGGCCGTTACAGTGGATCTATAGCTTAGTGTTGAATTCAATGTATCATTTTCTGACACACTGTTTAAAATGGAAAGCGTGTCAAATTACAGTCTGTGTTAGAAACAAATTTGATCGGATTTTGTTACCAAAAAACTGCATCATCCTGGATTGACATCAAGTACCAGAATACTGTGTTCTTGACTTCTTGTAATTCAAATTCATCTATCTAGCAGAAAACTGCAAGTTTCTATGACATACAGAAGCAGAGATGATGCATTTATTCATTTTCTAATGACCAGGCAAATTTTATCCAAATTAATTAACAGGTAGGCCTAATTTAATAACGTCAAGTAGGGTCACGAGTACATGAGTACAAGAAATGACTGAAATCATTGTTTTGGCCGTTCTGGGTGGTGGCCGTCCTAGCGAGTGGCCGTCACCCCTGGTGGCCGTCATAGGAAGTGGCCGTCGTAGGTAATTGGCCGTTTTGATTTTGGCCGTTTTGACCGTCCCCCAATGAATGACTGATGGATACATTCGTTTCTCTGCTCTACTAAAGAGTGAGGTGCTCTTCTTAGAGTTAGAGTAGAGTAATTTACTCTGAATTATTCGTTTGCATTTTCGGGAGTAGATGAGAGACTTTTTAATTTGGAGTAGATTGGAGTAGATCGGATGTACTCCGAAGTAGGCTAAGCGGCTAAGTAGCCCGTTTGAGCCAATGGCAAGACAGTTATTGGGAAGACAGAGGATATATGCAAAGCCGGGCTCTGCCAATAGCCTCGTCAGTCTATTGGGAGTATAATTGGCAGAGAGAACGACATCTGCGAATAGGCCGACCCATCTATTGGCAGAGCCGGGCTTTGTGTATAGCAACGTCTGGCTTTTCGCAGACCCGGGCTCTGCAAATAGGCAGCTGTCTATATGCAGAGCCCGGGTCTGTGAATAGACTGACAAGGCTATGCGCAGAGCCCATACCATTGTGGCCTACCATATCTGGCAGAAAATCAAGAAGTTTCAAAAGTTACTGACAACATTCACTGCCTGATCATGGCATTTTGTTTCGACTGTGGTCAGGGATAGATTGCAACCACTGCCAAACACAGGTGGGGGCAGCCGTGGGCTTGTGATACAGAGGGTGACACGGTGCAGTCACGTCTTTGAGGCACTTAAAGGTTGTCAAAGCCTTCTTTCACCCTCAGCTTCCCTAATTGCCATTGAGGAACAGCGAGCTGCTCTGGTCATCCAAACTGGCACTGGCAGGTGTCAAAGCTGATTGCACTCTCACAATTAATACTTTGAAGAAGGGCATACATATGAGACAGTGTCAGTAGACAGAAAACTTGGCTCAACTGCGAACTGCACTTCAAATTATTCACACCTTGACCAAAGGAGAACTAAACCCCCTTTCTGTATCCATTGTGTCTTCAGAGTAGATTACAGTCACAAATTGCTATTTATGATTACACCCTGGCTAATTATCTGGACGGAGTCCAGATACTGTTAGGCTACACTACTACTTCTGTCAGTCTTGACTTCCTGTCAACTTTGCCAGCATTAAACATGACATATAGCGGTTTACTCCACTCAGCTCCTATTTCACCCTCCACCTCTGCACACATGCCATCCTAATGCGTCAGAGTGATGTAGCTGATAGATTAGGGCTAGCTCTATCTGTAACTACTGTAGATAGATGCATACAGTGCCGAGAATTGGCAGAAATCACTAAATCTGATGCATTTGACTGCAATCTGGCCCACCTGTCTGTAGCTTAGGGGGGACCAGTCCATCGATACATAGTCAGAGCCTATACATTAGCTCTGATAGAGTAGCTGGTTGCCATTGGAATGAAGCGATGTGATTGGTTGATGTCGTCTGGCTGGTTCCCACCATCTTTGCTGCTGTGAACAAGCAGTTCTTGGGTTTCCCGCTAGGGGGACGCTCTCCGTAGCCATTTAACGTGCAGAATGCGTACCAGCGCCAGTGGTTTGTATTCTGTGCTAGGATTGTGCATGAAATAGTGCTGGGTTTGCCATGGTTGTCTTGAGTTGTGATTACAACAATTAAATCATATAAAAGATATTTGTGTGTAACCAAATACAGTTAATGAATTATGATTATCTCATTTTTGTCATAAATGTATCTTTATTGAGGTCGATAGAAACCGGGGCGCACCTTGGGGGCGCACCTTGGGGGCGCACCTTGGGGGCGCACCTTGGGGGCGCACCTTGGGGGCGCACCTTGGGGGCGCACCTTGGGGGCGCACCTTGGGGGCGCACCTTGGGGGCGCACCTTGGGGGCGCACCTTGGGGGCGCACCTTGGGGGCGCACCTTGGGGGCGCACCTTGGGGGCGCACCTTGGGGGCGCACCTTGGGGGCGCACCTTGGGGGCGCACCTTGGGGGCGCACCTTGGGGGCGCACCTTGGGGGCGCACCTCGGGGGCGCACCTCGGGGGCGCACCTCGGGGGCGCACCTCGGGGGCGCACCTCGGGGATGTATGCTGAATGCTTGACGAGTGCAATATATCGAGATTTCACTTGTTTTGTCAATAATATACACTCATATGCCATTGCAGAAAATGCATCATGATATTACTCTACTTAACTCAAGCCCTACAAACTTTCATCTCTCCCAATTCAACATAAGTATCAATCAAAACACTTTTGTGCGTTGCCGCATGTCTAGCAAAATATGCATTTCTCCCTGTCAAGGCCACTTAGGGCTAACGTCCTCATAAAATGGGACCTCTGCTACTACAATTCAGCATACCAAACGACTAGCCCTTGCTTGTTTTACAATGGTCAGGTCGATTATCACCGTCCAGATATGCAAATTCCAATTTGCCTTCTAGTTATCATTGAGTCTGCCATTGCGATAATTCAGTAACTCATCACTGGATGTTGCGATATCCTTTTTTTATTTTTGGACAGATCTTTCACACAGACCACTGAGATATAATGGATCGATTGTTGCGTCTTCCCGGAGGGATGCCTGGCATGGGACCGGTAAGTGAAATGATACAAATACCTTTCAAAAACGCCATGTTTACAGTTGCTGACATAAGTGTTTCCATACAGGTCAGTAATGTCCATATTGGGATGCCATGTAAACAATGCCCTTCAAATGGATGGTTATAACAGACTCAAAATTGGTTTAAACATAAAACTTGTAGAAAAATAGTCAGTCACGACTGCACAGGTATAGGTTCTATAGTCTATATATCATGTAAAAATCAACATTTGCATACTAGGCTTTAGCTAGGTGATGAAGCTTTTTAGCCAGACTCATTGTACTGCTGCAAAGTTGTTTAGTCAAATGATAGAAATGAATAGTATGTTTTGCTGCTGTTTTTTTTAAAACCAGATCAGAATTGTGTTAGCATTTTTCTGTTTGGCTAATGGCCAGCTAATCCCTAGACATAAGAATATTCATGATATTAGTAAGCTTTGTTCACCGTCATTTATATTGTACCTATATTATCCTAGGTCTCACTCATCACTGTTTAGTAAATCATTGTATGGCCGTTTGTAAGATGCAGGATAGGCCTTGGTATTGTCTGATTCTAGAGCCCATTTTCTGATCTATTCCTTTTTAACGAGTTTTCGGTACGAAAACTCGTTATACTAGTCACTAATGACGAGAGAGCGATTGACTCGATGTAATGACGCACGTCTGGTGTTGGAATAAGTGACTTGCTATCATGTAGCAAGTCGTTTAAGTTAGTTAATAAGACGTCGTAGTTATGTGCGCATCAATGTTTCTGTGTTGTTCCTGGGCTAGTAAGCACTGTATCAAAAGAAATTGGCCAAAAATTGTGCAGACATCACAAAAACGTCTGTTTTGAGAAGACATTAGGATGTTTTGACGAAATGTTAACTGATTCAAACCAACAACACTCACCTCTGGGGCATCATATCAAATATTCCAGAAAAACGTATCAGGAACTTCCACTTCGTAAACTATCCCAATGCTATTAATCATCAGACAATAGCCCACAAATACCCTAGCCCCGATTACAGATTTATAGTTTAGTACAAGCTGTGTCTTCTCTGTTGATGGTCACGGCAAAACAGGAAACAGAAATGTTGAATGAATTACCCCACTGCCTCTGATTGGCCAGAACAGGTGAGTTTTTCTCCCCGAATTTTCCGACACTTCTCTTTGGACTAGAATAACCATTTTAGTTTCTTTAGAATCAGGATTTTTTACTGCAGATCCCCAATTTTTTTCATCTCAGTATCTTTATCCATTTCCGAGAATTCGTTGAAAACGCATATGGAAGATTGACAAGGAATATAGACGAGAAATAAAATACAATAAAAGGTTCATAAACTATGGAGAAAAGTTTTTTTTGTTAGTCCCACACTATTTTTCGTTAGTGTAATTATGCCTGATGGTTATACAAATTCACAATTATTGCAATCAGGTCTCAGAGGTGCTCTTTTAAGGAACCAAACACAGTATACATTTCATTTTCCGCAAATTGAAGTTGAGCAAAGCTGCATTGATGTCATTGGTTGACTGCTCACTGTTGATTGGTGGCCAGTCTCATAGAGGTGGGCTATCATGCAAATTAACACAGATTTATAGCTGTCAATCATTTTTTACACTCACCCAGACAGAAATAGTTACCTTGTAACAGAACAAAAATTGTGAAAATAGTTAAGTCAACTATTTTACTATTTTGGCGCTTCTTTTTGTTAATCAAGTGCAGTGACCTTTGTCTGACGTCTTTTTTATATAAATCTGATATAAAGCACTAATCAATAAATTGAGATCACATGAGTTCATTAGAAAATCATGAAATTATTATTATACTTTAGATCCTGTTCTATGTGTGTTATAACTTTCAACTTTCTTTTTTTAGTCCCAAATAACTGTAAATAAGCAGACTTACAACTTACAAGACTTACAAGACTAGTAATGGTGACAGTGAAGCATTAGGGGTGACCGTTTAATATTAAGGGGGCTTGGAGTTGTTTTAAACAAATGAGTTCTTGCCAGTGCACCGAGAGAATCTGCTGGAGTGGCCCAGTGTTGGTGAAATAATAAAAAAAAATCTTTTCTATGCAGTCTTCTCCATGTCCCACATTTACCCATTATTAAACTATAGAGCAGGGGGGGATCCAGAAAATTCCGGTGGGGGGGGTCTATTTGGCTTTTGCGTCGCGGAATGCGTAGTTCGCGACATACTGCGACCGCACAATGATAAAATTAACATGTAAAAATATTAAAATTTTGGTCTGGTGGGGGGGGGATGCATCCCCCCCATCCCCCCCCCCTGCGTCCGTCCCTGCTATAGAGATTATTCAAGATTCAGTCATCTGTGTTCCAGTTTTTTCCAGGATTAACATTGGTATTCTGATGAAACATGAAATTGGTGGCCCCTTGTATCAATGTCCGCACTGCTGGGCTGCCTGGGCAAAGAAAGGTCTCCCTCACCAGGGGTAAATTGTGGTGAGGATTCCTCCTCTCACAATAAAGTCATATAGCATCAACAAAGATACAATTTTAGCATCCATTGTGTATAGTAACATGTTCACAATGTTGTGAAAAAATCTCAATGTTGTATTGACATAGTGCCGGTGGTGGGGACATCATTTTCAACATACATTTCCTAGGGGCCTATCAGATGATCTTGGCTATGGATTTTTGGTAAAAAAAGTTTGTTGCCCACTTGGCACTGAAAAAGTCGAGTGTTCAGCACATTAAAAAAAAAGTTTGTTTCCACCTGGAGTCTCTCTAGACTAGACTCTGTCTAAAAATAGTTTCTCTCACTGACTTGATTAGATAATCTATTTTTGGTAAGTTTTTGGACTTTAAAGGGCTTGTTTGGCCGTTTTACCACCTCGCATGCATGCCTTGTGAAGGTTGGAGCAAACTTTAAAGTTTAAAGGCCAGAACAAAAAGTGTGGTAAAAATGCAATTAAAGTATTTCAGGCTCTAAGCAGCATTGCTATGGTAACGTTGCATAGCCTCACTTTGGTTTCATTACAGTAATGTTGCTATGGTGACACTACACAGCCTCATTTTGGTTGCACTTCAGTGTGACTTAACGGAGCCTCACATATTGCGTAAACTGAATAACTGGTTGGATTTTATCTCAATGTGTGACACGGCACAAGTAAGCAGTTTAGTAAATTTCAACTAACAGGCAGTTTGGTAAATTTCAATTAACAGGCTCCTAAATAGGTTCAAGAAAAAAAGGTGAGCTGGTGGACACTGGAAGAACTGTAGGCTTATGTAAAAATTACAAAAATTCTTGTATCAAGCAAAATAATTATGACATTTTACACAATCTAATATTGACCATTATACATCCTAGGGATGTGCTGATCCGATAATGAGGTCGGTATCCGTGCCGATCCAGCACTAGAAAAACAGCATCACATCGGATCGGTTGCAAGCACTGCTCTCTATTTAACCGATGGTATCGGTATCAGAGGTATCAGCACAAAATACCAGGATCGGTATAGGATCAGAAGTGAAAAAGTGGTAATGGCGCATCCCTAGTGCAAAGGGGTTGACACAGCTTCACGTAAGGTGGAATTGCATGCCGCCTGTGAGAGTTGTTGATGAGGTTGATACATAGAACATGTAGAAGGATCTGTGGGAACATTTGATTGTATTATATACTATACTTTATCAAAGTCTTGAGGTTTCCCTTCACACCGCTGATCCTTTTATCTACCAACTGCATCAACAACTTTCACCTTGGATAATGTTGACCCAAGCATATAATGCCCTAAATGCAGGTAATTACTTATGGTGGGGGAAGGCAACCATTCAACCCCCGTGGGGTCATAGAATTCCATTTTAGAATTACACTGAAAGTCTGAAATGATGAATTGCAATTAATGGAACACACTGAGGAAAAACTCGTTTTGCAATCCGCGGATTCTTGTGTTGATATTTTCCAGGGAGGAAGTTCAGGAGATGCCCCTGCAGTTGACACGGCTGAACAAGTTTACATTTCTTCTCTTGCTCTTCTTAAGGTATGATTTCACTCAGCTGACAAAAATCCTAACTTCATATGGACTGATTGTGACTTAATGCTTTATTGCAGCAGTAAGTTGAAGTAGAATCGTTTTAATTCAGCTCTTTTCAAATGGCCTATTAATTTGCCCCAAAAAAATATAAATATATTTAATTTTGCCCCCCCTCCCCCCCCCATCCTGGACACAACTAAAGGGTAATCAATGATTCCACAGCTCCCATATTGTGGCACAGACTCCTAGATTATCGCATTTGGTGAATAATGCTTGTAATGGGAATTGTAGAATTTTGCCCTGTAGACTCAACCCCTGCTTTCCCGTAAAACCGCCTCAATTTGCTTATCAATGTGTTTCAGATGTTGAAGCACGGCCGTGCTGGAGTGCCAATGGAGGTCATGGGTCTGATGTTGGGAGAATTTGTGGACGACTACACCGTGCGAGTGATTGACGTGTTTGCAATGCCCCAGTCAGGAACCGTAAGCTCTCATTCTCTTTCCTTTTGAAGCTGCTATTTTACTTCGAATCTTCAGGGGGTCTGGGTGGAAAAGTAACACTGTCAGTTTTAGGACTTCTTTTATTGACCGTTTTAAGAATAAGGAGATATTTATTTTTAGCCTGGCTCACCAGGCTAATTCAGGAGTAATGGTCTGAAAATATTGTCTGTCAACTCTACTGTTCAATAACTACAGGTTCAATATATCTGTTTTTGTGTTTTATTGGTTTGTTAGGGTAGCTAGATGTATGGAAATTAATTTTTTTTTTCAATTTCAAAAATTTTTTTTTCCAAGATTTGAAAAAAAATAAAATTTTCAACTTTTTTTCAATTACAATATTTTTTTTTTCTTTCAAAAAGAGGAAATCAGGCAACTTCTGTTTTTCAAATTTAAACATATTTTGCTCCAAGATTTTAATTTTTTTTTCCTAATTTAGAAAAAAGAAAAAAAAAAGTTTTCCTAGATTAAAAAAAACAATTTTTTTGTTTCAAATTTTTTTCAATTTCGCCAATATTTTCAAAGGAGGAAATTGGGCGACTTCAGGATTTAAAAAAATCGTACACATTCTTTTCATGGTTATTTGGATATTATTTTGTTCATGGAACAACCACAATAACAGCACTTCACTAGCCGCAATTCAGAACCAACTTTCTCTGCCATTTCCAAAAAAGTAGACTTAACTATTTCACCAGCATTGCAACATATTTTGCCGTCATCACTGTCACATATTTTGCCGTCATCACTGCCACTTGAGCCAGGCTTTGAATCCGCGGATTCTTGTTTATTGGCTATATTCATATCATAATATATTTATTGTATGAAAACATATACCCAGAAATGCACAATTTAAATTGACATTGTTCTGTGTGTCCGTGATTCTGCATTATGTGCAATTTCTTTAGTGAGATATTGATTATCGAACATGTAACTCAAATTCTTCTCATCAGGGAGTCAGTGTTGAAGCCGTAGACCCAGTATTCCAAGCTAAGATGTTGGACATGCTCAAACAGACTGGAAGGTAATTATTATTTTTCCTCTCAGGCAATGAAAATGTTTGTCATAAGCTCTTTTCTATAAGTTTTACAGTACATTTTTTGGTAAGTGTAAAACTTTTGGTTTCACTGTGCCGTGTCTCAGCCATAGACACTGACATAAAACATGTCTCATTCTGCCTTCTAATGAAAATGCTCCTCTTGCTGTTGCTTTGAACAGCTTTTGCTCATCTTAAAATTCTGTTTGGGCTTTCCACTGTATTGGAGCATTCTGTTATCCTGCTCTGATACCCTTGTACTGTCGTATATTGGATATCTTGTAAATTCTTGAGAATATATTGAAAGCCGTATTTCATTGTGTCTTGTCCTTGCATTTGCAGGCCGGAGATGGTGGTGGGCTGGTACCATTCCCATCCTGGGTTCGGCTGCTGGTTGTCAGGCGTAGATATCAACACCCAACAGAGTTTTGAAGCCTTGTCAGAACGAGCTGTTGCTGTGGTTGTCGACCCCATCCAGAGTGTCAAAGGAAAGGTCTGTCATGTTCATTTCTGTGCCTGTGCTATTTTAGAAGTTGATCCTGAAGTGTTTGGATTCCATTGTGCTGGCTTTGTGTTCAATTTTAATTTAATAGTATTGAAATTATTCTTTCATAGTAGTTAAAAGTTACTAGACGATGAAAGTTGCTACTCTATTCCGTGCAGTGACCCGCATACCTTTAATAATTTGTCCTGGTAGACAAATCGGCTTAGCAATTAAAAGTTTCTAGACAATCAAAGTTGCTACTCTTATTTCGTGCAGTGACCCGCATACCTTTAATAATTTGTCCTGTGAGACAAATTACATTAACCTTCCTGTCAGTGAATAGACCACAATGTAATATAAACCCTCACAAAACAAATGCCCAAATCGGTTAATAATGCATTTGTGTGTTTAACTGTGTTACTGCTTGCAGGTTGTGATTGATGCATTCCGGTTGATCAACCCCAACATGATCGTGCTGGGACAGGAGCCAAGGCAGACCACCTCCAATCTGGGACATCTCAACAAGCCCTCCATACAGGCAAGTGCTGCTGCTTGTCATTGAAATTTATATTTAATATATTAATAATAAGTATAATTCCCATCTGATTGTTTAATTCAGCCATTAACCATGGAGGGAACAAAAAGTGAAAAAGCCAGTATTCTGAAAATCTGTGACCGTTTATGAACAAAGTCGGACAAATTGTCTTTTAGAATGTTTTATATTTTTAGAAAAAAATACATGAGTGGAGTCTTTGATTATTTTTTCTTCTGGATATCAAACAGTGATACATACGTGTTATATAAGTTGAAAGATTGAAAAATATGTTTATGATAATTGGCCTGTCAGTATTTGGAGTTTCTGCCGTATTACTGTGGTTTAACTGTTTGAGTGCGTTTCCCGGCATATACATGACATGGACATCATCTATATTATGTCTATTTCAGGCGTTGATCCACGGATTGAACAGACATTATTACTCAATAGCCATCAATTACAGGAAGAATGAACTGGAACAAAAGGTGAGACTGAGGCATTAGAACTAACTCTTGCAATCAGTAGCCTCGCCATTTGTGTCTGTCCGGTAGACTGCAAAATTGCCTCACCATATATATACTTGCTTAAATTGAAATGGTCTTAATTGCCGTGAGGAAGGGGCAAAATACATTTTGGTGAAGATCTGTTATAGTGGATACTAGATTATTGGCAGCTTCCTCTGCTACCTTCTTATTTCCTCTTATCACGCTTATAGGAATGAGAATGACATTCACATTTTTACAACTACAGCGATTATACCTGATTTATCCTGTAACTTTGTTGCAAATACCTGATATATTCTGTATTCTATGTGGCAATTTTCAGATTCTTGAGTTCCAATGGTCAATGATCAATATTTTCCCTTCGATAATGACAATATTCATCAATTACCATATGAAGGTGACACACATTTAACGAGGGCGTTATCAATTTTCAGATGTTGTTGAATCTGCACAAGAAGAGCTGGATCGATGGTCTGGTGTTACAGGATTACAAAGAACACACAACTAGCAATGAAGAAACAGTCAAGACAATGCTGGACCTGGCTAAGAATTACAACAAGGTAAAGACATGTGGTGTGTTCAGGAATCGCGCCTCTCTGTTCGACTGTTTTGTTGCTTGTTTAAGTGCACTCTTGCAGCCGAATAGTGCTCTGAGTATTGAAGCTCTGATTTATAGCCAAAATGTGCCATTACAGCAGTGCAGGTACACTGAAATTAGATATGCAGATTCTTATGGAAACATTATAATGATGTTATGATGTTATAAATATAAGCATATTAATGGGATCATCCCATGAAAATTGCACGATCCTATTATCCAAAAGTCAGTTTGGAACCATCAGTAGTTATTCGTGAGAACATGTGATTTGTTTAGTAGCCGCAATAGACACAGTGTATGACACACATGCAGTGAGAGCAATGTTCAACTCAAATTGTGTTTTATTTTTGTTTAGTCGCTGGAGGAGGAAGAAAACATGACAAAGGAACAGCTGGCCATCAAGAATGTAGGAAAACAAGTAAGTGCAGCTCAAACACAGCTGATTGTGATAGTCTGAATCAATGTGGATTGGCTATGGTTGCTGGATTTTGAAATCGAAATGGCTCTATGTGATATTGATGAAGACAATTTAGTGTCACCAGACACAGATGGGTACAAGGCCATTTGCCTTCAGAGAATTCATAGATTGGTTGTGAGACAGTTTTAGATTTTAGGTGCCAGGTACTATATGAATGCCAATTGGAAGTAGGTCAATTGCTTATTCCTATTTTCTTGTCTTTCAGGATCCAAAGCGTCACTTGGAGGAAAATGTAGATGTCCTGATGACCAAAAATATCATCCAGTGCCTGGGAGCCATGTTGCATACTGTTGTATTTAAATGAATTAGTATTTTGCCAATTATTAAGCTTATTATGAATAACTTTGTACAGCTGTGACTGATTTCATTTGTCGTATATATTATATACCAATTGCTCATTAAATGATTATGTATAAACATCAGTGTAGTGTTGTCAACTGATCAACTCCAGTGCACAGGTCTTCCCTGTATGATGATACATTGTGAGATTTCTTTTAAGGCCATAAGGCTTGGCTGTCATACTGAGATGCTTGATTTTCAAAGTTTGCTGTGTTTGCCTCATTAAATTGCTGTGTCCTTATCGTGACACTAAAAACCCCGTACCAAAACAGAACCTATATACCCGACGAGGGGTGTCTGGGGATGGGATTGAGAAGCCTGTGTTCTTGCAATCTGTGACTTAAACACTGACTTTAATCGAAGGAGCAACAGTCTTGTTTGGATTGGGGCTGGTTTTTGTGTGTGAAATGGAGTTGTGTGGTGCTTGAGAACATTCATTGAATCATTCACCTGTTGAGTTTCTTCAGTTTTCTTTTTGGTCTGTCCAGCTGTTCCGTCTCCGGGATCTTCTGGCTGAAAGTGTCGGACTTTTCGCTTGATTTCTGGGCTGTGCATCTTGCATTTTATTCTGGTCAGTAGTGATCTTCGGTTCATAGAAAAAATTAATTGCGCTTGGAGATAGTGACTGATGACCAGTCTTGCGCCAGGTGCAGTTGCTTGATGGCAAAATATAGTCCTTGTTCCTTGGTATAAGGTGGAAGTAATGGATTTTCTTGACTTGTTTCCATTCTGGTTGTTTGACCAGATGTGCTGGTCTTTTCTTCAAATTTGCCGTAAAACAAGAAAGGCAAAGGTACTTTTATTTAATGTGGGTAGCCAACTAAGTCGGTGACTAGTTTCCAGTTGGGCCCAAGGTACCTCCAATTTACGTCTGATGCGAAAGACGACGTCTAGGAATGACATGATGGCCAGCCTGGGGATTGAACCCAGGTTCCTCGCTTGTGAGGCAAGCACTCGCCTAAGTGAGCTATACGGTGCGCAAGATGCAAATATTTAAATACATATGAAAATGCTTGCAGCATGGCAGGTGAATCTCATCAGCAGTCCGTGATTTGTGTGAAGAAGTCTAGCGAAGCATTTCATTCAATCATTGGTATCCTGATGTCATAAATTGGCGAAAATGGACAAAGACGGCATCAAAACATTTTGTATTACAACAAAGCTAAGCTACAAGCTGCTACATAAGTTGTGTTTCGACTGCAGGACCTCTGGTTGCTGAGATATCTGGCCAAACGTCTATCCTCTGTTTGACGAGACAAACTGCAGGTTATAAATTTTGTTCCTGTCTCCTTTGACAGATTCAACTTGCTGTAAAATCTTGTTTCCACTTAATTTGTGGTTTGTTACAGCGTGCGTTTCCAGAGTATATAATGGTGTGATTTGTTAGTTGGCATCAAAATGCTTCATAAGCATGTGAATCTCATCATCCGAGAAGTGTCCTGATGAAATCCTCTCCATCTTTGATGAAAGTTTTTTAGCCGATGCCCAGGCCCTTAGCAATACAAGATATGTGAAGTAACTTACTTGCCATAGGCGGATATATGTTCACCACCAAGAGTCCACCAGTTGGATTTGTCAATGGAAATAAGGAAACATGTGTGAAGACACATCATCAAAGTTTGTGCACTTTTGGGGAAACCCTGGGCTAAATTTAGACATGTTGGGGAAATGTCAGTGTGACCTTGCTGCAGCTGAGATTCCCAGAAAAGGCCATAACTGCAATGTGGCTCTTTTCATGGAGCAGAGGAGATCTGTTAGAGCTGCCAATAGCACAGATCATCTGTCAGATGGTTAAATAAATATAATAGACAGACAGAAGATCTGTAGACAGGTATATAGGTAGAAAGGCTATGAAAGAGATCAGACATGAAGGAACTCGCAGCATTGAATTGAAGCTGTCAATGGAATTCTCATCATCTCCTCAACAAATCTCTTTTAAAAATCCCATTATCTAGCAAAACAAATTATAACTACAAATATCGGCTATATTTTTTTCCAAAAAAATTTTCTTGTTCTTCATCACATCATGTTTTCATTTGGTTGATTCTTGGCACAATTGGAATCCAAATTATCCTTTGATGGAGCACATGTTTACCGAGTCTCAATTCAAATGACAGACCACATCCTGAAGAAATACCACCTCCCAAAATTATTTGAGGCTGCCCAAAAAGATCTGATTAATTTCATCGAAACGGAGCAAGAAATTATTTATTTAAAAAAAACTCCAAGCCCCCCCCCTGGATATTAAATGGTCCCCTCTAATTAGCATTAAAAAACTTCTGGGCCCTTCCATGTCATTTAAAAAAATTTCCCATTGTCAGAAAAATTATATTGAAAAACGGCGTTGAGTTCATTCTACAGAAATTGTCCTATTCCTGTCCCTGGACTACCAATGTCATTTAACCACTAAATAATTGTTCTTTATCCCTTTTTGTTAGTTAGCGATCGCAAGCAAAACCTAGACAAAAATGTTTAGTGTCAATTTTTCATTCATTTATTTTCTTGACTGTTTTTTTACTCCCCTCAAGTCACACATGTACATGTTTTTGGCATGTCCCTGCACTTGTTTCTACGAATTCAAACCTCAGTATACTTGTAAAATTATCTGAATATGCCATATTTTTAATATGAATGTAACCAGAACAATGTCCTTGAACTTACGGGCTTGTTTTAATTTTTTACTCTCTATTGAATTTTAAGAAAACAAGCTGCAAAGTCTGTCCCTGAGTTTTTTTGTCATTACCGGAATATAGTACTATTTTTGGCACCATTCGTTTTCTTACACCAGAGTCATCATCAGTCACATGACATTATAAAAGCAGATTGACAGAAAGATTGTATGTTGAAGAAAATCACACCGGCAAAAGATATTTTATGTCCATTTAAAACTCCTGTTTTGAGTGAGTAGGTTTATTATGTGTCATTACCGCAACGGACATTTAAAGTTGAATCCCACAGAATACAGCTGCTACACCTATTGTACTACACAGTTCAACAAAAATACTCCAGCTGGTGGCTCCGCCACTTTGTCAAATTGTTCATATGCATTGGAAAAGCCACAGATTTTTGAAAACAGGGGTGGGCTCACTCGATAGCTACTGGCTCAGCCAGGAATAATGGCACTAAACTGTAAATGCACACATTTTGGGTCGATATACAGGCCTATAATTCAATCCAACTTTCATAAAAATCGGAGAAGGAATCTTTGGGATATCCAAGTTTATTTTAAGGGGGCTTATTTTTGTTGAACTGTTTTTCATAATTTTCACATATTGTACACCACGTAACTCTCAAAAAACATCGGTAACTCCCTTTCAAACACATGTTTTTCAATAAAGTGTATTTTCAGCTATAGTCCTTTAATTTTCCATATATATTTCATGGATAATGTTCGAGTGATGCTGCTTTTCGTTATAAATCCCACACTCTTTTAGTATTTTACTGTATGTTTTAATGTAATGACATAAGATTTTGAAAAGATCATAGTTAGAAAATTGTGTTGGATAGCCCCCCTATATTTTTTTTACGTCGGAAAGCTTTCTTTTTGAAGAACTTTTTTGCAAAGTTTCATGAATATCTCATGGATTTTAGATTTCTTGCTAAGTGTGGGATTCAACTTTAACAATCAAGAGAGGAATGCAGCAAAATTTTTCTTTAACTGTCATGAAGCGATACTGTTCTAGTTCACATTTCTTAAACCTTCGTTGCTGTCTGTGCTGCCGGGCCTTTTAAAAGAAATACTAAAGCTGAATTTGTCATTACCGCAACGCGTCATTACTGGAACAATTTGCCACTGTTGCGGTAATGACTCATAGGAAATGCATGTAAATTTTAGTCAAAATTAAAATTGAGAAAAGAATCATGGCAACCATTGCCAGATGTTTTTCAGAGCCTTTGTAGACCTCCAGACTAATCATTATCGTTTTCATAGCTATGTGTTTTTTGAAAACTTTGTTTTGCAGTTAAACTGTGACATCATCGGGTATCTGTCAATGTGATTGGTCTAATCTTCAATCTGTGACATATCAGTTCAGAGTTTGACATCACGGTTAATGACAAATGAGTTTAAAACTGCAAGGCAATGTTATATAAATGTGAACAACCACAACAAACAACGCATGTCTAAGCTGAGTTTTGCACCTCACCAAAAGAGTCTCGTTGTTTTCCAAACCAAATGTGTTGCTGTTTATCACAAGACACCAGTCATCACAATTTCAAACAACTTTTGTAGTCAGTAATTGCAATTCTCCTTTGAGGCTAAGTAGTCGGTTTGGTTCAGTTACAGTTCATTGAAGCATCTTTCACCCAGGGCAAGCTAAACACGTGAAACATACCTCATCCATGTGTCAATGCACTTCGTCAGTTTCCTGAAATTTGTGCTTGTAATAAACAAAATAATTCAACTTACTCTCTGACATCACAGTTTTGGAATGAAGCAAATTGCGAACTTGAAAACACGAAGCTATGAAAACGATAATAAATCAGGCATTTTAAAAAATTTTGAAAAACAGTAAAATTGCCACCCAAATGGGAACATTTCTGCAGAATGACCCGTTGAAGCTTTTTGCAATCGTCACATATAAATGAAAGCACTTTTGAAATGGTACCATTTTGCATTTTCATGAAAGATACAACCTTGGTTGTTTCCAAAAATAATACCTGGGTTTTATAATGTGTCTGAGAATAGTTTTAAGGGGTATCCTTATGCTACCACTCAATAATTTACTTTTCACTAGTCAAAGTATTTTTTTCAATTCTTGGTCCCACTATACACTACCCTCCAAAAGTTTGAATACACTTGAAAAGGTTACATTTCTTCAAAAAATACCTAGTCTTCAGCACAATTTTTGTTTTATACTTACATCAAACAATATAGAAATTCTCATTCAGGCCATAATGTAAACATATTTCATGGTTTTAGATCATTTTGGTATAAATTTATGTAATTTTCTCGATATCCCATTTTTCTCTGAAAAGCTATTAAAGCACAGTTATCTTTCCATTTTTATGAAATTTTACCATTTTTCACACATTTCCACTGGTTTGTGAGGATTTTACCAGTGGTTTTAGACCAGAAAATGGCCATTGAAAATCGGACAAAAATACTGATTTTGGTTAATTTTTGGTCAAAACAATGCCGAAACAACTCATATAAAATAATTTTCACTTGAGAAGATACATTCTATGATTATACTTCATGGTTACCCAAAATTATCTAAATTTTGTGATTTTGAGTGGTCGATGTCCAATTTTTAAACTGTCTTTTTGGGGTTTAAAACTACTGTTACTATCATGTTAAAACTCTAGAAACAATTAAATATAATTAAATTTCATAAACCTAGAAGAAAACTGCGCTGTGACAATTTTTTATAAAATACCAAAATTTGGGATATCGAGAAACGCCATAAATTTTAACCAATATGACCTAAATTGACAAAATAAAGACAACTTATGACTTAAATGTGACTTCTGATATTGTTTGATGTAAATATAAAACAAAAATTCCATTCAAAATGAAGTATTTTTAAAAGAAACCTCACCTTTCCAGGTGTATTCAAACTTTTGGAGGGTAGTGTAAGAAACATTAAAAAGAAAGATTATGATTGCTCTTAAATTAATACACCATCTTGCATTATGTCTTATACATTAACTTAAAAAATATTTATTGTCTTTACTTGGCTGAGAATAATTTGATCATTAAAAATTCTGAAAAGAATACCATGTCATATAATGGCTTTAGCTAAATCAATCTTCTCTTCTGTAGTTATAAAAAATATTTGAATTCTACCCTTCATATCAATATCTAAGACACACAGATAGATATATGCAAAATTTGTTTGCATATTCATAATGGATGTGTGCTGGTCTGCACATGTGAAGATAATATTCCCCATTCATATGCTGGTATACACACGTGAACCTAATATTCCCAATTCATATGAAATATTTAATTTAACTTATAGTAGATATAATTCATCTAATGTGAAAATAAAATCTGTATATAATTGCTAATATGCATCCAGGTCAAGTATACTCAATTATTGTTTGCTATTATACATTTTTAAACAAAAGATGGGGTGGACATTATAAAGTCACACAATGACTTCTCCTCCCAAAGTTGCAGCAATGTCATTGTGTTGTCAGGATTTCAACATTGGAAAGGCCACATGGCGGCAATGTTGCAACATTGACTCATGGTTGCATTAAAACATCTCCTACCGATGTTGTAACAACATAGAGACCACGTTATTTGACAACATGACCAATTGCCAACCTAATAGCGACACCGTGCTATAGTGTGCTCTGTGGGCGCCCTAGTGACTGTCTTATTGCATCATTATTTTCAAAATTTGCATTCACCTTGTAGCAATGTCATCATGTGTTAAGGGTTACAACATTGATTTGGCAACAGTGTGGCAGGTTGTGACAATGTCATGGTGAAACATTGGCTGATGGTAACTGTGATGTCGCACAATAACGTCACCTCCCAATGTTGTCAAAATGTAAAGACAACATCGTTTTAAAACATGTCCAATTCAGAATCAACTTGCTATGTTTGTACAACATTGTGACAATGTCACATAACGTGTGGTGACTGTCATATTGCAACATAATTTTCAGAGTTTGTATTCATGTTGTAGCAATGTCATCCTGTTGGCAGGATTACAACAATGGATAAGCAACATTGTGACAATATCATGGTGAAACATTGTCTAATGGTAACTGTGAAGTTACAAAATAATGTCACCTCCCAATGTTGTCAAAATGTAAAGAATACGTCAACATGTCCAATTCAGAATCAACTAGCAAGGTTTCTACAACATTGTCACATAACGTGTGGTGACTGTCGCATCGCAACGTAATTTCCAGAGTTTTAATTCATGTTGTAGACACACACTTGCTCATAAATATGGAATATAGGAACACGAAAACGACCGTTGAACTGTGGCCACCCCACTTGAATTCAATGGTTCAAATCACACTTTTAAGAACCTAAGTGGATTCCTAAAGAGTTTCTTGAAGTCTTCACTTAAATTTTTGGTGAAATATCTGAACATTTTGGAAGCTGGAGGAAAACAAACAAACGACGCAAAAAAAGGCAAAATACGAATTTTGTGTAGGGTAAGAATTGCATGATTTGCATCCAAAATTGTTGATTTGCGAAAGTTACTGTATAAGGCCTTTCCATGGTTCAACATACCCTGACAGGCAGGCGGGCATATGGCAGGGCATATATAAGATAATTTCAGACCAAGATCGTGCCACTAATGCAAATATTTTACACTAGCATTCACCCGTGATGAAGGATATACTTTGGCAGTGTGGAGAATGAGTGAATGAATGAAGCAATCAATCAATGTTGGTATAGATCTGTCTATCTATCTATCTATCTATCTATCTATCTATCTATCTATCTATCTATCTATCTATCTATCTATCTATCTATCTATCCATCTGTCTATCTATCTATCTATCTATCTATCTGTCTATCTATCAATCTATCAATCTATGTATGTATGTATGTATGTACAAAATGGCCACCAGCTTGGATTTCTCAACATGTTCCTGATCGATACCCACAGGCCAATACCTGTACGAAATTGCATAACTCTAAGTGAAATATTGAGATCACAATGGGCAGTTCAAGGATGAAGAAAGATGGCTGGCAAAAGGGGCGCAACATAATGGCCGCCATCTTGGATTTCTTAACATGTTCCAGATCAATACCCACAGGGCAATACGTGTACCAAATTTTATAACTCCAAGCGAAATATAAACGTCACAATGGGTAGTTAAAAAAATGAAGAAAGATGGCTGGCAAAATGGCTGTCATCTTGGATTTCTCAACCTGTTCCTGATACATACCCACAGGCCAATACCTGTGCCAAACGTCATAAGTGTAAGTGAAATATCAAGGTCACAATGGGCAGATCTAGAAATGTAGAAAGATGGCTGCCGAAATGGCCACCACAAAATGGCTGCCATCGTGGATTTCTCAACATGTTCGAGATCAATACCCACAGGCCAATACCTGTACCAAATTTTATAACTCTAAGCGAAATATCAAGGTCACAATGGGCAGTTAAAAAAATAAAGAAAGATGGCTGCCAAAATGGCTGCCATCTTGGAATCTCAACATGTTCCTGATCCATACCCACAGGCCAATACCTGTGCGAAATGTCATAAGTGTAAGTGAAATATTAAGGTCAAAATGGCGGTTGAACAATGAAGAAAGATGGCTACGAAAATGCCTGCCATCTTGGATTTCCAAAATGGCCGCCATCTTGGATTTCTCAACATGTTCCTGATCCATACCCACAGGCCAAACCCTGTACCAAATTTTATAACTGTAAGTGAAATATTAAGGTCACAATGGGCAGTTCAAGAATGAAGAAAGACGGCTGGCAAAATGGCCGCCACAAAATGGCCGCCATCTTGGATTTCTCGACATCTGCCCAAATCACACCCATAGCCCCATACCTGTACTAAATTTCATAACTCTAAGTGGAAAAATGAGAAAGCCTTATGAGTGAGTGTAAAACTGGCACACAAGATGGCCACCAAGATGGAAAATTATGTGATAATACAGGAAGGTATGTAAAATTTCAAAAATGTCATAAAATTCATTATCTGATATTATCATAGAATCTCATTGCTATTAAATTTACAATGGTGCAGAAGTGTTCAGCTGCATGCAGTGCATTGTATTTCATGTATGGTTTGCCTAAATATTGTTGCCCTGGTAAAGAGAAATAGGTTTTTTGCATTGGGGTATGTAAACTTTCAGGCAGAGCTGTATCTCTCTATATGTCTATCTACATCTCTATCTGTCATGCAATTGCTCTTATACCACAATCTCTCAAATCTCTCTACAAATCTCTCTTCGGGCCTGCAGAGCTAATTGTTCTTCTGATATAAAGAATATGTGAGACAAAATATAGCTAGTGACAGTCCATTTTTTTAGTAGCTATGCTGCTCTTACCCCAAGCATTTCATGCAATCTCGTTAGCACTCTCTTTCACCAATCTCATTCAAATTTACTCTACATTCTCTGTAGGTTTTTAGATTTCAGCCAGTCACTTTTGATGCCCTTCTGTGATGGAAAAATTATAAAGAAACTAAAATGGACTGGCTTCCATGGGTCAAAGGTCAACCATGTCTTCTTCTTCTCCTTAGTATATCCGTGACCGGTGTGCCTGTGTTGGAACCATGCACTCTCTGTGCAGCTTAAAGTGCTTGCACGTTATTTTTTTGTGCTACTCATGCATATTTCTGGCAACTGTGCAAAGTCTTGCAAAAGGGGATTTCCCAATGTGCAAGTTTGCAAGCTTGTCGGCCAAGAGATCTGGCTCTAATGCATGTGCAATGTTTCTTAAACTGTAAACTATGTATGAATAATATGTAAATGGCACAGCCATGAAATTCGCGCAGCACTTAAAAAGTTTTTTTTAGGATTTATGGTTTTACCATAACTTTCATTACATTTATTTAACATTCAATGTATGAAAGGCAGTTATGTTACTGTTTCAAGGAAATTGAAAGACGGAAATACAGAAAAAAGGAAGAAATTCATACTAGAAATATTAGAAAGATAAAATAGATCAAAAATAGACAGATAGATAGATAGATAGATAGATAGATAGATAGATAGATAGATAGATAGATAGATAGATAGATAGATAGGATAGCAAATAAATAGGATTATGGATAAATAGAATTGATATATTTATAACCACCTTAACAGTAAAAAGGAAGACAACACTGAAAGCTGCCAAATTTAAGTCTATGCTAGATTGTTGATATTACATAATAGTGAAAACAAAAACAATAACATGATCTGTGTGTAGATTAATTGCTCACTGTTACATAACCATCAGTTGACAAAGATTATGTAACTTTAATCTTGTTATGTTTTCTTGTTGTCTGTTTTGAAAAGAAATGAATTACTTGTTAATAATTCAATTTAACTTGTCAAGGCTTATAATTAACTACCGTAAAATGGGGTTACTTTGGCCATTCTGTACTACTTTGGCCGCCAAATGAGAAAAAGATTCAGTATCCTGTATCTCTCAAACTAATATAGATATCAGGAAATTTATTTTTGCATCTGATAGAGTTACTTGTCTACTTTTTATGTACATAAATTTTGTTTCAATATCATGATACCAGTGCTTCTTGTGAAGGCCATTCTGGGAAAAAACAGATTTGCAAAAAAGTGTGATTTTGCAGGGAAGTGTCTACTTTGTTCTGGGTGGGTTAAGTGCAAGCTCACACATTGAAAACTGTGCAAGATTTTTAAAGATAATACATCAAAGTTTCAAACTACACAGGATTTGTTCATGTGTTATGCAATTTAGGGAGCTTAGGGCTATGGCCAATGTTACCCCAAATCTCCAAGTCAGTGTCGGGGTTACTTTGGCCACTCATGGAAAGAGCAATTGGCAAGAATTGGAACAGTTTGTAGCTAATAGCAGTCAAGGAGGCATAAACCTTGATTTGACAAACAGTTGTATGACCCTGAAAATTATGTTGACTGCCATAGATGCTAAGAAAATACCATAAGTGGTCCAATGCAATAATTGAAATTTGTGTCATTTAACAAGCATAACATAACAATGATGTACTGGCTGCTTGGGAAGCTGTGAACCACCGTAGACATATGATTTCATTGAAAATAGCAGTAGACTAAGTTATTTCATATTGGACTACTTTTTATGGTTTTTGTCAACATAATGTTATATTGGTGAATTACGCATAAAACAGAAATTAGAATAAAAATCGAAAATGTCGTATAATTGATAAAAATTGTTTTAAAATGACACCTTTTATGACTGGTAGTATATCATACATTCTTGTGACCTAAAAACTGGGTTATGTTCACACAATGTCATTCTGCATTAGGAGGCAGTAGTAGTACATAGAGTGTATACGTGGTACACGTATCAATACTTGATTTTTGTTCAGCATCTGCGAATGAGTCACAACTCCTTCAAGATTGCAAAAATACATTCCTCAACTGGTTGGGTGGCCAAAATAACATAACTAATTAAATTCAACTGTGGTACATGGTATTACATGCTCAAAATCTAAGGCGGCCAAAGTTACCCCAACTCTGGGGTTACTTTGGCCGATTCTTTAATTATGTAATAAAACATGGAACCATCACAGATTTTGGAAAGCTTTTTGACAGATGGAAACCTCAATGTACTGGCTGTGTTATGGCACAAAACTGTTGATATTCAACGAATAGTTTTTCACAGAACACAAATTTGGTGCTCCGAAGCGGCCAAAGTAACCCCGTTTTACGGTATTCCATAAAAATTATAGATACAGGGAATATTAATGGAGAATAGTGAATTTTTAAGACACTTTTGAATATGAATATGTCATGTTTTGTTAAATTCAAAACTAAATCATTGATAAGAAGCTGGTCCTACTTGACCTAATTTCCTGCTGTCGACCATTGATGTTGTGACCATCACTGCACAGATTTTTGAAACCTTTCTTGTGCTAAGTTTCGCTTCGCGAAACGGCCTTCAGCCGTTTCGCTGCGTGAATATAACCAGATAATCCCCCCCCCCCCCGCATATATCTATATCTGAGTTGTTCGCTGAAGGTTTGCTGCCGTGCGGGCTGCGGCTAATGTTTTCATACACAAAAATGCTTCCAGGTCACAATGATGTTATTCCTTAGACGTTTTTAAAGGAGTTTTGTTTTTGCACTCTGGACTGTTGATCTGAGCTCGTGTTCCTGGAGTGCGAATCAGCTGATGGAGGAAAACTATAGCCCTGGATTACACCTTCCTTCCAGAATACAAAATGCATGGTCTGCATTAAGAAGGCCTGTGCAGGACAGATCTGGGGACATTCACTGGATATTTACGCATGGCAGATTTAATGGATTTACTTTGAAACTGGACTTAGTATTTTGCGATCAAATGTTCTAAATATAACTCCATTGGACTGAGTGGTGCCCAGCACATTTAGTGTACATGTACATGTTGCAGTGACTGGTATCCTTTGATATGGTAACTGGACACGCAGTCTAGACAACCCTGCAGTGCTAGCATATAGCATATCACCTGTGGGTATTAGTTGACATAATTGGGTCAGGGGGTGAGAGGTGTTGATTTGAGTACCCCTCTGACCCAGTTGAGCCATTCCAGGCATCTGGTCCTCCTCAGGCATCCGACCATTCCTTTGAAAATGGGCGTGTCCATCCCTAGGCCTAAGACAGAGGGGGGTGCTGCAGTATTATAAGACTTCCATGGCCGTGTCTTTAAAAACGGGTTTTTTTTTCAGTTCAAATTTTGAGATGGTGCATGTTGTAACTTTCTAAAAATTAACATATATAGTTTTATTTCGAAAATCTTGATATCAAAAAGATACATGTGTCAGTGATTAACAAGCATTATTATGAAAAATGGTCCCAGTTCTTCAAGTTTAACTTTAAAAGAAAAATGCATAAAAATTAAAAGCATAAAATGTTCTTTTCACAATGTCCTACAGCTTTTAATCTCTATAGCCATAAATGCACTCTATAGCTTTTAATGCAGTTTTGCCATAAGTTGAAACTGTTAGGGTATTATTTCAGAAACAGCAGTTCACCAGACATCATTTATGGCTTAGTTTTTTGTCACGAAAAACAGCAGTAACATGATGATAAAACGACTCTTGAATACTTGGCTGTGTTTGTTTTGAGAGGGGCTGGGAACAAAAAGGAGAGAAGTGACCCCCCATTTGCCAAGCAGGCAGGGGAGAGGTAGCAGTCGGAGGCCAGTGGGGTGAGGGGTGAGATAAACATCATCTCTTTCTATCCCCCTCCACCCTCCGCCCCACATTTGATACCAGCCCTCTTAGTGGAGAAGTAGTTCTTTTTAAACAAACCCTCCGAGGAGTACAAAATGAAAGGCATTCTGCTGCTGCACCTGCTCCTTGCTCCCTGGATTGCCCTGAGCAGAGGGGACTCCAATTGCGTAACAGGTGAGTCCATGCACCTTTTGTCATATCTGGTATGTGGTATGCATGCTTCTTGTTGTAACATTCTCATTGAACATGAACATCCACCTCTTTGGTCACTTTCCATTTGTTATTTCACTCAACCATGCTTTTATTTTCTGTAAAGTTCTATCATGCAGCTTCTATAGCTCTTCTATCAACTGGGATTGATCAGGCTTACCATACACTAACTAGCACACAATCCGAATCAACTGTTTAAATGTTATTATTACACCCAAAGTAATTGATCTTGGCCACACTAAAATAAAAGAGCACCTTGCTTGGTATTGTGCTGCATGGTGTTGATGGTTTAATATCGCTGAGCAAGCAAATTATTGCATCAAATATCCCACAAGACTGTCAGGTGTTTGCTATAGGCCTAAATGTGAAAATGACACCTGTTTATGGACACCTTCAGTGAAGCTAATTGGTACTGGGTACTTTATATGGATGCTGGATGCTAAGTTAACACACGAAACACGTGGACTCTCACTGCATCTTCCAAGATTTAAAAAAAAGAAAGAAAGGAAGATACTTCTTATATCGGCTCTCCCAGATAATTAGATTTTTAGGCTTGTCTGGTGAATTATGTCTGTGACGACTGATGTGATATTCATGTTTAAGTCAACCAAACGGGAATGATCTGCTTGATAACTTGTGTCTCTGCCCATGTGGTTCGTATAAACATTTTAAGAACTGTGTGTACAAATATTTAGTCACACATGAGCAGAAATTGTTGGGGAACTGTATATTTCTGGCTCAGCTTGTCAAGAGCTCTGTTTAGATATATTCACACAAAACAAACTTACAGGTCTATCACATTCTCCTCAGTGTGCCTCCATAGGCGTATCGTAGGGGGGGGGCAGGGGGGCGATGGCCCCCAGGGGGGCCATCGCCCCCCCCCCCCCCAAAAGTTTGGGAAACAGTAAGATTCGGGCAAAAAGGCTAAAAAATGTGGGCAGATGATTGAATGAAAACTACTGAAAATTAATGATTTCCAGGCAATTTAATTTGAAATGTTTATAAATTTAGATTGTGAAATTCGGGCAAATGTCGCTCGCCCCCCCCCCAAAATCGTACGCGCCGTACGCCTATGTGTGCCTCGATATATTTCGTACTATATATACCAGTCATGTAAAAAAATCCAAAAGGTAAAGAACATCATATAAATGATCTAAATGACAAGTACTATTATCGAAATTTAAATGAAAATTATCTAATCCAAGAAATACAATACTGTGTTCACAGCATAGAAAAAGAGTGGACTGTTGCACTGTGAAAATTGCACTTCGTGTGTCATCATGCTTATGATTTGTCACGATCATATCCAATACTTTCGATGTTAATTTGATTTAAGGAGACTTTACCTGCTGTGCTTGTTGGTGACAGCCAAACAAAAGGCTTATGCATCTGATTTTCACTCTAAAATCAGTTTTAATATGACAAGTCAAATGGCCTTCTCTTGATCATGATTAATCAAACAGCCTCTATGTTTCCCATGGTGAAGGTAGAGAAGATGACTTTGACCATCGGCTATCATGAGTCACAAAGTGCGTTTTTCACAGTGAACTCATTTTTCTATATCAAAGTGACAGACTGTAATACTGTTTGTTCAATTAAGATATTCTATTTGCTTTTGATCTTCTGGGGACTGGGGTGATACGTGTGATAGTAAGGCTTAATTGTGAAAGTTCTGTAGTCTTTGATAAGAACTGCTCTCTCTATTTTGGACCTCAATTTTGATCGATTAATCCGTTGATTGTAGTTGCTCAAATTGAATGGCTACACTGAATATTGTAATTTGTCTTACATGTAGATAATTGGTCTGTGCTATAGTTCTGGAATCTCAACGTATATAAATTGTATATAAATGAACCAGACAATTTGTTATATTTTTCTCTTGTAATTTTATATTTGATAGGCCTACATGTTTGACGTTTTGTTTGTATATGAGTGTTGTCAGATTTTGAATTGAGTGTTACTGCTATGTCGGATTAGCCCCTGCTGTTAATGATTATCATTAGATAAACCCTGTAGATGATTAGCCATGCTGCTTAGCTCTGCTTGTGATAAGGGGACATGGAGGAAGCAGATAGAGGAGGGTGTGCCCGAATGGCCCCAGATGACCACATTCCCCTCCCCCCTGTCAGCATGGTCTGAGCTGAGCTGAGCTGGGCAATGCACACATGAATGTGGAATTCAGCCCTTGCCCTACTTTCCAGGATGGCTTGTGAATGATTGTGATGGCCTCCAGACAGATCTTGCTTCCCCAGACAAATGACCCACGCGGAGCAGCCATTATTGGTGTACCCCATAACACGTTATGGGTAGCTGGTGTCACTCTTGTGTCGAGCTGGGGTCTTGTGTCCATTTGATATAGTATTTTAAAAACCACAATTTTGTGCTAATTTTGGGCACTAGCAAAACTGGACTTTTCAAAGGTCACTAAGTCTTGATTAAATGTGTGTCGCGAAAATAACTGCCATAAAAACAGACTAGTAGCATTCTTATGCATGATGCATGTGTACAAGCCAAAGAGTCTTGCCAAAGTCCACTGTTTTCGATCTATCAATAGTTTCCATGCAGAAATATATATTTATGGCCCATTTAAGCATGTAACTCCCAAACGGAGCCTCCATTTGGGACTTCAGGGACTTACGGGAGTTGACAGGAGTTACCGGGAGTTGTGGGAGTTAGCAAGAGTTACCAGGAGTTATGGGAGTTAGCAGGATTAGTTGGATTATAGCAGTTGACAGGGGTTGCTGATTTACTGGGAATTACCAGGGAGTTGGCAGGAGTTAGCGGGAGTTACAGGAGTTAGCGAGAGTTAGTGGGAGTTACAGTTAGCAGTAGTCAGTGGCAGTTACGGAAGTTAGCAGGAGTTAATGGGAGTTTGCAGGAGTTAGTGGGAGTTAGCAGGAGTTAGTGGGAGTTAGCATGAGTTAGTGGGAGTTTAGTGGGACTTTGTGAGAGTTGCAGAACGTACGTCCATTCCTGAGTTCCAGGAGTTACATGCTTAAAATGGCCCTCCATGTGGGTTGAGGCTGCATTATTACACCAGGGCAGCTGAGCAAATCCTGATCGGCTAGATAAAAGGTAAAAGATAGATAGTTGGCCACACCAGTGATTGGAGCTTGAACTCACAAGGTGTCTTGCTGGGCTAAGTGGGGCCCTTGGGGGATTAATCCGATTCTTTCTCCTATCCATGAACCAGCTACAATCAGCTCAGGGTGGCCTCCCATTAACACATGTTTATGATGAAATACAACAAATTCATTTGAGGGCTGATGATATGAAACCTCAAGGCAATCAGCAAGGCCCTAGTCCTCCTCCCTCATGTCATTGCAATGTAGCTCCTTGAGTCAGTCCCTCAAATGACTCCCTCAACCTTCGAGCACAAATTTGCAAATCAGCAAAATCCTCATGTGGCACCTGGCCTCTTTATTGTCATAAAATATGCTCCAAAATGAAAGATATGACACAGCCTGCAGCATCTTTCTCTTATATCTTGTAATGGACATGAACAAGGTTTTTTGTATCGATGTCTTAACCTGTAAAAAAAAAAAAAATTTATATATAAGTATACTTAACAGTAAATCGATTCATCAAGGTTAGGAAATCATTCTGGCGATATTTTTTCCGTGTGAAACGTCATCAAAAATTGTGTACAATGTCAAGAAGGGGCTCAATGCAAAACATGGCCTAAAATCCTTAATAAACGTCCGATTTTCAAAATTTAAAAACCTGCACATATCAAGTAAACTCCTCCGAATTCAATGCACTTATTCATTTTGCTTTATTTGCATTATTAACTTCGCAAAAAGCTTTTCGGCGCATTACGCTGCAATGATGCAAAGTTCCAGTGACCACAGCAAACCAGTGGCAGATTCATGATTTTTTTTTTGTGGGGGGGGTATCTTTCAGGCCTGATATCACACACTCTTAAATAGTACTGAATAAAATGAACACTGTACATGTATGTAGCAATTAACAAACTAATAGCCAAACAGGTGGTTTTACATAACAAAGTTTTTTTTACACATCCTTGGCTATGTAATATTTTCATGAAACAAGGGAAGAGGCTTTGGAATTTTTCTAAGGGCATTTATTTCATAGAAATACCTATTTTAAGATATTAAAACTTTTTATTGCATGCCACATACCTTTAGGTTCATGGTAAGATCGATACAGTACCCTTTTTTAAGGGTACTTTTCTTGTTATTAGGGCATTCTGCCCCATTGTTACTGTCCATTTCTGGAATCTTGTGGACAAATTTTGAGACAAAATACTGCACCAATTTTATTCAAACTTTGCACACGGGGTTTTATTTGCCTATGATTGTGTTGATCAACTTTACAGGAACAGGCACATTGTTTAAATACCATCTTAGAGACCCAGGAAAACCATCTTAGAAAATAGCATGCAATGCATGCACCGTGTCCTCGAGCAATTTAATAACCCTTATAACTCAATGGGATATGATCATTACATTAACACATCTCTATAAATTGTTAAATGTTGCATTCTATCTACAGATATATCAATCTACCTATCAATCTATCTATCTGTCTATCTATGTGTCCATCTGTCTATCTGTCTATCTTTAGTAATTGGCTGAAGCATAAATCTCAGGTTGTGGTGCACCCCACTTTCTCTCAGGGCGGAAGGGCCAAAGGGAAGAAGAAGAAGAAGATGCTTCTCAGAAATCGTCTGCTGAGCAAGGAGGAATTTGGGGGATTAAAGTTAACTATTTAGAGCAGCGAGACACAAGATTAAAGCCAGGGTATCTAGTGCAACAGTGTAAACACTGGGCATCATAATGGCATCATAACTTTGGGTTGTTCTTGAATCTGTGAAATGCTTTTCGTTCCACACCAACTTTGATATAACAATCCCATTGATGACGACAAAGGGCCTGAGGCCCTGCTCTCGGACACAACTGCTCTCGGACACAAAAAACTGGAAAGAGGGAGTCCTGTGATGTCATTCAGGGGCTTTCCCACATTTTTCAAAACAACAAGAGGTCAGCAATTAGGACAAAACACTGCTGCATGCTTCTTCAGTGTGTTGCTATACCTTTTTATGCCCTGTTATGTAGTAGCAACATTAACAATTATACAAGATAACCAGGACTCTAGCCCAGTAGTAAGATGATGCGTAGAATGCATTTTTACATTTACATAAGAAAAATAACATGCAAGCACTTTAAGAGATGCTTGTAGATAGACTGCCCTGATAGTGTCACCTGCACCCCTGGGGGGGGTTCTCGCCCCGAAATATGACGGGGGTGCTCAGCTGAACGTCTTGCACCCAGACCCAGTAACGGAGTGTCGGGAACACAAAAATAGGACCCTGGACTAGGGAAAATTCGCCCTCAAAGAGGCATTTTTTTTGGGTCGGCTGTATTATTTTAATTATTTGTCCCAAATAATAACTTTTTTGCCACCATGGATGTCCTTCGGAAGGTGATTTTTATGCGAAATTCGGAGTGCTGGAAATGTTGGACCATGTCTAGGAATATTCAGACCTCATTTTAGGACCCTTAGCTAGGGAAAATTAGCCCTTGAAGAGCCCTTTTCAGCCGAGCATAGGTGTAGACCAACATATAGCGAGAACCCCGCCCAGGCCTGCACAAGGGTATCTAGCATGTGAGACCTGCACAAGGGTATTTGTCACTATAACACCTGCTGGAGGGTATCTGGCCTGTGAACCTCTTTTGGTGATTGAGCTTTGACCTGCAGAAACTCAGCTTGTTTGTTTTCTTTATTAATTTCTTCATCTCAGACAGAAACCAAAAGTTTATCAACGCAAGATAAAATTCTATTGAGACTGTATGCAAAGTTTTAATGACAGAGATGAAACAGCATGACCAAGGCAGTTGTCATAAGTTTCAGAGCCTTCCTCCCACAACAAGCAATATTTTAAATATTGTTCTTGTTTTGATAAAGTGCTGAATACTGCTTATGACAGTGAAGCACTGATAAATTAACATGAGAAAAAAAAAAGGAGTTTGTACAGTCACCATGCATGTGAAACATGGCTGCAAAAACATTTATATTTTAATAGAGCAAAACAGGGGAGCAAACAGCAGGAAGGTCAGACATGAAGGTAACACAAACATAATGGCGGTGAAATAGTGAGCGGAAACCAGATGAGTTGAGTAAAACAAATGAAACAAGGTGGTGGCACTCTGTAGAGCGCATAGGCCCACCACCAGGAAAGAGGGGTTTGTGTCCTTTTCTCATTTGCCACATAATTAATGCATTATATATAGAGTAGGTCAGGGCATGCGGCCCCCCTTAACTTCGAGGTGCGATTTGACCTACTTTTTATAGGCGATGATTTGAATGCTTATGCTGTCAGGAAGGGATCACTTGATTCTACTAATAACTGGTGAAACAAATGTCTACCAATTTTAATAAAGGAGTTACGGCCATTTTTGTAAAAAAAAATTTAAATGGCCTTCTTACCCCATCCATCGGGTAAGAAGCCCCCCTATTATAATCCTATGGCAATTTTTTTTGCGAGCTCATTCAGCCTAAAAGTTATTTCTTGGGGTTCTTCTATCATTTTTAAGGCATTCTATTAACTTTTTCTAAATTTCAGAATTTTTCTGTTCATACCTTTATTTTTTGCCTGGTTTCAATTTTTTCTATTTTAATTAGCTATTCTATCTATGGCCTAATAAATGCATTAAACTGCGAAGCCAATTTGAAAGTAAAATGATGTCAGTCAAACGTTATGAGCACAAGTGAGATGTCATTTGAACATGATCTCATGATGTCATTGGAACAGTGAGCACATGCTAGCCCACCAGCACTGATATCAGTCAAGTACAAGTAGCAAAGATGGTACTGTGTATCATTGACTAGGTAAAACATGTAATTTTAAGCTCTGGAGCAATGTGATCAAGATTCTAAGCGCATCAACACTGAACATTTTCCTACAGGCCTTTACTCTTCACTTGTCTTGTTCTTGTGATTTGCTTTGACAAAACATGCAACGAGTTATTCCTTGTAGTAAACAAAGCTACACATTTATATCCCTGTAGTGCTGGGCCCAGGGTGGACCCTTGAAGTACCCTGATGAAAGATACCCTAGACAGGGTAGAAAATAAACCGACATTACTCGGTGCTCAGCTGACTTGTCTGCTCATGTTGTTTCAGTCAAGTGAACCCTTTTTTGCTCCCCTCCCTCAGATTCCTCAGCCTGATAAGTTGACGCAGATTGGCTTACTCAGCTTGTTGCATTCAACCACTGCCATTTCATATTCATGATCCTTGGCATGTTTATTGGACAAGTTCAGAGTTAAAAAAAGAAGTTCGTCCCGGGGGTAAAAACCATAGCCCCCCCCCCCCCCAACTGTCTTCTGGTTTGCCCCTTATGCGGCGTTCACACAGACACGATTGATTGCCGAGTAAACAGTCACGAGCAAAACATGCAAAATCGCGAATTGTCGTGGTAAATTCGTGGGCTGGCTAGGGGCATTTTCCTCGCGAAAATGCACCAAAAATAGACTCGGGGAGTGCAGATTAACACTCGGTTGATGAGAATAATCACTCGCCGAGTACATGTACGAGCTCTGGGCACGACAGAGAAAATGATCTGGGAGTGAATATTTTTGCTCTGGGAGCATGAAACTGCACTCCCAGAGCAACAATATTCACTCCCAGATAAAAGCAAGACAGCTCCCAGAGTACACAAATTCACTCACCGAGTGACATCCAGGGAGTATAAATAGAAATTCTGCTTCAATCTGATCATTTCTCCAGAGGATTCTGAGCTGTCAACACCATTGAATCACATGTGCACTGAACTTCGATTTCATCCCAGGATCTATCCCGCATACCTGCACTGGTGCTGCCACTTCTTCTTCTTCTTCTTCTTCTTCTGTGGATTTCCCGCTTCGTCTCATCTGCTACTGTTGCTGCTGCTTCACCTTGTACTGCCTGATCTGCTGCTGAATTTGTCTGATCCACCATGCAGTCTGATGATGCTGCAGTTGATGCCTTCATTTTGGGAGTCTATGCTTCACTTGCTGTTGTGGTGCAGCAGAAAAAAAAGAAGAAGAGGAGGAAGAGAAGGACCTGTTGGGTGCGACCCTGGATTCAGAGAAGATATCTCCATGGACAGTTTGAAGCATTGATGAACGAGCTTCAACTTGAAGATGTGGCTGCCTTCTCCAACTTCACCAGAGTGGATCCAGATTTTTTCCAAGAAATTCTGGAGAGGATTGGGCCCCAAATTGAGAAACAGGACACCAACTGGAGGATGGCATTGGAGCCTGGTTTGAAGCTGGCTGTCACCCTCCGCTATCTGGCTACTGGGAACAGCTACAAGAGTCTCCAATATGGATTTAGAGTTGCCTACAACACCATTTCCCTCTTCGTACCGGAGGTCTGCCAAGCAATCATAGACCGCTATGCAGAGGAAGTGCTACAAATGCCAACAACGCCTGAAAAGTGGAAGGAAATTTCTATGGAATTCCAGACCAGGTGGAACTTGCCCCATTGCGTCGGTGCCTTAGACGGCAAGCATGTCGCAATAAGATGCCCTCCAGGAAGCGGATCAGTCTTCTACAACTACAAGCACTTCTACTCAATTGTGCTGATGGCACTTGTCGACGCAAACTACAGATTTGTCTACATCAATGTAGGAGCAACTGGTGCTGGATCTGATGGTGGTGTGTTTGCGAAGACAGATTTGCGGCGATTGCTTGACGAAGACAACCTAGGACTCCCTGATGCTGAACCATTGCCTGGAGGTGAAAAAAACATCCCATACTTCATAGTGGGAGATGAAGCTTTTCCTCTACGTACGTGGCTGATGAAACCCATTCCTCGAAGAAACTTGAAGGAGGAAGAAAGAATATACAATTACAGACTTTCACGAGCAAGGAGGGTCGTCGAGAATGCATTCGGTCTCTTGGCTTCTAGATTTAGATGTTTGCTATCTACAATGCCACAGTCACCAGAGAGAGTAACCAGAATTGTCATGGCCTGTTGCATTCTTCACAACCTCATCAGAACAAGAAATCTCCGAAATGTGTTGGACATCACAACAGCTGACAGAGAAGATCCTACCACACATGAAGTAATACCTGGGACTTGGAGAAGTGAACCACAACTACCTGACCTGGGGTCTACACCACTGAGAGGCAACACTGCAAGCAAGGCAGCAAAGGCAGTGAGGAATTACTTGGTGGGCTATGTCAACAGTCCAGCAGGAGATGTTCCCTGGCAACAAGATATGATCTAAAATATCCCCTTTCACCAGCAGCTTGTCCAAAAAAACAAAACTAGGCCCTTTTAAGGGCCACCAATTCCTCCCAAAAGGGTATGCCACGCACACATCTTACGTTGAGCCCCCTCCCTCAAAATAGAAATAAAAAATGACAGAACCAAAAAAGCAAGTCAACCTTGTGTTTAAAGATGCCAAAAAAGAAGAAAAAATAACCTGAACCTCCCTCTGTTAAAATTAAAATTAAAAAATATAATTTAGAGAAACTTTACCTTTTTAGAAGAAAGACTCACAATGTCAAATTATATCTTGATAGATAGGAAGATTGCTGCATATGGTAGTGTTGCCAATTTTATGAAAATGTACTGTAACATCATGTGTTTTACTTTTTATTTAAGAAATTTACACCCAAAGGAGGGGGTAGCAACCAGCCCAAAACCCAAGTGCGACGATGGTTACTCAAATTGATGTATCTGGTGCTCCAGAGGCGCCAGCATCAGCAAGATACATTAAAATATTTAAAAAATTCCCTAGGTGTCACTGTCCTGTGAAATGATTAAAGCCCCCCCTGGTGTAATGTGAATAGCCAAATTATGTATCACAATTAATCAAACAGCATTTTAATACCAGTCAGTCCAGACATTGGAGTGATATTAAAGAAATGGATCAACAGATTCATGGCGAGATAGGGAGATAGATTAAATTTAGTAAAGAAATACTGGTGGATATTTTAATATAGGCCTAATTATTATTTGGCAAACTTGTGTGCAATATCAGTTACATCCACAAATTCATCTTGAAATGAGAAATGTCATTCAGCATAACTTTTTATTTAATTTACATAGGCTTATGAGATGTTACAAGTACTGAATAGTCTGATGGCTAACAACAGTGTGCTATACAGTAGGGGCCAGTGATGGAAATGGAAATTTTTTGTCGAGGGACCTCTTAGCTGTCGTGGCAGTGTCGCACCATTCCAATTTTTAAAAGGGAAAAAATTCCAACCACCAGAGTATAATTTTGTCTAATAGTTTCTGGAAAACTGAAAAAATGAACATTAAATTATATTTTCACACCACTGATCATTGGAGGAGCTTTAGCAGGGAAGAGCTTCCCCAGATTTCTGATAAAGGGAGCTGGGATGTTTGCCACAATTGGGGCTGCACACAGTTAATTGCAAATTAAATTTGCCAAATTTATTGTTCATCAAGGCCTGGATTATCCATTTGGCTGAGTAGGCTACAACCCAGGGTCTCACACCTCAGGGGGCCTCACATTTGGCAAAAAAAAAAAAAAGATAAAATTTGCCTAAATATGAGAATTTTTTGTCAAAAATATATTTAGAAAAATCAAGAGGATAAGTTTGGATCAAATGCATATTAAGGGCCTCAAATTGCCCCAAATTTATAATGTCCGATCGTGTAGCCTAGAAATCGTATAATTAAACAAGCAGAAACGTAGCAGAAAAATCATAAAAATTTTGTAAGATAATCTTGGAAATTTAATGATTTTCCCAAATTTATTGCTATTACCTCGCACAGAAATATGGAAATAACCAAAGATATTTCAGAAATAATCCTAAATATTTCTGCAACAGTCTTACACATTTTACCTAAGAATTTCTGCAATTATCTTGTGCAAATTAGTACGATTACTGCTGAAATTTATGCCATAATGATAATTTACGATTACTTTAAAAAAATTATTCAATTATTGTATACATTTCCACGACTATTGCTGAAATCTCTTTGACTGGCTCAGAAATATTGGTGCAATTTAATGGATGAAAATGTGCTATTATCTTGGAATATTTAATTGCTATTTTAATTTTTTTGTTTTTTTTTGCATATTTTTCACAATTATTGCTGACCTTTTCATGATTATTGCAAATATTTTTTTAATCAGGCCCTTTGTTTATCAAGACATCATTACAAATTTATCGTTCATCGAGGTATCATGTACTGTGTAAATTTATTGCAGAAAGAGCAACATATAAATTTCAGTATTTTTGGCAAAAAATCATTTACATGAAATTCCCTAATTGTCTTGTCTATAAATTTATTGCAGGATTTATTGTCATCATAATATTGCACTTATTTATTGCATCTTACACTATCATAGCACAGCCCCAGATACAAAATACAAAATTATGTGTATTAGTTTCATGCCAGGTCAAGTTAATTTATTATCAAAAAGTCCTCATTTACATTTTTAGTCAATATCATAGCAATATTAGAGATAAGATCATAGGATAGGAATCATAGGTTTAAGAGCTTTTAAGTGCCCTTCCCCGGTAACCCCTATAATAATATAAATAAATAATGTAATAATAAATAAATAAATGTAGTAACCTTGATAAAACCCATTCCTTGTTGTATAACATTGAATTTTGTTTTTACCTTGTTGTATTGCCAGACCCATAGCCCTGTCGAATAAAAGTTTATATATATATATCTCATGTATAATTTATTTATTTATTATATGTATTTGAATGTTACCCATTTAACAATCAGAATCTGATGATTCTGCACTCAAACAAATAAGAAAACCAAAAAAAAATTCACACAATATTCTTGTAATCATCTAACATTACACCAGGGGGGGCTTTAATCTCACAAAAATGAGGATGACACCTAGTGGGTCTTCCTAATCTAATAGTTTATCCAGCTATTGCTGACACCTGTGGAGCTATCAGCACACTGCTATCTATCTACTATTATCTATCTGTGACATAATCTGTCTTTCTATTGATATCTGTCTAGCTGACTACTGTCTGTCTTATCAATTATGAAGCCTTAATCAAATTAATTATCAATTTTACTCATTCATAATCAATTATGAAGCCTTAATCAAATTAATTATCAATTTTACTCATTCATAATCAACAATAAAGTTAAATTTGGGGAAGGCCTTAATAATATTTAAAGTTCAATTTTATATTTGAAGGAGGATGGACCGGACTTTTTTTTTTGGGAGGAATTTTTTTTTTTTGAGGACTTTTTTTTTGTTTTGGAGGACTTTTTTTTTTAGGCAGTCAACATAAGATTTGCTCTGTTTGATTTAGTCAACATAAAATGAAACATTTGGCTTGCCCTCTTGGGAGGATTTGGTGGTCCTTAAAAGGACCGAGAGTTTAATGTTGGTCGACCTGATGGCCAAGGAGTTCACTCTTTCACTGGAGACTGTGTAGCGGAGCCCAAGTATTGGGACAGCCCACTTGATGACAATGGTGTGAATGGACGAATCGATGACGTTTCAGCTGAAGTGACAGGCATAGCCTGCTGCTGCCCATATGATGGCAAAGGAGTCTGCCATGTGTCATTGGCTGGCGACTGGAAATTCATGTGTGAAGTCGGGAATCCATGATTGAACAGTTGACTCTGGAATGATGGACCCTGGAAGGACGATGAAGCCATCGGATGAAATTGCTGCGACATCAGGAATTGCTGCTGCTGTTGCTGCTGTTGCTGCTGTTGTTGCTGCTCTTGCTGTTGTTGCTGCTGCTGTTGCCTCTGGTGGTGTTCAATAGCATCATAGAGTTTTGCTGTCATCTGCCGGATGATGGGCACCCTCAGCCGGTGTGGAAGTTCAAGGCCTTCTTGGAAGAGAAGTGTGCAAGCTGTCTTCCACTTTTCGTCATCAGCCGAGTACGTCTTGAGCAGTGGATGGGCAGATGATGATTGCTCTCTTGTGGAAGTGAATCTGCGAACTTCCTCAAGGATGTCTTTTACGCCGACATCTTCTTCTGCGGCCTTCCTCTTCTTTCTGCTGACGCCTTCTGAAGTGCTCGGCTCCTGTGGATCTTCCAGAAGTGTCTGATCCTCTGTAGAATCCAAGATGACATCATCTTCAGCCTTTCTCGAACTTCTGGAAGTGGTACTCTTTTTTGTTAACACAACTTCCTCGCCACCCTTGTGATTGACGTGGTCCTTGAGAAAAGAAAAGTTGGTGACGATCCATTCCTCTCTCGCTGTCAGGATCTTCCTCGCTGTTCCTGAAGCTGGAGGTTTCGTAATTCTGCCGTACTGGGTCCTCATCGAGGTTCTCCAAGTGAAGAGGTCCAGTGGCGTCTTCCCCATTGCCCGCGCCTTCTTCTCGTCTAATGCATTCTTGAATCCTGTGTTGCGGAAGTTCTTGGTGTTTTTATTGTAGAAGATGGGATTTTCCCGGTACCAAATCACCAGGTCTTCCTCATCTTCTTCCGTGATGTTCATCCTGTCCTTTGACGTCTTTGTCTTCCTTGGAACCCTCGACTTCTTGGGACGACTTGACGCTGAAGAGTCTTGGTCATGATGACTTGACATGGATGAACCGGAGTCATATTCCTCGTCAGATGTAGCCTGTCTTGTCTTCGACTGATCAAGTGTGTCGCCATTGGACTTCTCTTGTGTAGGAGAAGGCGGAGGAGTAGGAGACTTGGCATCTTCTTCGTCGCTGGACACCACACGCACAGACACAGGAGAATGATCCAGGTTCAGCGGTGGAGAGTTGGAAGTCATCGGAGTTGAAGACCTGACAACAGTAGCAGGAGGATGAGGAGCCAAAACAGCAGAAGAACTTGAAGAAGTCGGAGCAGGAGGTGCAACAACAGGAACAGGCAGTCTTGGAGCAGGCAGTCTTGGAGCAAACCCGAGAGGAGCAGGAGTCGGAAGAGGAGCAGGAGTCGGAGGACGAGCCAGGAGTGCAGGAAGTCTTGGAGCAAGTTCAGTGCCAGGAGTCGGAGGACGAGCCAGGAGAGCAGGAGGAGGCCTTGCAGCAGGAGATGGAGCAGCAGAAAATCTTGGAGCAGGACTTGGTGCAGCCAGAGACATCAGCGGCATATCATAGAGTGCAAGGGCAGGAGAGGCAGCAGAGGCAGCAGATGCAGATGATGAGGCAGGAGTTTCTTCCAAATGCAGGATCACAAATGGTGACATCGGTTGCTGTGGTGCTGGGCTCTGGACAGCAGAGGAGCCAGGGGTGTTCAGAGACAGATCAGCCTTTGAGGTGCCCTTTCTTGTCCTCTTGGTCTTGGATGGCGTCTTGGATGGCATCTTCACAGATCAGCAAGTAAGCAAGCAATCAATCAAAAAAGTCAGTGTGACAGCTTTGACAGCTCGAAGCCCGAATGAACACAGAACACTGGCACAGGCCCTATTTATGCAGCAGGCGCGGACGCGCAGATCGATTTACGCGCAGAACGATCGCCGACGAATTCGCGAACTCGCAAGAGCATTGATTTATAATCGCAGAGCATGCAAATTTCGCTCGCAGAGCAACAAAACGTTGCTCCCCGAACGAATCTGTTGCCAACTATCAACAAACTGTCGTGCCACCCCATAATAGCACTCGCCGTGTGCAAAAATCTACTCTGCGGGCCTGAAATTCGGGTCGCGGAGCAGACGAAACACTCGCGAAAATGGAAGCAGAAATTTCAGAACTCGCAGAAGATTTTGAACATTTCGAAATAATCGCAACATGGCACGAGCTTGGCAACCACTCGTACGACGCCCGTTTTACATCGCAGATAACTCGGAGATAAGGTAAGATCACTCGTACGAAGGTGTCCGAGCAGGTGGACTTTGTCAAATTCTGTTACTCGCAACATCGTCTGCGAGTCAAATCGGCTCTGTGTGAACGGCCCATTAGTTGAGTAGTAGGAAAACAAACTTTTTCTCACCATATGTTTACATGTGGCTGTAATTTTTAAATACCAACATGCATTAAGCTTGAAAATTGCATTAAAAAGATATTTGATATTATTTTGAAGCAATTCTTGTTTTTAACGTAGGGTCCTTTCACAAATAACACTGTTATTTGATACACTTCTCAAACTAAATGTTCATGAAAGAACCTTTGAGGTTCAACAGCTTAATTTGGATATGGCACCCAAAAAGGTTCCAAATGGAGCCTTTAAAAAGGTTCATCAAATGGAATCCTAAAAAGTTCAGAGAACCATGTTGCCATGATGTTGGTATTCTCAAGCTTTCTGCTTAAAATTGAAGTTAGCCAAAGTCAGACTAGATAGTTACTTGTTTTAGGAAATAGCTAGACTGGGTCGTCACCAAATGCTGGGACTGTCCTGGTTTCTTCCAGACAAAGTTGTTTGGGTTCCTTACACTCAGTTTATGTTGACGGCTCACTGGAGCTTGCGAATTTGCCCCCCTAGGTGGCAGCACATTTATGTGAAAATTGTAAGCAAGGTTAAACTGTTAAAGGTAAAGTAAAGGTTGGGGTTTATAGTCTGCTTCCACGCTGGAATTTCCAACTGCATGCTGAGCCGACTTTACACAGTACCTTCGGTTGACAGGCTCGCTGATCATTCTTGAGCTGTCTCACTCCCACGAAGGACATACAGCTGGCAGCCTCACACGGCGCCATCACTGATCAATCTTGTGTCTTTCTCCGCCTATAGGCAACCTCCCCATTTACACCTGGTTGGAGTGAAGCAGTGATTCAAGGAGGATCTGCTCATTCCCTCCAAGCTCCCAGCAGGATTTGAAACCGCAACCTTGCGCGTTTGAGTCCAGCACCATACCAACTTGACCACGGGCACTCAGCACTAAGCACTAAGTCTTGTTCCGCCACTGATGGAACTCAACTGGGGTCATTTGAGTACCACCCCCCGCCCCCCCGGGGTAAGGGTCAGCAGCAAACAAACAATCATATAATTGTTTATTTCGCAAAACTAATGATTTCAAAGAGTGATGTTAAGGAAATATGATGAGGTCTCATCATCATCATCATAATATTCGCGTAGCGACGGGCGGCGAAGCCGCCCGTCGCGTCAGCGAACTTAGCTTAACAACAGCTCATATTCGCGTGAGCGAATGGGCGGCGAAGCCGCCCATTCGCGGAACGCGAACTTATCACAACAGGTGCCTGATCAGATTGTTCACTAACCTCATTTGGTCAAGCGCCTGTACCTGCGATGCGAGAGTCATTCGTCACCTTCAGATTTAGTTTAGTAGGAACTTAATCCAACTGAAAACTTAAGTTTATCATTCCAATGTATCCAATTATTTTAAATGATGTGTAATAATCACTTCTGTGTGCCCAATCCTTGAATTTGACAGAAAAAGGCCTTAAGTTTCTTCAAGAAACATTCGGCAACGGTTTCCGTAATTTTCCACCAGATGGCGTCAAGAGTTGTGCAGGCACAGTGGCGATCCTATGATTTGGTTTAATTATCTAGATCACTTGATTGTTAAGTGAGTTTTAATCGCACACATAAGTTCTAGATATCGTTTTAAAGCTCTTGAAGAGATCTGATTGATACTGGTAGGCCTACTACTGTTGCTATAAGATCTTGCTCACGCGAATCTTTGGCAGTGCCAATTACATATTAGTAAATTTTGAATATGTCAGTGGAGTGAGAATGAAGGACTGCCTGTACCTGCCATGGAGTTGGTCCCTGATTCACAGGCACACTCCTGTATTAGTCAATTGATAATCAGTATAAATATCATCAAGGTGCATGACTTCAAAACTGAGGCAAATAACAGCTTCGTTTTCAGGGTCTAATTTCAAGCATCTAACATTGTGTCACAGCCACAATTTTTGTCAAATGCCTTGCCAGATAAGTTAACTCCGAATTCCACACCTTAACTCTATCAAATTATAGCTAATTTACCTGTAATTAAGGGAATTCCTTGCAGATTTGTAGCTTAATGAACAATTGCAAGTTCGCTCACCCAAGCTGGCAGCAGAGGTACCTATGGGGTATTACACCACAAGTCATTTCGCTGAAAAACTTTGAATATGAGAAGGATTTTGTCATAGATCCTTGGAAATATTATTTATCAACAAATAGAAGTAGTTTGTAACTTTAAATTTGGTTATTTTGCCCAAAATTTCAGACTTTAATCTGCCATGAGGCTCCCACATGGTGCCTCATATATTAACAGAGCCCTCTCTTGGATATTTCAGAACTAGAAATTTTGTAATACCAAAGCTGATTGGCTTTGCCTTATGACATCACTGCCAGCTTGGATGAGCGGGTTTTCTGCAGAGTCAGTCACCTTGTGTTATTTCTAACAGACGGTACAGTCAGTCCAGGAGAGTGCCTGTGCCTGATTAAACAGTTAGTTTCGGTAAAAGTAAACATCCCTGAATTTCTCTTGCAATACTGTAGTAGTGTCTGAAAAATTCCATTTGGTTCTTAACTATCCTATTCTGTTTTGAAAATTTCATTTTTGTGCTCATTTATGTCGTCTGCATGAAAAAAGCTTATTTTGCTAACAGGTGTCGCCACCGGTGTAGCATCATGCTTGCAGTGCCACACCCAGGGAAAATGACTGAACTATCAGCAGCCTGCTTGTGAGCAGTGATGTGTGAAGTTTATTTGAGGTGTGAATTTTAAAAGCTGATTGCTATCACTGTACTTAAATAGCATCAATTAATTTAGGCCCAACTGATTGTGTTCTTGTTTATCATTATTATACCTTGACCATGAAAGCAGAGCTGTCATTGGCTGAGAGCTGGTCACATGTCAGTCATTATTTTAGTATATTGACCAGGACTATTGCCCCCCAAAATTTGTTTTCCAAAAAAAAAAAAATTTTCAGAATTTTTTTTTTTTCCGAATTTTTTTTTTTCTGAAAAAAATTTTTTCCCCGAAAATTTTTTTTTTCCAAAATTTTTTTTTCCGAAATTTTTTTTTTACGAATTTTTTTTTTCCAAATTTTTTTTTTGTCCCAATTTTTTTTTCCAAAATTTTTTTTTTCCGAAATTAGTTTTTTCTAAAATTTTCTTTCCCTAAATGTTTTTTTTCAACATTTTTCTTTCAAAATTTTCCATACATTTGCAATAGTGCAGGAAAATAATAAAATTAGGGCATTAATTAGTAAAGACTGAAAAAAACTCATCAAAACTAGTAATAATAGTGTAATGTAGGCAATGCGTCTGCTTATCTACTCTCCTGTGTGAAAGGAAGACTATTTCCCTCGGCCTTCGGCCTCGTGAAATAGTTTTCACTTACACACCCTCGAGGGAAATAGATTTGACTAATGCCCTCGAAATCAGTCAATATTTGTATACTATAATACGGTTTCAAAATAAGAACAGTTAATTTGAGCTCCGCGAATCTATGGCATTGCCATCTACATATTGCTCCACAACATCATCTTTGATGGCTTAGTGGAGGCGCATAGCGCGTGTTAGTTAGAATAAAAGCAATAGAGGAAAGTAATACATATGATTTGGCTATTTACATATGTACAAGAGATAGAATACATGAGCTTAGGGTACTAGAACATGTTTGGCCAAGGCCGTCCTGAACTGGTCCAGAGTCGGCGCCTCTGCCAGGCTGGCTGGAAGTGCGTTCCACTGCGGCACGGTCCTTGGGTAGAATGACTACTTATGGTAGTTTGTCGTTGTAGATATACGCTGGTAAGTGAGGCTGTGATTCTGGCGAGTTGGAAGCTGGATTGGCGTGAGGTACACTTGGTTGTCTACAACTATCAGATGGTGGATGGCTTTGTAGAGCATTATCAACCTCATTTTCGCTCTTCGTTGCTGCAGTGTTTCCCACTCCAGTTGGCTGAGCATGTCTCCAACACTGCAGGTCTGGTGGTATCGCCTCAGGACAAATCTTGCTGCTCTTCTCTGTGTCTTTTCTATCTTCCCGATGGCGTCCTTCGTGTACGGGTCCCAAATTGCTGCACAATATTCTGTCTGTGGTCGGACGAGGGTCCTGTAGGCAATGGCTCTTGTTGCTTCCGGAGCGTTCTTTAGGTTGCGCTTAATAAAGCCCAGGGTCTTGTTGGCCTTTTTTGTAGTTACATCTATGTGCTTCTTCCATTCGAGTTTGGATGTTATGTTCACTCCGAGATACTTCGTCTCCTCTACCCGCTTCAGTTGATGGCCCCTAAGTGAGTATGACAATAACAGTGGTCTTCTTTTCCTTGTGACTGTGATGCATTCACATTTATCAGGGTGGAATTTCATACCCCAACGCGTCTCCCATTCAGTGAGCCTGTCCAGGTCCTGTTGTAGAGCGGTTTGGTCTTGGTGTCCCTTGATTTCCCTGTAGACCAGCAAGTCGTCAGCAAATAGTTTGCATGGACTGTTGATGATGGCTGGCAGATCGTTGATGAAGGTGATCGAGAAAGAGGACCGGGCCGAGCACAGTACCTTGGGGAACACCAGATATGACATCGCAGTAGTCGGACAACTCACCGTCAACGAGGACTCTTTGGGTGCGGCTGTTCAGGAATGATCCAAGCCATGAGAGGGTGGTACCGCGAATGCTGTAGAAGTCAGCTTTCTTCAGGAGTCGTTGGTGCGGAACTCGATCAAAAGCTTTCGAGAAGTCCATGACGTTTACATCGTATTGTTTTCCTTGAGCGATTCCGTATGTCAGTTCTTGCGTGAAGTTAAGCAGCTGGGTTTCGCAGCTGGGTTTCGCAGGAGCGTTTAGATCTAAATCCATGCTGGCAGTTGGTCAACAGATTGTTGTCTTCTAGATGGCACATGATGCTCCGGGCGATGATGTGCTCCAACATCTTCGAGGTGGTGGCTGTCAACGATACTGGCCTGTAGTTTGCTGGATCATATTTCTCACCCTTTTTGAAGACAGGAGTGATGTCAGCTGTCCTCCACTGTGTTGGTACCATTCCTTCATCTATGGACTTAAGGAATAACACTGTCTAACATGGTCTAAGTGAGTTAGTAAACTCATTTTAGTGTTGTCAGATCTCAACCAGATTAGAACCGTCAAAATCAGTGTCGAACACATATAAATTTTGTTTTCTTCTCCTGAGTCAGCAGATCCAGAGAGGGGAGTTAAGGGGGTTCAAATCCCTGCCCCCCCCCCCCCCCAATGTAAAAATATTTTCACGTATAGATATGGTACATTTTCATTTGTGAACCGCGCATTTGACATTCTCTGGATCCGCCCCTGTGAGTTTCACAAAGTGAGGGATTAACACCCATGTAAGAAAGCCCTCAGTATACCCTTGGATGCATCTTGAAATCACTACAACCCAAGGACCAGGTGGCGAGGAAACCGAGAGCAGCAAGTTCCAGCTGGTTGCCAGCAAGGCCAAGTGCTTCCCCATCCCTGGAACAGGGCTGTTATATAATCTCAACGGCCTCCTGTAACCTTAATACTCACGTTACATGTTACATTTCCCATATAACTGTACACCATTTCATTGTGCAGGGCAACTTGTATGTCTGTGCATGTGATTATATCCATCACATAAACACGTTTGATGATGGGTGGACCAAATAACTGACATTCTTGCCTTTTGCTTGTTGCTCTTCTTGAGTTACTAGAGCAGAATGTGAACTTTATCTGTTTACATGCATGGCTATATATATTATTATTCAAATATGTAACATTTATGACAGGGATTTTAGTGCAATTTGGATGTGTGTCGAAAACATAATTCTTCTGCCTTCTGGAGACAAACAATTCTTGGACAATATCATTTGTGTTGGAACCAGTGACCGGGCTGAGGTCAAAGGACTTCTCTGGAGCCTTCCGGTTCTTTTCCTCATTGTGTAATGGATAGGCCTGTCAAAATTTATAGAGTTAGTTGATACTGTGATAGGCTACTACTCTATGCCAAGTTTGGAAGTGATAGTAGCAGCAGTTATTTTTAAATAGCCTGTCAAAGATGATTTTGCGCAATGCCAATGTCATAGCTTGGCAATGACACTTTGAGAGGGTCATGGGAGGGTGGTGACGGTGCTAGGGTGAGTGTCATGTAGGGCTAAAGACATTGGTTGTCATGAGCAGATGGTAACTTCCTTAATTGGCTGATTAGTGAGACCAGGGAGACTTAGCAATTCAATGCTAAACTATTTGTAAAAGCATGCATTCTCATCCTATTAGCAGATTAGATGAAAAAATATTGGGTCATTTGAGGTATACGGGACACCAATAGCTGCTACACTCAGAGTTACACTGTAAAATTTGAATTTTGAGCTAAGATAGCTTGTTGTTTAAAGTTATGACAACAATAAGCTATGTTAGCTCAAACAAATTTTGCAACCATCTCACTCAATCATTTTAGCTATTAAACTTCAAAATTTCAAATTTTACAGTGTAGGTATGGGTCAAAGTCAAAATCATCAGTAAGTGAAACACAAGGTCAATGCAATTTCAATGGAGAGAGTGGTTCTCATATACTTATCAAAGATTTGGCCCATATGTAACCGCGTACAGAGTAAAGAAAACTAGCAGCTATTGTTGTCCCACATGCCTCCAAATATTGTCCTTTTTAAGGATTTTTGACTTGTTGACTTGGTTTGAACAACCATAAACATTATTCATTGAATCATGAACACACTTTTGTCTGGAAGAAACCGGGGCTGTTTCTGAGTGTGCTGATGGCCTTGTCTACTTCCTTAGAGAATGTGATTGCCGAGTCTGACTTTGGTATACATCAATGTTGAATAGAAATTTGTGAATTTACAATGAAATTGGAACTATTTCTTGGGACAGCAATGCTTTACCATACAAAATCAACTTTTGTGCCCGGTGGCAGCAGCATGCAGTTCTCATTTTCACCAGACCACTTTCCTATAATGTCCTTGGATTCCAAGATGTTGTTTTGCTTGCTTGTCATACTCTGTGTGGCAGCTAGCCTCATCTTGATGTCAATTTTATTGTCACTGTGCTGCGTCTCCTTCTGATGTCGCATATGGCTATCTAATTGGAGGCCAAACTATATGGAACTTCATGCAGGTATGCATTTGAAGCCACCCAGCTAGCAAGAAGAAGGAAGACCTCAGGAAGATGGCTGAGATTCTGGGAGAGGAAAGTCTATTAGAGATAAATAGCAGCAAGATCTTCAATTTCCTGGAGTCTGTTCTGTCACCTGAATTTTCATTCATCAGTCTCATAATGTGTTCTGCAGCCACACTGAAGAGAACTGGGAAGATAAGGCATATTTGATGAACATGAAATGTGTAGTTTTGTTTTACGTTTACCTTAGGTTTGTCTAAGAAAGATTAGTTTGTCACGTCATACATGCAGAGAGTACACAATAATAATTATTTATGCCTGAGGTACTCGTATTTGTTGCACACTGTGAATTCTTAAGTTCTTCAGTGTGCAAAATGTCTATAGCATAGCTTATCCGACATGGTATAACGTGCGATGCATGTGCAGTGGTAAGATCCTGTGCTAGTAAAATCCTGTTGGGTAAAAGCCTCTTTTTAAAATCATAAAAACCTTTTAATAAGTCAGTAATTTTAGGTTTGAGAGCGGCCAGGCATAGTATGTTAAAATTATCCACGGTCGCGGCTGTCACTGCCTTTAATGGCAGGTTGTTCCACAAAGGAATCGTTCGTACAAAGAAGCTGTACTTATAAACATTCAGTGTTGCTTGTGGCACTATGGTGGTTAGTGTGTCCTGTTGACTGCAGGGGGGTAGGCTCAACAGATGGTGGAAAAGGAATCTGCACGATGTTATTTTGGATCTTATAGAACAGTGTGAGGTCACTGGTCAGCTAGTTGTCGTCTTCTCTGAAGGCTTTCCCATTTCAATTACCTGACTAGCTCCGAGACACTTTGATGGCGATCGTAGTTTCTGTGGCAAAAGCGGCGCGACTCCATTTTGCACTGCCTCCAACTTTTTGAGGTATTTAGTAAGATAGGCCTATAGATAATATTTTGCTAAGGTGAAAGGATATTCAATGTCTCACTGCATATGTCTCTTTTGAATCTTCACTTTCTGGAAAATATACATCAAGAAAAAAAAAAGTATATACAGTGTATATAATATATATATATATAGGCCTTGTGTCCTGGGGTTGACACTGACTTTTCCTGCAGGTTTGGGCAGAAGCCTGTTCGGATTACTTTGGCCATACTGCATAAACACATATTTCAAAAAATAAATCAAGAGTCATAGTGGCTCAAATTGAAACGACGGTGATATGCCTGATTGTGAATTATGCCAGACAGTCTTGCTGTCCTTCGTTACTTTGCCAGATGCTATATCATTATTCCCCCTTTTTTTAAATCTCTAACTTTTTTGTGTCATTGATGATTGAATTGATCATGGTTGTTCTGTACCTTCTTAAAAAATATTTTCAAAAATTGTATTTTGTTTCCTTGCAGGCGACAACACCAAAATCGACAAATGGAAAGTGACAAGTATATTGGTAAGTCTTTTCGAAATCTGTTTACTGAGAAATTTTTCGCACCCAGAAATGCCGAATGCTTGCCATGGAAAACAATTTCTGAGTATTTTGACATTAGATGCATCATATCACTTAAAATTGCATTGCTTCTACAACTTAATCTGATTTTTTGTTGTGTTCCAGGTAGAGCCCTTTTTAATGGAGGGGGTGCCAACCACCAATCCTCCCCCGGTGACGACAACAGCACCGCCCTCTTGCGGAGATTCAAGCGGAAACTCAACCACCAACTCGACAGTGGAAAGTGCTCCAGAAGGTGTGCCTGAAAATACAACTGAAAGCATCCCTGAGAGCGCACCCCAGGCGGCAGCACAGGTGGCAGCACAGGTCAGCTCAAATTCAACGAGTGATGATCCTCCTTCGGAGGATGCCAAGTATTCAGGATATGTGGTGGATATATTGGACAAGCTGGCAGAAGCACTTGGCGTAACCTATGAGATCAGCCTCGTACCTGACAACAGGTATGGCAAGAAGGAGGGCGACAAGTGGAACGGTCTCATCGGACAAGTTTGTGATGGGGTAAGCCCTGGCGAGGTTTTTTTCAGGGGTTTTCTTCATTGAAATTGTATGTCGCATGACGGCTGCATGGAATTTTTGTCATGTTACAAGTATTTAATTTTTAGGGTATTGTTGTTTTGTACAATTTTGTCATTGTAAATTTTTGAGTTTTTTAACTTGAGTACTTTTGGAATCTCCCTTTTTCTGCTGGCCATATACATCAAAATTGTAGAACTTCCGAATTGAATACTTTGTACAATTATGCAGAGTTTCTTGCCATGCAGTATGATATTCTTTTTTTTTTTACAGAAAGCGCACATTGCCGCAGCCCCCATCACTGTGACGGTGGACAGAGAAGAGGCCGTTGACTTCACTTATTCTTTATTGAACTTCAGAGCGGTGGCTGTCATCCAGCAACCCAGTGAACCCATCAATTCTCTTTTGGTAAGGGGCCGACCAGACGATAGTTGGGGGGGGGGCTATGGACTTTACACGCGTCGACGAACAATTTTTTTTGCATGCGCACTCGTCACAAACTTTTTTATCGGAATTTTAACATTACGGTACCCTAGCTACAGGTAGAAACAAACTTTTTTTTTTATTTCCATGTGCTGAACAAACTTTTTTTTTCAGTGTCAAGTGGGAAACAATCTTTTTTTTTCACTAAATATCCATAGCCCCCCCCTAAAGATCATCTGGTCGGCCCCTAAGTTTCTGCAATGGCCACGTCTAAAACCCGAACTCACTCACTCGTGCACTGGCCATTGGCCACTATTTCATGACGAAGCAACATCTCAGAATATGTGCTATAGTTTTCTGGGCTGGTGTGTCAAATTGTCTTATTTGTTCGAAATTAAATTAGGTTTCATATCAGCTTCCTTCAGACGAAACAAAACCATATACGAGATACAATCTAGCTGACTTTTGAAACCAGTTTCGGTGCATAATTGATACATTTATATTTAGTTAGCATCTTATGACTAATCACAAAAGATATCCAGTACGTCTTTTCTTGACTGGCTTTTGATGCTTCCAGACTCTCTTGAACAGCAGCTACCAGTTGGGTATTACAGAGAAAAGTCCCATTTTGAAGTTGATGGCAGAGTCGAAGGCGGAATTGACGAAGAGGGTGTACGCGAATGTGAATAAGGGATTGGTGGAGTCCAACCTGGAAGGGTTCAAGAGAGTGAGGAAGGAAAGCAACTACGCGTTCATTGTGGAGGACACTGTCGCCAACTTCGTGCTCAAGAAACCTCCATGTGGACTGCAGGTACGGCTGTCTTCTTACGGGTCCTCCAGGCCCCAAACTGTAGATGTGTGCTTACAAATCTCATCGCTTTAAGCCAGGATCAGTTGTTAATATGATGAGCCTTGTCTGTTTCCAGGCGATTCCAACCAACCTCTACCAAAGAAAATATGCGTTTGCCGTTCCTCAGGGATCCTCATTGAGAGATCAGATTAATAAAGTTATTGTCGACTGGCAGGTAGGTCGCTGCATTGGCTATCATTCGTGTTTACAATTTCAAATTTAATATTAACTATTGGTCTACTTTGGTTCGCCTTAAATTGGTTGATGGTTTTTTGAAGGCGTCTCATTAGCGGGGCAGATTTGTCATTATTATGGAAGTAATTATACATTTCTACATAGAAGCATGAAACTTGGCACACAGTTAAAAGACATATTGAAGAATATATTTTGATAGGGAGCCACTTCAGATGTGAAATCATAAATCGAATATTGGCATAACCATGCGGAATCGGGAAAATGCTGTAGTTGATTAAATGGTTTTACCAAAATGGATTCTAACCAGCCTGAAAATAGACAGGCTTCCAAAAAATGTTGTGGGAATAATAAACACAATTTGCATGTTTGCTACTTACAAGAGCTGCACAGAAAGCAGTAAGATGTATTTAATATAAATGTAGACTTTTTTTATAGTCCATTACACCGACGAAGTCAGTCTCAACAGACTTTACAATTACACCCATGAGCCTTTCTCAACTCCCCAGGGAGTATACAGCCAGGCAGCCGTTTCCAGCGCACACAATGCTTAGTCACTCTACAATCGCCACCCCTGCCTATAGCCAAGTACCCATTTGCACCTGGGTGAAGTGAAGAGTTATGGAGGATCTGCTCAGTTCCTCCGTGCCACGGGTGGGAGTCGAACCTGCAACTTCTCAGTTGCCAGGCGAACACCTTATGCACTAGCCACAGCACCTCTAAGACCACCCTGAGATGGCAGAATTGACCGCCTATTTGGAAAATGGCTGCCAATAGTAACTTTTTAGGTATCCCTATCTAAATATGTTTGTAAAGACGTTATTCACGTGTGTGCCGAGTTTCATGCTTCAATGCGTAAATGCACAATCTTTTACATACCTCCCCCCCACATCCACATACATGCATCTTTCCTTGCAGTATCAACGATTATATTGTAAAGTGGCTAATGTCCTCATTCTGAAATAATGCGTGCTGTTGCATTTGAGATGATAATATTTACCTCGTGTAACAAAAAGAAAAGAAAAGAGAAAAATAAAAATAAAGTAAGAACGTGTTGTCAGCCCTGCAATGTGGACTGCAGTCTCTTGAAGGGTGTGAGAAACAACAAATTGATGACATTTTGTGCTGAATAATTTGCCAACAGTGCAATATTGTTCCATTGCATGGTATAACGTTCTCATGTGTAATCCAGTTGTTCTTTGTATTGTATTTATTGTGTATACATAGTAAAAAAGAGATGTACCACTCTCTTTGCAGATTGATGGCACCCTGGAAGTGCTGCGGGAAAAGTGGTGGGGCAAGAACGAGTGCAGCGCGGCCAGCTCCCTCATCGTCCAATCATCTTCAATCATCTCTCTATCCTTAGTTGCTGTTTTAAATTTACTTTTAAGACATTCATAGAAATAGGTTAATTGGTTGAATGTCTGTAGATTGAGCGAATGGTATACATGATAAAAATTATGTTGTAAGAGAATTTTATTTCTAAATTTTAGTTATGCTGACTCCCCATTGAACGTTACAAAGATTTTACCTGAGATATTTAAATCATATTTTGAGGCTGCTATGTATTTCTAGTAGGTCCGGGTTGTAAATTTGGATCTTTTTTTCTTACATCTGACATATTTCAAAATTTTGTGAGTGATAACAATCACTATTAGAAAGTGTTTTGTCTACCATGTAGGCGTGTGTGTTAATTTTAAACTCGTGACTCGTGACATGATTTACGTTTCATCTGAAGACGCTACAACTCATATTTTTTAATGAAATTGTAAGTTATCCCAGATCAATTTGCTAATCAATGAGATCATTGAGATGGAAGTTTGAAATACAAGAGAATAGGAGTTTAGTGCTGTAAATATGGTGAAGTGATTGACTTGTTAAGTTCAGAAGATGGCTCTGGTGTTTGGCACAAGCTGTGGCTCCACCTGGCTGGGTTACTAGTGTTTGTAATTGTGTGAATTTTGTTGTTTGCTAGAACATGAAATGTAAATAAATGAGTTGATTCTAGATTGGCTTTTGTTATTATTTCCGTCTTGATAGTTGAAAATGAAATTAAGGGACTTTACGAGTATGAGTTAAGTGACTCAATGAAGTATGGAAGATCCCAAAGACAGGAACATTAAATTTTGCAATGTAGATCTAAGATTATGATACTATTAACCGTACCTACAGAACGGTTTTTACCCCCCAAGGATTCTGCTCGGTCTATCTGTCCGTCTGCTTCCAGAACAGTCATTGCAGCTCTTGGAAAATATCAATAAAAGTAAATTTGGTAATCATCATTTATAGAGTACTGTGTTACAGACGTAGTCAGTTTATTTGGCAGATATTTCAATTTTGTACAAATTTTGTATTTTAATGAGGTATCGTTGCTGAATAAAGGAAAAATTAGTAGAAATATCCACCATTGAACCTCGTTGACACATTGGACCCCAATGCAAAAAGAGGGCTGTCATCGGGAGACATAGTGATGTAATTTCATTGTTGACATTGACGGATGAGGCCATTATAGAGGAGTGTATCACCATCACACAAGTCGCTGAAAGAAATAATGAAAAAAGTCATAAGAAATTGGAAAGAAGGAAACTGTGGGAATTTGAAACCATTGACAGATGTTTGAAGGAAGATATAGCAGTGATTGAGTGGCCTCGTAAAAACTCATCAGTGGTGTTGAGAATCTATTTGACCAGCAGAAGAAAAAGTGTGCTGCAACTGCCACAGGAGAAAAGCACAGAAAATTCAAGCCAAATGTTTGCGTAATTGTAAATTATAATAATGCATTGTCAGCATTGTTGTTGCTGGAGCTTAGAGATTCAGACATTCGGTTTATTGCATTGCGTACCTATGTCCCAAATTATTGTGTTCTAGAGATCTGCACGGGCACCTTTTCCCTACCAGCGACTGCTCCGCGGCCGCACTTTCCTGCCCACACACGACCCACACCCACAGTCTGCCCGCAGGATAATTTGCCCGCACCCGCCCCCAAGATGATGATGACATTTTGACGTAGCTCAGCTCATGTTGCACTAGGACGTTTGTTTGATGGCTTCTTTGGCTTGACTGATGCCCCTATTACCTGGCCTCATCCCTGTTTAACAATGAAATAGCTGAGGTGCAATGGAAGGACCACACAAGCTGCTAAAGTGTCAAATCTGTAAATAAGACTTTTACGGAATTGCCCAGAGATGATAATTCTTTGGCTTATCCAAAATTTCATCTGGTCTGAGTGGTCTTTGTCTAGGTTTTTCAGTTAGTTACATGTACATTGTACATGTATAGGCCTAAGTAAGATCTTGCCAAGTTGCCATATTTGTTTCGTCTTAAATATTTGACTGCAAGTTAATTAAGAGAACTTATTTGTTATGAATGCAAAACAAATAGTCATATTTCACTCTTGCTCATTCTCAGCTGCAACATTTTCTGGTGAAGAAGGGTTCTAGCGTTATGGTGCTAAAAATCACTCGACGTAAGGAAAATAATAAGCTAAGAAATTTTTTTTGTACCCTAAAACGGTTTTTTTTGGCCGTTCTGTGCTACTTTGGCCATCAGATGATAAAATATTCATTGTCCTGTATAGATCTATCAAACCAATATATACATATACATAGATATTAGGAAGTTTCTTTTTGCATCTGCTAGAATTACTCGTCTGTTTTTTAAAAATATGTTATGATACCAGTGCTTCTTATGGAGGCCATTTTGGAAGAAACAGATTTACGAAAAAGTGTGGATTTGCAGGGTAGTGTCTACTTTGTTCTGGGTGGGTCAAGTGTTAGCTTATGCCGTAAAAGTTGCGGATGACTTTCAAAGATAGTATATCACAGTTTTAAACCACACTGCATTTATTCATATGTAACACAATTTAGTGAGACTACAGCTATGGCCAATGTTACCCCAAATCTCCACGTCTGTGTCGGGGTTACTTTGGCCACCACCGGAAATGGCAACTGGGAAGAGTTGGAAAAGTTTGTAGATAATAGCAGTCAAGGAGGTATAAACCTTGATTTGACAAACAGATGTATGACTCTGACAATTATGTTGACTGCCATAGATGCTAAAAAATGCCATAAATGGTCCAATGCAATAATTACAAATTGTGTGATTCAGCAAGCATAACTCAGCGATGATGTGCTGTCCACAAAGGCAGCTGTGAACAATCGTAGATGTGATTTCATCCAGAATTGCATTAGACAAAGCTATTTCTTCTTTGGTTAATTTTTATTGGTTTTTATTGGTGTTTGTCAACATAATGTTACATTGGTGAATTAGGCAAAAATTACAAAATTAGAATAGAAATGTAAAGTGTCATTTGATTGATAAAAAATGTTTTAAAATACCACATTTTATGACTGGTAGTATATCCCACTTTCTTGTTGCCTAAAAACTGGGGTATGTTCACACCTTGTTATTCGATCTGAATAAGAAGGCGGTGATACACAGAGTGCGGTATACCTATCAACACTTATTTTTTGTTCAGAAATGTGCAAATGAGTCACAACTCATTCTAGATTACAAAAATACATTCCTCGGCGTGTTGGGTGGCCAGAGCTTCGTAACGAATTAAATTCACTGACAAAGCCTACATATTACATGCTCAAAATATGAGGTGGACAAAATTACCTCAACTCTGGGTTACATTGGCTGACCCTTTAATTACGTCATAAAACATATCACCATCATAGATTTGGAAAGCTTTTTGACAGATGAAAACTACAATGTACTAGCTGTGTTATGGCACAAAACTGTTGATATTCAATGAATAATTTTTCTCAGAATACAAATTTGGTGCTGCGAAACGGCCAAAGTAACCCCGTTTTACGGTATTTGGATGTTGACATCATTCTGGGACTTGTAAATACCAAATGGCCCATGTGGGATGGCCTGGGAAAGAAAAGTCATGGGTTAAATAATTTTAGTCAGGATAAACATATTTTGGTGATTTTCCTAATTGAGAGATATGTAGATATGCCATATCTCAAGAACTATTAGAGATATAGATATCGGTCTCGGGATATACTGGGTCTTGGGTGACTTTACCAGTACTGCCTACACCCACGATATAACCTCATAATTATATGCCCTATGTACTTGCATTATAAATATTATTATTATGCTATTTATATAGCGCTACTTTCCACACAAGCCGCATGTTCAAGTGCGCTTTACAATTGGTACATTATGTCATATTTTATTTTTATACAATTACCAGGTATAGACGTGTACAATTTTTTTTCCAATGTATCCTGGACAAGTATCTTCTTCAGCACCAGGTGGCAGCATCTTCTTGTGTATTCCCTTGTATGTTTCTGGGATCCAGGCATCCAATCACAATACTGATGTCCCCTTGCTCTGCCTCGGCATTGCAGTAGACCTGTTATTATCCTTCCAGAAAGTATGTAGAATTTGAAAAATTTTGCAAAATTGTTATGTGACCTCACACTGCTGGGGCATCCTGATTGGCTGTACTGTGGAGTGTGATGTAGTGTTGGCATATGATGTAGTGTAGAGAACACCGCTATATATGGTATGTGACATAGTAAGAAAGTCTCATCAAGCATAACTGAGTAATAGAAGAAGATTACAAGCTATGTTACACAATAAACAATTGTAGTTCATAAACTGTCTAATCTGAATGTTGCTTAGGCCTACTGTTTGCTGTCAGTGGCACAGCTAGTGTGTCTCAAGTAGGGGATGCACAGTTGCACATTATTTGTTGGATGGATGGATTCAGCTTTCCATGGAAGGGAGGGAGGATCTACTCTGTGATCACTGTATTGAATCAAGAGCAATATTCTCTATATGCTTTTGGTTCAGGTTTGAGGGGCTTGCACCCCCCCCCCCCTTCAGACCCTCAAGATTAACAAGGCAGAGATAGGACATTCACCACATGTTATGCCCCTCACCATTTACAGATACGCCCCTGCTGGCTACAGCTTGGTGTGTTTCATTTTACACCCATAACATGAAGTCATATGCTGGTATACTACCTCACAGATTGATATGACATCCTATGCAGAGTGAGCCATGATTAGCTGAACAACCTGTGACCTCATGTGGAAACCTGGTTTCCAATGCTAACCTATTGGAACTGCCATATGATGTCTCATTTCACATTACAAGGAAAAAATCACTTTCTATGTACTTTCTGGAAGGATAAAAATGTGGATGGCATTCAGTGTGGGCTTCAAAACATCTTGATTGGAGTGAAGTTCGCAATGAAGAGTCTGGTGCCCTCCATCCGCGGTGAGAAAAACGCAGATAATGTTCGTCTCTAAGAAGTGAAATAAAAAAGAAAAGGTGGAGAAAGAATGAGTATTGGGAAAGGGATTTGCACTTGTCTATAATTGAGGATTTGCATTTTCGAGGCTGGCTAATGGGTGTCTGGTGTGATGGGGATGAAAAGATGTGGGAATCTGTTGTGTTTGGCTGCCTCGGGGTCCAAGGGGGGAAGTAGCAAGCCAAGCACTCGACTGGGCCACTCGACTGGGCCTTTCTTCTGGAATCGCAATGATTTTCAGTTTTCAATGACTGCACAAGGCTGGCTCAGTGAATCTCTGTAAAGTTCTGAGCACTGGGGAAAGACAGAAATCAGCAAAGACAGCAATTGTTTCTGAGTAATGAAAGTGCCTGATTACTCTCTCAAGACCCGACATGCATACATATGATTGATTTCACTGTTGCTGTAGAGGTTCCAAATGCAGACAATCAATTTGTTTTTGTAAGCTAGTTATAATTGTATTTTTATCAGACAGGATCTCCGTGATCTTACTGAAATATTTTCAAGACGTGAACAGATGGAGTTTGCATGTTACGCTCAGCAATAAACAGTACATTAGAGCATTTGCAGATTGGCAGTCCAGCTATCATGAGTCACTAAGTGTATTTTTCACTGTGAAATGGTCCTCATTTTTTCTACAGTGGGTCTCAAATTATTACGCAAGTTGGTTTTTTTATGATATCTCAAAAACAACTGAACACATTTAAAAATCCTTCCCACATAACAATGCATGTTCCATGAAGGCAATGTCCTGTGAGTTTTGTCTGATTCTGGTGGTGCACTGAGGAGTTATGCCACAAAACAGCCAATACCCTGTTTTTCGATGTCCCAAGTTATTACGCAAATGTAAAAAAAAGTGATCCAAAAGTACCAAAATGATCTTTTAATCCTCCAAACACTTACCTCTTAATGTTTGATGAAAAACAGAACCTTCATTTAAAAAATGGTTGCTTTAATGATGAAGAAATCAATATTATTACCCTGCATTGAAATAACATTGAAATTACTTACTTCTTGCAATAAAAAGCTTCTCCAAGACAAACAATTTTTTTTATCATAATGAAATTCTCTTTCTCTGTTCCTTAGGTTTAGAACTCTTCCCAAAATTAAGAGAAGTCATTTCGACCAATTAACACAAACAATATCTTTAAATGAAAATGATGGGGATGTGGCTTGCATTGACAGCAATGCTAATTTGATGGTAAAAAGAAGCGCACTTTTTTGACTTATTGTCATGTTTTGTAAAGAAAGAGAAATTGGTTCATCTTTACGCAGGATACCGTCATAGTCTCACAGATATATCGTAATGTGAATTGGTTGTGATATATATGACTTTTTTTTTTAAACAACAGAGGCTTTATATTCAAGAAAAATGGTCATTTCATTGTTATTCCAATAAAGAGGTTTTATATCGATTTCTCCGTCAGTAAAGCAACCATTTTTGAAATAAAGGTTCTGTTTTTCATCAAACATAAAGAGGTAAGTGTTTAGAGGATTAAGAGATCATTTTGGTACTTTTGGATCACTTTTTCTTGCATTTGCGTAATAATTTGGGACATCGAAAAACAGGGTATTGGCTGCTCTGGCGTAACTCCTCACAGCACTGTCAGAATTGGACAAAATTTACAGGATATTGCCTTCATGGAACCTAAATTGTTATGTGGGAAGGATTTTAAAATGTGTTTAGATGTTTGTAATATATTATGTTATGTAATTTAGTGAGTTTAGGGCTATGGCACCTTCTGGCTTGGGCTGAATTGTGCCTCCGTCTTCTCAATTTTATTTTTTGGTGTATTTGTTTTGTCTTGTGAAGCTCAGTTGCTTCAAAATTGCAGATGGGCCATAATCAACCCAGAATAATAAAAACGCAGGAACATTCCTGACTTCCATTTTGTCTACTATCAAAAAAGTAATGATCCGTTTTAATCATTAACCAATTTTCCAAAGATCTGACATACTTAGCTTGTATACAGAAGTACCCACTCACTGACTCAATCATATCAGCCTGGAAAATGACATATCAACTGTAAAGTCTTTTTGAGACCACCCTGTATATTGATGCACTAAATCGATTTGCATGCCTAATGACTGCTATTTCCGCCCATGCGTTTTAAAGAGGCAACCTTCTGTCATTGACGTATGAAAGCATTTCCCTCTCTTTAAAACACAGAGCATGAAAATGAAGGTGTTGAAAATTACATTGAAAAAAAAAAACAACAACAGCACTGGCGGTAACTTTCTGGAGATGCTGTCTTGGAAATGGGACAGTAGCAGAAGATATTGGTGGGGTGGATGAGAGGCGTCTTATCATGTGACGACATTTCAGAAAGCAATGAAGCCATGGTTCTCAACTGGAATAGGAGCCATTCTTATTTCACCTGATAATTTGTTTTTCTCGATTGTCCATGAAGAACGATGCATGGTGAATCGAAGTTTTTATTTCTATGTGCTGTTCAGAACTGATATCACATCCAGTTTTTGAGTTGGTACAGACCAAACTATAATCATTTAAGCCATGTCAGACACTTTAATTTGCATCTGCATGAGTTGGCACAGTTGATCAATGTTCTTACTGAACCGAGATTAATTGAGGTCATACAGTTTGCAATGTAAGAAATTGGCTCACATTCAGCTGAACGGCAGTCAGAGCAAATTTGGGAAAAATGTTCAGGTAGGTTAGCATCTCAGCAGGGCACAGTGATAGGGGGTCCAGAACAAAACCATATATGCACCAGCTTCACTTGGATACTTGAATTGCTTGATGGAATATGGCAAAATTTTGCCCTGAAAAGATTGAATTGTTTATATTAGGATGCAATCATGTCAGCATCACTCTTTTATTTTGTTGCACCAACAGTAGGGTTGCTCAAACCAAGACTCAGAGACCCTTTCTCATTTTCCTGTGTTTTTAAACTTTTGCCAATGTTTTTGACCCTGCCAAATATCACACGCCACATGTGAGCTTGAGGTTTGAATTAATGATCAGAAACATGGAAAAATTATCTTTGGCAGACACGAGGTACTCACATTTATGGACATAGCTTTATATATATATCCAACATATATACATATTGAGCAAAGAATGAAAACATTTAAAAATCGATGTGCTCTGCACCGTAAGAAAAAAATAATACTGTGGTTCCCTCAAAATACACACAGGGTCAGAAATTGTTGTTGGGTGTTCCGACATACCTGGGGTATTGCAACACAAATAAGGTATCCCATTCATGGGTATAAGGTACTCTGGAGGTGTATAAGTTATTCCAAAGGCATAGAATGAATATCAGAGGCGTAGAGGGCATAGGTATGCAATCGTGGCTGAGTTACTGTATTGGCCTGCAATTATCTCTTTTCGCCCGCTGCTCTGCCATCTGCCATCTCAGCATCTGCCAGCCAGGGTTTGTATAATCAGGGAAAGGCCTTACTAGACTTATTTGGACATATGGTGCAGTTTCAAGCATGTACAAGGTATAGGTTATGAGCTGTCAGTTGGAAACCAAAAAATATATCTATTAAAACATTTTTCTCGAGTTAAAAAAAAAAAAAATTAAATGCATATAAAAAAGCACTGCTATTTGTTTTGATGATATGCGTATAAAATTTTGTTGCTGTGTATGCAATGGTGGCCAGGTTTTGGCTCGGATATGAAAAAAAAAAGATTTTTCATATTTTTTCTCAGTATTACAAAAAGTATAGAATATCTGTCCGTCAGACCATGAAAAGGCACAACTAGACCATAAAAGTCAAGTCCTGGCCTGGAAACGATCTATGCGCCAAACGCTCGCCCAGCGGACGCCGGACGGACAACATTTTACCCATGTGATACTTCGTTTGCTTAAGGTAAAAAGACGAATGTGGCTGGAATGCTTATAGTAGGGTTATAGAAAACTCCTTGTCTCTGGGTATTTTGAGGTGGGTCATTCCACAATAACTAAGATAAAACTGTCACTGGTGTTACAGTACAAGTTAAGAAACACAATTGACTCAAATACAAAGTAAAACCAGTGACAAATTGATAATTGTTTGAAATGTTTCCCATTAAGATAAGAATTTCATTGGATTTTCTGTCACCATTTATTATTGGTGTTGCCATTGGTCACCAGTATTAACCATTTTTGAGTAACACCAGTGATGGTAACACCAGTGACAATTTGCACTTAAATACCAATTGCTCCCACAGTGATGCAATGATTTGAACAGTTGTTGCCAAAGATTGATATCTGTAAACAGGACTTATCCTATGACTGAGGCAGTTTTTGAAAATTCTAGAATTATAGACCATTTTTTAAGGGTAACACCAGTGACATTGAAAAAGAAGACTGTTAATTTCAACTCAGTTGTAGAGCCACTGTGCGTGCTAAAACATATGAATGCCTAAATTTGCAGTTATCGTGGATGCCTGTCCATCAGAAGAAGCCGCCTGGTACATTAGACCAAAGATAGAAGGGAGCGTTCCTTTTACAGCCATGTTTTATTTAGTGAGTAACACCAGTGACATGTTTTCTGGTGACAAGGTCATTTTGTTTTCCACTGTATACACAGAAGAGGAAAATTTCAGTCGGTCTTGGGATACTACGTGGAGTAGTTGTCCTGAGATCCATCACAAATGTTTACATACAGGTTGCACCGGTATATAAAGCAAAGTCCAAACTAAAATGGACCAATTTCCGCCCGGTTAGTGTACTAACCAGCCTTTCTAAAGTTATGGAAACTATCATGATGCATCAAATGCAGCCACATCTTGAGAAAGTCTACAGTCCGTACCTATCTGCGTATAGGAAAAATTATGGCTGTCATTCTGTCTTAATTCATACAACTGAAATGTGGAGACAGGCTCTAGATGATAAAAAATATGTGGGTATTATCATGTCTGACTTATCGAAGGCATTTGACTGCCTACCCCACGGCCTTCTTCTAGAAAAACTAGAATTGTATAACTTCAGTCAATCTGCTGTTAAACTAATTCAAGATTACCTCAGTGAACGGTCACAAAGAGTTAAACTAGGTCAAATTGTTAGTGAATGGCGACCACTTACGAAAGGTGTCCCGCAAGGGAGTGTGATTGGACCGCACTGTTTTAACTTGTATATCAATGATCTGTTACTGGCTCTGATAAAAGGAAATGTTATTCCTAGTAACTATGCTGATGACAACAGCTCCTCTGTAATAGCAAATTCCAAAAATGAAATACTGTCAAAAGTAGAAACTACATTTGTACTTCTTAGAGATTGGTTCAAAGATAATTTAATGAAAGCCAATAGTGACAAATTTCAATTTATGCTTCTCTGTCCCACTGTATCAGAGAATAAATTAACTCACTCGGTTACAATTGACAATCTCACTTTAACTAGTCAAAATGAAGCTAAACTTCTTGGTGTTATGATTGATAAAGAGTTAACACTTAATGGTCATGTAATCTCAAAATGTAAACAGGCAAACAGTAAACTAGCAATACTGAAGAGATTAACCTCTTACCTATCAGAAGATTGTAAATTAGCTATACTTAGAAATTTCATAGTTGCACATTTTATTTATTGTTCACCTCTTCTACACTTTTGTAAAAAGTCGCATAGAGACAAAATGGAAAAAATCCTCCTTCGAGGTCTTAGATTTGTTTACGAAGACTACAGTTCAAGTTACGAGACCTTGCTAGTCAAGGCAAATATGTGTACTGTAGAAATAAGCCGAGAAAAGGCTATCATATGTGAACTCTTCAAGTGCTTAAAAGGACTTGGGCCGAAATACATGTCAGAAATATTTTCACCATCGGAGAAGGTCTCCAGGACTGGACCGAATTTCGCAATCCCAAGGGCAAGGACAACAAGATTTGGAGATCACTCACTTCGATCCCAAGGGCCAAAATTATGGAATAGCCTCCCAGTGGACTTTAAAAACTGTACCACCATTGATGCTCTTAAGTCCAAGCTAAAAGCCTACAATGGCAATAGATGCAGATGCAAATTATGTAAATAGGCTTACGTGCCTGGGTTTCATTTCATTTACCAATTCTAAATTATTAATCTGCTGTAAATATTTTAAAAACTGTCTTGTTTTTACATTATTTTAACTTATTTTATTTATACTTGATTTTTATTACTCAAAAACTGTTTTTACCATCCTAATTTACCTGATTTTTCTGTTTTTAATTGTTTTAAATTGTTTTTCTCTTTCATATATTTTTGTTTGAGATATGTCATAAAATAGCTCCTTGGAGCTAATGTTACATGTATATCAAACGTGACAATAAATAAACATTTGAATCTTGAATCTTGAATCTACATTGATTTGACATGGTTAAAAACATATATGATAATTGAAAGAAGATTCTTCTGTGACATCACTTTTTTGATATATTTCAGATATTGTGAAGGGTGCAAAATATGAGCAGTTGCTGATAATTTCCATTTAGCAATGAAAATAACTTATTTAAAAGAGGAGAAAGGCATATGATTAGAAACAAAATCCTAAGATTATGATTTTGCTGTAAATAACTTGAGTGACACAAAAAACTCAGTTACTGTGGAATGACCCAGGTACCAAATGGGGTATCCTATTTGTGACACACTGGTGTACCTTTTTAGGCACTTCGGTTTGCTTTTTGTTCTGCTGTCCTGTCCATCAGAAAGACTATAGATCTACCTGTTTCAGCCAAGATTTATTTAATGGATAATTTCCATTTGCAAGAAAAATTACCTTTTTAAGAGAGAAGTATATGATAAGAAAATTTTATGTTTTTGCTGTCAACCGCTTGAGTGACACAAAGGACTCCATTACTCTGCAGATCACGTAGGCCTACGTTTGTTTGCCTGTGCCTATCACTTACAGATGATTTCATATTTGTAGACTTTGATCAAATAACAAAATATTTTGCAAAATTTCTGGTCTGACATCAGAAAATCCTGCCAGGTGATTGGTCAAGTTGCCCACTGCGAGTCACTTTTTTCAGCTTGCTTCAAGCAAGTGATGTTTGCTGGAAAAAATGATGTCATAATTTTGACCAATAGTATACTACAAAGGCAACTTGGTATTGTGGCAGTTGTTGACACATGTCAAACCGCAATCCACATGAACTCTTTCATTTCTTCCTGAACTGTTTTATTTCACACTCCTGTGTACAACTGTTGATTGTTTCAATTGATATGAAATTAGTTTCAAGCTGACTCTGAATGGCTTCACATCTATTTGTACTAAATTATCATGCCTCAGCCAAAAGCATTGTCTATCACATCGATATCATAAGGGACTATTCAGAATTTATGACTTGGTTGAGTGGGCACTACATGCTTCAATGGGGCAGTACTAATTTTAACCTTTTGTCCAGAATCTATGTGCCTTACGGGCTAAATAGAATTTATGACTTGGGGGGGAATGGGAGATTTAACCGGACGGAGCACCAATTTTCGCACATGTTTCAAGGGGGTACTCACAACATGCTTAAGGGGTGTATGAAATCCTAATAAAAGAAAAGGGGACATACTAAAAATCCGCATGGAATGTATGAGAGGTACAAATAAGCATGAAACCAAAGGGGGGTATAAATTTTTGACAGAAAGTCGGAACAAAACTAACTCCCCCTAACAGAAACATAAATATTGAATGGTCCCTCAGAACAGAATGGTGGCGCAATGATGTGGCCAACATTCATAAGAAAATCACAATGGGAATCAGATCTGGGACCCCTTGATTGACAGCCCATTGTCCTGCCGCCTGAGCTGAGCCCCTCCTCTGAGAAAATGTTACATTCACAATTATACATGTTTATCTTTTTGTAAAATTAGTCATTACATGGATCACCTGATCCCAATCGTCTGAATGCACAGTATTTAACTTGCAGAATGTATGTACTGAAAATGTGTGCAACACAAACTGAAACTATCACTTCAAACTGCTGAAGTCAATTCCTGTTAGGAGATCAATGGATTAGAAAGCCATGGTCACCCACGTAAAACGCTATGTCACTTTTCTGGAGACAGTGGTGTCATACCTTCTCTCGACCAATGAAAATTGCAAGAAAAATTATGTATTTTCTACCTCAAATGTTATGAAATCATATGTATAAAAACACCTAAAGAACTTATATTTATGTTTAATTCAACTAAGCTATAACAAGGCCCTTTTCATTGTAGCCAAAAACATCTGTGTCTAATCAACAAATGGCACAGATAACTGCATTCCAGGTTTCCTAAATTTTATATGTCGTATCACCTTTATTTCACTCGTTTTTCGCAGAATTCCATGGCCACCTGTTAGACCTGTCTACTAGAGCAAACTCGGCCATTATGGTGATACTGTACACAGTTCTGCACACTTGGGTAAATGATCATTAATTTGATTAATGTCTTGCTAATGCTGCTGTTGCGTGTTCTGGCGAAATCATAACAAAAGGGCTGGTCAGCGCCACTTCCATGAGGCCCATCCACGTAAACCTCATTTGAAAACTTTCCTCTTCAGTGCAGGGAGAGCGGGGTAGTTTATGTTATGGGCCAAGTTAAAACCAAGTAAAGAACATGATGTCACCTGTATGTAACATCATGAATTATGTACCATGACAAATACTACTGCATAACAGTATATGAAATATGTTTTCCTATAATACATCTATACATAGGCACAATACTAGATCATTTAACAACTTCCATACTCCAAGCGTGCGCTTAACTACGTGTCAGAAATCTTTAAAATTTATGGGTGTTAAAATATGGAATTATTTCATTTCTTTGATAAGTAATTGCCTTGTTTTAAACTCATTTAAAAAAAAGACCAAACAATATTTAAATATTAATAACCTACCCGATTTTCTGTAAACTATTTCCTGTTTTTTTTTTTTATCACCGGTACACTTCCTGAATATGTTGTCACTTATTATTAAACTTAATGTATGTATATCAAATAATATTAATCCTACAATTTGTTTTTATTTTTAGCCCTAGTCTTTTTGTTTTCTTTAAAAAAAAAAGAACTTGTTATTGTTCATGCTGTTCATGTTCCCCCTACTTGTATTACTCAATTTATGTATTGTAATTGGGCAAAATATGTCCACCCGACATCTGCCCCCAGATGTAACTGTTATTTTTATTGTTTCAATACATACATGTATCCTATTTGCATCTGGAATAAAATTGAATTGAATTGAATTGAATTGAACAGGGGAGAGCGGGGCACCGTGAGCCGGTTTGGACATTTTGCACTGGTGAGCCTAAAGTTTCAATGAAATAGCTGGTTGCTTTATATAATCATAGTAAGACCTCTTGGCTACAATATTCAGTGCTGTTGCATTACATTGTATATTCTTGACTTTTAGAAGTGGCTCATTGTGCCCCAACCCTGGGGCACCATGAGCCATGGCATGGGGGACTGTTTACATACGAAGGGCGTCCCAAAAGTTCTGACCAATTTTTTTTTTCACACCTTTCCATTCAAATATCTGTATAAAATTTAACAGAATAATTTCATTGATATCACTATCTATTTTGAAACTTTGATGCCTGTTGGAAGACTTTAAAGCAACTGAGACCATGAAGAGGGAGATCACAGGAGGCTGCAAAAATTCTTGCGTGGACAACCAAACTCCCATTCACCTTGCTATTCCGTAGCTTCTCCAAGCTCCAAACCTCAACCTGCTCCTATGCTGAGCATTGATATTTCCCAATTTTGGCTTGGCAGAAACACTTAATTCAAATATATCATGACTTAGTCATTCTAAGGTGTGTCAATTTTAAATTTGTATTAGTGAAAAAAATTCAAAAGCTTATTTTTGCAGGATTAGACATTCTTCAACACTTTCATTTTTAAAAGGTGCAGGCCAAAGAGCCAACGGAAGGCAAGATATAGACCATTAATGTTGGTATGCAAAATGAAGGTCTTTTTGAGAGCTTTCCAGCCATGGAAATTAGAATGCTGTATGACTAATAATGACGAAGTTATAGAGAACCGCGGATTGGCGAAAATTAAAAAAAAAAAGAAGGAAACTTTAAGGCCTTTGGGAGACCCCTTCCTCTTGTTGGATTTTCATTAGATTTAAACTGCATTGTTTTTGTGCCATTTCTCACAAAATAGGAGGGTATGCGAATTGATATTGACAAAAAAAGTTTTTTTGACCACCCTAATTTTTATAATGTAATGGAGGATATGTTGAAACACTGCTAGCCTAGATCAAGAAATACATTTTCATGCAATTATTCTTTTATTGCTGTGAATTCTCTCACTATAAACAAAGCTAATTTGTTGAATTTTGTTGAAGAAATTGAGCCTCGCTGGGTGCTCCGACCTTCCGTATCCATGGCAACGGAAAAGTAACTAAAAAACTTCTAACAGTTTCGATTTTTTCTCAAAATAGATAGTAAATACCTGAAATTAATTCTGTGAACATTTTGTTCAGTTACATCAAATAGAAAGGTCTGCCGAAAAACTTGGTCAGAACTTTTGGGACACCCCTCGTACATGTGTTATGGATCCCTCTCATTCAACTGTACAGAACTGCTGCCTCATAAACCGGATGGTATACTTGAAATTTCCCCTGTGCACATACCACATCATTAATCTGTGGATTGTGCATATTTTACTATGAAATTTGCACAATATGTCCTAATCAGCAGTTGATGTCTTGCACTAGTATAGTTCTGGACGTACAAAACTTTATTGAAACTGGCTCATGGTGCCCCATCTCAAAGTGGCTCATGGTGCCCCATTTGTAAATTTCATCTATTAGTGCATACACCATTTTCCAGTTTATCATAGTATCAATGTTATGTCATCATCCTAGCACATGCCTTACCTTCTCTAAGCAGAAAAGGTTGTATGAAGATGCAAGAAATAGTTAAAGTAGACACACACACTCAGAAGAAAAATGTCCACCGCTCAATATTTTACATTTCACTGGTCAAAAGCCTTTTTTTCAATTCTTGGTCCTGCATTGAAAAGAAAGATTATGATTGCTACCCGAGCTAATTCTACGCTAAATAAGGAGTATATGGTCTTCCTATCAAGCAATTTATATATCGTTTGTTGTGTAAGGACTATGGCGCATGGTGCACCGTGGCTCATGGTGCCCCACTCTTCCCTACTGTGAATAGCTATGTACTAAGAAATTTGATTTTATCATTGAAAACTTGAAAGTACTGGATTCTTAACTTTGACGGAATGTAATATCACACCAGCTATGTACTGTGTCCTGTTTAATTGACATCAACGAAGGCAAAAATCCACCCAAGACGATTGAGCTGAAATTTGGCTCAATTGTGGCAAAAAATATTTTTGTATCTGTTAGCCCATTCAGGTTTGTTCAAATTGTTGACAAAGCTTTTTTTTTTGGTAAATCAGCCCAAAACAGTAAATGGCACAAGTTACCCCGTCCCTGGTCTCCCCTCAATTTTTCTACAGAAAATATGCGTTAAAAGTTAGAATTTAATTTCGGCTAGTCTCTCTTCGTCTGTTGCGAGATCATGACACTGGTGATGAAAAGGGGTTGATCGTCTGGACCATTGTCGTTCTGTATTTAAAATACTTGTTTGGCTAACAGGACCATTCTCTTATACAGATGTCCAACATGCACCACAAACTTACTGGTTGTTTGTTTTCCATATATACATGTATATATATATAGGCCTAATGCTAGTTTTGAAGTTGTGACACACGTCAAAAGACCGTAAAAAAGTATAGAACAAAGATAAATAAGATTAGATAGATAGACAGACAGATCGATAAATGGACAGATAGATAGATATATTGGATAGAAATCTATGCTCCAATTATAAATATAATTTTTCACTGTTTTCACAGGTTGCAGATGAAACGTTGTATGTAAGTTGAAAAATTCAGTATTATATTTATAATTCACATATCTTGGATTACCAACTGATGAATAATGATATTCATCAATTTGTTTTCACTCAATGTCAGTTGAGTACGACATGTCATATTTCCATTCCTCCCAGAAGAATTTGTCAGATTTACTATACAAAGGTGCCCCTGGTGTGCAGTCCAGAACTATACTAAGACCAGTTTGCTGCAGCTCATTTGGGGCCTTGGCTTCCATTGGCAAGCATCTTCTTGGAGTCACAACTGCATTCCTTCACTATACTGACTATATTGTAAGTTTTTTTTTCTCTTTATGTTTTTTGTTTATTTTGTTTCCAGTGCATGTATATTATATCAACCACTATTTATACTATACATGTATAAATATATTACTTTCCTTTCAAAACTTGTGAATTTGTTTATTAATCCTAATTTTAAACTTAGAAATATTTTAAATTGTGTTGAAGATTTATGAAAAATTTAACTTTTCTGTCGATGGGATTTTCAAAACCTGAAACTGGTAAAAGGTGATTTAGAAGAGTCCAAATACATGAAATTGAATAATACTGCACCTGACATGCAGTTGTGCAGCAACTGCCTTTTCCTCAACTCCTCTTGAGTACACCAATGGCACGCCACTGCAAACTGCGTCCTGGAATCAGCACTCATGACTTGTTGATGGGACCAAGTGCCTCGATGCATATTTAACCAACTCACAAGTTCCATGTGACACATTCAATTAGCAGGCAATAAAGTCAAGAGCACTGTGCTAAGAGTAAGAAATGGTGATGATGCTCAGGGAAACTTGAACAATTTGCAGTGGAATTTTGTTTTTGAGGTGTGATGTTGATGCATGAAGTTCATCAAGTTCATCCTTGAACCTTTACTTTTGATAGCTCTTTAAGTTAAGATACCAAACCTGTTGGCAATGCAAAAACAGAATTTTGTTATTTTTGTTGCTTTTAAAATCTGTAATCAGCAAAGACAAAATAACCTGCAAACTGATTAATATTTTTTCAGTGTTTTACAGGAGGGGGACTTGCACTATACATGTATGTGAAGACAGCCACCAAACCATACAGACCGACATAACTGACCATAATTTGTCATTTTACATCACTAGCTTGTATTTCCCTGAGACAATAATTGTGCTCATCTATATATAGCCACACAAATACACCAGGTTCCAGTTTTCCTGGGCCAGTGCTGGGGCATATGCACCCTGGAAATTTGGAAGGGCTGTGGCTTGTGAGTGAAGGGAGTTTCCCGCCTTGGTATTTTTCAGTCTCTTCAAATGTAGGCAGAGATAGGGCAGCAAAAACAATAACAATTTGTTCGATCAGCTGTGCCTGTTGAGTGTGGACTTGTCCCTTCATAATATTCGGCTTGCGAACCATGGTTTGTGATCTGAAAGGGATTCGGTCTTTTTTTTTTAAAGAAATGGCAAAATGTGGGATTCTTGTTGTCTATATCCTCTCTTATTAAATTGTGCCATGAAGCTTTAGTTTTTTAAATTTTTGATTATTGTTTGATTGTACAATTTTAAAATGACAGATAGATAGACAGACGGGTAGGTCTGCAGATAGACAGACACAAGGAAGGTTAGATGGATAGATAGATATACAGATAGACAGATCGGTGGGCACGACAGACGTGGCCTGTGCATTTAGTGGGGGAATAATCGTAGTATCTGGTGGTAATAATGTCATCTGTAGGCAAGCGAGCAGAATTAATAAGACAAGGCTGGCCTGGCTCAGGCTGGCTGGCTCTATCATGTGCCGCTGGATTGAATAATTCCCAGGCGGAGCTAGGACCTGCTGCTGAGATTGGTTCCAGTGTGATTTGCACTATGCTAATCAAGAAACCTATTATATCTATATTAGCTCAGCAGAGGTGCACTGGGGTTGACTTTTGGAATTACATAGTGGGAGTTTCCTCATAGTTCTGTTTGCTTGTTGGATTTGTGAAACACGTTGAATTGAGGTCTCTGTCGGAGTCACATCCAATGCAACGTTGGTGGGGGCGAACAAAATCCATGGCAGTTGTGATATGGCTAGACAAACTATTGTTTTTCATTTCATTGATGACTTAGCGACCAAACAGGATGTTAAATCTGCAGGTTTTCATATCCACGGAGAATAACATTACCCGCTGACAGTTGCCAAATTCTGGTACATTTTAAAATGGAAAGTCGAGACATTGATTTTACAGAAAATTCCGATATAAAGATATACTTGTACACTTCCATCTCATCAGTCAGTGGTTTCAGTTATTCCTGAAAACCGAATGACACCAAATTTTATTCAAGAAATGGCACATGCCCATGTTTGAATGGTCGATAGAACTCTTTGATTTGAAGTTCATACAGTGCATGGAAGGGCGAAGGTAGATGAGAGTGGATGATGATTCCCCTTTTCACTCCTCCCCCTGCTCCAACCCCTGCTTGACATGACTCATGAATCATGATAGGCCTCTGCATAAACCAGATATTCCATTCCCAATCATAAGTAGGCCCAATAAGTTGGCCTAAGCTGTCCTGCAATGTCCGTCAAAATGGCACGCGTTGGCTGCGGCCCTTTCTTTAGGTCACAGCCAAGTAGCAGCTGTATTGAGCAATACGTGCAGCTAGAAGGGTCAGAGAGGTTGAGTTTGGGGCAGGATGATTGGAATGGGTCGAGGGGGGTCACTGGAATATTCATCGGCCAACCGAGATGCCCGTGGCTGGTTGCTTGGGTGGTCGCCCCCCCCTCCAACATCCACTTAATTAGTTGTCACATGAAATTTTAACGGGCAAAGTAAGTGAGGGATGGTATGCCAGAACAGCCACAACAAGTCATCGCGGGATTGGGCCACTCACGGAAGACCATCGATGGGCCATCATAGCAACTTAGATGGTGTTCCTCCCTGAACACAAGCCTCTGTACAACACGCACTGGAGTGTGGTAAACTGCCTTGGACAGACGAATAGCTACCAGGAAACAGCTACATGATTGACGGACGAGCATGTCTTGTTGTGCCACCGATTATAATTATTGCTGATGCAGCACTTCGCTGTTTACCAAAATGGCCCGATCGACCCGGGGCCTGCTTTGTATTGTACTTGTTGTTTGTGTGTCCTTATAGAAATTGAGAAACTTCAAACGATTATGCTGATTCTATCTCTCGATTCAGACAGGTTGCATCAGATTCTATCTGCTCTGAACTGCCTGATTGTCCAGAACCAAAAAATCAAACAAACAAATAAAGCCAAGTAATCAGAGTCAATTGTAGAAAGGCAACTAGATGTCTGCGAAGAAGCGAGTTGGCTATTTCAGTTTTGGTTCCCCGTTCCGAAAGCAATTAACTTTATGTTCCTTATTACTCGGCAACTTTTGGTTCTTGTTCCTTGAAGAAAAGGGTAAAAACCGGAAAACAAGATAATGTTTCGTCGAAAAATTAAGGTTTCTTTTCCTTAGTCATTTTTAAAGTGAGTTCCTCGTTCCTCGGACCATTACATGTGCTGGGGCTCACAACAGCCCACCCCCCCCCCCGGCCTATCCCACGGAGCCATTGGTCAGCCCTTGCCTCTTTTGAACCTTCTTTAGGTTGAGCTGGCACCTCCTCCTTTTTCTCAGCCTCAGCCAGCCGGAGTGTGGCATGCCAAGGTTCACTTCATTTATTTATAGAACTGCAGGCTCCAATATCTCAGCCTGGAGTAATGGTCTCACTCCTTGCGGCTCCATGTGGGTCCATGTGGGCCTGGGGTGCATATGGGGCGAGGGATTAACCCCTGTTGACACCCTGCACCCCTCGGAATTAGCAAAACGATGTAGTCAGCTGACCTAGTTATGGCATCGCTGCCAGGCTGGAACCGCACCTCCATGCTTGACCCAGGCAGCTCCAGGAAAGCGGTGTTGGTGGGACCCACGAGCAAAGAGGAGATGGAGATTGGCCACGTGATATCATTGAAGATGTCCATTTGTCTACTACTTATAACCACTAATCAGTTTCTTCATTTTCAAATTTTGCTGCCTGCTGGTGCACGGTTGTATTGTATATATGCAAGTCCTGCAAGGTGTATTGGAAAGTGATGATCAATTTAACACCTTGCTTTAAAATGCTCATGTAGAGGCCTGCTTGAGATATAAAATGATTGTTATAAACAACCTATATTTCATACTGGTTAAAGAGGACTGATAGCTCTCCAAAGAAGCAATGGTTGATGGATATCTACTATTTGGTTTCTACGGTCATTTGCATCTTGGTTGAGCAACAAACACAACCAATTAAATGGACTGGTTATCACAAGTTCACAAGCAATCTGTTTTCAGAGTATGAGGACAGCATTGATGCTCTTCGTGCTCCTCTTTCTGTCTGCCTGTTTACAGCCTGTATGTCTGTCTATCTGTCAGTCTATCTGTCATTCAGCTTGTTTATCGGCGTGTACCTACAGTGGTGGTCGTGCCAAGTTTACATGTAGTTTGAAATGAGTTTTATAAATTGCCAATAAGCATGGCGAGCTGGATTGCAATCATTGCATGAAACATTCACAAGGGACGAAGATTTCTCTCCAGTTCAACCAAATTACTAGAAAATGGTGTTTTCAACAAGACGCCATGAATAATAAAGGAAGATCTGCGTGTAATTACGGCATGCCAGCCTATTGCCCCTCTATTGCCATTCTATTGCCAGGCCGATCGGGGGCTCAATGGAAGTACTGATGGTCGGTCAGTCGTTGTTGCTAATTCCGGCGGATTGCTCGGCCTGATGGCTTCGTGGCTGGTCTCCTGCCAGAGCTTGGGCGGTTGCTATTCTGGGTTCTCGTCTTTGTTAGGCTTATTATCGCCCATGCTATGCTATGCATAGGGCGATTATGCTTTAGTGCTGAAATCTACTGAAGGGGTGAAATTACCAATGCTGTGGCCTCAACCAGCCCACTCTGGAAGTTCTTATCATATGCATAACACATTGATACCATTGTAGATGTGCACAACGGTTCGTATTTTCAGTTTAATTCAATATTAGAAAATTTACTATTATCAGTTTTAGAGGCTATCAAGGTCCAGAAAGCCTGCATTGTGGTGGCCATTTTCCCTTCCACAGGGTGAGTTTTAGTACACAGAATGGCCACTGCAAGCAGCTCATCAGATACATTACACAAGAGGGCAGCACCTGCAAGTCCTTTGCCACTTCCCCCCTTTGCACCACATTCTATTTCTGGGAAACTCAGCAATTCCTGCATCTCAGTAAAGTTCATGCATCTGTCCAACTAATTATACAGGTAGCACGGGCTTATATTGTATATATTTCATATTATTCTATTCTCTTCCCTCCAATCTACGGGCAACTTACTATATATTATATAAATCTGTTTTATATTTATGTAAATAAAATACTGGTTATAATATACACTCATGTAAACAAAAGATAGACATATAGATAGATAGATAGATAGATAGATAGATAGATAGATAGATAGATAGATAGATAGATAGATGCATGGATAGACGGATTGGCAGACAGATAGGATAGATGGATAGGATATACAGTAGGATAGGATAGATGGATAGTATAAACGGATAGGATAAACAGACAGGATAGATAGATAGATGGAGGAATGGATTGACAGATGGATTGATGGATATATGGGACAGACGGACAGGATAGACGGATGGGATAAACAGATAGGATAAACGGATAGGATAAACAGATGGGATAAACAGGTAGGATAAACGGCATAAATGGATAGGATATACGGACGGGATAAAGGGATGGGATAAACGAACGGGATAAATGGATAGGATAAACGGATAGGATAAATAGAAACGTAGATAGATAGATGAATGAATGGATTGACGGATGGATTGAATGATAGATAGACGGATGGATAGACAGATTGACAGACGGATAGGATAGATGGATAGGATAGATGGCTGGGATAAACAGATAGGATAGATGGATAGTATAAACGGATAGGATAAACAGACAGGATAGATAGATAGATAGATAGATGGAGGAATGGATTGACGGATGGCTTAATGGACAGATGGGTTGGCAGACGGATAGGATAGACGGATAGAATAAACGGATAGGATAAACAGATAGGATAAACAGATAGGATAAACAGGTAGGATAAACGGGATAAACGGATAGGATAAACGGATGGGATAAACGGATGGGATAAACAAATGGGATAAACGGGTAGGATAAATGGATAGGATACATGGATAGGATAAACGGATAGGATAAATGGGATAACGGATAGGATGAATGGATAGGATAAACGGATAGGGTAACGGGTAGGATAAACGGATAGGATAAACGGATATGCTAAATGGATAGGATAACAGATAGGATAAACGGATAGGATAAACAGATAGGATAAACAGATAGGATAAACAGGATAAATGGGATGAACCAATGCTTATGGGGTACTGGATAAACGGATAGGATAAACGGATAGGATAAACGGATAGAATAACGGATAGGATTAATGGATAGGATAAACGGGATAAACAGGATAACGGGTAGGATAAACCGATAGGATAAACGGATAGGATAAACGGATGGGATAAAGGGATAGGATAAACGGATAGGATAAACGGACAGAATAAACGGATAGGATAATTGGATAGGATAAACGGAATAAATTGGATAAACGGGATAACAGATAGGATAAATGGATATGTTAAATGGATAGGGTCAACAGATAGGGTAATGGATAGGATAAATGGATAGGATAAACAAATAGGATAAACGGATAGGATAAACAGATAGGATAAACATATAGGATAAATAGATAAGATAAACAGGATAAATGGGATGAACCAGTGCTTATGGGGTACTGGATAAACGGATAGGATAAACGGATAGGGTAAACAGATAGGATAAATAGATAGAATAAAAGGATAGGATAAACGGGATAAAAAGGATAACGGGTAGGATACACGGATAGGATAAACGGATAGGATAAACAGATATGATAAACGGAGAGGATAAATGGATAGGATAAATGGATAGGATAAAAGAACGGGATAAAAGAACGGGATAAACTGGCTAACGGATAGGATAAACATAGGACAAAACATGCGGGGCATGGGCGATGCTGTGCCATTATATGTGCTTGTTTCAAAATTGTTTGCCTCGATTCTCACCACAGCATGGGCGGTCCTGAGTGTACACTGACTGTTGACCTATGTACATGGCCAATTGTGCAGCGTACGTAAAACGTACGTAGCTCTTTCTTGTGAATTTCGTACGTGAATTGGTTGTTTTCACGTATGAAATACGTACGAAAATTTACGTACGTAAAACATACGTAAGTTTTCGTACGGATGTCATACGTGTTAAGTTAGTTTTTGGGCTCTTTATTGACTTATTTGCTGATTTTTCTTTAGATAGGCCAATGCAAGGTCTAAACTTTAACCATTTGTGATAACCATATTACACTATAATGGCCAAAGTAATTGAAAAGTCCCTGTGTGAAATTTTTATAAATTCGTACGAAAATGTACGTACGTACTACGGATCGGCTCTTTTCTGTGAGTTTCGTACGTAGAATTTACGTACGTAATTCATACGCTGCACAATTGCTAGTGTATAATGCAAAGTAAATCAGCAAATTGAAAATAAAATAAAAATAGTTTCTGGTCAATTTTGAGCAATGATAAGTTCTCATGCTCTATCACTGATGCTCCGTTTCAACATTTTCATATTCAATTTGTTGACAAGACTCTTAAAAATGTTTCGTTGAATCGTTTTAATTACTCTCAGTCAGGCACTGCAATGCAGGCACGACATTTGTGGCAGCCTTCTGCAACCATACAGCTAATTACCGCTTAGCGCAGCCATTGAACAGTGCCCATGGGCAGACACGAGAAGAACGTTGCCAATGTTCCCATGCCGTAGCATTGTCCAGTGTTAGTGATCGCCATATGATGATTGATGAGAAGACTGGGAGTACGGCTCATACCCGATTCATTCAGAGATGTCCAGATTCTTTCAGTTGTCACAGCACAGAACAATGGACCCAACCTGGCTCCATGGATATGCATTCAATGTCCCATGGGCTCAGACCAAACTGAGTTCCAGGAGTGTATGGACCTCACAGCCAGTGATAGCACAGAGAAGTGCTTTTAACCATTAGTTCAGGGGGAACTCTCATTTTCATCCCATGTTGTTTGGACTGAACAAACAGCTTGTTTGGAACAACCATGTCATTTTGTGCAAATTCCAAGCAAAATATTTGGTGGACTATTTTTGATCATATATGAAGTTTTGCTTTTTTAGAGTTTATTATTTGAAGCGAGGCTTATTTTGTAAGCTGAATGTCTCTGAACTTATTTTGTTCGATTCAACAAATAATTGTTTCTTCCTCTCTACCTAGTCTGTTGGTTTTCACAAACACCTGTGTGCAATGATTTGAAGTAAAGAGAAATGAAGTGAAGAAATCTTTAAATAAAGTTGGATAGCAATAGGTACAAAACTTCTAAGTGCAATTGTTTATTACTGACCGAATCTGTTTGATGCTGAAACAGTTGAATAATTCAACGTTGATAGGTCATTCTAACATTCAGTAACATCGGACACACTTCATCAGGCAAAATATTGCCAAAAATTCATTAAAATCACAATAAATGCAGACGGGGCTTCTATTACATAACTGACAAACAAATCACTAAAAATACTCGGAAGTCAGTCACATCACAAGGCCGACTTGCTGTGTGCAAGTTGACCCTTTCCTTGCCGACAATTGAGTTTCGCCAATGCATTGGCAGAATTGTGCTGTAACCTTGCATACCATTTTGCCATAAATGTACTGCCAACAGAAACTGAGTTATCAACAGAAACTGAGTGCAAGGAACTCGCGCAAAGTTCTACCGTATGGTGCCCTATTTTCGTCAGTTCTTCACTTTAAACAGTTATCAGAGCCATATCATTACAGTGACTGGTTGTTCATTCATATTCAATGAACAAAAATAGTTTTTTTGCACAATTTTTCAAAGGAAGAGATGACATGCACCATTTTACAAGGTTTTGTGGGCAATCATTCATTGAAAAGACATTCTGACGATTTTAGGACCCCAGGGACCTATTATCATCAGCTAGGGTGTCCTAATCTCGTCATATTTGAAAATGCCACTGTTAATAATTAGTAAGTCTAACACATGTTTTATGTTTATAAAAGCAATCTTGATTAGTTAGTGTGTCCCTGACTTCTGAAATAAGTGTCATTTCCACATTAGTACGAAGTGCAACAGATGCATGAAAATGGGTCTACAAATCAGAGGAAGCTAGGCCTGCTCAGGACAATTTTGTCTCAAAATTGAAAAAAAAAATCTGCTTTTGACTACTCCAAGTTTAAGCAGCCATTGTAAAGCTGTTAATAGGACCATTGATGCCGTAAATCTTTTATTGTATGCACAAATGATTTAACTCAAAGAATCAATAGTTTTTTCCCCACCTCTTCAAAATTTAGTCAAATTAGGCTACATTGATTAAAAGTGACGATAATAGGACTCTGACGAAAATAGGGCACCATACGGTACGTCTGTAAGAAATTGGGACAGTTCCAGCATTTGGTGATGGCCCACTCTGTTTCCGAAAACTATGTAACTCAGCATTGTAACTGTCTAGCCTGACTTGTGAATATCAAATTAATTTGGAACTATTTATTATCATGGAGACATCTGCTGTGTGTTTGGACACTTTTCAGACATCATTTTAGCGTGCATGAATGGTTTATTGAGTATGGATACCACCAACTTTATGATGAGTAAGATCATCCCTTTCTGGACAAAAGGTAAAGCTGAAGTTACAAAAAAATTTTCTTATGTCCACTGATTTCCCAACGTTTCCATTCAAAGTACTTGGCGGGCCCACATCTTCCAGAAGCCGGGGAGGGGAATCTGACCCAGTTTAAAATGACATCACAGCATGCAGTTATTTTACATATATGCTAGAGAACAGGGTCATCCCTGACATCACACTTCAACAGCATAGAAAAGAACTTGAGATGCCACATAAATATGACGAGGACTGTAATTACGAAAGGAGATACATCATACATGAGTCTCCAAACTGACTCAGCAGTGACTCTGCATGAGGCGTCCGTCTCCTGCTCGAACAAAGACTTTCTGTAATTGTGCATTCTCGATTGAAGGACCAGCATTGCGGAATGGACTACCTCAGTCTACCTGTGAATATCAGAACAACAACATCCTACAGCCAATTTAAATCGAGACTTAAAACACATGTGTTTGCTTCATATTTCGGTTAATTATATATTTTGTTTGAATTTGCTCTAAAATGTTTTTTAATCTAATTGCCATGTTTGTAATGTTCGACGGTCGACCGGTAGGTCTAATTTATATATAGTATGTTGAGATCATCTGATGGAATGCACTTACAATTTTAGGCCTAATATATAACTTTCACTGTCTGCTGTCATGAGAGTAGAAGGCGGTAACGTACATTTACCGCACTCAGTAGTGGAACAGTGACCCAATTAATTCAGAATAAACGAGTGAAGGTTTTTATTTGGCTGATGCAACAATTTTAGTTCAATTATTATTTTTTTTTCAATTTCCAGTAAACCGTTTTGAGAGTGTGCATGTCATGCTGCATTGCTGCTACATGACTCGCGGGGTCAATAGATGGCATTTCAGCAAATATGTGAAATGATATATGTAACAACATATATATATATATACGTATGTTTAATAAACTATAAAACAAGAAAAGTTCATTCTTGCCTTAAAACAACACATCTCAGACTATAAAGAGTTAGACACCTTTTGCTTCTTAACTGTAAAAAGTAACCCAGCGGGTTTTTCAGTGTATAAAAACTTCGGAGGCCAATTCTATTTCATGTTTGCATTTTTCGTCTGGTGAACTTGCAGGCAAAAAATGCATAGTGGCTGTGGCACAAAGATACACGTTTCATGCCACTCCCTAGCTGCATCAGTCGCTTCTCTCACGAAATGATAAGTCTCTCTTGTTGTGGCATATTGATGCACCGCACACAAAATGTGTCATGCGACTTCGCTTTCTCTATTTTTTTCTTGAACAGGTTGTAATGTATATACATTTTGCCGACATAGACTTTTAGATATATGGTGCATTTTTTGAAATGGATAAGGTTTGCCCCTTGGGAGGTCTTGTTGTAAACGAATGAACCAGCGGAATGGGAGGGATGTTTGATTTTACAAATACACTCTGGAGACGGCTAGAACCTGCTATGAAGCATCAACTTAGATTGTAAACTGTAAAATTGTTTGTTGTTGTTATGTGTGAAAGCATGAAAATCATCTGGTAGGGCCCTATAGTGTGACCTTTATAACCGTGAAAAGTGGTAAATTTAAATTCAATGTGGCTGCTGAAATTGCAAAGGGGCTCAGGATAACTGGGCCTTTACAATAGACCTTGCAGTGCACAAATTTCAAAATTTGCAATTACATTATATCTGCACTATGCAGCCATTTGGTGCAAAATAGTGTATTCCACATTTATGATCAGGAGTGTATGGGGCTGAATGTGGTTTGGTCTTTCAGTTTTCTACTCGCCGCCTCTCTCTTGTGGCATTGCTCTAACCTTGTCGGTGTGGCGTTTGGTTGTCGCCTGTCGCCTGTTAATGCGAGGTGCTTGAATTGCAAGGTGACGACCGAGTGCCATCCATTCAAAACCTGTTAGCATGCGAGGCGAGAGGGTCTTTATCCCCCCATAGAAAACTTGCTAAGCACACTAATTATTTTGTGGGGAACACCTGTGCTGGCAATATTCGTGATTTACAAAGATTTGCCGAAACGTAGCGCAGTCCTCAACTTGAATGCAAAATGAAGAGGTACGAATTGGAATTCAGGTAAAATATGGAATAACCGTTTACAAATGGGTGGTGCATTGTATTTGAATGCCAGGATAGTATTCTTACCGTGCATATAATAAGCTCATCGAACAAGTCATATCATTCACTTGTGATATCAAAGAGCTGTGACGCATTGACCGCCCAATGCGGCATCCATTTCATTGTGTAGAAAATAGGACACCACTGACATTCTCAAAACAGCGGATAGTAATCACTTCTCTGTCGCTATACAATGTATGTGTTCACACAAATTGGTCTTCTGCTGCTGAAATAGATGGTCTCACATCACATGACTGATGGCTAGTTCTCACGGAGACGTAACAGAGGGTTCTTGTTGCGTCGCTTCTTGCTTTTCCAGGAAAGAGGGAGGTTTTTAGACTACATTCAACAATTCGGCGACGCTATTTTCGTCTACGGCGCTTCTTAAACTTCCTCGCCAAAAGTTCCTAGAAATCACGTGACCTTATGGTGAAGCAAGAACTTGCTTCACGAAAGATTCAACCGGTTGAATCTTTGCGAAGGAAGAAACCACGATGCAAGAGACCAGAAAGCCCCCCAAAATGATTGGGCGAAGTTAGAGACAGCTTGGGCGAAGTTAGAGACAGGTTGGGCGAAGTTAGAGGCAGGTTGGGCGAGGCTACTTATCATTGAGTCAATGGAACTTCGGCGAAAAAAGAGCACAACTCGCCGACACAAACAGGCTGTTGAAACGCCGAAACAGCTACTTGCTTCACCGTAAAATGTATTTGCTTGGGCGTAATTGAAGATTAGGATGAAGTAAGAGGATGCTAGGGCGAAGCAACAGCATGCTAGGGCGAAGAAAGAGACTCCTTGGGCGAATCTAGTTTAACATTGAAGCAATGGAACTGCGTCGAGGCTCCTGACAACTCGCCGACACAAGTCCCTTCTTGCCTCGTCCGTAATTACGAGCGATTCGGCGTAAAAAACGAGTGCCTCGTCGTAATAGGAACCATCAACGACGATTTAGAACCTCTAATTGATTATATAATTGACCAAAAATGGCTTGAAACGCCGAAAGTTGGCGAATCTGCAGTTCCTGGCACCTCTACAACTTCGCCGTCACTTAACCACTCTCGTGTGATCTAGGCATGAATGATACATCTGCTCCCTGCAGGTGGCGTCCCAGGGTGACGTCCTTGATATTTTGTTGATAGAGTGCGATCTTCTTTCCAGGTGGAGTGATGGCCAGTGTACTCCCGACAAACCAAATGGAATCCCTTTTGTTGATGGTGTCACAAGGAACGCCAACTGATATTTGTTGAATGTTCATGCAGTGGGGACAACATGAAGTATTCTATCCCAAGTATGTTACAATAAACTGATGAAGAGTAAAAGATGCTGATGATTGGCCTGCATTCTTTAACTCATAGAGCAGAAATGTGCTGTGACTCAACATAATTCAATGTCTAGAGTATCATATGATCCTCTGTTTCTGGATTCATAGAGATGAATTTACCGTCAGGTTGCTAAATTGTGTTAATATATCAATTTATTTGTCAATTTGAAATCATTAACTCTTTTTGCTGGTGTCACCGTTAAGACAGTCGCAAGCAGAAACATCAGCGGCTTGTCACTTCAAGTGTCAGCTTTTACCCGTGAGTTGCTTCCATCCCTTGAGCTGTAGTCTTGAAAAAACCCTCCGATCAATAAGAAAAAGAACTGAGGTATTCCCCTGGGATTCCAAATGTGATTGCAAACCTTCTAAAAGGATTTCCCCTGCAGCCTCCACCAATCAGAGCAGGAAAATGGCAATCGGAGATGACGTCACCAATTAGGTCACCAATTTGGCCAGAGTTACGTATTAAGCGTTTGCTCACGAAGGCTAAGTTTTAAAATAAAGGCAGAGACACTGTCAGACAGGTCTGTGGATCGAGATGAACAGATAGATGAACAGATAGACAAGGGTGTGCACTATTTTGATAGATAGATTTGGGAAAAGACCTTGCTGTGGTAGGGGAAGCATTTTAGCCAGTTAAGCAAATGAACTGCCCGACTTATGAAAATGTATGGGTAAACTTGGAGGGCAGGCGGCAGTGCTCAGGATCAAAAGTGACACAAATACCGAAATTATTAGGATACAGTAAAGACCGGGAGGCTGGTCACCCTGGCGGGGGTTGCAGGGGCGGCCGGGGAATTAATATGATTCAATTTGGAGCGAGCGGCTTATGAATTGATAGGGCATCTGCTGGGATGGGAAGCAGCGGAGTGGCCCATGGGTGGCAAACTGAGTCTGCAGTGTACATCGTGGGAGAAATTGAAAAATGTGAAATTAGGATAAAGAGAAAAATGCCTTATGACATAAAGCACCTCATATCATTTTACAAGGTGATGGATGTGCAATGGGGCTGATGGGAAATCCAGCAGAAAGCATGGCGCAGTGAAAAAGCTCAGCAGAAGATTGCGAGTAAACAAAGATGACACTAAACGGATTGTTGTTAAGGATGTAATAATAATGCCATTTAAAACCATTCACCTCAATTCAAACGATATTAATTGTATCTTAAACGCCATTTAAATCATCTGCGAAGATGTTAAAGATTCACTTTCTTGAGTTTCTTGGTCTCATGTTGCTCTGTGAAATTTCAATTTGAATAAATATGATTAAGGGATTTGGCATCGTAAGCTATATAACCACGTAAAGGCATTGTCCATGGACCTTGAATCTTCATCTCTAGCCTAGCTGGTATTTACAGCCTTATACCATTCGACACCTCTGTCAGCCAATCATATGCCAGTATTGCAGGGAAATAATTCCTATATTCTTTGTTGTCCAGTTACCCTCTCATGTTTGAATGTTTGTCTCACGGTATAAGCCAGTTATTCACCATGGGATCAGGAATATGTGTTTATCACACCTCGGGCTAAAGCCCTCGGGTGATAAATCACATATTCCCTCTCCCTTGGTGAATAACCTATACGAAGACCGAAATGCACTAGAACGGTTGTTGCGTGGTCATATCCCTATCCTTGCCATGCTATTCTCTATGACTCGTAACTGAGTCATAAGTAGTTAGTGAGGTCATATTCTGTACTTGCAATGCTACCAGAACAAGTCATTGATCTTGAAATGCGGATAAATGTAGCTCGACTCCTTAAAAGTTTGCATCCAGTATTTGATGTTCACAAACAGGTGAATGCAAGTATGTGTATTTTTTTACTGTAAGAGCTGGGTTGATGGTTTGTAATTTTTGTAATTTATTTTGTTGTCTCCAACAGGTGCCTCCAATACGACAATGCTCTGTTGTCTTTTATGCTCTGGCATTTTCACATTAGACGCTGCATGGGCAGATGATAGAAGCATACTTTTGGAAATGTGCTACTAAAGTCAAAGTCTTGTTTTGCTGTGCCACACACTGTATGAAACAGCAGTCTTGACTCCAGCGCACAGCGTCCCAATAAAGAAAAGCCCGCGATTGAATTATCAATAATGGAGAAGGAAGGAGGCCTGCCAAAAAGCAGAGATCAGGCCGTGCTAATTTACGAGCCACAAGGTGCACTACATTCCCTCAAACGATCCTATCATTGCTCTGATTATTCGCCTGGCTGATCGCGCCATCCTAGTCAATGGAAAACTAAATAACTCATTGGCTTTTGGGGTTTGTTTTAGGATGGGACAAATGCAAAGATGGTAATGCAATGGGGAAAGACATAGGAGGTCCTGGGGCCTGGGACTATTCTTGAACAATGGCCGTCTCCGCGAAGAAATTTGACAACGTATGAGGGGGCGCCTTGGGCGAATGCAATTCTGCATGGTGAAAAAATTCATATCTAGGTTTACTGGAATTTTGATTTCTCAATCCTCGGTGATTTGTCTGTTGACTGAATTATTTTTGCAAGCACCTAATCTTGTTTGGATTATGGAAATTAACTCTGAATGACAAAAGACCATGAAATTCATGAGTTTCAGCAAGCAGTCTCATTGTGATTCATGATGTCTGTTCTGTCAACAGTATTTTTGTCACTATCGCTGCATGGTGGGGTCACATTCTATTGTTCGTGAATGTTGTTACGAGTTCAGGCTATTATTTCTTTATTCGAAATTGTTTCAGCTTAAATTTTGTCTTTTGAAAAACAGATTTTGTGTATGATTTTGACCTGAATGCTGTTGGTTTTTGATAAAACTAAACTTGTATGTGAAGGAACTTTTGATATTTCACACGTAGAACCAACTTTGTCCCTTTTTTAGAGTGACTACTGCTAAGCGCCCAGGCCTAGGAAGATGGGTGCAACATGTAATTGCACGGAGTACTTGTTGGCTGGCAGTCTGGGTTGGTAGGAGATTGGGAAATGTGTCATCACCCTGTTTAATCAGCTGATTGCATGTGCAGTGGCTGGGTTAGGGGCAGGATGCATGGGAGAGTAATGTGTTGCATTCACTGCATGAATCATGGCCAACAGGTGCAATATCTGGGAAATGAAAAAATGGTGTGTCAGTGAATGTCATCAGTTCGGACTGGTGTTGTGAGTGTTACTCCTTTGTGTTGCGAGACTTTTATTTCTTAACATGGTCTGCCTTCTTAGAAGGCTGATGTCTTTCTTTAATCGACTGATGTATTACGGAAGGATGTATGACATAATTGGTTTAGCCCTAGAGGAAGTTGCAGGCTCCATGTATTAACACGGAAGATGTTGGTTTTCAAGGCTCCTCTTCCCTTAAAGTGGCCGGTGTACATGACACCCTCTTAGTCCATGCGTAAGAAGTACCTTCAACCTGTTCGGCCGGCCCCCTCTTCCGATGTCCCATTGAGGCACCCTGAGGGAAGGCTGAGGCTCTGCTCCAAAGTACTTTCCTAAATGATGAATGGGCTGTGGTATCTCAAAGAAAAACAGAATGGCCTAAAAAGAGTTGGACCACAGTTGATAAGAATGACAAAAATGAACAGATGGCTGTTGGAAAAGTTGCGACAGTCAATGGTGATTTCTGTTACAGCATTTTCAATAAATGTGTGATTCTTTCCAATTTGCCACTCATTAGAATTTTCTGAACTTACTGGTAAATGAGGCAAGCACTGCAAGCAGCTTCAATTAAGTCATTCGTTTCACTAAAACAATATTAACATTTAAAAGTGTCCCACTGTGTTTCGTATTTCTCATTTTGTGCAACTGTGTCTATTTACAAATAATTAGCGAAACATCTGCACACTAAAAACACAGCTTTTTATTTTCCTTCTGAAATCAGTGCCATTTATTTTCTTCCTTTTCAACATTTCTTCCCCCCCCCCCAGGATAACGCCCAATTACTGATAGTGTGATAACTATTATATTTTTAATGATCTTATCTTTTCTTTCCTTTTCCCACTTCTTACAGGTTCCTTGCCTACCAGCATGCTCTTTGAGAAGAAATGTTTTTATTGACGAGAAATGAATTGATGTCAAAACTTTACACTAAAGGATTATCAGACTGGCAAATTGAATTAAGTTGGCCAATGAGATCAATTATTCCGTGAAACAGTGTGACAAAAAGTGGGTGGAATAAAGATGGCATGAAATATGTCATTAATTTATTTGGCTTTGATGTATGAAATTGTCAAAAATTAGATGGCATCTACAACACACAAGATTCTCATAGCTGAGTAGTGCACGCACCTGTTTTGTGCAGTTGTCTTTCGTGCAAAAGTAGGTTTCCATTCGAAAATATGTTTGTTTCATAATTTACCTTTTATTTTGATGTCTCCTCCTTTCTGCACACGCTGAGTTTTACATATTCCCTTCTAGTCTGGGAGCCAAGAGCTCAAAAGTGCTTTATTTAAGGATTTGGCTCACCCCGAAAGAGGGATGGAAAATCTATACATCGTTGGAATCGCAAGATTCTCTAGATTATGGAACTTGGGGATGCAGTTAAGAAAAGTGGTGCAATTTTTCACAAATCGGTTACCATGGCAACCAAGTCATAATATTTTTACACTCATCATTACACTAGTAAAATGCATTTTTTAGGTATTTAGTCCATAGTTAGACTTCATCAAGCCAACCTGGCATGTACTACCTCAATTACTAATTTTGATGGTCATGTGACCTTTTTGGTCACATGATCACACTGACCACCATTTGAGGTCAAACCTCAGAAATAAGCATTTTTTCGAGAGTTCATACTATATTTTTAACCGCTGTAGCTACAATAATGCCAGTATGTGGATAAATTTAGTCCCACTGGAAAGCCCTTTTTATAAGCTTCCATATCACACAAAATTTATATACATATCCATGGAAACTGGTTGCCATGGCAATAAAGTTCGAAATGAAACAAATTTGACTTGAAAATTGGATAATTCATTTTTAGGGATTTACTCGAAAGCCAGACTTCATTCAACCAAGCAGGCATGTACAAGGTGACCACAATTCAAGGTCAAACTCGAGGAACTGACACTTTATTAAGATTTCATACAACATTTTCTACAACTGTAGCTACAATAATTATGCAATATGTACAAATGTGGTCTTGTTGGATAGCCCTTGTTATAAGCTTCAATCTCACACAAAATTTATATACATATCCATGGAAACTGGTTGCCATGGCAACAAAGTTCGAAATAACACAAATTTGACTTGAAAATTGGATAATTCATTTTTAGGGATTTACTCGAAAGCCAGACTTCATTCAACCAAGCAGGCATGTACAACCATAATTAGGCATATTATTGGTCATGTGACCTTTTGGGTCACATGACCAACGTGACCACAATTCAAGGTCAAACCTGAGAAATTGGAATTTTATTAAGATTTCATACAACATTTTGTACCACTGGAGCTACAATAATTGTGCAATATGTACAAATGAGGTCTTGTTGGATAGCCCATTTTATAGGGTTTCATTACACATGTGATGTGTTTAAGTATCCATGGAAACTGGTTTCCATGGAAACAAAGTTCAAAATTACACAAATTTGACTTGAAAACTTGAAAATTCATTTTTAGGGACTTACTCCTCAGCCAGACATCATTCAACCATCTGGGCATGTACAACCATAATTATGCATGTTGTCCGCCATGTGACCTTCTCGGTCACATGACCAGGGTGACCACAATTCAAGATCAGACCTGAGAAATTAACATTTTTAAAAGATTTCATACAACATTTTCAACCGCGATAGCTGCAACAATTGCACAATATGCACAAATGTGGCCTTGTTGGAAAGCCTATTTGATAGGACTTCATTGGACACTTAATGCATATAAGTATCCATGGAAACTGGTTGCCATGGAAACAAAGTTCAAAATTACACAAATTTGACTTAAAACAGGGAAATTCATTTTTTAGTGACTTACTCCACAGCCAGACTTCAAATAAACAAACTGGGCTTGTACAACCACGTTGCACATTTTATTGGCCATGTGACTTTCTGGGTCAAATGACCATTCTGACCACTACACAAAACCTTGGAAAATTGCATTTTTTGAAGATTTTATTCAATAACATTAGCTTTTGTAGCAACAGTATTTGTGCTATGTACACAAAATTAATGTGGTCTGTGTTGGAAGGCCCTTTTCATAGGGTTCAACCTTGTGTTTGCACGTAATTTGTACAAGTACCCATGTTCACTGGTTGCCATGGCAGCAAAGTTCAAAATTTCACAAATTGACTTGTCCTTTTCAGAGAAACACTCAACAGCCAGACTACAGTATATTCAGCCAACCAGGCAACTACTACGTCCATTATGAATTCTACTGGTCATGTAATGTCTTTGGTTAAATGACCACGTCTACCGCCAAATCAGGTCAAACCTAAAAAACATGCGTTTTATTCAAGATTTTAGACACCAATCTTAATCACTACAGCAATAATATTGGTAATATATAAATGCATACTTGATACCATTGGAAAACCACTTTTATTAGTTTCAGTCTTTTATGTTAATTGTGTGATTTTCCAAGGAACCTAGTGCAGCGGCAACAAAGTCAAAAGTTTCAAAAACTTGACTTGAAACGTTAAAAAAAAAATACATGTAATTAAGAGTTGTGCTCTGCATCCAGACATTATTCAGTCAATCTGGCATGTGCTTCCACATAAGTGCAGTCTCAACAACCACAGAAACAATACATTAAACAGACACAGACTTGTTTCCTCCCTGGAATGCCCTTTTTATTGCTCCAATCTCACACTGTTATCAACATTTAAGTACCCCTGCTAACTGACAGCTCCCATCACAAAGTTTAAAGTACGCACATTTTCCATTTTGTGTGTGAGATACAAACCTGATTTTCATAATAGCTGGTCACACATCAAGTTTGGTGGAAAGAGACCTGTAAATAAAATTTACATCTGAACCAGTGGCGCAGCTAGGCTTTTTCTGTGGGGGGGGGGGAAGGGCGGGCCTGGGCGGCAAATGATCCTCAGTTTTCCCAAAAATGCTAGACGGAAGTGTATTTCCATATGCAAGAGCAGGGGGTCTGCAGTGTCTGCTGGAATGCAGTATAGGGTGTATGTACAGTTGGTGACTTCACCCCTGTGACTGCTGGACTAATTTGGTAATAATTCTGCATCAATATAAAATAATCAAACAAAGACTAACATTAACGCCCATATGTTTTCTCATTACTTACAAAGTGCTCTAAATATTGATGAATACTGAGCCTAAATAGAAGAACGCCAATCGATTTTCAGGCTTTTATTTATTGGTAGGCTTCATGAAAAGATGAGCCTCATAGATTCACATCATTGGCTGACATCATAGATTGTTGCCATCACCTGACATCATCGGCTGATATCATCCAGTGATATGACACATAACTGATGGATGTCATCCTGTGATGTAATTGACTGGCCGACATCACTGACTGCCTGACATTACTGACTGATGTCACTGACTGATGTCACTGACTGATGTCACAGCAGACATCACTGGCTAATATCATTGACTGATGTTGCTGGCTGATGTTAGAGCTGACAGCGCTGGCTGACATCACTGACACCGACCCACATCGCCAGCTACATCATCTACTGACATCACTGATGTCAACAACTGTGACTTTTTGGGTCAAATGACCATGCTGACCAATATTCAAGGTAAAGCCTTGGAAATATATAATTTTGCATCCAATGAACTTATTTGGAAGAACTTATGTAATCACTTGGGTAAAATATTGTTTGTCCGCCGGGCAGGTCGGCAGGCGTTCAGGCGGCGAGCAGATAGATTTTTTCCAGGCCTGTGCATGGTCTCTATTGAGTGTTAATGGATGACATTTGGTACACATATAGCCTGTATGATCTAGTTATGCCTTTTGATGGTTTTATAGGTGGATATTAAATACTTTGTGAAATAAAAAAATATATAAAGTGTTTTGATTGTTTCCAGGCCAAGAATCAATGACTATTGCATGTACAAGGATGAAATTTTATACAGATGTGGCCTATATGTAGTTGTGCCTTAAGATGGTCCCATTGAGAGATATTCTATACTTTTTGAAAAAATGTATTACAATTTTTTATTTATTTTTTTTTGGCTAAGACTCGGTCACAATTGCATGTACATGGATAAAGTTTGGTTCAAATATAATATATGGTCTAGTTGTGCACTTTAAAAGGTCTGATGGAGAATGTATACTTTTGAAATATTGAAAAAAATAAAAAAATAATTTCTGGGTCAAGACTCAGTCACTATTGCATGTACATGGACAAAGTTTGGTACACATATGGCTTATATGGTCTCTTTGTGCCTTTTCGTGGTCTGACTGGTAGATATTCAATATTTTGTAATATTGAGAAAAAATCTTTGAAATGATTTTTTTTATTTCGGAGCCAAAACTTGCCTGACATCAGTGTCAAACTTGTGTAATTTTGAACTTTGTTTCCATGGCAACCAGTTTCCATGGATACTTATACGCATTAAGTGTGCAATGAAACCCTATAAAATAGGCTATCCAACAAGGCCACATTTGTGCATATTGTGTAATTGTTGCAGCCGTCGCGGTTGAAAATGTTGTACGAAATCTTTTGAAAATCTTTTGAAAATGTTAATTTCTCAGGTCTGACCTTGAATTGAGGTCACCCTGGTCATGTGACCGAGAAGGTCACATGATGAATAACATGCATAATTATGGTTGTACATGCCCGGATGGTTGAATGATGTCTGGCTGAGGAGTAAGACCCTGAAAATGAATTTTCAAGTTTTCAAGTCAAATTTGTGTAATTTTGAACTTTGTTTCCATGGAAACCAGTTTCCATGGATACTTAAACACATCACATGTGTAATGAAACCCTATAAAATGGGCTATCCAACAAGACCACATTTGTACATATTGCACAATTATTGTAGCTCCAGTGGTAGAAAATGTTGTATGAAATCTTAATAAAATTCCAATTTCTCAGATTTGACCTTGAATTTTGGTGACCTTGGTCATGTGACCCAGAAGGTCACATGACCAATAATATGCCTAATTATGGTTGAACATGCCTGCTTAGTTGAATGAAGTCTGGCTTTCGAGTAAATCCCTAAAAATGAATTTTCCAATTTTCAAGTCAAATTTGTGTCATTTCGAACTTTGTTGCCATGGCAACCAGATTCCATGGATATGTATATAAATTTTGTGTAAGATTGAAGCTTATAACAAGGGCTATCCAACAAGACCACATTTGTACATATTGCATAATTATTGTAGCTACAGTTGTAGAAAATGTTGTATGAAATCTTAATAAAATGTCAATTCCTGGAGTTTGACCTTGAATTGTGGTCACCTTGGTCATGTGACCCAGAAGGTCACATGACCAATAATATGCCTAATTATGGTTGTACATGCCTGCTTGGTTTAATGAAGTCTGGCTGTCAAGTAAATCTCTAAAAAACGAATTTTCCAATTTTCAAGTCAAATTTGTGTTATTTCGAACTTTGTTGCCATGGCAACCAGTTTCCATGGATAAGTATATAGATTTTGTGTCATATGGAAGCTTATAACAAGGGCTTTCCAGTGAGACTAAATTTATCCACGCACTGGCATTATTGTAGCTACAGTGGTTAAAAATACTGTATGAACTCTTGAAAAAATGCTTATTTCTAAGGTTTGACCTCAAATGGTGGTCAGAATGGTCATGTGACCAAAAAGGTCACATGACCATGAAAATTAGTAATTGAGGTAGTACATGCCAGGTTGGCTTGATGAAGTTTAACTATGGACTAAATCCCTAAAAAATGCATTTTACTAGTGTAATGTTGAGTGTAAAAATATTATGACTTGGTTTCCATGGTAACCGATTTGTGAATAATTGCACCACTTTTCTTAACTGCATCCCCAAGTTCCATAATCTAGAGAATCTTGCGATTCCAACGATGTATAGATTGTCCATCCCTCTTTCGGGGTGAGCCAACCGCCCATTTTTTCTCCTTGGCTCCCAGACTATTCCTGGTCATTTCATCCAAAAGGATACATTTTCCCCAGAAAGAACTGGCATTAAGTATACCTCATTGAGGTTGGGAGAGAAATGGCTTTGCCCAGAGAAACAGCAGAGTGACATAAGAATCTGAACATATGCAATTGTAGATCTATAGAAACATGGTCTCTTGAATTGAAAATGATTTATTTTGTGTAAAGATCCAACCAAGTTAACCAAAGAGAAGGGGTGGCTCTCTCTAAGAAATTGTTTAGTTATTTTTTATTCCATCCTGAATTTGGAAATGTAGCAAGGTTAAAAGTGTTCTGAGGTGTAATTTCCTTGTCACTCAGGCTTTGTCTATTTGAAAGACACAACACAAGTTTGAGAGCTCTTTAATTTCATGCCAGCTTGCCTTTGGCGAGACATTTTAAGACATTCACAGAACTTCAGGATGGTATTATTGATTCCTAGTATAAAATAAAATAATGGATAGTTGAGTGTTAAAAGTGTATTACTATATCTTTATAACTTTTTTGACATGATGTGATATAAGAACCTATGTCTTTTTCAACTCTCAACAATAGAGGAATTCCATTCTCGTCCAGAGAAGTCTCCATCTCTTTAGCTTCTTTGCAAATCTTGTGTTGTGTATTCCTCGTCTTCTTTGTCTTTGGCTCATGAAAGGAACCTCCTCCCTATCCCAGTTTCATAAAACAGAAGCTGTGCCATTTTATCTGGGCTTCCTATTATGTGGGGATTGAGGCCTGCTCACTGCAGCTGCCATCCTATTAAGAGGGACCCGCGTTCCTTGCTCAGGTTACAGACCCTTGGCTTATACATGCGGCTGAGGGCTTATAGAGATAGTCAATGGCAGAGCTAGTGATTTCGGAGTATTTTCAATATCTGATGCCAATGGAGAGTGCAGCCCTCTGAGGTCAGAGACTTGAACTGCTTTCGGAGCTTGCAAAGCATTGCCAAGTGGTGGCTAGATCAATCATTGCATTTGTCATTTTATAAACCTATGCTTAGCTGGCCTGTCAGTCAACTGTTCAGTCAGTCAATGTGTGTTTCAAACTTTCAATCAACCTGTGTGTTGGTGGCTTATCAGTCAGTTTCTGTCACCCATACATTTATTATGTTACCCGTCAGTCAGTGCGTTACCCATCACTCAGATGATTAACTTACTCCATACATTATGTTCTCGCAGACAATTTTACACCGAGTGGCCCCTCAGATGACAGTCTGCACGCCTTGACATGCACTGGGCTGCACCACTAACAATGTCAATCACCGCATCTATGCACCTCTAACACACAGGCATCTAGTCCTCCTGATGTTGCTGCTGTAATCAACTGTAACACAATCTCAGATGCTGTCCTGACTTCTATGTACCTTCATTCCTGTTTACGACATACATATGTTTCAGCATACTGATGATTTACCGTTACATGTTAAGTGGTATGCTACCTAGAAAACTGGAATTTAGACTGTATGGTGAGTGCAGTCTTGAGCTAAGTTCCAAAAATGTATTGTAAATTACAATTAGTTGTTTTCCCTGTTCCGTCTGTATGCTTTGGCATTAATTTTAATGACTACAGTGGCACCAATAGAAGAAAAGTCAGGAAAGTGTCCCCTTGACTCTTGACTTGTGAAGAATGTTAATACTTCCTGGATGTGATCTGGGGTGAGGGAGCTGGCGATTCTTTTTAATCTCCCATTGCAAAGTGGATTTCGCTCTTGACCGTCTCACTCGCTTATTGTGCTTGGAAGGCTGGGTCTGTGCAGGGCGGTAATCTTTATTGTCTCTAACCAGATTAGAGGAGACTGGCAGGAGCGAGGCAGGAGCGAGGCAGGGATCAACAAAGGACCCTCTAGCTAGGCCCTAATGCGCATGCGTGCGAGTAGCAACTCATTTCTATACATAGTGCTCCAATCCAATAACCCTCCGAGGTGAAGGCCATGCTTTTCAGTGCTCAAGAGTGGAGATGCTCAAGCCTTACCAGCTCAATGGATATCTCAATGTTAAGTTCAATGGCCGCTTCAATGGGCAGTTCAATGGTCATCCGATAAGCGCCTCATTGTGGTCAGAAGAATAGCACTTCCCGGCTTCCCATTTGCATAAAGCGCTCTCCGAGGGTTGGCTGCCTTTTGAGAGTTTGATTTAGAGCAGTGTTTATTGTGCCTTTGCCTTTATGGGGTTGTTACGTGAATGAATGTGGAATGTTCAATCCATGAAATGGCAGATTCAAGTGATTGTGAGGTTTTATGGGATGGACAATGGCAATAATTGTGGTTTTCACAACTTTAGAGGCAGGTGTGACATGACAGAGGCAGAGCATTTCTCCATGTACCAAATGTGTCGCTAGAGCTTGAGCTATTCAAACTTTGAAGACAAACTGTTTCAGTTTACATACTTTGTGATGTTGAAGCATGCATTTATTGTGTGCATAGCTTATCTACAACTTTGTACATGTAAGGGATGAATGAAGTTTCTTAAAAATTGGGCTTTACATGTACAATGTGTTAAAGGGGATTATTGTGTCATTCTCCGGGAGGAGGCTGATTCTCCAACGGTCCTCTTGAGGAAAAAAAGTTGCTTTCTGTCACAAAACTCCGTCAAGGCGACCAGACAGCTATCTGTCGTGAGCATGCAATGCACTTCCGTGTTGACGTAATTCCTAAGATCACAGGAGAAGAAGAGACGCCAGAGAATATTTCATGACACCATTCAGCAATTCAGAAGCCGACGTACAATAATGATAATGACGGATACAAGCATGCAGAGGACATGCGGATGGCATTTCCTATAACTGTGGTCCTTGTGTTGAGTTTTTCAGAACTGAAGGCGGTCCGATACCTTAGAGGTAATGGTACTGGACCTTACCAGTCCAAAGCGGTTGGTCCACAATGCTATACTAGTAACCTCATAAGAAACTGCTTCATGACTGCAGAAGACAGGTTTCACAACACAGGACCAGTGACTTGTATTAGATTGCCTCTGGTCCCAAGCAATGCTTGCATCATCCTGACGTCACAGCAGACATAATAATCGCAGCTGACATGCTGACGTCTTGCTTAGCATGCCGGGAGATCATCCATCACTCAAAGCAGAGCTGGAGCGGGGCGGCAGATGTAGTCACGAGGGTTATCAGCTGAAAGCTCAGCTGTCTGCAATTGTCCCATGGCCAGGGCCATCGCTGCATTGCCTGCATTTGCCTGCATTTGCCTGCATTTGCCTGCATTTGCCTGCATTTGCCTGCATTTGCCTGCATTTGCCTGCATTTGCCTGCGTTTGCCGGAGTGTGCCCTCGGCGCCTGTTGCACAGGGTCTGTTCTCATTCTGTGAAATGCATTGCAGGATAATACACTGAACATCTACATTGTGCTTGATGTTATGAATGAGTGGAATAGCTGTGTTGCCAGATAAGCTGGCAATCTAAACAGTCTTTTTTTCTGAGAAAACTGCCCATATCAGCCAATACGTGGACCTGTGGTATTGATTATTATGGTTTAGATATAAATTATTTATTTGTACGAGTGTATCAGTCAGTTCATGGAACTATATCATAAAATCCAATCTGAGTCCATAGTTTATTGAGGTGCATTAAATCAGTGGAGCTATTTGCATGAAATATTCAATTGTTTCCACTGGCATGAATTAACAATTGGCTGGGATCAAAAGTGGCTGACAGGCTGGCAATTTGCGAGATGGGTCGTCCATTGTGCCTCCGCTGACATAACCAGTTTGTCTACAGCTAGGTTGAACCAAATGGCCTTCATCTCCTCAATTATTTATCTTCATACGAAGAGCATCAGCTAGTTTGACTTTTCCTTATCTGGCATATTCAAAGGAAATTAAAGCCATATCATGACTAATGATGGCTGATTGGGGTTTTACTACCTGTATTTTGTTATGACGAAGCCATTTCCCCTTGGATTATTTTTTCATTTGTGTTTGTCAACATAATAATTAGGCAAAAAATTGATTATTAGAATAGAAATAGAAAATATAATTTAATGAGTTAAGGATGATCTGCTCAGTACACTCTAAACATTTGGTTGTCACTGTGACTAGTTTATGACTACTTTAGGGTAGTAATGGTTGCAAAAATTTGGTACTGACTTCCTGGAAAGTCATTTTGACTATTCTATCATAATCAAAATGACTATGTTGACTATGTAAGTGTCCGAAAGGTAGTCAATTTGATCACCATCTGGTAGCTTTGATTACCAGAGTGGTACAGCTTACTAATCCAATATTTGTCACATTGACAACCTTTTAGTAATTTTGACTCAAGGAGTTGTCGGTTTAGGCACCAGGAATTAACACTCTAGAGTTGTCATATTGACCACGCTGTGTTTAGAGTGTAACTGCCATAGCTAAAACTCCAACATACTTTTTCAAATCATATAAGCAGTCCTCAAAGCTTCTGTTTCTGTGAAGAGACCCTGGACCATGCCATATCCCCATAGTAGCATGATAGCATCCACTCCCCACCAGACAAAAGCCCTACCCCCTGGCTGGACGTAAACTGCTCTAATCAGTGCATTTGCCGATGGCGCTCCAGAAATGTCCAGCTAATGTTCATATCACTCAGACAGATGTTGGGCTGGCTCTTGAGTGGCTGCAGACGAGAATTGTGGTATATCTGGAGCAGTCGCACAGGAAGAACAGGACTAGGTGGGGAAGATTCATATTCCGCTGGACCGGTGTATCAGACCGTTGTATCGTCCAAGTTCAAATAGTGTCCATCGACTCACAACAAATACAGCATTTCCTCAGTTTGCCGCTTGGTTGGCTGATTAGGTCAGGAGGAGGACACAACAATGAGGCAAAGGATGATTGAAACAGCTGTCCGACATAGGCCCAGGTGACCTGGTAGGAACTGGATTCGAACCACTGGACCAACCCTCCCCCCTAAACTGAAAGCTATATGGCAATATTGGCACCAGCTTATCTGGTTTAAAGTCCTAATTTTTGATGGTGAAAAAGTAAGAAAGAAATTGTCGAAGTCAATCTTAATGCTCACGGTTAAACATCTTACATCTCAGGGTTTGCTGAGGAGGCCCAAGGGAGCCACCAGCCTGCTTCCTATTTCACCATTTACTTTCCGTTGTGCCAATTTTCCGCTTTTATTTGAGAGACTTTCAAGATTAGTCTAACTTGAATCTAACCGTTCAACAGCAAACAGAAGGAGCAGACGAAGGAGTTTGTTTTTGCTCATCTCAGACTGAAATGGCAGTGAGCGCCGCCCTAGACCAATAAAAGACAGTTAAGGAGGGGAATCCAACACTGCGATGGACTGTGTGCTCAACTCCCTCAAATAACTTTTTTCTTTTTCAATTCTTTCTGCTGCATTCTTAGGTCTGTACATTCCCGACTGCTATACATCGTCCTGTGAGATAACAGCCTCTTTGTGATATGCACCACATTACCACAGAGCCAGATCCAGTCAGGAGGACTACAAGCTCCCTCCACAAATCTCGCAGATATTAGCATTAAGAGGACAAGGCCCAACTGCCTTTGCTGCAAGAACGACCCGCACAACTCCGTGAGTGCCTTATTGATGGCCGCATGGTGTATCGCAACACACAAGTGGCTATCAAAGCGACAACTTTACGGCTGGAACAGAAGGAGGGATTCCGTGCATGTGTGCATTCGAAGGACAATCCACATTGCACAATTAAAATGTGAGAATCAAGGATGGAAATTGCTGCCTCCAGATCAAAGAATAGAATTCAGCGCATTCCAGCTTCCAAGCTTACATTTTGAGGATGCGCCCAGCAATTAGGTTGTGTAGAGCTTTCAGTTGCACTCACGGGGACTTGTCCTTCTTCCTCTGGTGGAATTTACCCGTCAAAAAGTTGAGAACATAAAGCCATGACAAATCATAGATGCATGTGGGCTGCATTCAGTAGGCTGAGTGAGCTCGACATGAAATAACTCCATATATAAACAAAAGAGAGCGAAGAACAATCAGTGCAGGGCATTTCATGCAATATCAGTCTTCATTTCTTGTTTTGTAAGAGGTGTGGAACTCACACCAAATGTATACGATGTATACCCAGAACTGGGTTGAGGACGCAGCGATTTACCAATATTACGATATTATCATGGTACAAATGTAGACAATATTCTTTTTCATCAAAATCTGGTATTATCGCCCTATAACCATGGCAGTGTTGTTCTCCCTGGGCTCCAAATTTGTTGTTTCAGCAGACGTCAGCATTAAAATGTGGTTATTTCTTTTCATTCCGTATTTTTGCACTCTGATCGCTGGGAGAGGAAACGGCAATAAGAACGGATGACTGAAAACAGTTTTCCAGTGAATTTCTATGTGACACAGCCTGTACAGGAATCGAACACAGGACCTAGTGGCTGAAGCGAATTACCAACTAAGCCAATCTACCTCCAAAATGTATGAGTAGATGCATTGCACTGGCAGTTTCTGCACATTCTGTTGGTTTTCTTACTTGCATGTTTCATTGTTATCAAGCAATGTTATTGATTAGTTCCAGATTGGATGATTCAACCAATTGGCATTTTCAAGTTCTTTTTCATTGGCAGCTATTGGCCAAGACAATAGAAGAGAGCTTTATGATCAGCTAACCCGTCAAAGTGACATGGCCTGACACATATAATGATGATTCTTTGACTGGTCAATTGCTGTAGCTTTATCTCCCAGCATGCCGTGTTCTGCTATTGACTGGTGCTGATAGGCTGACTCTTGGCTCCCCACTCCTGCCTTTCATCTTTTATGGATGAAGTTGTGTCATTACCCTGAGTAGAACTTGCTAAGACCATGGCAAACAAGCCATGCTTCATATGGTTGCACGATTACCATGACTACTCTCTCACCGTCTATCTCTCTCTTTCCTCGCCCAGATATTCTGCAATGAGACTCTCTTGGTTTATTAATTCTTGAATTTTAGCATTTCACTCAGCCACAGGGCCGGGCGTCAAATGAGGTTCAAATGCAAATGAAATGCTTCGGTGAATCAGTGGTTGGAAGATTATGCTTCCAAATGGCTGCGATTCATGATCATATGATAAATAGCATGAATTCGCTCTGCTCAGCCCCATTGTTTATATTCCCATAACTTGCTATATCCATAATTGATGAGGCTTTTTGACTTCACCCATTAATAAAATCAGGTCAGATGAATGGAAATATATGTTTATTCTTTATGATGTATCCTTTGTCTCTCAGCTGCATTCCACTCGGTTCCAACGGTGTGTGCCATTTTCTCGTTAATGGTTTATTTATCGAGCACTGACATTTTGTGATTTCGAAATCCATATTGAACAAGCCAAAAGTCGACGCTAATGGCAGGTTGAATGTCTCGTCCAGTGCAAAATTGTGATCAAGTTTTTCGTTGATAGGTTAAGGACCAAGTTCTCAGCCTCACATAGTGGAACCACCAGATCCCGGTTGGTGCTTGCATTTGGATCTCATACAGGTAAAAGTTGCAGTGGTCACTGCATCACAAGACCTCTCTCATGGGTACAAAATACGACTCAGTTGTTTTATTGCAGGGGAAGCAGTCAGTGCCAATGACATTAGGCAAGTCAGTCTTACATAAGGGTATATCATAACAAAGGGAATGCATTGATTCACTTTTGGCAATACCCTGGGTGACACTACCTTCTGGTGACCGATGCCTAATATAGCCTCTATGTGTGCCCACGCCCCGCGATACTGGCCCGCAGGGGGGGATCCAGAAAATTCCGGTGGGGTAGTCTATCGAGCTATCGCGTCGCAGAATGCATAATTCGCGACATGACGCGACTGCGCGCTGATAAGAATTAACATGTAAAAATATATAAATTTTGGTCTGGTGGGGGGGGATGTATCCCCCCCATCCCCCCCCCTGCGTCTGTCCCTGCTGGCCCGGCTACCTGCGAGCTGAAGTACCGCTATGACAGACATTCATCACTTGAGCGGACTGTAAAACGGGGTTACTTTGGTCGTTCTGTACTACTTTGGCCATCACACGAGGAAAAGATTCAGAGTCTTGTATCTATCCAACTAATATAGATACCAGGAAATTTTTTTTTGTATCTGCTACTGTTACTTGTCTTCTTTATGTGTAGCCTACATTAAAAAAAAACAAACTTTCTTTCCATTTAATGATACCTGTGCTTCCTGTGGAGGCCATTTTGAATGAATCAAACTTGCAAAAAAGTTTGATTTTGCAGGGAAGGGTCTAATTTGTTGTGGGTGGGTCAAGTGCAAGCTTATGCAGTATAAATATTGAGGACGATTTTTAAAATATATCACAGTTTTAAACTACACAGGATTTAACTATGTAAACTTAATCCTGATCTTTGGTCGTTCATTTGGAATTGTTTTATATCACAAAGGTCCGTATTTAATCACTCACCAGGAGCTTTCGCCCACTTCTCATGGGCTTCTTCAGCTGTCTGACATGGCTCAGTGGGTCACATGACTGCCCAGGGTCAAGTCATGTGACAGGAGGCTGTAGAAAATAGGTGGCAGGTCCCATCCTTGGTCCCTGTTGAGCGAGGGTTTGTCCTTCCTGAGGGCAGAGCTTCTTTGATTTATCTTTTTAGCCAGTGTTGCTCCTTCCCAAGTATCTTAGCATTTCCCCAATCAATATTGTGTCCCAGGTGTTTCATTTTGAAAAAAAAAATACACAGAATTTGTTTGTATGTTATGCAATTTAGTGAGACCCAATGTTACCCCAAATCTCTAAGTCAGTGTCTGGATTACTTTGGCCACCACTGGAAATGGCAATTGGGACGAGTTCAAATATATCAAAACACATATGTCCAGGGCATTTCTTGGACTTGTCATACGCTAGTATATGGATGGATTAAATCAATCTACAAGCCCTGATATACCATGTCTATCAATGACTGGTACTTCCGCTTGTGATACTTATCCAGCTGACCCCAGGAACAGTTCAGTCGGTTTTTACACTAACCTTTTCCAGACTGCATACAACGCTGTAGTTGAAGAATAACTGCCTGATTTAGACAAACAAGTAGATGAAGGAACAGTGGTGAGCTGCGAATTAGCATTGATGAGTGTGGATGGGTCTAACCTCATTCACAGCATGATGCAGATGTGTTGTAAGAGGATTGCTCAACGAGTGGTCTACCAACCAATGCTTCTTGTTTACCTTTTTTGGCTCAACTAATATTTACAGAGGGCTTCAAAGCTTTGCGATTGCCTGAAAGATAGGACCCTCTTAATTGCTTTGCCCAAAAAACGATTGAAAAGCTGGAAGAATGTCTCACAACAGTTCTATACTTGTTAGCTTGAAGATGGTACTTTTGGTTTTAAAACCCTCAAGTTTCATATGACAAATATCTCAATGGCCAAGAGATTGGGGGTAATACTGGGGTATCTATAATCTAGATCTATAGTGAAGTTGATATATTGGTGTATACATTGTGTATACATGGTTTGTATCATTTATCTCTTAAAAGCAGTTTCAGTATAGCTGCAAGATTCTCGAGTCTCTTTTTCCAACCCCATAACATTTCAAGCTTACCTCACTGGTCATCAACGAATCCAATTAGTATCCATCCAGAAAGTATGTAGAATTTGAAAAATCTTGCAAAATTGGTGTGTACCGGGCACTGCTTGGGCATAGTGATTGGCTGTGGCGTGGAGTGTGATGCAGTGTTGGTAAACTTGGTATATGATGTAGTGTAGAGAAAAGCCATATATGGTATGCGACGTAGTATGAACATCTTATCAAGCACAACTGAGTAAAAGAAGAAGATTACAAGCCGCTATATAAACTGTCAAATTTGAATGTTGTTTACTTTTTGCTGCCAGTGGCACAAGCTAGGGTGTCTCAAGAAGGGGATACCAGTTGCACATATTTTGTTGGATGGATTCACCCAACAACTCCCATCTGGGAAAGGGAGGGAGGATCGACTCTGTGATCACTATATTGAAATCACAAATGATCTTTTTGTGTGCCCTGAGTTCAGGGTTGAGGGGCAAGCTGAATTACTGCATCTGGCAAGTTGAAAAAGAGACTAAGGAACTGTGCACTCGATGAAGCAACCATAAGCTTCACGTCTTGCATTCGTATATTTTGATTTGCCAGTAAACAGATCTTTCAGCAGTTTTGTGATGATGAGTAATAATTAAACTGTTACTTTCAATACCACTTGATTTCAAGACACTAGTAATTGTTGATGACTAAACAACAAAAGGATCAAGTGTATGTTTCTGGTTCTTATACTAAAATCAGTCATGACACATCAGAAACTCATCTCGATCAGTTTATGTTTATACCAGCTGGTATGACTCACCTCTATAGTGAAATGTCTCTCTCTTTCCCTGTTGCTAATAAAACTGCTGTAAGACTATCATGACAGTCATAAATGTGAACTTTCAACCTACATGGAATGTGTTGTACTTGCTTTTGATGCAGCAGGCTATGATGAAGCTTACTTTTATATTGGATAAACTGTGCCTGTTCGAAGGTTGATCTGTTTTGTTCTGGATGATCAGATCTCCACTACACAATGGCGATGGTGGCTTTATGGTATTGTCATGATTCATATGATTTGGATACACCAGGTTGTCCCTGCAATGGAATGCAGCTGACTGCTTAGCTGACTGCTTAGCTGACTGCTTTGCCTTGAGTGCCAATTGACCTGAGTGATGCCTCAGTCACCTGCATGTCTCTTTGATCCGCCCCTTTGAAGTTTTGCTTTCATGTCAAAAATATCCACCTACAAAGTGGCACTGCACGTCCGTCTGTATGATGGTAAATATATATTTGGATGAGCAATAGTTGAAATATGATTCGACAGAAGTTTTGTGATGTTTCATGGATGACTAGAGCTTTAAATCCTGTAGTTATGCATTTTGAACACTGATTGGGACAGGAGAACACATCAATGAGGTAAAAGATGCCGAAAGTGCTCCAACAAAACCTTTTAATTGAGTTGATACATCAAATACTACTTTGAAGTGGGATGTCTTTGTTGCACATTGCCTGTGGCACCCTGTCGTAAGCTGAAAGTAAAGACCATTTAGAATCTGTTTATAATTAAGCATTTGAAAAAAAAACAAAAAAAACAAAAAACAAGTCATTTGAAATACAACAAAAACGCAGATCTATTACCACAATTCCCTAAAGCTACACTGTCGTAAATTTTTACTGAATGTCATCGATACTTCCAGTTTGGAAAAAGTGAATGGCTTTTAATCTAGATAAAGAAGCATGTGAATTATTGATTGCTGTATAACTTGACAGGATGCTTACATTGTAGAATACTACAGGCTCATTGGTGAACTCAAATCGATATCAATTAGATGACTTTGTGAAATTTGAGATCTGTCACACAAGCAAGGCTTCAGTATTCGTCACCTGTATACCACATTTGAAGTAGCTTTATACGCTTATAAATTTCAGTGGCATCAACAGTTTTATTGAGTTCATAATATGGTCAAATCCCCGAACTATCCTTTCAGAAAGTACACAGAATTTGAAAAATGGGGCAAAAAATTTGATATGCGACCTCAAACTACTGGGGCATAGTGATTGGCTGTGGTGAGGAGTGTGACGCAGTGTTGGCATATGATGTAGTGTAGAGAATAGCCATATACCCCATAATGTTTACAATACCACATGAAAAAGCAGTGGATATATCCCATGTGGTATTGCGTTGTATACTCAATGGTTTTTTGTATGCCACATGGTTTGATCATTGTTGATGATGTCATTGCATTGTTTGCCATTGTGATGTCATGTCCATGGTGACGTCACAACATTGTGACATCACCAGTTGAGCTGCTATCTGTTCTCTGATTGGTTGAGGCTGATGTTGAGTATTGATCATCTCAGTAAAGTCCAGCTTTCTTTGGAGTTACATAATGGGGTATAAATAAGACCAAATGGTTGTATGGTGGTATTTTGAGATGTACCCCCACTCGTGAAGATATCCTGAGTCCTCTGTACCCACTCGTGCGGACGCACTCGTTGGTACAGAGAACTCAGAATATCTTCAACTCGTGGAGTACATCTCAAAATGCCACCATACCCATTTGGTCTTATTATAATACGGTGACATAGTATGAAAGATTTGTCAAGCATAACTAGGTGAACAAGAAGATTACAAGCTGTGTAAGTCAATAAACAACTGTTAACTCATGATACTTATTATCTGGATGCCTGTCAATAAATAATAGAGAAAATATCCAGTCATTGCATCCCCTGTTGAGTTAGAGAAGCTGACTGTGGCACAAGATACGTGTATTTGCACCATGTAATTTGATATCTCTTGCACATTCACATGGGGCTTCACCTTCACGCATCAGGTTTCCCTCTTGTATTACAGCGAATTCTGGTGGTCGTACAATGTGTCGCAAGATGAATTCACCACTCAACAGACGAGAACCAAACAAGCGAATTGTGGTGAAGATGCCCGTCTCGTTCGTTGAAGACATCTGTTTGCCAGTCTGTGGTTCTCTGCTTCTTGAACGCTCATGAGGCCACCATGCAGTGCTCCTGAGATTTGTGCAATTTTGCCATTAATTTCAACTGTGTTCTGAAGTTCTGCTTTACACTCTAAAAAATTTCGGGACAAAACTGGTTTTTTAAATGGAAAATAGATTTTTGAAAAACCGAAATTCTATGAAAAAACCAATATGGATTTTTCAAAAAAACATTTTGGATGTTAAAAGATCAGTTTTGTCCCGAAATTTTTTAGAGTGTAACACAGTTGTCCTTCTTGTCGTTATTAACTTCTGACAACAAAAGCTAAGAATAAGGTCAAATCCTTTGTCATTTCTAATGGCATTCGAGCTCTAATTTTGAATGGCTTCTTGAAGAGATCTACATTTCATTTACATGGACAAATGACATTCGGTTATGGCAATTGTATGACTGCATTTGTAAGGCAGATCAGAACTATTTTTCTGTTTTGCAAGCGACACCCTCTGAATCTTTTAAAAGAGTCTTGTCAGTGTATGGTCCTTCCAGTCATCTTGCAAGCTAAGACTCAGAGAATGACACCCTCCAGTGCAGCTGGGTGGTCAAGTGGCTAAGTTGCCCGCCCGTCTGCTCCGCTGAAGGTCTTTGCCTGCATGGGTTCAAACCCCGGGTGGGGAACCCAAAATTTACCTTGAGTCTACCTTCATGAGCAAAGTCCCAGCTGGATGTTGTTTGGATGAGACGTTGAATTGGCTGTCCCATGTATCAGTGTCTATGCTGGGCAAGTAAAATATCCCTCACACAGGGTAAATGTGTAACATGTTGAGGACTCCCGCTCTGTCTCCCATCTCATCAATAAAACGTCGTCAGCGCCCAGAACTGGGCTTAGAGGGCTCTATCTATCTATTGATCTATCTATCTATCCATCTATCAGTCACACACCCTCCAGTCACACAGACCTCACTGTTGACAACTTCTCCAGCCTCCCTTCTGTCTCTGCAAGTGCAAGGGGCCACCCATCACCACGCGTCACCACCCGTCACCACCAAGTACTTACTCCATTCCATAACGATTTCCTTTGCAGATTAGCTGCTCTTCAACAAAGTTTAAATGTCAAAATGGTCATGAATTTTTCATCCTCTTTATTAGCAACTCAGTAGAGTGCACTTTGATATGCGTTTAGTGCTCCAATGGTTGTTTTATACAAGAAAGAGGAGAGTCACACATCCCGGGGCTGAGGCGTGCAAGTGAATCTTATTCAGGCTCAGTCAGGATGGTTCGATTCCCTTCTAATCAATGTAGGAACTCCTTAAATCCATTGATTTATATAATTCATGAAACTTATTATATGATAAAAAGAGTCTGGGTGTGTTTATATCTCATTCCAACAAACGCATTTCTTTTTTAAAAGAAAGGTTTTTTGGGGCAATGATAGAATTTGTTGAATTGTTATGTTACCATTTAGTGCAACCTTGTAACAGAGGCTTTCATGGGATCTTCCTTTGGTGCTGAACTGTCCATGTCCACTTGTGAGATAAAACCGGATAGCGGACAAAACTGTGGGTGCATCGGTTTACAAATTGTGGGATTGAATTTGCAACTGACACTCCAAATGCATGTTTCGTGCAACATGAGGTTCAACTGCCAGGGTGCTGTGCATGCATCGGGTCATTGCATCCATTGGGCAAGCTCAAATCATCAAATGGATTGGATTAGTTTTCTGCTCCTCATTTGGCATTGATTGTTTTGATTGTTCGAATAAAAGAAGTGAACCCTGAACCCAGGCTGTTTCCACTGGATTCGAGGAATCCTCAAAACACCCCTGCCCAATCAATTAGGCTAAGTAGCTTTCTATACAGATTATTAGTTTGCTTGGTTCAATAAATCGATGGTGAGCTTGTAACCTTTCACGGACCATGTTGGCATTTTAATGCTGACTTAGAGCTGACTGTGAGACTCTTGTCAATTTCAATTATTGATGAGTGCAGTCCAGGCTGAGGCTGAGGCAGAGGCAGGAGGGGCACGTCATCAGCTGAGCAGGTTGCCAGGGATAGCCCATGCAGGGAGGGAAGTGGGAGCAGGGGATGTTGTGGACTTGGTGGTGGCAACTGTTGAAGGTGGCTGTCCCTGGTCAGGTAGGTGTCCCTGGTCAGGTAGGTGGAATTCATCACCTGTCAAACATGGTGGGACTCCACATTTTTGTTAGTGTATTGCTTTTTCACCTGTTGCTTGCATGCATGTTTGTCATTTGAAAATCTATGCACGACTTTTTACAGCTGGTGGGATATGGGGAACTCAGGCCTATATCTTGGTATATGATTATTTTGGAATAACATACACTATGAATTTTTCCAGAACTTGGTAGAGTTGAATTGAACCCATTTGGAAAATAGTGGTGTGCAGTGTACATGGGCTATAATTATGGGACGGCCTGGTGGGGATGATGCAAACTGGTGGGGATGATGCATGATGATAGGTCAGTGAGCAGCAAACAATTCAAAGTGGACTTCATGGGAAGCGAAGATCAATGAGCGACTAAAAGCAGGTCTGTCAGTGGGGATGACCTGCTCTGTGTCAAGGAAGCAGCAAGTATGAAAAGGTTTGATGCAATGAGAAGGTATGAAGCTCATTGGAGCTGCCGTTGGAGGTTCAGTCCAACAATGGTCCGAATTCAGCGCTTTGGCATGCGCACTTCACCCCCATGCACTGGTATCAGGAGCTCCAAGGACTTGTGAAGTATGGGTTGGGAGCTGACTGACCCAGTCCCTTTGTTACTGAACAGTGCTAGCTGTGAAGAGACTGGCAGAATTCATGGTCATGGAGTAAATTCAGTATTTTCATGTTTAAACTCCCAACTTCGGGTCTAGCATGTGTTTCTGTTATTAATACTAATGATGTTCTAAAAGGATTATACCATGTGACAAGAGAGGCTTTAACATATCTGTTTCAAATTTCAGGGCAAATTTTGTTCTGTCACAACGGCATTTGCCTGTCAGTTGCTGCATGTGATTTCAGACAGAGTTCACTGCCTGTGGCAGCTCACTGCTTTTGCCTCTTGTGGACGTATAGGCAGAACAATCTCTTAATAAATGTTAAGTATGAACTCTGTGTGCAGGGTGTAGGCTGGGAGGCTATGGGTGTTTTGTGGAAAAGCAGAGATATTCTTCAATCAGCAAACTCATGACATTTCGACCCAGGCAAATGCTTACAAGACTTTTATACGGTAGTGAATGATATTAGTTTCAATAGAGTGTGTATGAACCTGTTGGTGATTGGAAGGTGATGAATGCAAAATAAAAAGGCCACCTGATATATTATTCTTTTTTTTCTTTCAGGTGTTCAACGACAGAGCTGAGGTGGAAGGATTATTGTGCTTCCGGATAAACGGCATTGTATTGATTGTATGAGGTTGATTAGGCCCCAATGACGTCTGCAATTGCATTCTATTGAGAGAGAGCACCACAAGTTACATATTTGTCCCCAGACAAGCATGGTAAAGTTCTCATGCAATGGTGCCATCCATATAACTAGCACTGGATGCTGTCCTGTTGTTTGGATAATCACAGCAGAATAATACATTAAAGGGCTGGTAATAAAAGGGAAGGAAGGATACATAATTGAAGAAGATCCCAAGAAGTATTGCGCACCAGAAGATCCAGTTTAGCAAACTGGCAGCGGTTAATGAGGACACAATCCAAGGACGCAATTCGGTTGAATCATTCACTTTACGAGATCCATCGAGTGAGATTACAGATGGCGCTTGATTGGCACATGGTCCAGGTGGTGAGGAACAAGTGGTGAGGGACAAGTGGTGAGGAACAAGTGGTGATGTACTTGTGGGCGGTGCACTTTTGGGGAGAGGTGTAAGACTGATGCAGTGCTGTAGGGGCTCACTCCTGCCCTCCCAGCATCCAGTGGCCAAGGATCCTCCTGCCAAGCATCACCCGCCACCAGCCCAGCAGCCTCCACCATGCATGTGTCACTGCCTGGGCCTGTCATCTGCCACTGATCTGCCAGAGTATCAGCAGTCAGCAAGAGGGACACATGTGCCATACCACGCATGCATGGGATATATATCGCTTGCAAAATACGGGATTTATTAAAAGCAACTGAATTGAATTGATAACTAAATGTGGCTTGAAGGTCTGTTTCCTTCGCGCATGAGCGGACTGCACTAGATGTGATAAAAGACCCATGTGAACCATAAGTAACGGCTTAGAAGAAGCAGAAATTGATTTGATTGGAGGAAGTGAGGCGAGCCATGGACTGATCGGGTGGATTACTCTCGTCGCTGCAACATGGAGATGCACGTGGCCCTCGGCCTCATCCTCTTCTTCCTCTTGAACTTTTCTGCAATCTGCGGCCGGAGGAACCACCGAGCAGGGGGCAAGCCTTATCGAATTGGTGAGTAATATCCTTGCTATCACTAGACGTCTTTGTTCAGTTGCAGGAAAGAAGAAATTTTGTTTGGCATCATGACTAGTACTCTCAAGCCAAGCAACAAGACTTTGGCATGATGTTTCATTTACTGTCTGGTTGATTCCATGCAACTCACCGTGAAGTGTCAGCTGACTCAGCTATCATCTCTGGTCGGGCACTGGCAGTTGTTGGCCAAATCCCAGAATGGCAAAAAGCTTCAGGATGAAACCGTCTCAACTTGAAAGTATTTCATAGCTGAGTCGTTAATATCCGTATGCCTGATATCGTGTGAATATTTCAAAAAGAAGATTCAACACATGATATCAACACATGATATCCATTGAAAAGCACATTAAGTCCTGTCTCATTTTCAAAAGGGAGGGTGTTTTCAGTCTGGCGTCCTTCTGAAGTAGATGGTAAACAAACCAGTACATGCATACTCAACATCTGTTTTCTCAAATGTCAAGTGTCAGAAGGAAATGACTTCTTTTAGATTCATTAACACACTACTTCTTGTTTTCGTGATTACATCTTGAGTGACAGATGTCGTGTTGGAAGTACTTTTAATTGTTGGAGTTGAAATAATGGATGATTTCTAAGAAGCAGAAGGTCGCTTGAATTATGTAGATTCTTCCTCTCGCAGTGAGACCGGCAGTGGATCTGTACACGTATGTAGATTGTAGATTCAACTGCGATGTTGAGGAAGCAGTGGTCCTGAAAATAAGAACTGTCAAATTCCATCCCATTCTTCAACTCGCTTTGACACAGCAGCCCCTTACAACTGTGCAGAGAATGTTATATTTCACTGCTGAACGAATCCAGGGGCTTCACACAAATCATGTTTGCAGTCTCATATTTTATTGCGTTTCGTTTCAATATTACTTTTTGCTCTATTCTTTTCGGCACGCAAGTTTTGGTTTATCCGCATGCAGCATTGGTGCACCGACCTGATTGTATGTAGTGCACTGGACAGGAAATAAAATTAGATGGATAAACATTGGCCATATATGTAATCTGGAATGTCAGAATCAGCGGCAAGCAATTAGAAGATTTTTCTAGGCTGACAACATCGTTGAAGTGGTGGTGGCGCTTCAGTCGAGACGCTCCATGGGCTCCCTCTGATCGGAAATTATGTGTTTTTAAAAAATAGCCTCTGTTACCAGAACTCACAAAAAATTTCTGAATTCACAGATACTCCCCAAAACACAGAAATATCAGGAGTTTTATATTAGATTCTTGAAGTCCGATGAAATCCACATTATTTCTTGTTTACAAGCATTTCATAAACTTTATGTTCAGAAGCTACAAGCATGGCTGTCGTCTGAGATGGAAAAAGACAGCATACGACTGTACTTTCTTCTAAGGCTATCAACCACAACAATTTTTCAAATCGCAATACAAACCGAAAACAAAAAAAAAGGTATTGACGCAGTACGTATTGTATATCAAATTTGGCAAACGGTGTCCATCCCTACTTCATACTACCGGTAATATATATGGTCCTAGTATTTCCCACTTTGTTCAGTTCATTCTTATGAATTTGGTTTTCGATTCTATTCTAGTGTCAGTATCTTCCTTTTTACATATAATGTTCTATTATCCATCATTTAAAAGGTGGATTCTATTGCATTCCGTTCTACGCTATTCTATTCCATTCTGTTCTTTTATGTTCTGTTCTTTTCTATTCCATTCTATTCCTCTCATCTGGCCATGTTGCTGCCTTCCTGGGCTGAGTGGCTCATTGCATCGCTGTAATGTGATATCCCAATATCTCACCCGTATGTTCTTCTGGGGTTTTATGATCTTGGAAACAATCCAGACTCCAGCACAGGAGGAGTAAGAGGAGGAAGGGACACCACATCTTGTAGTTCACGGAGGCCACTCCGCCACGCACCGGGTGCTCTAACTGCTCTTGCTTCCATAAAATCCTGCAGATTCCATCACATCCCTGCCAATTTCATCCTCCAGTTAAAAGAGCTGGCGTAGGAGCAGCATCGTATCTTCATATTCAAAGAAGTTTCCTGAGTTTTACTGCTTGTTGGTTTGATGTGGTCCCCTTTCATGTGCTCTCCCAGTGCTCCTAAACTGATCTAGGATTTATGCGTTCTTCTTTTATCATCACTGGCATAATTACGTGATTTGGGCAACATTTATTGCAAAATATACCACCTTAGAAATTTCGACTTCGTTCAAGGGCAGATCCAGGAGAAATTGGTGGAGGTGTATGGTTATGAGAAGGTGTGGTGCCTCGCACCTTCTACTGTTTTTGCGCTTGTGGACTTTTTTGAATGGATATAATTTTTTGTGTCTTTTTTGTTCAACTTCGGTCAGTGAGGACGTGGATGAGCATTGATATTTGCAGTTTGTTTCATTTAGCAATACATGTGGGTAGATGCAATGTTGTGTGTGTTAGGAAAGTAGGTACCAGGGTATAATATTTCAATTTGAGAGAGGATCGAGAAAATTCACGGTATCTATGGAGGTTTTTACCATAGGGATTTCTAAGCTTATAGATACTTTTATTACGCATATAATATAAGTTATACATACTTATATGTTTATTGACCATGCCTTAGAAGCCCCTATGGTTTTTACATTTTCAGACCAAAAAGAGAAAAGGGTCCATTTGATCAAGCTGTTCCAAGTGTTCTACCTATAGTGGACACAGATTTGACAAGACATTATTTGACAAGACCATTATTGTGGGTTTAGCTCCTCTCCCATTGAAGCAATAAAATGACAATCATTTAATTCTACATTTTTCAATAGGTACAAAGATTATGATAACATAAATATTTAATATACATATTTTTGCCGCGTCATTTTCCAATGTTAAATAGACGGCGTTCCCACTGAACCTTGAATCAGTGTTCATTCAGACCGAAATCTAATGCATTTGCTTTGGGAATTTCTCAACATTTAAACAATATGTGACTCGAAATGGGCTCAATACAGTTGTTGATTAAAAGTATTTTTTTGTAAATTATATAGTTTTTGTATGCAAATAAATCATATTTTTTTGCCTAGGTAATCTTTAAATAATTGTGCCAGTAAATTTGACCAGAGCTGGCTTGAGGAGGATTTGGATCAAATTTGAGAATGATTTGAACAAGAAAGCAATTTGTAAATTGTTGCAAGTTATATCTGTGATGTCCTGAGAAATCTGGGATGTTGCAATTACGAGGGATATTCCTGATGCGGATATCGTGATGCGCTCTAATGGCAACTCCATGGCATGCGTAAGGTCACTTTTCATTTTCCTTTTGTTTCAGATATATGTCTCACAGGTGGAATCCACATTTCAAAGCTATTTATATAAGTCATTCTCTGTGAGATTTGAAGTTCTGCATGAAAAGTGAGGAATTATTTTCAAGAAATATTGATTATACCTTACCTTTTTTATATGACATCTAGAGACCTAACGATTGAAATAAGGAAGGTTGTTTCAGAATGAAGAAATTGTTTTCTTTAGATTGCTTTTATAAGGATTACAGAGGGATGGTTCTACGTATTTGTTTTTTAATAGTAAATTCTTATTACAACATTAATATGTTGTGCATGATTTTTTTTTCTATGACGTCGGTTATTTTTCTCTGAACGATATGTTGTGCTAATTGTGAGACGCAACCAAGTCAACCATCCTTATTTGGGACAATTTGAAGTTATCAGGTGAAGAAAATCAATCCTTCATCCCATGTGGGTTTAAAATCCATTGCTAAAGGATTGAATGTGTCCCGTGACACGTATTGCCTTAACTCCTTGAGGTACCCCTGCAATCGTATGTCCAGAAGGACTCTTTTGTTCTGGTGGTGACCTCTTCTCCAATGGCAATCTCCATGATCGAATTACTGCACCATGACCTTTGACATCCGATCACTTCTTGTAATCTAAGCTTCAATCGATGGCACATCGGCTGGGCCACTGGGATCACAGGCCGATCAATGGGAGATCAATACTTAAATACACGATGAAGAGATAGCTATAACTTTGCATCGATCTCTCTCTCTGTCATGTCTCTGTTCAGACCACCTGAGATATTTCTATCCTTCATTTTTCCACCCACTTTGTATCGGCAGAGACATTGCTGCTATTTCCAGACCTATGTGTGCCTCTGGCAGATCGATGGGTAACCACACGTCGTGCCTCCAGGAACAGTAGGACACACGGTGAAAACATTTGGCGAATTATCTCTGTTGGGTTTGCTTTTCATTCCCCTTCCCTCCAATTTCACAGATTAGCACTTGCTTGTGACTGTGGCTGAGATCAAATGGATTCTAAAAGCTCCCTTTTTATTTTCAGTTTTTGTTACACTTTCGTTTTGATTGCCAAGTGCAGTTCCATTGACTCCTGAGCTGAGAGGAGTGGAGCTCGCAGGAAGTGTGCCTTTGACTCAGGTAGAATATCTGCGATGGAAAGGCACACAAACAGACCTCTGAGATCACTTACAAACGAGGATATGTGTGAATGAAGTCACATTTTAAAACTGAGATATTGGTTACTTTGTGGCACATACCTTCGAACAGTAAAAACTGAGCAGAGATCTCTAAGTATGTTATTGTGTACCAAACAATCAATCAAAATAAAAGTTGTTGAACCTGGAATTAGGTATTTATAAGCTGCCAGCAGGCAACTACATTTTTCAGTAGTTAAGAGTCCATATATCAATGAGCATGCATGTACTATGAGGTATATACCTGTCCCAGGCTATTGAGTACATCGGTCAAGTTCCTGCGGTTGTTCTGTTAGCCATCACCTCCAAGCCATCGATATTTGCAGGGATTGAAGGGGGTGAAGGAGTGAAGGGTGACTTGGAGGTACTTTTGTTGCAGGTTGACATGATGTATTAGCAGGCCGTCACTGGCAGACAGGAGTCACGTGGGTCAAAGTGGCGAATAGTAGCATATTTACAGTATCCCCTTGTCGCACATCTGTGTGACGTGACAAATGACCAGAACCAAGTAGGCAAGCTAAACAAAACCTTACATTGAGTCAATAGGCCCTCCCCCTGCCAGGGCCTTGCCAAGGCGTTGCCAAGGCTGTGCCAAGGCTGTGCCAAGCACTCCACTGGGGGCCCTTCGGCCCACTTACAATCCTGCAATCTCAGCCGGGCAGGGCGTGCCAAGCACCATGCTGACAGTCAGAAGCGCTAAGTTGCCCACAAAGTGGTGAACATGAAAGGCGAGCACGGCTTCCGGCCCCTGCAATAAATCCTCCAACCATGATGATTCAGTTTGAAAGAATGCCACGTGAACCGGGTTGTTTTGGAAATTGGAGGAAACTGGGGGAAATGCAATTGAAGATTTAGTATTCTTAGTGAAATGGATGGGGGAGATTGATCATAAAGCCATTATTGTTTCTTATGGTTATCTGAATGATGATTAGTGACCACAAGCAAATTGTTAAACATGCTATATGACACTATGTGCTAGTAATGACAAAAACAACAAAAACAGCAAATGCAAAACTACATAATATTATGGGTCTATATATACTGTGGTACTGCTTCTAAATACCATGGTAAGAATGCTACGTCAAACAGCAGGGGACATAAAATGCCAGGCGATTGTTTGATAGGAGGCCAATGATTCTTGTGGCTCGCCTTGAGGCATTGTACCCGCAGTTGTGTTCCAGAATGCACCCAGCTGAGAAGATGAAGCTGCGATTGCCTCTTTGGCCGCAAGTACCGGAGCAGAGCGGGTCCATTCAGAGTCATGATGGGCCAGATTAAGGACTGCCGGTCCGCATTCTTATCACGACACTTTGGTGTTAAGACGGTCTGTGACTAGGAGGTCTTCATTTGCAGAAGAAAAGGAATTGCTGATGTGCTCAAGGGTGGCCAGAAAGGAGAACACAACGGAGGACACAACGGAGGCAGAGAGACATACGGAGAAAGCGGAAGCCCCCAGCACAATTCGGACCGAGGGACATCCGGAGAAATGCCTCTTGCTGCAGACTATTGATCAACATAAGAAGATTTGGAGCATGGTCACAAATGTCGCCCTCCCCTTATCTCTGGCATCTTGACTTCACACACTCACAATCAATGGACCTGGCCAGCAGCCTCACTCTGGATGTGACAGTTGTGTTGGGGTTCACTGAATGCTCCTCTTACAGCTTTTAAGCAGTCTTTGCACAACATTAATGGGCCTCCACACAACAGGCAGCCTTGTTTTGAGAGACATGTAGACACCACTGGTAGAGGCACCTGCATCCATCTTTGCATCCAACTCTGCCATTGTCTCCCAGTCTGAATGTTGTAAGAGCTGTTTGTGCTTTAAATGTGCCATATTGATGTTATTCCGTTCAACCGTATATTCCTTTAGGAATAATGTCTTTGTGACAGACCTGCTTCTTTAAATCAAAGCATAGATGCATCCAAGCCTGCAAGCTGTATCTTACCCATAAATGGAGCCATCTAACTTTGAATGAACATAGATATAACAAGCAAATGAGTTACAAATTTTTCTCTTTTGAGAATTATCTTAATATAAGTATACATGGTGACATTAGTGAACGATTCTAGATTCTAGAATTCATTTGAAGAGACATGTAAACAACAGTGAAAGACCCCTGACAATTAAAATTGGGTAATTTTGCATTCATTCTGTATGTCAAGTATGCATATATATATATATATCAATCACAATGCTTGTAAGTTTTGTTATTTTGTGGTGAAGTCTAGATATCTCCAATTTATTATTCCCCTGCATCAACAAAACACAATTTGTCTTCTTTATCTTGCTTTGACTGCTGAATGGCTGTCACAGAAGTGTAAGCAAATTGATTTCCTGGATTTGTTTTCTTGTTTTGTTGTCTACTGTCTTGTGTCTCTGCCTTGGTGGCTGAATTCTGCCCACCGTGCCTATTCACCTGTTAGGGAAGATATTCACAGATCTCACTTCTGTCCAATTTTGTGCTGGGCCAAAGTTGGTGGAAACACACAAGTTGTAACTGCAATATAAAAGTGCATTCCCAATTGTCACTCAAAGAAATGCAGAGGGCTAATAAGTCTGGATTCTTGTGCGCAGCAACACAGTTGCTATGCTCCAGTGAGGAGGGGACCACCCGTCAGCCACCAATCGTATATGGCGGATTTATTGCTTGGCTGTGGTACTCGCTGTCTGTGCATTTGAATTGGCTCTTTGTTCTCGTGATTGTTAGCATTTAATCAGATAAGAAGACACAGTGTTGGAAGCGGAATAATTTGAGACGGAGAAGAGACAGCGAGAAGTTGGAGAAGAAGGGAATGTTGAGGCAGACACGGTAGCTGACGAAATCCCTTTGGCTCCTCATGTCGAGGCCATTCAGGCTTTTCTTGCACGTTAAACACTTTGTCATTGGGCAAATATTTATTTGGACAAACATTAGTGGTTTGCTGGACAAAGGAACTGGAGATATGGAGGCTCCTGTGTTTCTGCCATCGCAAGGCCGTTGTGCCGAAGAGCGGCGCCAACAGTAAAAACAATGGAGTCAGCAATCATCGGAATTGCCCCGCAAAGGAGTGTTTAATCTCTCCCCAACTCAGCAAACAACTGTTTCATGAATGACAAATTCGACGGCCCCCGCTCTGCCAAATAGGCAAATGGTGCTGTTTGCGTGGAGACAAGAAATTTCTACCTAAAATCAATGAAAAGTATTTGCTGACAACTTCCTATCCAAAGGAGATGCTTATCCTGCATGAAAACCTAAATCATCTTGTCAAAAAAGGGACATCGTATTGTGAAGTTGCTGCTTCGTACTTCTGTGCCAGACACAAGACTTTTGTTAGTTTTGTACATCATAATTTAATTTGTCTGGTATATGAAGCCCCCAGCGCTGAGATGAATTGGATTTCATTTTTATATAGTTGCTAGCTAGTGAAGAAATATTAACAGGACACACGTTTGAGTTGCTCGTTCTTGAAGAGTGTGCTGCTTGCGGCTCTGGTTTTATGTTTCTCTACATTGCGCTTCTTGTGCAGTGCTATGGCTGTAGCCAGCGAGGCCATACATGGCAAGTTTGTACCCGTGTCGTTTTGTCAAAGTGCAAGCCTCACAGTTTGATATTCCTGCTGTCAAGCTTTCTTCTCTGATGCAAAACTAGAGAGCGATGTTTGTATTGGTGGTATTGCTTCTTGGGCTGTGTCTGAATAACATATCTGGGGGAAGGGACAATATCTGGCGGATCATTCTTAATTTCCTGTGCAAACCGTGTGCCATATCGTTGAGTAACCAAGTGTAACAGAATCTGCCGATGGGGACACCCACACCAGGGCCAGATATCAGTCTCCTGATAAACACACACTCCCATCTGCATGCCTCGTGTTACCAACTGGTTAGTTCCATGATGGCGACATCTTTTTAATATTCATGAGAAGTAAATGTCATTGATTTGTATTCAAGTAAATGTCATTGATTTATATATTTCTACAGACTAGTCTGCCTTAGCATTTATGAACTAATGTCTGTGCTAAGTTTCAGTTCATTCTTTTGTCAGCCAGTATATCCCTGCCGGGTATAAGATACAAAAATCTTAGGTGACATGCTCACTCCTGCAACAGCTAAAAACTCCTCCCCTAGCGATGCCACTCACCTTAACTATCCACCTATCCTTATTGATCAATCCTGTCCTTCTGATAACAGCAAATAACAGTGAAACAGCTCCCTTATTTATGTTTTCTGCCTCTACTGTTTTTCCCCACCAGGGGCGCATGAATCTCCATCGTAGTTCACTGACTGCTCACGCCAGAGGCTGGCGCCACCGTCTCTCTTCCCGCCAAAACTATCCACACACTCCAGTGTCAGCTGCTTCCCATGCGTGCGAACTGGCTGACCCACTTCTACTCATCGTAACTCCCTCATCTTACCCTCATTTTAAAGCTCTTTCCAAGCCCTAAACGAATGTACATGTCTCAACTATTATCCAAGCTCCTACACGCTATCTCTCAAGTCTAATCTGCATAGCAGAATCCAATCACCAATGCATTTTTCACTTTTTGGCGCTCCATTCCCCCTAAAAATGTCCCTCAATGGGTATATCTAGTATATAATATTCCAGTCTGTCAGTCAGGCAGTCAGTCAGTCAGTCAGTCAGTTTCAGTGAATAAGTCAGAAAGTCAGTTAGTAACATGCAGCCAGTTAATCAGTTTAAGGTAGTCAGTCGGTCAGTCAGTCTGCCCAATGGATGTTGTGCGTTAAATTGGCACTTGTTACTAGTCCTGACATCTACATCACGTGATTAGCCTTCACCCAACATCACGTGACTGAAGGTCAAAGGTCATTTAGTACGTGATTGGGGGCAGAAGGGGCGCCAGGGAGACAAATGTTAAGTCGAGGCAGCCATTGTGCGAAGGGAGTGTGATTAGCGAAGAATAATAGAAGATAATGGGGCAACAGGGGAGCAGGCGACAAATAGGAGAAAGGAAGGGAAGGGGCAGGCAGGTGAGCCAATAAAGAAACATTGCGGGAGATGGAGGATGGGGCTAAGCCCTGTACACAATGTACAGACAGGCAGTTTGGAAGATGGCTAAACAACTGCGCTCTATACTGTAACCTGACAGTTAATGACAATGAAAGAGAGAGTCTGAGATATGTGAAGGAATATGTAGACAACGGCAAGGGAATACGGCTATGCGTCTATGCAAAGCTGGAAAATGAGGCCCCCGAAGGTTGGCTGAACTGCTTGTATCGGCTGAGCGTACAATAAATACGTGGAATGGAATGCTTAGCCTTTGGATATGAGAACAGAAAACAGTGCAAGATCAGCAAAAAGAGGCTAAGTCCATGTATATTGGGAAGAGAGATGCAGGGATCAAATTCACCAAAGACGGGTACATCACATGAAGTCTAGAGAATCACTCAGAACATGAACAGAATCGACACTGAAAGACAGGCAAGTGATGGCAAATGATGGCAAGTGATGGCAAATGATGAAGGCAAGCGTTGGAAAATGATGGCAAGTGATAGTAAATGAAGGCAAGTGTTGGCAAATGATGGCAAGTGATAGTAAATGAAGGCAAATGATGGTATTTAAATGATGGGAAGTGAAGGAAAATAATGGCAAGTGATGGCAAGTGATGGCAAAGGAAGGCAAGTGTTGGCAAATGATTGCAAATGATGGCAAGTGATGAAAAATGATCGCAAGTGAAGGCAAGTGATGACAAATGATGGAAAATGATGGCAAGTGATACCAAATGAAGGTAAATGATGGCAAATGATGGCAAATGATGGCAAAGGATGACCAATGATGCTGAATGATGGCAAGTGAAGGCAAGTGATGACAAATGATGACAGAGGGTTTAGGTCAACAGTTCTTTTTCTTTTGTTTTCCCTCCAGGTTGGCTGGCATTTCCTCTTGACCATCAATTCCTCCGCGCCATTCAAAAGTGAAGTGAGGACGTCGCGTGACAAGCGCAGGAGCAAACGTAATGACCTTGGTGACGTCACGTCGAGGCAAGTGACGCTAAGCCTCTCTCCAGAGAAGGTTGTCTGAAAGGTCGACATTGGGCCCTTCTTATCTCCACACTACAAATGGCCCCTTGCAACTCCACGGCATATAGGCTGCTCTGCTATTAAACGCTTTTCCATTGTCTACTTGCAATCAAGGTGCTACAACATTTTTGTTCCATAATCCAAATAGGAAGCTATTGATTTCATTTCTGCTCATCTTATTCAATGTTAAAACCCCTGGGTATTGCTCGATATAAAATGCAAGCATTCTTTTTGTTATACGGCATTCATCGACAAACACACTACATCTCAACAAAATATCATTTCATTAGGTAGCAAACACATGCAGGCAGACAACAGATTCATAGATAGATAGAATGATAGATATAGAAAGTGCAGCCATCTTAGCCCAGTTCTGGGCACTCACGAGGGATAATTAATGAGATGGGAGAGAAACATATTACCAGTACACTTTTATCCCATGTGAGGGATCTTTTACTTGCCCAGCATAGACACTGACACAAGGGCCACCAATTTAACGTCTCATCCAAACGACATCCAGAAGGGATTTTGCTCATATCATAAAGGTCCACTGAAAATTTCAAGTTCCCAGCCTGGGTTGCGAATCCCTGCAGGCAAAGACCTTCAGCGTAGCAAGCAAGAACATTAACCACTCTGTCAAGCAGCTGCCGATTCTTGAACAATTTGTATATGGGCCCTCCATTTCTGTGTGGTGTTATTGCAGAGTTGCTCGTGTTTTATTTAGTCTCAAATATTTTAGAAATTCAGCTGCTGGTGTCGACCGGACACAATGTCAAACACAGCCATATCACTCCCAATGGCAGAATGCAACAAAAAAAAGTACTTGTTTATCATTAATTTCTAAGAATGTTTGTTCGGCCATCGACAATCAGCCTGGCTTCTCCAAGTATGTGTAGAGCAGAACAACACTTCACTTGATTTACAAACATGTATGCAACATATTCTCATGCAGGCTCATTGCAGATGCATTATGCAATGTATATTCAAAGACCAGGTTGACCAAAAATACCTGGCTAATCAGCTACATGGCTGTTGTTGTGGTCCCAAGTGAAGATGGATGGAGCATCAAGGGTTTAAGTGACAGCGCAAGGAACGCTCACGTACAAAGTTTCAACAGTGATGTTTAATTGCAGGGGAGATCACAGCTGACTGCCCTTCATTTATGCACAAACATCTTCATACAAGGGAATCCATTCGCCCCAAACAGAGCTAATCAGGCACAGTGCCGTTTGTGCTGCCTCGTAATGAGAAGATGTATCGAATCAGAGGCTAAACAAAGATGAATTGCTGCGGACATCTGGGAGGCAAACGAGTGATACAGGAATGGGCGGCTGCAAATGAGACATAACAAGAAGGGCCAGGGTTCCGTTGCATAGTAAGTGGACGCAAGTGATTCATATTACGAAGTTGGATGGGGGCTCAGATGTCACTGCAAGGGATTTGTTACTTGTAAATGTACATTAATACCACCTGTCTCACTGCAACCAGTTGCTTGACTTGTTTTGACAAGTTTGAAGACTACCAAATGAATGGTTAACAAGAAATGCTATTTGACAACTGGAGCAGAATATGGCACCCTCAATTCCCTGAGTGAAACAAGCAAACATTTGCAGAATCTCGTAATAAAAGTTTGCTTGTAACTAGCACATTACTTGCCCATTGAATCACCAAAATCATCCCTTGCACCATGCTGATTGCCCTGTCAATATTTGGAATATACAATGTAATTCTCATTTTCCAGACTTTGTTTTGTTCTAAGCCTATATATGTAAGTCAGAGTCAGAAATCGTATACACCTTTAGACTGAGCCACCCATTTTATTTGTCGTGTGACTTGAGCTGGGTCACATAACCCCATTGCGTGACATGTTTATTTAATTGTGTCTGTGCAAGGCAATAGGATTGTTTGATCCTGAAGTCATGTCCATTATCTATCGACTCAGAGGAATTCACTCCAATTATTGCCAAATTGTTTCCTGTGGTATTTGCAAGCAGATTATGTCTACATGGAGGCCGACTAAAGACGTAGCACTTCATGGATGTTGTCTAACGAATACTGGGTGACCTGATTTAGTCATTAGACCACCCCCAAGAAGACACAACAATATTCTTCAGAGTAAAGACTTCCTAATTGGATGGAGGGAAGCAATAGAATATGATGAAGCTGTGTAATTAAACACGAGTCATTGGGCAACGAGTCCAACCATGTTAGTGTCACTGTGGTTTTTTCAATCACATCAAGTTTTGTCGAACTTCCATACCTTGGCAATGAAGATAACATTCAGACCTCTCAGAATTGTCTTCATCCATCAGTCTATGAACATATCTGAGAGAAAAGACGTTGGACAATCTCCTGTAAGTGTTGTGTGATTCTGTCAACATTAATGGCAACCCACTCGCCTCCAATTCCTCCATTTCCCCAAATACACAGCCAGCAGGAATCAGCAGGATGGCCCGAGATAGATATTTCTTTTACAAAGAGTGAGAGAATGGCTTGTTTACAGGCATCAGCCAGATCCACACCACCCATGCTTATAAAACATGACAAATATTATTCCAGCAAAGCCCAGAAATGTCTTAATTTCCTGGAGAATATGGCGAGTGATTGGAAACCTTTGATATCCATTGCAGCAAGCGAGATTCTCTTCTGTAGTCAGGCGAGGCTTTGTCTTTGTCTCTGTTTAGTAGGACCTCGTCATTTCCAGTCATCCATTTGCAGCCATCGACAAACTGGCCTGGCGGTACTTGGAATAAGAGTCAAAAGGCACACGCACATGACGGATGGGTCTGTTAATGGTTTAAGATGAATCGTCCTCATTGCAGAATATGTATGGTGCACCTAGCTCGCCCAGAACTTGAGACGACCTTCGGAGTGAGTGACACGGATTGAAATCTACCAAAGACGAGACACCATTAAACATGTTCATGAGCACTTAAGAGGAATCCACGCAGAGACACTTAATAGTCTTGAAGGAGAATCATGTGAAGTGACAAACCACTCCCTCTGACTGCAACCTAAATGCAGACATCCATAAATGCCGCTCTTCACATCCAGTCTGCCTCTTCCTGTTTAAACGTCCATTAAAATCAATTACGTCTCCTTGCGTCTGCAAGCAAAACAGACACAGCACGGTGTGTTCATTCATTATATTCCTGTACAATATAGTGAGGATTTAAAAACATAGGCTGCGCGGCAGCATACCCTCGGCTATTAAGCAGGCTATTCTGAAGCCGGATAAATCGATTGACATACTGGCGATAGATTATGACCCTCAACCGCAGCTTTACCAACCCAGTCATATTTAGAGGGCCCAGTCTCCCTTTGTATGGCCCAAGTCTCCCACTTGATGGGGAGAGCTGGGCCAACATTTTTACAAGTATCAAGCATGTTTGTATAATCATAATGGTCATCTGGAGGTGCAAGAACGTAAAAAGTGGCTCAACTCTGTCAAGTTTTCTCACTCTTTTTGGCTGATGGAAAGTGTTTTTAGATGAATGAAATGTCCATTTTCTCTATTTTATATGATGTTTTATTGTATCTAATTTTGACAAATTCCCAGCCTTAGCATTCAACAGATTTAAGGTACTGAAAAGAGATGTTGCAATGAAATAAAAGGGTCACCTCATTGCTATGTCCTCCTCCTGTCCTAATTAGCCTACCAAGTGCATACATACAGGAGGTAAATTCCCAATCATCCATCCATCCATGATTCTCTGGATGTATTAGATTACATAATTATAGATGATCAAACAATCACTCAATCAATCTATCTATCCATCTATTCATCTATCTATCTATCTATCTATCTATCTATCTATCTATCTATCTATCTATCTATCTATCTATCTATTTATCTAACAACTAATCAATAGTGCAACATGAAAATCTATTTGCTGGGATAAATTAACAGTGGATCTATCAGTCAAACAATTAATTAATATTCTTTCATTCAATCGGTCCAATCAGTCCAATCAGTCAAGCAATCTTCAGTCATTTAAACACCTAATCTAAAACACCTAATCCATCTATCTGGCTATTTATCTGGCTATCTATCTGGCTATCTATCTGGCTATCTATCTGGCTATCTATCTGGCTATCTATCTATCTGGCTATCTATCTATCTATCTATCTATCTGTGTATCTATCTATTTATCTATCTATCTATCTATCTATCTATCTATCTATCTATCTATCTATCTATCTATCTGTCTATCTATATGTCTATCTATCTGTCTATCTATCCACCTATCTTACCTTTATCATCTTATCATAAATTATGAATAGAATAAAGGCCTGCCTAAAAACAGAAATAATAGATAGGTTGTCTATCTATCCAATCTATCTATTTTAAATATTAAACTGAAAACAATGTGTGGCCTGCAGAGTGCAGATACTTTTTAATAAGACTAATACATTTACTACTTAACACCAAAAAGGTTAAATGATGTCCAAACTTGGCTGTATTAATATAACAATAGCTGCAAAGGCAAAGAAAAGCCTGCATGGGATATAAAAAGTCATATCTCAACTTCTACTCTGCCTATATTTCTGATTTAAATTGGAAATTTCATTATAATGTTTAAGATAAAAAAACTAAGGCTATCAATGCAGTTTGAACATATTTCTAAAAAAAGGTAATTTTGTAAGAAATATAGGGGTGCTATTTAACTGCTTCTGTACTCTCCCCTTTGTTCTTGGGTTTGGTCATTGGAGAGGATTAGTGACATCATGTTACATAATGTCCATTCAACAAAAGCTGCACCCTGTTCCCCAACAAAGCAGTGACACTTATTGTCTTCAAGGTGCTAAAATATGCTTGGGATGAGTTTTGCCATTAATTAAAATTCAGATTTATCCAACATTAAATATCTTTGGATATAAAATGAAATATTGAGATTCATAGAATTAAGGTTTTGTTGCATGCCTAGTATATTTCTAAATAACCCTGTATTTAGTGGAATCATTTCTGCAATAATGACTTGAACACATTTAGTTTTCATGCAATATTATAAATAAAGGCAGGCTGACATCAATTTAATTTTTTCCATTTTAAATTCACATCACTGAGGTTAGATTTGAGCAAAAGGGGGTTTTGAGATTTCTTTGTCAAAAGTTTAGAATGGTAAGGCCCCCTGAGTCAGAACTACATAGTATGTGCATAAAGCATATTTGTATATATAATATATATAATTTATCATATTTAACCACATAAATTCTGAGGAGGAAAGTGATGAGAAAATTATACTTTGGGCACATTGTATGGCACTTTGAGTAACCAAGATCCAAAATTGACTGAAATGTGACAATTCAAAGGTCTACAGTTGTTTGCCTATTTTTAGCAATTTCTGTCTTTTCATGTTCAAAAATAATGATATAACAGATATATGCATGAAAATTGTGTGTTTCTTTCATGTTTATTCATTTTGTTCATATTCAAGAGCATTGCATGACTTTATTAGAAACGAAAAGGTTAGGAAGTTGATGTTTTCACATTTTGTGAATTTTAAACTTCTTCTGTTGGCCTAAAATTGCAAAAACTACATGCACATAAAAAATTTAAAAATATACTTGGGGCACATTGTATGGCACTTTGAGTAACCAAGAACCAAAATTGAATGAAATGCGACAATTGAAAGGTCTATAGTTTTTGCCTATTTTTAGCAATTTCTGTCTTTTTATGTTCAAATATATGATGATGTAACAGATATATGCATGAAAACCATGTATTTCATTCATGTTTATTCATTTTGTTCATATTCAAGAGCATGGCATGACTTTATTAGAGACGAAATGGCCAGGAAGTTGATATTTTCACATTTTTGTGAATTTTAAACTTGTTTTGTCGGCCTAAAATATTGCATCAACTACATAATGGCAATAAAAGTTCCTTCTTAATAGGTTTAACTATAATACCTTTTGGTTTTTACCAATATAGTTATCACTGTTTTGGTGTGAGAGACCAAAATTCAAGAAAAATGTAAAAAATTACACATTTTTCCAGTATTTTGGTTTTTATGCAAAATTCGTTATATGGACCCTCTAAACGATTCAAGCAGGTAAAAGAGCTATATTTTAGACAACTAAATTCTAAATTTCAAATGTCTAACTCCAAAATTGAGGAAATTACAGAGGGTTGAAAAAAACCCATTTTTTTACATTTTTGGTTCATTCTTTAAAATCTATTTTAATTAGAGCATTCAGACCCTCAAAAGGCACAACTAGGGTATTTAATACATGTTAGGGGAAGAGGGGGTGACAAGTCACAGGGGTAAAAAGTCACAGGCCTTTTTGACCAACTTGCAGTGACATAATTATTAAGCTTAAATCATCATTTGGGACGCTTTTATGAGAAGAAGGTCAGTAGGGAATATGAAAACTATGCTCATTATGCAAAGTGGGTTTTTACCCACCTCATGCTTTTTAGGGGTCCCAAACAGGTTTTATCGACTCTGAACTTTCCCTATAAATGTCTGGTCACTGAGACATAGGAAGTTGTGCTACTGTTTCAGGGCCTTTTGGATAATAGTCTTTCATTCTGTGAACCCATTTTTGGCCATGTGGTCACCAAGTTGCCATGATCATGTGTTGAATTTAAAAAACAGCTGAGGGGTGAAATGTCACACTGTGACATTTCACCCCAGCACTGTGATATTTTACCATAGGGTACTGTGAAATCAATATTCCGTGCTAAAGAAAGTAAAATATTCCACACTTGAGGCTTTTAGCTTACAATCTTATCATCATCCATCATCAGTAATACATCTGAGAGAGTAATGCAACAAGTTTTCATTTCGTAAACTTTGGCCAATTTCTGACGCAGGCTTTGCCGATGGTGCATTGTCATTGCATGCCGATAGCTTCAGAAGGCTCACTATAAATTTCATGCACAAGGATGACTATCAAGTCTAGGTCTGCATGTTACCTCATATAGTCCTGTGTGTTCACAAAAATTGCATGTGACTTTTTACCCCGCGGTTGTGACTTCTTGACCCTGGCATGGGGTAAAAAGTCACATCGGACTTTGCCTTAAATGAATGTGAACGGAATAAAGCCTATTTGCAACACAACAGCTATCATGTGATACAAACATAGTCAACTAAACACTGCATAATTGTGCCAAAGGTCATTCAGATCTGACAAATACCTGCTCTGTACCGGGGCTTTTTTTTAATTTTGTGACTTCTGACCCCCGCCTCCCCTATGGTAGATTTTCATGCCCATAGGTATAACCGTTTCCGAGTTCTGGTCCGGAAACGAAAAAAATTAATTTTTCCGAATTTTCAATATTTTACGAAAACTGTAGTCATTACATAAATATGAACTCCAGAAGGCACATTAACAATATAAGACCCATTCATGTGTCAAATTTCATACGCATGGATGTAATAGTTTTGGCACAGAGGCCAATACACATAGCGTGACGCCGCCCGCCCGCCCGCCCGCCCACCCGCCCGCCCGCCCGGCCGCCCGCCGGACGGACAAAAATTTGCCATACTAACTACAATACCCGACGGCAATATACATTGCCGAGGGTAAAAAAGGTAGCAGTGATGTTATCGTGTCATGGATGAAAACTGGGTAGCCCAATGGTAGGAAACCTTTCCTGCTTGGTCCTGTCGATTTAAAGGCAGCAACTCTTTTAGTTGAACTTCAGAATATGCATGTACATTTAAACAAAAACTCTGTGGGTGAGACATTACCCAGTGGGCATTCTGGCCTCACCTGATGCCAGGATAACGTCTGTGATGTCACACTTACGTCCCCTGACCTCAAAGTAGGTCAAATTGCACAGGGTAGATTGATGTACTGCTGAGATAGAGTGTCTATCCTCTTTATGAGCTGAACCTTGTGAACTCTTGTGTACCGGTAACCTGTACCTTGTATTTATGCATTTGTTAGGCACATAAAGTGATCACTGCATGAGGTAAAAGATTGCTAAAAATATAACATTTGATAAGCTCCTCTTCTCTCATCAATCACCCCTCAGAGGGAGTAAGAAACATCACTAATATGTCCACTATGCACCTAGGAACCTTCTCATCTAGCTGCCTATACCAGTGAATGAATGACTGTTCATTTCATAGGAGCAGTTCTTGCTACTCTAATTTATGACTTCAATGTGGAACTGAAGATCCCTAACTTTGGGAAGCAGAATTCTAGCGTAGGAATTTCATAGAGCATCTCATTTGACAAAGTGAACTTACTGTAGCAATGATTAAAGATAGCATCACAGTTTCCTTTGAGTATGCCGTCACAGCGCAGCCAAGAAATTGTGATTTATTGTGGAAAGAGCAGAACACTTGGCTTACGGCTGATAGACACGTCTCTCATTTATGAAGAACACCGGTTTCTGTAGCAGACTGTATTTCAATAGAGCCACATATGCCTCCTATAAGTTCTTGCTTACATTCTTTGTGCCTACCTCCTAGCTAATTATGAAGACAATCTCACATAATTGGCATCAATTACCACCAAAGAAACTGGGCACCAAAAACCAAGATGGCGGAACACACACTCTTATTCTCCCCCTTACAGGATTATCATACTGTGTGTGGCTAACGACCTTTCCATTCCTGACAAAACTGATTGTCTGGAGAAGTAGATGGTATAATATGCAACTAGAAATTTGGTGAAAGAAGTTTTGCTCTTGCTTCGATGCAAGCAATTGTTTGCTTTTAGATAGTGCAAATGTTGCTAATGATGTGGAGAATGAAGAAGTTATTGTTGGATTTTGTTTACATGGCTCAATAGTATATGTTAATATTCAGCTTGAGCAAACTTTCTTTCTGATATCATCTGAATTTACACAATGATGGTCCACTTGCTATGCAATGGAACCCTGGCCCTTCTTGTTATGTCTCATTTGCAGCCGCCCATTCCTGTATCACTCGTTTGCCTCCCAGATGTCCGCAGCAATTCATCTTTGTTTAGCCTCTGATTCGATGCATCTTCTCATTACGAGGCAGCACAAACGGCACTGTGCCTGATTAGCTCCGTTCTTGGGTGATGTTGTGTTGCGATGAAGCATATTAATCGTTATGCATATTGTTGTCTACTACGATCTACAGTATGAGGGTGCATGAAGGTGTAATCGTAAATATATGGTATAGTCAGCCGGGCCATCATAATTACAGTATTCCTCACTATATATGATATATCTGATAAATATTAATTTCAGTTATACTAAATGTTTCTTATGCAGTGCAATGTTGAGCGGTATTCTTGTTTCAGCAATATGCCGGGTGTTGAACATGTCAGTGCAGTGCTGAGGGCTGTCTGGCGGTGAGCGATGGCTCCCCGTGGCAAAGCGGCCTGGCCTCTTGTAATTATCAACGGGGGTCAATCACTCCAACAAGTACCTCCTATTTGTCACCTCAATGAGTTATTTGCTGCATGAATTCCTGGCTCCAGTGCTTCTTTCATTCCTGTTGCTTGATTAATTCATCCAATTATGAATGTGGGTCAGTGTGAACAGCTGATTGTCATGTTTTATTACTGTTTTGCACAGCACACATTTTTTTCTTTTACTTCTTGTCGGTAGTGTGGTTGCCTGATTGAAGGCACTATATTTTATAGCTTTTTCCCCATATAAGGGCATGCGGGGTTGCACCCAGTCCCCTGTTGGAACTAATCCATCAGTGGTTGGGCATATTTGGTCCTTGCAGTGCAATGCATCTCTTCGTGCCGCACTGGCCCGCAGGTCACTCTTTTAACATCTGTTTTGTAAGAACTTTTTCTCAGTATTTTTTCAAACTTTGATCCTGGAAATAATGTTTTATCATCATAAAATCTGCAGGTGGCATAATGCGGCGTTTTGCATGACACGCAGTTGGCAGTCACGCTCCAGACAACAACAAAGTGCGGATGCGTTCTTCGCCATTCTGAGTGGAAAGCGACGGCAGCCCAAGCGGAATACTGTGTGTGACATATTTTCTGTATTCAATGATTTTGGCAACCTCTGTTAATGGTCTAGCCCATGCAGCGCAGCACTGCCTCACTGGGAGATTGCGAATCGGATAATGTTGCAGCTGCTCAGACTTCATTGTCTTTTGTGTATGTACTTTGGCGTTAGTGTGGGTAATTTCTGTTGATAAAAGATGTTTTTACAATATGTCATAATTTATATGCGTCTTGGTGATGTTGCTACTTTTTATTCAGTAATTTACTGATTGTCCAATATTCAGAGTTTTGAGTCATTTGTAACAAAAAAGGTGGTTGGAAGGAAATATATGAAATGTAAGGCTTTCACTATTAAAGCTATGTACTATTGTTAAGTACAGCCGTATAGGGGATATCCGATGGTCCGCTTCATTTCATATAGACCGAATTATCATTTAGCTTCACTTTTTAATTGAGATGTATGCGGATGAATGGTTGCATGTACCTGGGAACTCAGTATGACAACTGCAGCCTGTTTGAAACACTGCAGGGTCTTTTTTTGTGGCAGATAGACAACTCCCCCGTCTTCCTGGCATTACGTGTAATAATTGCATCTATTTTGACTTGTGTGTGAGACTTGCTTTTTACTCCGGACACATAGGTCATATTGCCTCAATCATACTGTATTCCATGAATAGATACCCTCATATAGTTCTGATCATTTGAGTGAGTCCTAGTAGAAATATATAGGCTGCATTTAGTCCATTGTATATTTAAGCTAGACAGACTCAATCAGCTCATCCAGGGTTGCTGAAATTAGATTGCTGGAACAGTGCCTACATGTGCCATAAAGCGGTTTATAATACCTCAACATTACACAAATTGCAGCTCTTTGTACTCATTGGATGTTCCCGGGAGAGATGAAATGAATTCCTCACAATTAGCGGTGAATTCCGCTTGAGTATGATTATGTCGTCTGGAATTAATAGGAGAAATTTCATCCAAACGTACTTCTTTGAAACGTTAGAAAGCCCTTTTTGTTGTTTTAATGGGAACATGTGGAATTATGCTTTGCAGGACATTTGTGAATTCACCAGGTGACAGTTCAGCTTGCGGTTTATTAACACGGCTTGATGAGATTAACGCAATACTCCATGTCTAACGTGCAACATTTATTACACTGCAGATTCAGGTTAAAAGTGCCCTGGGCATAGATTTGAACCTTGTGTGTACAGTGTGATTATGTTTGTTTAGAAAATATGCAGTTATAGGAATTTGCACGTAAATGAAATCCAAGTACCAGGTTTTATTGAAGGTCGGATACTACAGATAGGTGGTCTCCTAAACAGACAGTGTGACCTATATATCAGGATTCTTGTGCTAATTGTTTGTTTTCGTCATGCAAGTAATTTCCCCCATTTTGTTGCAGCGAGACGGAGCAAGGTGGCACGGTGAGCCGGTTGATTAGTGTGAGTGATAATGAGTGATTGTGGCTGTAATGGGCTCCTCCTCGCTAGAGTGCGCAGTTTGACAAATGATGGGGTGGCCCGTCTGCTGCACGTGTCAAGGTTGGAAGAGAAGAGACCTATCAACATTGACATCCGTCCGTCTGATCACTTACTCTGCTGTCTGTCTGTCTCTGCTGGTGGCTGAATTTCTCTGCAGATGTCTCCTTTCCATGTTTTCCATTGTCCCTCAGTCCCTTGGGTGCCCTGTTGATAATCCGGGAGAAAAAGCAACTGCTATTATGACACATCACTGTCTTTGTCTCTAGTGCAGCTTGTATGTAGCTATTGTAGTACTTTGCTGCATTCTTGACTGTCAGGCGAAGAAAATAAACAGAGCAAGATAGCCAGACATACAGCATGAGCCTTACATGAGCCTTACACATTTGCTTGTGCAGATGGAAACGGTTGCTCACTATGGTCTGGGATTGCATGATCTTGCGTGTGCATGGTTTGTGTTTGTGATCTCAAGAGCTGCCCACCACAGTCGGTTGGAGATGATTGAGATGCCACGACATGAGTAGGAAGGCGCTTCAGTCGCTCATTATGATGTCACTGTTGTCTACCGAGGCTGTCAAGACTTGATCCATTGTCGTTTCAATTGAGTCAGAAGGATTTGCCGCGAGGCACGCAGAGCACCTCTTAAAATTGAAAAGTTGTCAATGTTGATTTAAGGAAATACTCGTGATTTGGAAGGCCCTAAATGCTTCAGGAAAAAGTTGGAGTAGGTGATCGAGTGTGTTCATTTCTTTGGTTGCGTCTTCAGGTGATATGCCGGCCTGTATACGTATACGATTCACTTACAGTTCTACAATGTCTGAAATGGAAAATGACTGTTATTGCCTGAGGTTTGCAAATCTTAAATTTGTTTTCCATTGGATTTTTTTCCACACTTTCTCACTGCGTTGATTATTGCAAGACAGCTGAATGGGCCCGACTGTTGTGGTGGATGCTATTGAGAGATGCTTCCTTCCTCAGCCTGACATCTGTGAATGAGGAGTTTGGAGGGGAGCAGCATGGGCAGGTGTTTCATTAGCAGCCGTTATGCAGATGACACTGGGTGCCACACTGGGTGCATTGCGGGGCGATCATTGCGGGAGGATTACCATTATCCCACACGACAAATATTTCTCCGGAAGGAGGTCCACTGCGAAAGCACTTGAGGAAACATGAACCAGCCAAAAATGACCACATGAGGTTTTCGTAACAAATGCCGCAGCACAGGTGCTACTACCCTCGATTACATGTGTGGGAGTTGTAGTCAACACCTGTCTGATAAGCAGTATATTATACATCATTTCAATTTGGCACATTCTCCTTGAAACCTCTGTTTTATTACATAAGCCTTGAAAAAGCATGCATATTTTAATGTGTTTTAAAACAATAGTAGCTTTTTTTAGGTTTTTTATTTTATAGCAACCCCATGTCACTTGATGCTTCACTATAAATATTTGATAAAATGTAATGTTCACGCCTGTAAAATTGTTGGCAATTTCAAGAACAAAAATATCTGTGACGCATCCCACTTCAGCTCTGTTTCAAATCGTGTTTTTCTAGTTAATTCTTCAGTTAAATTGTACATATTATTGGATTTATCATGTTTTTTTTGTGCTTGTCATCCGTGGATCATGTTTAAATGTTGATTTTATTCTAAGAAATTTCAAATCAGCAACACCGTTTTGAGGTTTTTCTATGATTAGGTTATATTCATATAGCTGGAAGTATTGTCTTGTTGTTTGGGGTGGAAACAAAAACCATCAAACAGGCATCTAGAGTCACAGGGCAGGCTCATCATCTTGTGATATTGTGTGTACATGAGACATCGGTTGAAAAACAGTTCCACAAAATTTGGAAGGATTGTACACACCCTCTGCATGACGTAGGGGGAACAGGGACACAGTGAATCGCTGGACACCGTGAATCAGTGGCTATTTCTGGATGCTAATACCATAGATTGCTAGAATGTGTTATCTCTACAAAGTGGCTGTCTAGTCCAACATATTTATTCAAGCATGACATTCAAAATTTCTCATGTTGCACTGGAGTTCTTGGGTAAAGTATGATTTTGAGCACTAAGTCCTGATATTTTGGATAATTAATTGTTGTATTAAAGCACAGGTTATCCAGTATTAACTGGCGTGCTTATAATATATATATGAAAGGAACATGCGATTGAAGTAATGCATTGGTGCAGTGTATTTATAACACCGATTAACTATGCCTGATGAAGCACCATCATGGGGCACACAGGGACACAGACTAATGATCATTGGGAAGGCAACAAAAATACAATTTTAAAATTCCATTTGTGATAAGTATTGAATGTATTAACCATATAGCCAAAATATAACCTTGTATTGTCAGAAGATTATAATTTGTAACAGTTCACTACATTTGAATTAGTAAGTTGTCTTAGGTGCAGTCAACAATGTAAGTAACTCCAAGTGGCCACAAAACATGGTAGTTCAGTATACCCCGATCCACTGTGCCCTGCATGCCTTTTTGATTCACTTTTCCTCTTGGTGTTATTTCTATGGTCCTATGCCTATCAATTGATTGACATTCTTCAATAATTTAGTGACCCAATGAACCCCAACCTTATGCGTATGTATGTAAACACTGTGCAATGTACATATAGAATTATAGATATACAGTTTCAATAAGTTAACAGACTAGTCACTAGTTTACACATATTGTCAGTGGTTTAGTTTCGTGAGCAGGTCCTTGCTATTGATGAACACATAATGTCTCAGTGAATGGCGTACGTTCTCTCGGGAGATTCGGGAATATGAGAAAACAAAACGCCGTCAAGTAGGTGGTAATTGTTATCAGGATTTAATGTCATTTTCTATGGGAACATTTTAGCTTCCTAAAATTGCAGCAATTCTCGAGTTGGCTGTGCCTAATAGTGCAATTACAGTGGAACTGTGGAGATTGTAATTACACCTAACAAGAGCTCTTCTCAGTCGAGATGCTTCTTCCCTGTGCATTCCAAATTGTTTGGCTAATATAACCTGTTGTGGTTCTAAATCTGATAATAACTTTATAACGAGAACATTTCTTTTAGTTTCAGCACATATTTAGTAGATTTATGAGTTTGCTACAGGGACAAATGCCGTTAGAGGAAAAATGCTTTACATATTATACTGAATCCCTGACCCAGAGCCTGACTGACAACCCTGTGACTCAGTCCTTTCCGTTCTCTCCATACATCTTTCCTCATCTTTCCTCTTCTTTCCCCATCAGTTCATCATACGCGGCCTATCTACCCTCCAGGCCCCCTTTGTCGTATCTCCTTCGTCTTACTTGACTTTCGCCTCAACTTGATAATAACAGTGAATTGTTTATTAATTGGGGATTAGTGCAGCGCCTGCCATCGGCTGTCTGATTTATCACCAAGGCAAAGATTAGGGACTGACGGATGACCTCCCATTCATCCTCTTGCCCAGGCGATGCCTTCGTGGAAGTTCGCACTGCAAAGCCACTAACAACAACCATAAGTTCAGTGCCAAATCCCCAATGGGTCTGTTTATGAGTGAAATCTCAACAGCAGGCTGTGCAGCTTCCACAGGGCAAGCCATCCTGTAAAATTAACATTGCAATACACTGTCCTCAAAATACCAGCTGTCCTGTGAAATAGGTCTTCATTAGAGAACTCTGTCCTCGAAATACAAGGTGTCCTTTAAAATGGGAATCACACTACACTGTCCGCAAAACGCAAGGTGTCATTTAATGGCATTGCAATACTCTGTCATCAAAATACAAGCTGTCCTGTAAAATGGGAATCACACTACACTGACCTCTAAATAAATTTTTTTAATGCCTGAAATGACTGGGTTACTTTGTGTCTTCCAGCTGCTCCGGTAAATTTTGCAATATATGTTTTGCAGTATAATTGATGAACTCTGTCGGAACTGTAAACTGTTTGAGTTGCAGAAGCTTTGGGAAGTCATCTCTGGTTGTTATTTTTCTACCACTCTGGCACTTTTGTCACGTATAAAAAAGGCTGTATGCAGCAAGTCTTCAGAGTCGGCGTACATTGTTGTTTTTTTTAGCCTTTCTTGTTAGTCATGAAACCCGTCCTGATTGATAAGTGACGGTAGTCCCTGTTAGTTGCCTGGTGCATCTTGTTTCTCCGTTGCTTTGCAGAGTCATCTAGGAAATGGATGGAGCGTCATCTTGTCTTGCTGGCGATCATTCAGCTTTGTAGTGATCAGTCGATAAAATTGCCATCATTCAAGCTTGTGATTTGATCATTAAAGACCTGTCGTTCTTGCATGATAGCAAGTGTCTTAAGTCCCTACTGAGAATATTGACATTGAAGTGCGCTGCTGTTATTCAATCCATCACACAATAGACAGCCTCCTTCCTATATTATACAATTTATTCATTAAGTGGACTTGGTTTATTCATGAGCCGACTCATTTACGTCTGACTCGTGATCAATTGTTTTTTGAAATATTTGATGAATTGCCGTCAAGCCATAAAATATCAGGAATTGTGTTTTACAGACACACAGCAGCATTTATCGATGTTTCAGTCTCCATGTTATTACACGATTGTAGTGTTTCTTATTGCAGCACACTGTCATAGGTGTATAAAACAATAGGTGCAAGAGCGCAATGTCATACAATTTCCAAAATTGAGATATTCTGCATGGAAGTGGGAATTTAAACACAAAGCATGGTTCTAACTGGAATATTTCAATCTGCAACCTTAAGACAAGCATTCTTAACTACTAAATCAGTCATAAAAAACTTTCTATTCTGTTCTTTTCCATATTATTCTATGCTATATTCAATTCTATTCTCCCCCATTGATTGGCTGATAGCCCTGTGGACTCCCTTCTCTCTCTCCCTTCTCTCTCCCCCTCCACATTAAACAGCTATTAGTTTCTTTGCTTACCCTGCAGCTGCCTGCCACACACTTTGCTCAGACAGCCCCAGACATGGGTGTGGAAAACTTCCCCAAACACTCGGCTCTTCGGGGGCATATGTCGCTTTATGCATCGCGCCCAGCAACATACATATTGTCATCACCTCATCCCTTTCTGTCGGGCTATTATTTCTGGAGGGTGGGCCTGTCGGGGCAGACCAAAGGGATTGTTTTTGTCGCTGTATGCACATGTATTGAGCCAGTTCTTGTTTCTGTCAGAGCCTGTCAGTGGCATTACGTTCGGCGTCTCTGGTGGCCCAGTTGGTAGAGGCACTGGTCATAAGTTATTCCGTTTGCTTCTTCAAAGGTCCTGGGTTTGTTTCAAGGCTGGAGAAAAATTTATTCACAGTCCACTTCATTTTCAACAACCGAGAGGACTTCGATCGGCAATCAGATTGGTGTACTTTTTTGCTTGACCTGTGAAAGATCTCATACAATGTCATAATATAAAATGTTTCAAATTTTTCTCATTCTCATAATCCACCTTTATCAGGAGCGACGGTTGCCTTAGAAAAATATATTATGCGAACATTTACCATTATTTTTTTCAGTTTGTTTTCGATTACGGATAAAACCAGCCAGACTCAGGACCACCACGATCAGAATTGACTTGTTCATATTTCCTTTTGAATGTATGGCCATCCTTCATGGGCTTTTCACTGGCTAATCCTTCAAGGAAGACTCGACTTGACTCCGCCGTCCTTGCCTTGTCAGCCATTCCATAATTTGCCACATAACCGATAGCATTAATAACACTCGACTCTTTACTATTCCACCTTCCACTGATTCAGGCCCGTCCTTCCCGTGCATTTATCATATGACTGCAAATATTTTTCTTTTGTTCAAGACTGCTTTATAACCTTGTTCATTGTTTTAAAGAGATGAGAAAAGCCTCGTTTGTTATTGGAATTGCCCTGCCCTCGACTGAGATGGGGAAGGCTTCTACTTGGGAATTTTGATTTTAAGACAGAAGATGATTTTAAATTGAGATAGGATCTTCTTTCCTCATGCACATTAACAGTTTCCCTCCCTTTGTTTCAGAAACGAAAGTTGAAGATCCGGGGAACACGCTGGTCAAGTACAGGATGGACCGTGAACTCATCGTGACCACTATTCTGGTAAGGCATCCCCATGAGGCTCTCCCCATTCACTTTCATGCTGCAGTATTTACAACCATCCATTTCAGTATTTGCCTTCCTTGAAAAAGTCATGGTTCAATCAGTACGTCTCCTATAAACAAATTCAAAATTCATGGTCTCATTTATGTTTAAAATTGTATTGTGGCTTTCAAACCATGATAGTTGTGTGGGAATAAAGCTTCAAAAGCGTTTGTCATAATTTGCTCATACATCCCATGTCAATTAGGAAGGATAAATGTCATCCAAGTGTTAGTCATAAATTCATCACATCGTACAAAACTATATACAAGCCACCTTTGTGTCTGAGGAAATGTACAAGCAATTACCTACCTACGATTCTGCAATTTCCTATTATCTGTCTCAATGAGAAAGGCACCATAACCATTGGAAACTGCTCATACCAAGTTACTATTGTCCATACCAAGTTAAATCTATTGTTCATACCAAGTTACATCCATTGTTCGTACCAAGATTCACCCATAGTTCCTCACACTTGCTCTTCCTCATTGTAGCAGAAGTAAGTTGATAAGACACTTTTTGGATGATGAGCCGGATATGTGAGAATCAAATCGTTGTAATAGCTTAAACAGAATCATTTAAATGATAGGCCTATCATATATTGTATTTCAGAAATAAGAGCAGGTAGGCCTATGGCAAATCAAAATCAGATAGAGAGGCAGGCATTTAAGTAGGTAAATATATAGACTTGTAAGGAGATAGATAGATAGATTTAAAATTTACTTCAAAATATGGTGGTTCCAATTTTTGGAAGAGAGGAAGAAGAGGAAGGAATGTTGGACCACTGTGACCTGTGCTGCTGATTCAAATTATGGATATTAGCTTTTCGCAGAACTTTAACTTTGGGAATTTTCATGGAATCTCTTAACAAAAAGGTTGTATGTGGAACCTTTAAGGGTTCTATAAGCTTGTACAGATAAGGAACCCTAAGGTTCATTATTCGACTTTTAAAAAGGGTCAAACAGCAAACATAGGCAGCACTTAGATAATCCAGCTGCACTGAACCCCCACATTGGAACCCCTTCCTCTCAAGTTGGGAGCATAGGGTCCTATCATGGGGCCTTCCCACCAGTATTGAACCTTTTCAACTCAGTTGAACCCTTAAAAAACGTTGAACCGTTTTTCGGATGTGGGTTCTTTATATATACCATCAGGAACTTTTTGCGTCAAGAGTGAAGTGTGGAAGTTTTGAGAATTTGCATGCTTCAGGGTGAGAGATATTGGTAGACTGGTAGACATACATTTTGACGATAAGCGTATATCAGTGTGTAATCCTCCCCTATAGGGATAATTGAATATTTTTGTTTGTTGAGGATTACATTTAGCAAAATTGCCCAGTTATACAATGGCACCAACAAAGCTATTTAGATGCGCCAAATCGTGGGATTCATTGCTTAAAATTATCTGTTAACTTAATGCTATGTTAGATAACGATAGTCTGACCAGGTTGCTGTTATAGTCCGCTCTGGTGTTGTTGTTTTTTGGGCGTCCACTACCCGAAGCACCGGACAGACGACAACAGCAGACACTTGTTGAGCACTTGGAAATGTCCTTGAATCCATTGCTCTGTGTTCCTTAAACCTCTTGAGACCAAACTTGACTGTGTTCACGAAACTGCCAGATGTCCTCAACATGCACTTTCCGGTGGTCGGTGTTTCAGACAGGATCGCCTCATATCTGTGGGAGAGCAGAAGGAAAGGGCGAAAGTTGACAAGAAACTATTAGTACATTTAACTTCCCTCAAGCTGAATTAAAAACAATTGTTACCTCTCAGCCATGTGCTTGGGATCACCAGTACAATATGATAACTATCAAAAAGTGTGTAACTCCACCTTGCTGGTGCCTGCTCCTGTTGGTTCTTTTACAGTGAAACACTTTGATATAGAATTACAGTGGACTGTAGCACTGTGAAAATGGCACTTCGTGTGTCATCATGCTGATGATTTGTCATGATCAAACCCAATACTTTCAATGTTAATTTGATTGAAGGAGACTTATCCCATTTGATGATGACAGCCAAACGAAAGGATTATGTATCTGATTTTCACTCTGAAATCAGTTTTGACAAGTCAAATGGCTTTCTATTGATCATGACTAATCAAACAGCCTCTATCTTTCCCATGTTGAGGTAGAGAAGATGACACTTCATCAGCTATCATTAGTCAAGAAATGCAGTTTTCACAGTGAACTGATCCCCACTTTGCCTATATCAAAGTGTTTCACTGTAATGTAAGCAGTGTGGTATCTTTGTCACAGTTCTGGTTGTTGTTGAGAATTGCTTGTGAAAAAAACACCATCTCCTTATTGGCAGATATTGTTGGGTGTTACTTGTGCTAAAACATTATAATCCTCTTCAACCAAGGAGTACCTTTGAAGTTATAGAGGGTGATAACAAGTGTTTAATAAAAGTGTGTGATTGCCTTGATGTGGCACTGTGCACTTACATGGTATTGAATGCTCAACTTTCAATGAATCATATTTTCACGTACAACATACCAATCGAAGTTTTTGTGATGTCACACTTGTTGTAATCAGAGCCCATTAGGGAAGGGAAGAAGTAATCATGGGTTTACATTACGGGCATTGCATAGAATGCTGTCGCGGTGGCGTGTGAGGCTCCTTTGAGGCTGGAAAGCTGATCTGCTTGTCTGCGCTGCATTCCATTTGTTTCATCTTTTTGTTTAATTAAATCTTAATTAAATTTCTGAAAATGTTGTGTAGTGTTCTTACCTCCTTAACAATGTTCTGCCATTTGCTTTGATCCCCCGTAACAAACGCCATTTAGAAGAGCGAGGACTGAGTAATGGATACTTATTACCCATAATTTCCTTTCTCTCTATTCTGTCTGAAAGCTAATCCTGTTCACTTTAGTTCTACCACTCTGTGTTTTTCGTCCTAGCCATTGTCACTAAAACATCATTCACTGCCCAACTTTAGAACAAAATTGGTTTGTAGGTAAAAACCATGCTGAATTATTTTGTTGTCAATAATACTGTCTCTTTCTGAAATCTTCTTGCTCGCAAATGACACGCTCTGTCTCAGAACAATCTTCCTTATTTCAGAGACGATTAACAAGTAAACTTAAGCCCTTCCATTTCTTTTCGCTTTCTTCCTATTGCATGACAATCTAATATGGCTGCTGCGGTTTGAGGTAAAACCTTGGCGTTTCCTCAGAATGATATATCACTTTTACAACTAAATGTTGCAGACATATCTGTGTCTTGCTGGTTTCATGTCGGGCCTTGCCTGTATCGGAGGTCTCATCATTCTCGGTGACATTCAACATGTACATCTTGTGCCTTTTTCTGTCTTCAGATTGAGCCGTACACGATGCTGCGAAAGGCCAACAGTTCTTCGTCCTTCTGGCGGCCTACGCACCACCGCACGCCCAATCTGCTGTACGAGGGCTTCATCGTGGATCTCATGGACCAGTTGTCTCAGACCGTTGGATTCCGCTACAGACTGGTCCCTGTGTCTGACGGCCAGTTCGGCTTCAAGGGGCCAGATGGCAACTGGAATGGAATGATAGGGGAGCTTACCAGTCGGGTAAATAATACTAGATTTGCTATTTTTTTGAAACGGTGCTACTTATTTTTATACATAGAGACTTAGTGCCGTGTTGGAAATATTGTTTGCTCTTTGCTTCTTAATTGAAGTCGGTGGAGTCTCGACCCACACATGTCCCTTGAAAATCTACTCACTGTATAATCCCCGTACCCCTGGCGTGCATGGGGGATAATTAAGGCACGCGATGGCATCTATGTTGCAAGACTGCGCACAAAGGGAGTTGCTAGTGAAATGTTGTAGTACGCCTATGCTCCTCAGTTTGCGAATATTTCACTCCGCATACTAAGTTTATATCCTGTTGCAACGTCTAAGTCCGTTAACACCTTTAATATTTGTGTCATGCGGTTGTCTGCAATTGTATAAATGTAACACAGTTAAGTTGAATCTCTGCCAAATAGAGAAACTTCCAACTTCTCACTGCAAATGAAAAAAAAAAATCAGTTGAGGTGAAATTTGACAAATGTCATCGATTATCAACTGCTCCCTGGCCAAATATCAGCAAAGGGCATTTCCTTGATGGGCTGACAACATCTCTAACCAGAGGAGTCCCGTTTGACCTTGAGAGGTCATTGAAATGACAAGGACGGTTTCTCCTTGGCGGTCATCTTCACTGCAAGGTCGAAACCATTAACCTCCGTCCTCTGGCAGACCGATGCTGGTATTCCCATACATTTGGGATGCAAGTGGAAGTTGAATTTCTGTGATGGCCACTGCTCCATTTCTGACATCATTATTTATGACTTGCGAAGTTCTGTGTAATTTTGTCACGACCAAAATGACTCGTTGTTCGTATTTCATGATTAGTTATACTAAGATGGGAACTCTGTCCATTGCGTGCACAAGTACATGCAGTAGTATTCGGTCTTCTGTTACTGACAAGAAAAAATGTGTTATGTATTGTGTCATTCATAGTGTTTCTGGATATCAACATGATGTTAAATACATGTTTGGTTGTGTTTTCAGGAAGCAGACATGGCAGCAGGACCTATGTTTGTGACGGCACAGCGCAAGAGTGTGGTTGACTTTACTCGTCCCTTCATAACAGTTGGGGCGACCATTTTATTCCGCAAGCCACCAGAGGGCATTAAGCCGGAAGTTGAGTCAGTGCGTGACCTGCTGGACAACCCGTACATCGACTACGGGATGTTGAATCGGGGTATTTTACGTCGTGCTTTCAAGTATTCCAATGTGTCGTTGTATCGCCAAATGTGGGACCACATGAAGACTTACCAACAGTATTTGCTGACAGAGACCAATGAGGAAGGTATAAACAGAGTGCGTAAGGAGAACTACGCCTACATCCTTCCCACTACTATTGCCGAGTATATAGTGCGCCGTAGGCCGTGCGACCTGATGGTCATTGACAATTTCTTGATGCGTGAGGGGTTTGGCTTGGCAGTGCCCCTTGGCTCAGCTCTTCTTCCTTACCTCAACAAAGCCATAGAGTACCTGGAGCGCTCTGGGGCCCTTAAAAGGATCTACGACAAGTGGTGGGTCGACCGGGGAGAGTGCAGTCCCGTATCAGAGGGCCGCGTGCTCAGTCTCAGTGGATCTGCTCACAACTTCCATCCATTCACCCTATTATATTGCCTTCAGGTTTTCCTCTCGATATACTTGTCTTTAATCTGCCATAATGGTTCCTAATAGGACTGTGAAATCGTTGTGTTTTAATTTATTTGGAATTTATGTGCCAGAAATGTATGAAATTTTTAGTGTCTTATTCTCCAAGCCTCAAATCTCCAATGCTCTCTCGGTATTCTACCTTTTTTATCTATCTATCTATCTATCTATCTATCTATCTATCTATCTATCTATCTATCTATCTATCTATCTATCTATCTATCTATCTATCTATCTATCTATCTATCTATCTATCTTTCTATTGATCTATCTATCTTTCTATCTATCTATCTATCTATCTATCTATCTATCTATCTATCTATCTATCTATCTATCTATCTATCTATCTATCTATCTATCTATCTATCTGGGTATCTATCTATCTATCTATCTATCTATCTATCTATCTATCTATCTATCTATCTGTCTGTATCTGAACCATATGAACATTACATGACATTGTTAATAATCGCAGTATGAACTACAATTATCAGCAGGTTCGATAGACCTTACTTAAATGTAATTGTGATACTTTAGATGAGAATATCACTTGCGCACCAAAGGCCATGAAGTTGTCCCAGTGGCGATGTCAAAGTGATATTGCATATGACATTTCATATGATCGCAGAGCAAATAGCCAATTTCATGAAATCATTGATTTGACATATTGGCAAGGTGATCGATATGCGAATGGCCCGGATACATTCGTGGGAGCCAAATGTGCATTTGGATTGGCAAGGGGGAAGACGCGCCTGGAGCTGCTCTGGAGGACAAGGGATCATGAAACGTGCTCAAGAATCTGATGGATTGATAATGTTTAGACATCAGTGAATTATCATTATTATTAACTGGTAAATATATATTGATCACATGTATTCCTGTGTGACAGTGACCTCGGGGACTCAATGAGGACTCAATGAGGAGTTGGTTCGACATCATGTTGACAACAATCGGCAAAGCTGTTGATGAATGTGGAGGCTTTTTTCTGAGTGGAAGTGAAGTCAAAAGATTCCCTTGGAGGTTGCCAAGATTTAGAAATATCAGAGTTACAATAGAAGTCCTTGGGTTTGTGGTAGAGAGGACACCTGGTTAAAGAATCGTGAAGCAGAATTATACTTAATTTGCTGTTTGTGAGAGACCCGTAGGCTAGCCCAACCGAATGTCATCTAGCCAGACGTATACTTTTTTCACCTGGTTTTGTCATTAACATGTACTATGTACACCGAATAAAGCCACTAAACTTGTGTTTGTATCAATTTGGGCATTCGTTTGTTTGCATATCATGGGTCTGTGGTTTAAGTTCTTTCCATGAGTGGGTTATCTGAATCGTGTATAGGCCTACAGAAATAGATGTAAGTAACTTATGCATCATAACAAGTATGTTTTCCTGGTTTTATAAACGGCCACTTTATCTGTGTTGTAAAAATAGGAAAGGGCAGAAGCAAAGGTTAGTTATTATTTGACATTTGATATGGCAGTGTCTATTTCTGCAATCTGCGAATGAATTATTGCGGCTACTTGGCAGACATATTTGGCACTGGCAGACATGTAATCTCGTTTGTGGCGATTGAAGTCTTTGAGTATCTCAGTCCTCTGAGCACTCCAGTCCAACCACTCCAGTCCTTTAATTGCTAAGTGTCTGGTTTCTCTTCGATAAATGCAACTTAAACGAGTCGCGGGATCTTGACAAAAACATTTAATTAAATGGAATGCCCTTCCGATAAATTGCAGTCGGAAACTACAAGAGAATTCAATTTCCAGAATATGGAGAAAAAGTTCCTAATAAAGTGGAGCTACACAGAAAGAAGCCATAGTTCCCTGGGGGGGGGGGTAAAAAAGTATAACAAAACACTAAGTAAATGCAACTGCTGCAAGGATTTAGTTCGATGTTACGTACAACTATTGCCAAATGAATAATGGCCCAAGACTAGTAACCTGCCATATAAGTGGCATATATTATACATATCAGTACCTAACAGTGAACTATATTATTACCTACTACTATATTTGTAGCGTACTATATCAGTAGCCTATTCTATTAGTAGCCTACTACATAAGCAACCCACTATATTAGCATCCCCCAGTAAGCCTACAATTTCGAGCCACACAATTTTACCCCTTCCAAACATTCAGTGTATGGCTGGGCTCCGTGCATCCGAAGCAACAACAGAAGGCGCGCTGACTGATGCTCTATATTCAGAACCGCAAATAAACTTATTTGAATGCAATTGTCAGTCGAGAACTTCATGTTTTCTGCCTGGTTTAGAATTGATGATGACCAACAAGTCAATACATCTCTGAGAGGAAATCTTACAATTCCTGCATTGTACGTATAGACTGAGGTTCCTCAGCCAATGTTATTGTTCACGATCAAGCAAAAATGCCAGCAGGGGCGGACTGGCCCCACAATTGGCCCCTGGGCAAAATCATTGACGGACCCCTTTTATCGCAATAGCGGCATTTTCAAGCTGACGTTTTAAACTTATTAATGCTTTCAAAATCCATTGCAACTGCAGAACCTAGTCGGTTTTTACCACATGATATGATATGAAATTATATGAATAGTATACATAACATAAATTATGTGGTATGAAATTAAGCAAAAACTTTTCTGCGATAATACAAAGTTATATTTAATTGAAGAGTAGACAATGGGGGATTCAGAAGGGGGCCCATGCCCTCCTAGACTATTTTGAAGCAGAACGTAACAAGGAGTTCCTCCGAATGTCCAAGCCTAATATCAGGGCCCCTCCTAGTGGATCACATCTGAATCCAAAACTGAGAGAGGGGCCCCTTAATTCTGTTAATTATGCTTGTCAAGTTTTAATTGAATTTTTTTTTGTCTTACTTTAGACCCGGAATTCTATTTTGAACTTTTTTACATCATTTTTGATAATTTCGATTTTTTAAAGGCTGCTAATGGGCCCCCTGAGGCAGTGGGCCCCAGGGCACTGCCCTCTGGCCCATAGGGCCAGTCCGCCCCTGAATGCCAGACTATCTCTGTTTTCCTGGCAAATCACAATTTTGGCTCCTCCAAGACACGATTTCACGGTCGGCTGCTCCTGTCTACAATCCTTAATTGAATGCGAAAAGAAACAGCGACATTTGCCCTGGATGGCTGACCCAGCAGTAGCACTTCCCGCAGCAGTGTCTTCCAGTTTGGAGGGTTGGAAGAAAACTGTTGACATTGGGAATTGGTTTGACAACCTAGTGGAATCCACATAATACTTTATAGATAAACGAAGGAGCCCAGATGCTGAACTATTTTCACTGAGACTAAAAAGAAAACTTAGTATTAATAACTTAACGTTTATCTTCATTTACAACTTATATTATAAAGAGTTGTTCCATCTACTCACAGTTCTTTAAAAATAAAATGGAATGCTTTCCAACATGTTATTAATGAGACTCAAAAGAGACAGATGGTCATTTTAAAAAATGCCAATCAGAAATAGGTCAACTAATTAATCAGGCATTCTTGTTCTGTTGTTTTGTTTTCCTGCTTGTTGTTTGTTTCTTGTTTTGTGTGAATAACAACGCGGTGCTCAACAAATGCTCATTCTTTATTCATGCAAATCCTCCTGATCCAGGAATAACTTGATTGTTAAAAACAAGACGGTTTCTGCACTAGGTGGCAGTAGAAATGCTGCTGAACGCATTAGCCCCCTCTGGTGGCAGATGAGAAAATACATCACCACATTATTGGGCTAGACAATGTTAAACTTAAATTGATTATTGACATGTTACATCCAGAGAATTAAGCTCCAATCATTAACCAAAAAAGTCTCAAATATATGGAAGGCATTCATTAGCCCTTTACTGTGCCTACCCCCTGCCCCTTCCCCCGCACAGCATTGTTGATGGAACCAAATTGGCTCCGAAGTCCGAAGGTACCTCCCCATGCAGTGGAACAGCACAGTTATTGAGCAATTGTCAAAGCAGTTATTCCAACAGTGTCTTTGTGGTTATTTATATTTACAATGAACAACTTGAGAACTAGACAACCTTTTTTCATGTCGGCCTATTCGAAGTCCAAGATCCCCAGATAACGAGTGCAGTCACCTTTTGTTTGTTATGAGCTTGTGATGAGTAGATATACAGAGTGTGAAAGTAGCTTTTCACCAACTTCTCTGGGCTGGTTTGTCCTCAAATTGAGAGAATTAAAAGCATTGACCAAGTCTTACCTGTTGTTTTTCTTACTCCATGCATCTGCCTTGTTATTTAAGGAAGATCAAAGTAGGATGTCACCTCCATATTTTGATGAATATCACCTTTTTATAAAGCTTAGATTGTTATATAGGCTCATGGGCCTCACAATGGCTGCCAGTATAAGGATTAAGGAATCCTGGGAAATCTCTAAATAACAGTCATGCACCAAACCTGTTTCACTTTCACAAATGAGATGTAGAGACTTTACACCAGGGCACCAATCGCTTCAGTCATGATTTTATTGCAATCCACTTTGTTTCACAAGTGCAATCACTTCTCCCAAACTTATAGAACCAATGCCATTTTTCTAAGATTCTGTTGATAGTAAAGAAAGAGGTCCAGGGGAAACATAAAATGTTTCCTATTCATTATAAATGTACTATGCATTAAAGTAAAAGAAGTGTCCCAGTAGCACCGATCTATCACTCTGAAAAAGTTAATGGAACGTGCTGCCTCTGGTGGGAATGTGCTATCGGGGTCAATGACCTTCATATATATCAAGTTTAAATAAGGTAAATAAATTAGGCAGAAAACTCTAACAAAATATCACTTGCTATGAAACAATTTTGCAAGAATTGCTGAATGAATTGCAACCTCGTAATTGATAATTTTAGACAAATCATTTTTCATCAAATCACAGCATTTGTTTATTTGCTGCGAAGTCAGTTATGCATGGATTACTTCGGTGAGTTTGATGGCCCTACATGGATAACAAAATGAGATGACTGTCTCCTTCAACAGCAGGATTTCTGTTTATAACTATGAAGCTGGCACCCATAACTGGGTGAAATCATTGCAGAAATACATAAGGATGGAGCTCAATTCGTTTTTCAGTTGGTCATGCCTTATATACATAATAATGAGCACATTAAATTTTATAAACAAATCTTTCAAAATGGTGAATATTCGTACTCTTGTTCATACCATATAGACACACATCACAAGCTCACAACTTTTTTTGAAAACACCCGTACCCCAGATCCCTTTGCTTGGAACACACTGTAAACTTTGAATTTTGAGTCAATTTAGAAGAGAGAGTGAGATGGTTGCACCATTCCTTTGAGCCAACACAATAGCTTGTTGAGTCAAATAACAACAATGGGAAGATTATCATAACTTAAAAACAACAAGCTATGTTTGGCATTGTTTGCTCAAACAAATAATGCAACCATCTTACTCAATCATTTGCTGACTCAAAATTTCAAATTACTTCTCTATATCATGAACCTGTTCCTGAAAATTAATAAAAAATATATTAATCCTTAGTCCCAGCCCCCCCCCCCCCCCGCAAAGTGTGGCACCCTCCATGGCATACTTGAAATATTGCAATCCTGTATCATTTGCCTGATGTTACAAAGAAGCATTTCAGCCACAAAATCGCTTGTAAGTTTGGTAGCAGACACAAGGGCCTTTTTCAAGACAGCTCCGTCACAGCTTGACGCTATGAGGTGACTGATTCAACCATACTGATATCGGACGTCACCAATAACTCACTTGAATGTTGTACAATCGATGCCGACTCCAACGTGGGAAATGTCTCTTTTGAAGAGGAGATTCCTTATTACACATCTATTATTACAGATTTCGTATAAGTGTGCCATGTTCCATGTGAATATATGCTCAGATGATGTCAGTATGGCAATACTGACATCACTATTGGTACTCCAAGCTTGAGTGTTGATTCCAACTGCTACCAACAAGTCGGGCTTATGGGCTGTCTAAGTGTGAATAACAATTGATTAATCTGCATTCATTGGTATGGTTGTTTGATTCAGTTGGAGCAGGTGAAACTGATATGTTTGAGCCACTTGCTTGATCCATCATGGACATTCATGGTGGTCCTGTTGTGAATTTCTCCTTGAGGGCAGCACCTTGTGGCTTTTCAGCCTTTTAAGTGAGATCTGTGCCAAAGAAACTGTTCAGAATTGATGACTGGAATGGGGATGATGGGGAGATTTTTTGGAAGTGAATGTGGCGGTGTTGCATGGGCATACAAGAGGACGAGAGATGGGGGGGGGGGGTAGTTACTCCCCAAAAATTTGGGAAAAGGCCAGACAAGGAGGCTAAGAATTCGATCATCAAATAAACATTATTGGAAATCAGTGATAAGGATGCCCCCAAGCAAAAAATATTATTTTTGCAAAGACAAAGCAGCACATGACAACCTCTCAGACCAAAAAATGAATGTGAGAGTGAATGAATTTGTTTTTTTGTAAAAGTGCTAAAACTGATAGCAGTTATACACAAAATCCATGCATCATACATAGCTGGATATTGTAACTTTTGGATTTATTCAAAACATCAAACTGAATAATCAATGTTGAGCAAAAATCTAACAGCTTATTGTGGATTTGTAATGGTGTGATCAGTATGGGTTCCAAGTGACACACATGAAACTGCGAAATATACCAACTGTGAAATCATTATGCTGATACTGACATCACAAGAGCACTGTGGCAGTTGAAAAGGACATGGCACACCTATACAAATCTGTAATAACAATTTCCAACACTGCCTTCAATTTGTTGAACATGACCTTCATTGGATGTAGAAACATGTCTGCCCGTGAGACCTCTGTGTATTTTGAATTCGAATTGAAGTAAAGGGAAATAGCTCCATGGTTTGACAATATGAGCAACAGGAAGTATCAAGGGAAGTAAGTGACGTCACGATCTGACATTCCAACCGGTGACATCAGTACGAGTGATGTCAGCACCAGTATGACCAACATTGAGTAATCCAAATTGCAGCAGCTGAGCTAATAAAAAGGATGCGATTGGAGAAGATGAAATTGGAGTCTGCGTGATTGCTGTAAATGCGGCTGCTGGTTTTTATAGGGCTACAGTCGCCCCTCTCGATCCACCACTTCTCGTATAACTTGCGCAAGTAACCGTCACTCTCCAGTATCTCCAGGGCACGGTTTAAGTAGGGCAAGATTGCTGTTCCTTTGGGAAGGGCTAAGCCGTAGCCCTGGCGCAGTAGGAAACTGTCCACCATGAGCAAGTCGCAGGGGTTTCTCCTTGATATGTACTCAGCGATTGGCGTGGGGATTATGAAAGCGTAATTACCCTTGCGGACCTTTTCAATTCCGTCTTCGTTCGTCTCGGTCAGACTGTACTGCTGCTTCTCCTTCATCTCGTGCCACATGCGCTTGAACAGAGTGATGTTGGACATCTTAAAGGCCCTCCGCAACATGCCCTTGTTCAGTGTACCAAAGTCCAAGTCCTTGTTATCCAGGAGGTCTCTGGCCGACAAAGCTTCGGGATTCTCTCCCATGGGAGGCTTCTTGATAAGAATCGTGGCCTCCACGTGCATGAATGGCCGGGTGAAGTCCACTACTCGGCTGCGCTGGTCAGTGACAAGCATGGGCCCTGCGGCAATGTCCGCTTCCTGCAACAGAATTAAGCCACTATCAAGTTTGCCATTGGCAAATAAGAGGTCGCTAAGTCTAACCACTGCAGTCTACTCTATCACTGCCATTTATTACATCTGTTAAAGGTGCCCACATAAAGTAAAACACTCAATAATGCATTTAGAATATTCTTAACTTGAGCCTTTTCTGGGTGTGATAAACAGCTATATGTTTCAGGCACCGATTAAGTTTTTATCGCATTGAATGTAACCATTAAAATAATAGCTGATGCGAAGTAAGCAGTCTATTATGGTGCATATATATGTGTTTTAAAATCACTCAGGAATATTGATAGATGCACTCTAGCTGCACCTTCAATAAAATTGCTTTCCATCAAATATAAATTTCAGAAAAGTGACAAGATATTTGCATAATCAGGCACAAGCTCACATGGCGCATTATTTCTCCAATCATGCCATTCCACGTGCCGTCCGGTTGTCTGTAGCCAAATTTTCCATCATAGACAGGGACGAGTCTGTATCGGAAGCCGATGATGTCTGCCAGGTGGTTGAGGAGGTCCACGATGTATCCCTGGTAAAGGAGAGTTCCAGGAATAGGAGGCGAGCTGGCGTTGATGGGTTTCAGCATTGCATAAGGCTCAATCTGCAAAGGGAAAATGTGCTGTGACTTGAAAGTGTTCAGTTGTAATTTTTTTGTTGTTTGATTGGCAATGCCCTGAAAAAGCAATAATTTATTTTGACCGACTAATAAATCAAAATATTCCTAAATGCAAGGCAACATGGTGGTCATATTTCAATTTGCATTAAATACGCTTTTTTACTGAGCCCCTAAGAGGATAAGGAATGAAAATATAAAATTATCATGTGTCCTATATTCCCTCACAATTTTTCACATTCCCTTGCGAGGATTATTGGGTTCCCTCGTGTTCTTTTGCATTCCCTCAAAAAGATTATCATGTTCCGTCCTGAAGATTAGATCGCATCCCTTTGCGCAGTCCGCTGCATTCCTTCATGAGCTTTTGCATTCCCTTGCATCAGAACATTCCCTCGTGATCGTTACAAACCCTTATAATTACATGTGGGAGTACAGTATGGCAGCGTTGTTCCCGCTGATCTGACCCTGAGTTGACAACCAGCCTGAAACCTGCTTGTTTGTAGCATTGCAGGCATGGTTGCTACAATGCCATAATTATGTTGTGAGGGAAGGGGATCATCATGAGGGAATACCATCATCGCAAGAGAACATGAAAGATTGCAAGGGAAGGCAAAATTATCGAGAGGGAATGCAAAAGATTGCGAGGGAACACGATAATCTTCTTTAGGGAATTCAATCAGTTAATTTTCTATTCCCTGTCCTCTGAGGGTTGAGCTGAGTGGCTATAACTGGGGTAGAAATAAGTATGAAGGTAGAGCCATATATTCTACCACGTGAAGGAACAAAAGCTAATGGTCGTGTAAAACAGAAAAATGATGACATTAATTTTCCGGATCATATTAGGGGGTGACCTTTTGTTCCTTCACCGGCTTCACGTGGTAGAATATATGGCTTCTCCAACGACTGAACGACGGAATGGGACTGGCCAAAAATATGTGAAGTGGCTGTGAGACTGGCACTGCATCAGTGAACATTTTAATCAAGATTTATATTGGATTTAATTTGGCATATCCTGACCCTTCAATAATCCAGCTTGTCAAGTCTCAAATTCTTCTAAAAAAGCACATTAATTAAATCAAAGGTCTGTTTGCTAAATAGGGCCTATTCAGTTGAAATCAGTTACATGCTTTTCCTTTTCATGGAATTACACAGATATCAAAAGATTAAATTTGAATTAGATTGCGAAAAAATACAACTTTTACGAAACGTTGTAAATGTCAGTTGATGTGAAGAAATGGTTGATTGTGACACACTTACAAGTATTGTCGTGACCGTGAGGACTCTTTCGGAGTAATAGGACGCGTCTATGATTCTTGTCTCTGCAAAAAAGAAAAAAAACAAAGGAGGAAAGAGACATGAAATGGGAAAACTTGCATTGCCATTCAGAAAGGATTATTCATGGATAGAGTACATGTGAGGTGTGCATTTCAAGAAAGCAATTTAGGACTTCAATATGGGACAAAGACTTCTTTCAGAATGTAATCTCTTGGAGATGGCTATTGTGTTTGCTGTGTGCTCCGACTGAATGTTGCTTGTCCATTGTTACAACATTCCCCTGTAATACCACACATGGTTTTTCAGCACTCCTCCGAATCTTACAGCCAAGATGCTCTGACTGACGAAATTTCCCTCTACTTCACGTTTTTAACAGTCTACATGAGTATTCTGTTTGAAAGTGCATGGGTCACATCAATCAAATATGTATACATTGTAATTGTTCACTATTTTAATAGCACATGCCATTGTGAATGAGTAATAATATCACACATCAGTGGCAGTGATGTCACATCTCACAGGGACTTAACTTCCCATCCCTACTATCTTAATTTTGGGCTTGAGGAGGGCATGGCCAAATGGCCCCCGTAAATATGCCACTGATATCACTAACGTACCCCTCAGCGACAAATGCACCTCCGTTTCAATGTAAAGAATAGGACCGTCAGTGACATCACTGGCATCCGACAGCCAAATGTAATCATGCATATTTCCTAGGCGTGAGCACCACATTTCTTGGACTGATTGGGTCTGCGATGATGCAGTGCTGTTTTTTGTCAATCGGCTTCTTCTTCGCTGTTTTTGGTGCAGTATCCCTGCTCAGTGCTCTGCAGAAACGATTATGATAGCTGTCATGTATTTTAGTACCTTGAGTTATATAGACGTTTTTCTACACCAAACCTGGGATTGGCCATTTATAATATATGAAATACATATGTATATGAAATATAGATTCTGTTTGAGAAAGATCATTCTCTTCAAAATTTGTGCAATTGCATGTTTTTGATACTTAAAAGTTAGAACAGTAATTTTATAACAGGAATAACAGAAAATTATCACAGGTATATGAGGACCTTCCATCTTTTAATGGAGCTCATTTTTTGCAGGATTGTCTGTAACTTATAATAAATAATGCTGGGTATAAAAACATTTTTCGTTGAGATCACAAAGAATTCTCGAAATGACCATCAGATCCAGAGATGTTGGGAGAGCGAAAATTCAGATTTTCACCAATGTTCATGAATGCATCCCAGACCAACAAAACGAACGTGTTCGATAAATGTACACGGGTTGTTCACTTTTCACCTGAAATCACAGATAACCCTTTAAGCCTCTATCCTTGTATATTTAGCCCCAAACAGGACTTATAAGGAAGCAATCTCCAGGCTTCACTGGGCTAATGGACTTCCCATGTCAGCCGACCCCTTAAAACAAAGGCATTTTTTCTTGAATTGCTGCATATTCCTTTGACCCATAGTTTCGAAGACGTGTTGTCAATGAAAGCACGGAGGAAGAAGGGACAGGCGAGTGATCAGAGGACATGTAAGTTAGGAATTAAGGGATGCGAGACAACACTTCTTCACTGCTGGTTTACTGCAGATTCACTTAGTATGCGTTTCTATGGCTAGTTTTCTCCCTGTCTACGTAGCTGTTTCAGCTTTCTTGATTGGTCTGTTAGCAAATCAAACGTCCTCTAAATCTGTAAGTTGAACACAGACAGCAATGAAAAACGTAGTATTCTGCTTCAGTGACCAGCTATGCTTGGGAAGTAAATCAGATCAGCAGGAAAACAACAGCAATCCCTATCCCCACAACACACGTCACCAGCTTTGAAAAACGTTTATATGCCATTCAAATTAGATTTATGCTATGTAATCCAGTCCCTCAACCAATCACATCAACTACATTTGCTACGTTTCACTATCATTTAGCAGAAACTCATACTTCTTGAAATTGCAGTAACAAAAGTGTTATGAAATATTAAGGTTCTGTGTCTAATTTGTTCTGCAAATGTGGAAGGGAGTTGACAATAATTATTCGTGTTCTTTGTAAAACTTTGTACTTGCCCTAATAATTAATTTGTTACTAAAGTGGGTCATCTGTCAGCATCTAGGTGGCACTGGTGTCTTGGCTCCGCTAATAACATGGCTAGAAGTTGCTTAAGACTTTATCAAGTCCAACTTAAGGTTGCTCAGGGGTCGTTGGGGGCTACTTTGCACTAATCTGGGAGATTACCCTATCAAATTAAAATGCAAATATCTCATGTGGGGTTAATACCAGGGGCTTCCCCTTGACTGGCAGCGACCGTGATTTTCACCCGATCAATGGGCCATTCACTGGGCCGAGCGATAATAGGGGGGATCAGGGCCGAAATGGCAAGGCGAAGAAAGGACTCGTGCTTGATGATGCATCATGGGATTGATAGATGTGGCCCAGTGATTCAACTTGTGATCCAACTTAGATCAACCTGCTGATTAGTGGACATGTTTCCTGCCTCTTTACTTTTCTTTTTATGCCCAGCGAGTGAGCCGCGCCTCAGTCATCTTGTCAAATTCGCCATAAGCAGGGTTTTTGGCTTCAACATTTGTCAAGCCTGACAGCGAGAGGATAAGATCACTTTTAACTTTGCCTCCTTCAGAATGCTCTCCAGTTAATTAGAAAGCGCTCAGTCATTGTTCATCTCACAGTGCTACTTTAAAATCCCAAGTTGCCTGCATTGAGCACTATTTCCAGTTGATCTTTGTAACGATCTACTGTGCGCATATGGATAGATGATGCTCATTGTGAGACCACTATATGACAATATATGAACATGGGTATAACAATGATATATTCGTGAAGCGACCACGATGTACAGTGGGCATGAGTCAATTAATGCCTCAAGTTTTAAAAGAGCCGGAGTTGGCGTACATCTACAGTTTTGCATCATTAGTCAAATGGCTTTGCCATTTAGATATTATAAATATGATTTTGTAAATACATGTATAATATGGATTTAAAAATCCTTTAAGAATCAGATGGCATACAATCCCCAGATATTTTCCATCGGTCAATTTGCTCCGCCTGATATCAGCAAGCTTTTACTGAAATGGTAAATAATAAATAATTCAGGGTGAGAAAAATGCATTTGATAATTGGAAAGAGGGGAAGAAGAAGGTGTTAACAAAGAGGAGGAGCTAGGCTGGAGGCTCTTGGGTCTTTTAAGAGGCTTTTTATCAACTGAGTAAGTCTTTTGAGGCCCTTGGCTCATTGTATGAAGTATTAAATTCCCTGAAGGCTGATAAATGCAAGCCTATAGAAACTGCTTGGAAAGAGATGGGTTTTAAATGACAGTATCTGAAGGCCCTTTCACACTAAAACATCAAAGCAGATATTAGACTTCAAATTAATTCTTGCCTGACAGTGAGGTCCTTTTACTAAAAAAGCAGTTTTCAATGGAGTGAATGGGACCTGGGGCAAGAGCATGGGTGGCTGCTTTTCAATACATCTGCGGCGTCTTTGACGAGAATGGAGGAGCTGGGGGCTGGTCTCCGCTGCTTGTTGACGGAACAATTTGCATCTGGTTGCTCGGTTACTTTTGTCCGCGGAAGACTATTGATGCCAACAGATGGCAGACCATTGGCAGTTCTTAAACGTGTTATAGTGGTGGAATGAATGTAAATTTCAGACCATGAAATGGTATAAACATGAAGACCGAAGATGGTGAAAACTCACATTCCTAGTAGACCGTCTTGTTTTTATTTCACAATTTTGTGACAAGAACACTGTAATCTATCCACATCATTTATATATTGTGCATGAATAGGACTATATCGAGAAGGTAGGCACAGTATCCTTTAACACCTAATTACAACACTGTGAAATTAATGTTGAATTTATTGCTAAATGGCCACATTTGGGTAGTTTTGGTTCCAACTTTTGCTGTTAGATATACAGCTGAACACTGTGCAGTACACTTACATTTTAAATCTTTAAAATATACAGCTGTAATCTGTATTAATTTTGTTGTTGTTTACACCGTTATGACCTGTTAGAAACATTATAATTTACGGCTTCACTGAGGTATATTCATGGGTACATTTCATAAGCTTATATGTTTTACAACATTTAGTGGTATTTTTAACATAAAACTGGAACCAAAAACTATGCAATGTGACCATTGTACCATCAATTCAACGTTTAATTTTTACAGTTGGGCCTAGACCAACTGTTCTGTGGTCATGAAGTGGCCGCCAGTGGGAGACGGTCTCTCTTGGGTGTAAAATATACTAAAATACCACGTAGTGCAGGAGGAAGATGGTCACAAAAGGCAAGTGGTCTCATAATGTGGTGACCATCTACTCACATCATTACATCTACCATTAGGTTAATGGAAATAGAAGACGTTAAATCAGCAAAACCGGTTGAAAAGAGCACGGAAATAAATCACGGGCAGCTGAGCAGTGGCCATCCATCGGCGTTTTGAGGGGAAATCGGGCAAACAAACAAAGTCGGCCATTATTGTGGGCCATTACGTCTTTATGTGGGATCCATTGAGTCGATATGAATGATGCGCCCGATAAAAGGTTTTCCCAAGAGGGTCGTTGTCTTGGGGCAACTCTGCTTTTGTCCAGTTGCAAGGCGTCCCAGGGCAGACTCAGCCTTTACTTAGTGCCTAGAATCGTATGAGATACAAGTTAACCCTAAAATAGACAGATCGCCCCTCACCCAACCCAGAGGCCAGCTTAGCATAAGGCCAACAAGCAAAATCGAAGTTGCATTACAGACTTTTTTAGCGAGTATTACATACTCTTCACTGGAAGAACAAAAAGGCCTTTGAAAACACTCTACAATTTTTCTTTTGTCTTCACATAAAGAGATTCGGTCCAGAAATTCATGCCCCAAATAATAAGAAAACAAAAATATTAAAAGCTTCACTGTTCTCCCATAACTTCAAGGCATTTAGAAATTAGCATGTTTGAGGTTCAAGCCTGAGATATATAGATGAATGGCATTTCCATTAAGGACCCCGTGTGTAAAACTATTCTTCTTGTAACATATATGTAGGCCCTGTTGTAATTAACCCGCTAAACAAAAAAAGCTGTTATTTATGTGTACGGAGTTGAAATTGGCAGCCTAGGAAAATGGACACACTTAAAGGTTGACAGAAAACAGCTGGGCTTATCTCAGGAGACAAGCCGTAAAAGGTGCGGACATGCAAGGAAGTCATCGAAATATGCGCTGGGCATCTGTGTGTACTTAGCGGCCACCCACAGCGGAACCCAACCCAACAATTAAGGATAATCTATTGCCATGAATGGTTTTGGTATGGAGGGCAGTGACATGGGCTTGTGGATGCCTTCATAAATTCCATAACAGAGACTGCCCAAGAACGAGGCTGGGTTGATATTATTAATACAGCACAATTGAATAATTTCAAATGGTATGCATGTAATTATAACATAGGGAAATACTTGATGTTTATGACAAAAAACTTGATTCAGTCAAAAATCATCAGATCATGAACACAAGACAAACACACACAAATGGAAATAATGGAACAGTTTTTCTAGAACTGACAATTTCTTGTTCATGTCGTTCAATCTCTACCATTAGCCAATTACGAAAATATTTGGTGCAATTCCTGATATTTTTACGAATTCTATAATCTATAGTAATACGTTAATGACAAAATTGATCTTCTCTTATTATTTGGAATATTTGTTGCATGTCATGTCATTGAAATCATTAGTCTTCTTCCTGCTCAGATAGACATGAAGACACTGCTAACCGGCTGGACAGGCTGAACTGGTTGAACCGGCTGAACAGGCTGAACTGGCTGGATTTCAGTTTAAAGACTGGGGACCACCTATAAAAGGACCCAGTCCAGGTAGCCTTCATTCTGATTCTGGCACTCAAACAGTCAACATCTCCCACTTTCCTCAGGTAAAATCAGGAGTTCCTCCGTGGCCTAATGTAATGGTTAAGAGTGCTTGTTTGCACAACCACTGGCTCTGAGGGCGTGGGTTCGAATCCAACCCCGGAACTCAATTTAGTCCGAGCCCATGGGACGTTAAATGGAGGCGGGTTGTATCCAGTGTTCTATGCTGGGGCAACAGAAAGACCCTGGGCATCCCTGAATTAATAGGGTATGTACCAGACTCTCAGTCTTCTCATCTCATCATCATACGGCGATCGCCTGCCTCGATATAGCCCACTAAGGTGCTGCAGAGGCGTAAAACACAAACAAACAAACAACACAAATCAGGTAAAATCATAAATACCAGTAATAATACGGAATGAAACAACTCCAATTTTCAACCACATCATAATTCGTAACGAAGGAATACATTAGTGTAGTTTTGAACGAACCAGGGCATTGAAAAACCATGAAAATGGCATTCTAGTAAAAATTCTAGCTAAAAATTGAACATGAACTGCTGTGAGCTGATTGGTTACCTTGAGGGTCATTAGGACAGTCCACTTCAAAGGAATTCCGAATTACATTGAAATTAGAAACCCTAATTACAGTTTAATTGCCCTTCATTAGCAGCAATCAGCTATTCTTAAAAAACTAAAAACGTAGAATAATGCAGATAATAATGTTTATTTTTAAGAAAAATGTATGATTTGCCACTTGACAGATATCCTGAAATTTTCATTCAAATGGGAGCATTATTAAGAAAGTTATGGTACATTGACCACTGCACTACAAATATAGCAGCAATTAAAACCATATGATTGGTCAACACCCAAGCCTAGTTATCCAATTACAGTAGAATCCCATTTAATTGCTGTACCCGGGTATATTGGTACCCCCTCATCCTCCGTCTTTAACAAATATCCCACAAGGGGGATTGCGTCTCAATGCACTGAAGAGCAATTAAATTCATACATGGGATCTTGCCTCACAATCTTGGCTTGAATATTAAGCAAAGAACCCAAAGTGATATTTTGGAATAACATATTCTTATCCAACGTCATACTTTACAGATGATTTCATATTTGTAGACCAAAGGACGAAATGTGAATTTTTTTCTAGGACATGGTATCCTATGGGGAAAAGTGATGTCATAAGTTTTCTGATGTCATTTTTTTCCCAATAGAATACATGTCCCAGAAAAAAATTCATATTCAGTCCTTATGTCTACAAATATGAAATCATCTGTAATAAGTCTTGGGTGTGGTTCCTAAAATGGATTATTGGTGTAACAATGCCAGGCATAAATGCCATGCACAATTGTGAAGAATTAACAACCTGAAAGATATTGTCCATATAGGGCAAGCCATTTCAAATCTGAAACACCCCTGATTAAATTACAATTTCATTATATGCTTCTGTCTATCATGTTAACGATAAGAAAGAAGTTAAATCCGCAGGGAAAAGGAATGACCGACACATGTAATGTCTTTTCAAAGGGCTGGTGCAGACACACTATTGGACTGTATATATCAATCAATTGTGCGAAGTAAACATCAAGCATGCACTGTACATTGTGTCTATATCTAGTGTGCAAGCCAAAAGTAAAAAAAGTTCATAAATGGGATAAATGGGTAAATATTGTGGAATCTCCTTTTGTCCCATCAGTCAACCGATGAGTGCCCAAGGTCAAGTTTGGCATAGAAAAGCAGAGAAAAAGATTCACCATCCCCAACAGATACCATTGCTGATCCAACTATGTATTGGCTCATGGTGAAGCCAGTTTACTCTTTCATTTTAACCTATAGAGCTGGCACAGAACTTGATTAACAAATGCAACACTGATCTGACTTCAAAGATGCCTGGCTCAGGACAGCGATTAACAACCAATCGGAGCAAACTGCCATCCTCCCGAGTAGGGCACGATCTCCGGCTCATCTTTCCATCAAGGGATCCCGAAATGTTTCATGGCGTGTAGTATGAAAGATGAACCCCTTGATTGCTAACAATGGATAAATATAATTTGCAAGTTGCTGTCACCCTAATATGATTAGGGGAGATGGGACGTGAATGGTTATTGATGCTCTTTTTAATTGATTTCATTCAAACCAAATTGGCTCCCATTTGCTTCACCATCTAAGCCAGAAAGTGGGTTATATTGGAGCAAGTGTTATCATTCGAAGCCTCGTATTTCTGTATCATTCAAGATTTAAATCCGAGCATCAGATTTGAACAGAAATGCATATGGAATGTGCATGCTTCAAAAGAAACATATCTGTAAGTATAGACATACGTGTGTTGATGTGATGGCTAAGAAGTAACATTTTTTTTCCAAATGGTAGGCCTTATTCCGTTGGTTAAATATAACAGTTAATTTGTTTTGCCGAAATTACAGTTATATTACTAGTTGGGATAAGAAGATTTAAAATCACGCATTCACCAGGTCCGTTATAATATAGTGAAAATATTTGGAAACTTCATCTTATCCTGATAATGTATATAGGCCTATCTATACATGGTTTTAATAGTTCAAGGGATATAACAGGGAGGCTTACTCTGCCCAATGTCTACTAGGCATATATATATGCTTATTTCAGATAGGCATACACGTGATATCTAGCCTATATACAAACTAAAATGGAGAAATGAAATTAAGCAAAATCAAGTTGGTACAGACAGTGTACAGAACGTATCATATTTTTGGGGAGACGACTGGGGTGAGCTTTTTAGAATACCTATTAAAATACCCGGTACCGGGTACCCTAATAATAAATAACATAAATAGAAAGAAAGATGGACTCACCATATCGGAAGGCATCAGCAGCATGGCCCACGTGACCAATGACGTAAGCAAGCAGCACTGTGACGTAAGCATTGATTCGATGCTCCATCTTCACTCTCCTAATATGGTCATCCTTCAGAGTGATGGCTGCTGATGCATTTCCAGATTACTCCAAACTCTTTTTCTGCTCATCCCTTCAGTTGATGCCAGTTTCGTGGGCGATCCTTCAGCATGAAAAATAGCCATATCACGAATCTGCCTCCTGAAAAAGACAGCAAAAGTGACAGACTGATGAATTCCGCTTTATCTCCATTTGTGACACGCTGTAACTCAACTTTCTGAAAGTTTTTATCATTCAATGAATAAGAGACTTTCCACAAACAATTCTGAAAGACTTCAATTCGGATGATTGGTATTTGAGTTTGCACATACCGGCCACCGTTTTACTGTTTTGTACTTTACGCATCAGTCTGTGAAATGAAATAGTTTGACAGAAACAGTTACATCAATAATACACACACTGGGCCAATATCGTTTTCACATGGAAACAGACCAAAAAAAAGATCCTTGACAATTATGCACAATCTTATGTCATTGACATTTTCCAACTGAGCAAATCTTTTCAGAAGTGAGTATTGCGATGGGCATCAATCAGCCTTTGGGGGAGATAATTACCCAGTTAATTGACCCCAATTCCGAGGCAGATGACTCGACCTGCTTACTCACTCAAGGAGCTTACTCCACAAGGTTCACCCAATCACCCCTAGACCCAATGACATCTTATCAGGGTCAGGCATGCTACTTCAAAACAACTTGGAAAAAATGAAGCAATGTCAACCTTTTGGCACTCACTTGCAACTGTTGACCTATATATACTAATTATACTCGAATGGCTAGTGTGCTTCAAGAAAGATTTAGATTGAAACGCCTCCACATTCCTATCGTAGCAATCAGTTAATTAGTAACTTATTGATTGGAGAGAGAATAACATTTTGGAACATGGAGATGATGGAAGCTTGTACGTGTTTAATGACATTAATAACTGCTTCACTTGTCGGTTCTTCAGATAATCTCATTTCTTCAAATTGGAAAAAGCATTTCAATCCCAGAAATGTAACTTGTAATTGCATTTGGGAGTTTATTCTTGTGAGCATCCTTGTACCAAGAAAAATCAGTGTTTTTGCAAAATCGGACAAAAAAAAAAAGACCGAAAGACAGATAGCAACATAGATTGGAAGGCAGTGGGAAGGAAAACAGATAGTCAGATAGACAGATATATTTGTCACAATGGCAAATATATGATGATTATAACATGATCACTTACATTTGATTGATTCTAAAATATGTATGGATGTGGTCAGATACAAAAGCTGTTTTAGTGGGGTGGATTTTGCCACAAGAGAACATTTTAGTTGTCACATAGTGATTACAGTTGAATACTGCTAGGCTGTGTTGTGCAGCTTCGGCCAAAAAGTGATGCTGTAATGTTTGCATTACTCAGGAAAAGGCATGTGCAGTTGAAATGAACCATTTATGTTTATCATTTTGGTTACATTCCGATATCAACATTACTTGCCACATTTCTTGAAATATAAACGAAGTTGGGAATCATGGGCACACATTGCTTGAAAAATCATTATCAGTGTTAGGGAATATGTCCGGGCTGGGTTTCCCCACCACTTCATTACATAAGATATGCAGTTGTATTGACATATATTACCTATACTCTTCAAAAGTATAAGACATGCAGTGGCACTATGGATGCTATTGAATAGCTGAAAGGCATCCTTGGTGTTTCTATGCCTTTGGTTAATAGCATTGCAAGTATGTGATTTTACACCATTAGCTGCTGTGTACAAGAGTCATTGAGAATAATAAAGGGAAATGCCCTCACGAGGAGCATTCTGGTGCATTTCTGCAAGCACTCCTAATTTGTAGTGTAAGTTAGCTGAGAAGAAAGGGGCAACATGTCACAGACAGGTTTCTCAGAGATGAGGCCTCCAACAGTGACAAATTTCTTAAATTAATGAGCTGCTTAAAAAACCAAGTCAAGCATTCTCCTGTAATCATTTTACAGATGATTTCATATTTGTAGACATAAAAACTGAACGTAATTTTTTTTCTGGGACATGTATTCTATAGGGAAAACTGACATCAGAAAACTTGTGACATCACTTTTCCCCATAGGATACCATGTCCTAGAAAAAAATTCACTTTTTGTCCTTTGGTCCACAAATATGAAATCATCTGTAAGAAGCCTTTCACTTCGTGTTAATGCCTTGTTTGGATGGAAAATTCTCAACCAGAAAACACATCTATAAATTCTTGCATTGTCAGATGATTCTTTCGTATTGCAAATGCCCATTAGCCAAAGGAGAAGTGTTTTGTCGAATTGACAGTAATTAGGCAATGGAAGAGTAATTACGGGTTGATTGTCACTGACAGGTTAAAATGCTAAGGAGACTTGTTTTGTATTCGTGGGTGCATTCTGTGACAAACACATTAAATCCAATCTCCAAGGACCAGACATCCGAACCTTTTCTGACAAATTTAAGAAGTAAAAAGAGTTCTTTCTGAAAAATGTAAGATGCTCAAATAGTTATTTTTGTACATTTTTGTATATTGTTATGAACTATTCAGTATAAAAAATGACAAATCTCCTGGACTAATGCAATTGACTGAATGTTGTGTTTTTCAAGGTTTATAGATGAGCCTCTTTAAAAATAACAACAATAATTTCTGGGCTTGGACATATGTCACTCTGATTAAGATAATTCACATGATGTGATTGCCATCTAACATGACACATAATAATGTGATTCCAGAATCTCTCGAGAGAGTGTGGCCTCGCGGTCCCTCACTGGCCCAACTCCCCCCTTGCCTAATTCTCCCCCCCCCCCGGCCCAATTCCCCATCCGGTCCTATTCATGCTCTACCCACCACTCTCTATTGAGTGGTCCTCTGTCAATGGCCATGCTGTTTCACGTCTCAGACTGCAATCATGGCTTGTTTACAGTCACCATTGGAAAAGAGAGCGGGAGGGGAGTGACACTAATGATGGTAATTAATTGGTTATGGTGTCAAACTTGCCACACCAGTTGTAATGGAGGCACACAAAGAAAGAGAGGCCCTCAAGCCCTGTGGTTTACAGGGAAAATAAAGTGTGTGTCAGATGGGTTGAAGACAAATCATAGAAGTAGTTTGAAGAAATATGTCATGACGATGGTCAGATCAGCTGTTATAATGGCTTCAGCAGAGCATTATGGGATTGGTTGACGAAGCACAAAGCCAAGGGATTCATACAGTGTGCACTTTCTGTAAGATCATGAATTTTTTTTGTTACAAAGGATGACCAAATGATTGCGATAATCCTATATGTGGGAATATTTTGTAGGAGTATCAAATGAGGAATTATTAAAAAACTTCTTACTTAGAATAGATGTTGTGCTTCGCGCTGTATTGTTGCAATAAACTGCATAACAAACTCATAAGGGTGAGACCGTTTGTCTCAGCTGTTTGCCGACATCTTGTCAGCAACCTCCAGTACCATAAACTGGACCACATGCTGTGTAACAAGCTCCTTTCCTTTGTTCGTTGTAGTATTCATTCAATTTTTCATTAGATGCTCTTTGGCGCAAAGTTTTCAGATTCTTGCACGCCAAGTAATTCCTTAATTTTGTTTCTTCCAGTGAAGCCAGAGTAGGAAAAGCTTCCTGGCTGCTTCTTGGATAAATTGTTGATGAGATTGATTGTATTTTCTGGATTGTCTATCTTTAAACACTTCTATTGTTTGCCAAGTACTTCATTAAGACTTAAACCGCTGCAGATTGTTCCCGCTGTGCTAGGGAGAGATTCAGACAATGCGCAACTCGCTGAGCGGTTGGTGACCATGTAGTCCAAGGTTGATTGTGAAGAGAACCATCGATCAAGGAGACAAAATGGAAGAAAGAAGAAGAAAATAAGGTAAAGAAGAGGGAGAAAAGAAAAAGAGAAGTGGTTAAAAGTAGCATAACTGACCAGAAGAACAGATATTAGACAAAAGAAAGGAATCCAGGAATTTAAGAGCCATGAAACAGGAAAAGTTTATTTGACAATGATTAAGTGACATGAAGGAAGGAAAACACTGTTCTGAAGCAGGTTTCATACCTCATAAAATGTTAGGTCATCTGCATCTACGCTCTTCACTGGCTTGATGATACTCAGTCCTGCTGCTACTGGAAGTGTTTGGCTGCCACCAGGGTCAGTTCCCTTTGAGTGTAATGCATTCTCTTTACGTTTGTTCTTGTAGGAGACTCTACACCTCCTTGCCCTTGGCTGGTCATCCATTACAGCGCCTATTTATTACCATTGTTGCTGTCAAGTGGCAAGTGAAGAAGAGGAGGAGAGAGGCCTAGGGAAGGAGCCATGATGACAGGATCATTAACCCACAGGCACAGACCAGAAGCCAAAACAGCGGCCTAATCCTTAAAATATATCACTGATGGTGTTTATTCATGGGAAGCACTTTGCCATTGGCTTATTTGATCAAGCAAAAACTCTTATGAAAAATGTGATGATATGTTTTCAGGCACTTTCAGTTTAGTAGCCTTCAGTTTGAGCACTGCTACGCTTTCAGAAGCCCACACTGTTTATGAATTTGCTTGACACTGAATCAAAGTCAGGTATTTATTGTATTAATTTTTTACACTGATTATCAGTTGTGAAGGACACAAAAGAGCATTGATGGAGTCAGGCTGGCTAGCCGTTCATTTGAGAAGCACTGCAAAAAATTCCCGTTAAGTTTTACAGTTAAATTAACTGGCAACTTTGTTCCAGGTCTAAGAACTGTAAAAGTACTAATAAACCTGAACAGGACAATGAACCGTAAAATGCAGATTGGTACATTTAACTGTAATTTTGCAGATTCAACAAGGTGATATTACAGTATAATGCACATATACAAAACAGTTTATTTAAAGTATATTTTACAGTTATATCAACTGTCAAACATAGAATATAAAGAATGCAAGAGCTGTAGAATCTACTGTAAAAATACGGATAGTATATGTTATTCTTACTTATGCACAAGTGTGCAACAACAGACTAAGAACGTGATTTAACTGTCACATAGCTGTAGGGATGTACCGAAGCTGGAATAAGCTGAGAGAGCTACTGACTCCAGGCTCGGCCTTGCTCATCTCTTGCTTGACAGCAGGGACGTAAGTCCATCAATTATACCCAGCAATTAATTCGAACACATTTTGGATATTTTCCAAGAGAACCAGGTGTCAAGTTTATCGAAGTATGTTCTATTGATGCAGACTGCGCTTGGGTTATTTTGGTTTTAATGGTGTCAATCTTTAGATCACATCATGAGACTCACACAAATGTCAATGTCACATATAGATATTACAACTTTTGCATAATGACAGCATCTTTAAGATCATATGAATGAGGATGTTCCCTTACCTTCAGATAAGTTATAAATTAAGTTTGATTAACAACTGTGTAAAGCATATGTTATAGACGGCACCACATGTTCCGTGGTTGAAGTCTATGCAATCTCTTGTTTATAGTTCCTAATCAGATCAGGTGTATTGATTGTTTGGCCAATTCAAATGTTTTGTCTGCATATTACAAGTTGCCAGTAAATTAACGGTTGAAGTAATTGTTCATTAACGTGAACTGAATGTTAAATGACATGTTGCAGTAAATTTATCTTGGAGCCATTTTGTAACTGACAAAGAACTGTAAATTCACGGACAAAGTCTGTATTAAAAAAATACTGGTAAAATAACAATAAATTTACGGTTTTTTTAGCCAGAAAAACACGGTCATTTCTTACAGTGAGAGTCAATTACACAAGGTTAATCACTTATCTACAGAGAATTGATCGTAGCAGAGTGGGTTGAAATTGGGTTCCTTTGGGTTGATCTCCAATGAAACCAAAAATGTGAGCACCATGCGATCTTGGGAATTTATTCTAATTTTTGTATTCAGTATAGTGATATCGTATATGCAGGCTTACTAAGAAGTATCTACACCTGAACATGTCCAGGCTGAAGCTATTGGCCATTTGCACATATATATTCATTAGTGTCCGACATGCAGAACTCTCATTGCCCACAAATTTATCTCTTCGACTACTCACCCTGAATAAACCGGGTCATTTCCATACAGCTATGATTACAGCGATCCTTCTATATCGAATTAACCAGAACTTCATTGGCTAACACATAGAAAAATCTTGAAAAAATTAGCCTATTATATTGGCTTTTTTTCTGCATGTCCAATGTTTGAAATTAATTTAGTGTGGCCTTACAAATTAAATTACTATTTAAATTCAGTCATGAATGTAACCGGGCTTATCCGTCATCTTCTTGGATGGAATACGATTAGCTTGTGGAAACAAGTGAGGATTTGTGTGATGGAGTCAATATTGGGGCCAAGGGTCAGGAGAGGGAAGGATTGTGGGAGTGGCAGGGTGAAGTCAAATTATTCTTCCAGTTGAGATTGATATCATGCTGGAACGAAACAGAAAGACATGGCTGACAAGAGTTACATATAACTGTATGCCATAACTTAAACAACTAGATTTAGTCAAGAGTGACGCACCTGCCAAAGATTTTTGGCATGCTTATACCTACATGCCTTCTCAAGGATCAATCCTTAATCATATGTTTAGAGTAAAAAAAAGTACATTGTATATTGAAATTATTAGCCAAAATCAAGTGGACAATTCTTCGCTGCTGAGGGTATTTTGACAAGTGTCATATCTTGCTCACTCATAGAAAAATATGAGAATCTCATGGGCCTCTTTATTAACAGTGTTTTAATGAAGCATTTACATCTTAAATTGCCTGGCTGTATTCGGCATCCACCCTTGGTCGAATATGTCAAAAAGATCTGATTGCTCCTAGAGTATGGCAATTTCCAGAATTTCAGTTTAACTGAGTTTTTGTTCTTCTTGGGGTATTTCATTACCTCTCTTAACATTAAATGAAACTGAAAAAAACGGGGACACAGCAATGGCCATGGATAATTTAAACTGCCATTCAATAAGAGTACTTGGGACCCACTAAGAACAGGAATCAAACCTGGGAGTCAGTGATTACATGCCCAGAGTCCTACTAATTGAGTAAACCCTCCCTCAATCAAATGACGAGGGAGACACAGTACACGTAGACATCAAGTGAGATAATTGAATAAAGTAAACCAACTAGTTACAGGTGACACCCTTCCATCAAATACTTTAACTTTTTGCATTATAAACTGTTTTAATTGCCTCTGGCACAATTTGGAAACCACAAATGTTTTCAAAACGATCCACGGTCAATGATGTAAATTATTCAGGGTAATGTCACACTGTTTACAAATCTGTTGCAAAGAGGGGGTTATTAGATTGCTTAAAAGCCCTAGGATACAAATTGGGCTGTAAATTGTGGCAATATGAATCACTGTAAGACATTCAATTGTGGGACATTTTGAGACATTCCAGGACTTGCTTTATCCGTTTCATGTTGTTAATATATAGTTGTCCTTTTACTATGTACAGTTCCCATGAAAAAGTATTGCTTTGAGTTTGGATTTCAGAATTCCATATCTTCATGCCGCATGAAGAGTAGCTCAGATTCTTGGAATATATTAAATACACCGTTGATCATAGATGAAAACTATTTTTTTTAGTGTTTTAAGTATGTGTAACAAGAGAAATAATAATACATTGAAGGCATGCACGCTACTGAGGTCCATTACAAAGACCCAGTCATTCTCCGTAACCTGTCTTGGATTCAGCAGGAATTTTGAACCTGAGTTGGGCAAACAACACTGTTATAAAGACCCCACAATATTTCATCCTCAGATAGCCACACATGAGGATAATGCTGAAACATCTATTTTTAAAGTGTGATGTGTGATAATCATTGGTAAGGGTCTCAGATGGAGTTAGACCCCAACAAACCCTAGCCAGAATTGTCAAAGGTGTAAAATTTCGTGAAAACACATGTATTTTATAAGAATTTTCATTTTACAGACTAATCTGGACCGTTAAAGCTAGTTTCAAATCTCCTTTTGTTTCATTGTTGATCAGGACTGACAATTTCCTTGGCTATTTCACATGTATATGTACTCCATGATTTTGTACACATACTATCTGTTCTGCCTGCTGTAAATGGACCTCTTTTTCACAGGACTACAGGAGTATCAGGGTACTAGGCTGCCAGGCAATCTCATTTAATCTGACAACAAATGAGACAGTCAACTGCAGGCCGAGACACATGCCATTCTGGCCAAGATGTTCGTGATGAAATCATGTACTTAATCGCAGATGGGCTGCATAGTTCGCAGGTTGGCGGGGTTAAGCCAATCCTAGATTGTTTGGCTGTCACACTCAACAAATATCTGCTGGTAGAAACTAAGGAAAGTACTAAATTCGAGTTAACAGTTGAACAAGATGAACTTTTAAAAACAAAATTTGTGTCACAGAGGTTTCAAGAATAATTTGATAATTATGTAGCATAGAGGGGTGGCTCAACTAGCTGATACACTTTATTCATAATACGGACCACTGTTGTATGAATAATGCGCTGTTTAAAGATCACATGAGGGATTCTCAATCATTTGAAAGAAATATTAAAATTTGCGTTAATGTCAAAACACCAAACAAGCGCCCAGAAGATTCCCAACCAGAAAACAAATCCATTAATTCATGCATTGTCAGACGATTGTCTTCATTGTCAGACGATTGTTTCGTATTGCAAGTGTTCATTAGGCAAAGGAGAAGTGTTTTGTCCAATTGACAATAATCAGGAAATGGAAGAGAAATTACGGGTTGATTGTCACTGGCAGGTTAAAATGCTAAGGAAGCCTCTTTTTCCAGTGTACATGCATCCAACGAAAAATTAAGTACTGTGATTCCATGAACAATCTCTAGGGCCCAAACTATTTCTGAAAATTTTTTTAAATACCCAAATAGCTCTAAATAATTTATCTTGTTATGAACGATCCAACATAAACTATGACAAATACCTCCAACACATGTCAACAAGGGTTTTTCAAGGTTTATAGATGAGGCTCTTTGAAAGAACAAACGATAGGCTTAAGCACTAAATGTCACTCTGATTAAGATAATTCACATGATGTGCTGTCTCTGTTCGGGACTGTCAAGTGGCAGCAGAATGCTGACAGTCCCTGGAAAATCGAATTGGGTCAACAATAATTTGATCTGTTTTGGACAGATCACCAGATCAGGTTGAACAACAGCTGTCCATATTACTACGCCAAACTACTTTCACAAAGCATGGTTGCTGGCAAATATCCAGTCCACTGCTTTTAATGAAAATGTTTGGAAATCATGAGACAAAAAGACAGTTTTGAAACTTTAGCATACACTTTGCCTGTGAAAGGGATGATTTTACTCATCAGAAGTTAGATGGTATTCAATCTACTTATGCCATTTAGTGCATGTTAAATTGTGGTCAAAAAAGGGTCCAAAAGGAATGCATTCTCACTTATTCACATGTCCATACAAAGCCGATGTTTTTGCTTTGTGATATCAAAAAGGCTCAATTGTATTTATTCTATAACTTTATGGAGATTTATGAACTAGGACAACAATATAATTCACAATTTCATAAAAGCTGTGTTACACTCAGCAAAATGTCTTGTCCATGCCACAAATGGCCCCCTCTATACTGGCAGTATATGTGAACTGCAATGTATACATCCTCCATGATAGAAAATAGTTCCAACTTATTCTGGTATTTACAAGCTGTTTGCTTAAAATTGAAGCCAACCAAAGTCAGATTAGACACTTGCAGAGTTTTTGGAAATAAACTAGACCATCACTAAATTTAGGAACTTTCCTGGTTTCTTCCACACTGTCCTGGTTTCTTCCACTGATCCAAATTCTGTTGACCGCTCACAGGAGCTAGCGAATTTTGCACCCTAGGTGGCAGTAAATGGCGGTCAACTTGTAGACAGCATGATGTGATTGTCATCCAGCATGACACTTAATAATATGATTCCTGAGTCTCCCAAGGGAATGTGGCCCACTGGTCTCTCCCTCTTCCCATCTTATCCTATTTTTCCCTGGCCGGCACTCACCATTGAGTGGTCCTCTGTCACTGACCGTGCTGTTTCACGCCCTAGCCTGCAAACATGGCTTGTTTACAGTCACATTGGAGTAGAATGCAGTAGGGGTGTACCGAATCCGGTATTCGGTTCGGCCGAATATTTGACCCCCAGGCTCGGTCCAGTTATTCGGCCGTCAGGAGGGGCCGAATCCAGGTTCGTTTCTGGCCAAGTCCTGCCTTGGCCAGAAACGATGCTTCGAACCAGAATGGCAATTAAATTGGATGAGGAATAATCTTCACACTTCTTGCCATAGTGATAGATGCAAAATTATTGGTCAAGTTCGGGTATCAGTGCAATGCCAGCTTCCTGTGTTTATTAAGGCAGTGAATGGGTTATTGTGGTAAGAATAGTGTCCATCTTTAGAACACATCACCAGACTTAAGAATGGTTCAATTTCATTACTAGATATTGAAACTGTTGCTTGATGAAGACATTAGCACCATCATATAAATGAGGATGTTCCCTTGCTATTATATAAGTTATAAACTAGGTTTGATTACAGTCTGTGTTAAGGTATGTTATAGGTGGCGCCACATGTGGCATGGTTGAAAAGGTAGATCAATTTATTTTTTGCTGGTATCCCAGCTTCTGACAGGACTATAACAATTTTGAATAATCAAGTTCACCATAAGATCTGAATGACTTTAAAGTCTTTTAGTTTGTGTAAATGGATATGAATAGGTTAAGAAGTTTAGGCCTATCAAAGGAATCTAGTTCAATTCACAGATCTGCAAGCTCCATTGCACTTCAGCATGACACTTAATTCAAACTTGACAGTTCAATACCAATCAGGCAATGTCACTGAATGAGTTGAATGGCAATTCGGACAATTAAGACATTGGTATCTTGGCTACAGGTCTAATGCTACCTGAAACATACGCACAGACAGTGTGATTGAAAATAAGAATAAAGGCCTGCCCTCCATCAGTTATTTCAATTTGATGACGCAATCAATCGGGAAGTAGTGAAAGTCAATTTTAAAAAAATGTGTTAGGTGTAAAAAGCAATCAGGAACTGTAAGTAGCAATCAGAACGAAATTGTTAGTGCATTGATGGTGAATATTGGCATACACTAAATTGAATCTGTGCTTCACAGGCATACCTGTGCACATACATGCAGTGACATTGCAGGGCTTATGGCACGAAGTTGGATCACAACAAAAAGTAAATGCTCTAAAATTACCTATTTCTGATCTGTGAATCTGTGACGTTAATGACAAACAGGTAAAAGTCAATGACACGGCTAAGCAACACCTGTCATTATAATTGTGGACTTTGGACTGGCTGCAGCAACCACATCTTATTAACTTCTATCATAAGAAGAATACTTTCACTACTCTATATGATACATTTTTAGCAATAATGAATTATGGTCACTAATCTTTTGTACTCATTCAACATACGCAATTTGGAACATCAAGCACTGATTTATGGGCTGCTAATCTCAAAAGCAATCAAACTCATCACTGTGTACCGTTTGCTCTATGCGAAGCGACCTAGTTAATCATAAAATCTTAAATTTTAGACCAGAAACCAATGTAATTACAATATAACATAGCCAGTATGCTGTATTTATGTGTCAGAAATCTTGGTGTGAAATTTAAAGCTTTAAATATTTAGCAATCAAAAGATTTGGTGATTCTAGTAAAAAATGCACTAAAATTTACTGAAACTGCCTAATCTCCCAGAAAACTTAACTGATTGATTCCAAATTTTGTATGTGAAGTTTGTATACTATAAGACAGCATACTGGCTATATGGCAATGTTTGTTGCTTGCTCTATATATGAAAACTAGCAAAATGTAAACAAAGAAAATCCTTAATTGGGTCACTTGGTTGGTACACAGTGTCATGCACCACTTGCCAGAATCCAGTTAGTGTCAAATCATGCAACAAGTGGCGCCATCTATACCTATACCTCAGCATGACTTTTATTAAAATCCTATTTACTTAATTAAACATGGTAGTTAAGGGACACATTACTTATCAAATGTAATTACTCAACAGGTTACACAATTTCAGACGGATATATTAAGACATAAGAAATATTGAGGCACTGCAAATGAGGTATGAAGATGGACATCATCATGACCAAAAAGATCCAATCCAAATATCTTTATATACAGGCTAAATCCTAAAATCAGATATTGTTTGCTAACCCGCATTTCTGAATGTGGCATGTGAATGCTCGAATGCACGTCAGCATGGTCTGCATGCTACGCTTTGTTATTGGGCCTACTTATTGCAATGCGTAATATATGCCAGTTAGCAAACGACAATGCAGGGAATAGGGTTCGATTCGGAATCGGAATCGGCCGAATCTGGTTACTGGGCTCGGAATTGGATTCGGTTCGACAAAAAGTGGATTCGGTACACCCCTAGAATGCAGGAGGAGACTGACACTAATGATGGTAATTAATTGGTTAAGGTGTCTAACCCGCCAGACCAGTTGTAGCGGAGACACACAAAAAAAGAAAGGACAGAGCTCTGTGGTTTGACCGGAAAATAAAGGGTGAGTTAGATGGATTGAAGACTAAACCTGGAGGTAGTATAAAGGAATATGTCATGCCGATGATCAGCTGTAACATTGGTGTCAGCATAGCATTATACATTATCGGTTGACAAAGCACAAAGCCAAGAGATTCATACAGTGCGCACTATCTGCCAGATCATTAATTAGTTTTGTTATGAAGGGCGATTAAATGATTGCAATAGTCCTATTTTTTAGAGAACTTTGAGGGAGTATCAAATTGGAAATATTTCAAACGACTTCTTTCTTAGAAGTTGTACTTTTTGTAGTTTTGCAATTAACCGCATAACAAATTAATAAGAGTGAGACTGTTTGTCTCAGTGGTTTGCCAACATCATCGGTGCAACCTCCAGTACCATAAACTGGACCACATGCTGTGTAACAAGCTCCTTTCCCATGTTCGTTGTAGTATTCCTTCAATTTTTCATCAGATGCTCTTTGGCACAAGGTTTTCAGATTCTTGCATACCAAGTAATTCCCTAATTTTGTTTCTTCCCGCGAATCCTGTGTAGGAAAAGCTCAATGGCCATTTCTTTGATAAATTGTTGATGAGATTGATTGGCCTTTCCTGATTGTCTGTCTATAAGCACTTCTATTGTTTGCCAAGTACTTCATTATGACTTGATCCATGGCAAATTGTTCCCGTTGTGCTAGGGAGAGATTCAGACAATGCGCAACTCGCTGTGCGGTTGGTGGCCATGCGGTGCAAGGGTGATTGTGAAGGAAAGGAGAACCAAGGATTGCAGATAGACAAAATGGAGGAAAGAAGAAGAAAATAAAGCAAAGAAGAGGGAGAAAAGAGAAAGCGAAGGAGTTGAAAGTAGCAAAACTGACAGGAAGAACAGGAATAAGACAAAAGAAAGGGATTCAGGAACTTGAGAAAAATTAAACAGGAAATGTTTATTTGATAAGGATTAAGTGACATGAAGGAAGGAAAAAGAAGGATCGGACACTGTTCTAATAAATGCATGTTTATTACCGTATATGGATTAAGGTCATTTTCCATCTGCGGTCCCTGGTTTGAAGATACTGAGTTGTGCTGCTTGTGTCAATGTGAATTTGTGGAATGTGGAAGGAAGTCTTTGGCTGCCACCAGGGCCAGTTCTTTTGAGTCTAATGCATTCTCTTTAGACTTGTTCTTGTGAGAGACTCAACACCCCCTTGCCCATGACTGGTCATCCATTACAGTGCCTATTAATTACCATTGTTACTGTCACCTGAGCAGGTCAGCCCCTTCAGCCCACTTCTTGTGGCTGAATGTCTCTCCTTGCGACTTAATGTGACTGTGGCACCTGAGGGCAAGAAACAAGTGTATTCACCAATGGCCACCACACACTTAGTGACGAGCGTCAAATTGCCAGAGCAGAAACAAGGTGGCCAATGAAGAAGGGATGGGAGAGGCCCCAAGGACAGGAGCCCATGATGACAGGATCATTAACCCAAAGACACACACTAGAAGCCAAAGCAGCAGACTTATCCTTCCAATATATCACTGATGGTGTTTGTCCATGGGAATCACTTTGCTATTGACTTATCTGCTCAAGGAAAAACTCTAATGAAAAAAGTGATGATAGGTTTTTAAGCCCTCCTTCAGGAAAAGTGACCTTCAGTTTGATGAACCACCTACACTGTGCACTGTGCAAGTGAGGAAAGGGAGGAGAGTGGCCCGCAGGACAGCAGCTCATGATGACAGGATCATTAACCACAGACACACACTAGAAGACGAAACAGCAGACTTATCCTTCAAATACAGGGTGTCTACAGAAAAAGAGGACAGTCAACACAATTGGATTTGTTTACATTTTATTTTGTGCCAAGCATCATTATTCAACAAAACATGATTTGTATATGAACAGCATATTCAGAACAGTCAAATTACCCATTATTCGCACCCCTTGATGTAGTAACTTTCTGCAGATGAGACATAAATGATGCAAAAGCGTGTTTGATGCTCTCCACGAACATTTTGCCCCATGCAGACATGGCGGAGGCCTTTAACTTTAATGTGAGGGTTGTGATAACTTGCTGGATTCTGTCTCTCAATCTGCCCATACTGAATAATCCACTGGGTCCAGCTCAGGAGACAAGGGGTGGCACTCTACCTGGCACAGGAGGCTTGTTTTGAGGCACTCCTGAGTCTTCTTCGCAGTATGAACAGGTGCTACACCTTGTAGGAAGATAATTTTGCCAACAAAAGAGTTTCTCGTCTGACGCCATGGCACCCCAAATTATTTCAGAATGTTATTATAAACATTTGCATTGATTCTGGCACTCTGGTCAATGGTTTATTTGAGACATTTTTGTGATTTTCTTGTCATCGGATGACTCAATGTTGAAGACCAAGTGTTAGGTCCTGAATTGAATTATCGGCAGCTGGAGCATCAGCATATGTCCCACTACTCACGCTTGAATCATTCTACTCTCACAAGCACCATAATTGGTGAAACATTTCTAATCAAGAATGAGGAAAACAGGACAACCTTTTTCAGCTTAGAGCAATGCAAGAACTTTTGCATATCATGCTTGCATTTTGCCTTTATTAGTGATCTAGTTCACAAATAAACATATTTGCAATAGACCTAATATGGCTGACTATCAAATACATTCTTATGTTAGACTTATCACCGAATTCCGAACTTATATGAATGTGAAAAAGAAGAAAAGTGACTGTCCTCTTTTTCTGTAGACACCCTGTATATCACTGATAGTGTTTATCCATAGGACGCACTTAGCCATTGGCTTATTTTATCAAGAAAAAACCCTAATGAAAAACATGATGATATGTTTTCAGGCACTTTCAGTTTAGTAGCCTTCAGTTTGAGCACTGCACTGTTTATAAATTTACGTGACACTGACATCAAAGTCAGGTATTTATTGTATTAATTTTCCACACCGATTATCAGTTGTGAAGGACACAAAAGAGCATTGACGGAGTCGGGCTGGATAGCCATTCATTTGAGAAGAGTCAATTATACAAGGTTAATCACTTATCTACAGAGCATTGATAGTAGCAGAGTGGGTTGAAATTGGGTTCCTTTGAGTTGATCTCCAATGAAACCAAAAATTTGAGCACCGTGCGATCTTAGGAATTTAACTTTTTATTCTAATCTTTGTATGGATATAGTAATATAGTATAGTGAGGTTACCAAGAAGTATCTCCACCTGAACATGTCCAGGCAGCAGCGATTGGCCATTTGCACATATATTCATTGGTGTCCGACATGCAGAACTCTCATTGCCCACAAATTTATCTCTTCAACTACTCACCTTGAATAAACCAGGTCCTTTCCCTACAGGGATGATTACAGCGATACTTGCAAGGAAGCCCTCTATATCGAATTAACCAGAACTTCATTGGCTAACACATAGAAAAATCTTGAAAAAATTAGCCTATTATATTGGCTTTTTTTCTGCATGTCCAATGTTTGAAATTAATTTAGTGTGGCATTACAAATTAAATTACTATTTAAATTCAGTCATGAATGTAACCGGGCTTATCCGTCATCTTCTTGGATGGAATACGATTAGCTTGTGGAAACAAGTGAGGATTTGTGTGATGGAGTCAATATTGGGGCCAAGGGTCAGGAGAGGGAAGGATTGTGGGAGTGGCAGGGTGAAGTCAAATTATTCTTCCAGTTGAGATTGATATCATGCTGGAACGAAACAGAAAGACATGGCTGACAAGAGTTACATATAACTGTATGCCATAACTTAAACAACTAGATTTACAGGCTACAGTAGCCTGCTAAATCAGTTGCGAGCGAAAGCGAGCAGGCTACAACATTTCAGAATTGGTGTTCTATATTTCACTTCCTCGCACACACGCATTTTTGAAGCAGCCCAGTGAATTCTGCTGAGTTCTGCTGGGTGCGGACCTGAAAGGCAGAAGCTTGGACTTTAGGGGCAGCACTCCCAGTAACCTAGATCCCAATTCGACTCCCAATTTGATGTGAATTTCATCAGTCTGTAGCCTTGCTAGCCTGCTTAAATACAGCAGACTGTGCTCAGTCAGCTAAATTTGTACAAGAATGACGCACCTGGCAAAGATTTTTGGCATGCTTATACCTACAAGCCTATACCCAGGGATCAATTCTCAATGATATGCTTAGAGTAAAAAAATGTACATTGTATATTGAAATTATTAGCTAAAAACAAGTGAGGCAATTCTTCGTAGCTGAGTGCTGAGGGTGTTTTGTCAAATGTCATATCTTGGTCTCTCATAGAAAGATATATGCGAATCTCATGGGCTTTTTTAATTCTTTACAGTGTTTGAATGAAACATTTACATCATAAATTGCCTGGCTTTATTCGGCATCCATCCTTGGTCGAATATGTCAAAAAACTTTGATTGCTCCTAGAGTATGGCATTTCCAGAATTTCTGTTTAACTGGGTTTTTGTTCTTCATGAGGAATTTCATGCCCTCTCGTAACATGTAATGAAACTGACAAAGAGATGGCATATTATGTTTCACGCAATGCTCAATTTAGTATTTGCATATGATAAAATCAAAGTATGATTTTAATATTGTATGTTCGTTTAGAAATAATTACATGGTTTTGTCATGACATTAGTGGGATAAGAAGAAGTGTTACACCACATTTACATTCATGGTAAGTGGTAGTGCAATAGCACGGGATGCCCCTGTCATGGATGGTCTCTCCACCAACAATGTATAGAGATATGGAATTTATGATAACAACTTAGGGGGATGACAATGCTTTACTTCCTATATTGAAGCGCTTTGATTGGCTAATGAGGGCATGACGGGGACACAGCAATGGATAATTTAAACTGCCATTCAATAAGAGTACTTCGGACCCACTCAGAACCAGGGTTTCAGAAAAATCCGGTTTAAATAAAAAAATCGGATTTATTTGATTTAAATCAGATTTTTAAAAATTTGAATCAGATTTAAATCAAGCTGTTGTGTATTTTTAAATATAATGGTTTTCGAAGAACTTAAAGTCATAATAAATGATAAACTGTTCTTAATTAGGTCTTCTGTAATGGGAAAAATGTATTTTACTCCCCAAAAGTATGTAATCAAGTTGAAATTCGAAGTTGTAGATTGTGCATATTTTTCACTTTTTCCAGCTTCAACAAATTCCCTCAGAATATGAATTTTACATCAGTTCAAGTGTTGAATTTTGTCAACTTTTTGGAGCTACTATTGCTAGGAATGACCAATGAAATAGGAAAAGTTTTACTTGGGTTCCAAAAGAGACTTAACAGGGTTTGATCATATTCCGAAGTCACAATTATTGAACACTTGTATAGCCACTGTCCACAAAATATCATACTTTGGAGCAAAGGAATGTTTGAAATTGGTAACGATGACCACAGAACCAGTATTTTATAATTACTATTGTTGTTTGCTATTGTTGTTTTCTTGTTTAATGAGTGCTACTTTTGGCATGAGATTAGGAATTTGGTGCGTGACAGAAGAGATATTGGATTGCATCTTAAACTGGATTAAAGTAAGCCAAAAATCACCTTGGTATCTGCATGGTAGCTGTGATTCCTTACCAATTTAAATGTGAAGGTGTCAACTGATCCATTATAGCATTTATATGCAAACTATTTGCAGTTTTCTAACATATAGTGATTTTCAATAAAAATCATTGATTAAAATCACTGATTTAAATCATGAGAACAGGAATCAAACCTGGGAGTCAGTGATTAGAAGCCCAGAGTCCTACTAATTGAGTAAACCCTCCCTCAATCAAATGATGAGGGAGACAAAGTACACATAGACATCTAGTGAGATCATTGAATATAGTAAATCAACTAGTTACAAGTGACACCCTTTCATCAAATGCTTTCACTTTTTGCATTATTAACTACTTTAATTGCCTCTGGCCCAATTTGGCGAAACCACAAATGTTTCCAAAATGAGCCATGGTCAATGATGTAAATTATTCAGGGTAATGTCACACTGTTTTCAAATCTGTTGCAAAGAGGGGGTTATTAGATTGCTTAAAAGCCCTAGAATACAAATTGGCTTGTAAATTGCGGCAGTATGAATCACTGTAAGACATTCAATTGTGGGACATTCTGAGACATTCTAGGATTAGCTTTTTTCTGTTTCATGTTGTTCATATGTAGTTTTCCTTTTACTATATACAGTTCCCATGAAAAAGTATTGCTGTGAGTTTGGATTTCAGAATTTCATATCTTCATGCTGCATGAAGAGTAACTCAAATTTTTGGAATGTACACCCACAGGCATAAACAATCCGTTTCATTTGTGGTGTGCTCCATTCAACCGGTGGCTCTCGGATCTGATTACTATTAGAAAAGGTATGACAGCTTGCTTGGCAATGGTCCAACTTTCCAGACCGAACTGGTACGTTGTCACTGTAGCAGACGACAGAGGTACCTGTAAAATGCAATCAAAAGATTGTGAGAGCGGACCATGTAGGTGGACCTCCCCCTCTCATCCCCTAATTAAATGCACAAATTGAATGACAAACTGAGCAGCACTATTATTTTGTTCACTGTGATAAATAGTAGCATAAAAGGCCTAGCTGTGAATTATAACTTTACCCCTTTTAACTCCATGGTGTACCTGAATCCTTATTGGTTGTTTCTCTGGACATTATAAATTTACAATGTCTCACATTGTCGAGGTCATCAGAGTTTTCTATCTATCAATCAATCAATCAATCAATCAATCAATCAATCAATCAATCAATCAATCAATCAATCAATCAATCAATCAACCTACCTCTCTATCTATCTATCTATCTATCTATCTATCTATCTATCTATCTATCTATCTATCTATCTATCTATCTATCTATCTATCTATCTGCCTGTCTATCTATCTATCTATCTATCTATCTATCTATCTATCTATCTATCTATCTATCTATCTATCTATCTATCTTTCTATCTATCTTTCTATCTATCTATCTATCTATCTATCTAACTGTCTTACTGTCTATCTATCTATCTGTCTATCTATCTATCTATCTATCTACATATCTATCTAACTGTCTAACTGTCTATCTATCTGTCTATCTGTCTATCTATCTATCTATCTATCTATCTATCTATCTATCTATCTATCTATCTATCTATCTATCTATCTATCTATCTATCCATCCATCTACTATCAATCTATCTACTTTCTATCTTTCTACTATCTATATCTCTATCTATCTCTCTAATATAAATCTCTCTATATATCGCACAATATCTGAACAGTAATTTACTTCACATTCACATTGTACATCACCATTTGTGATATGTTTCAGGGAAGTAAGGCCTGCAAACTTTATTCTGTATAAATGCGATCTAAACTTGTCAAATGTGGTCCAAGTCAGTCACTGTTCACAAAAATGTAGTGAGAAGTAACCAATCAGATCAGATTTTTTATGGTTGGCTGATAATGATTGACAGCTAAACATAGCACTTAATGGCAAAACTATTCATACACAAACAGAAATAATAAACATGAACATTGAACAACATGTATACAGACTAAAAATCTTGTGAAACATTTCGCTGTTTTCCACAGTTTCAGTTGTCCTCAAGTTTATTTTGTCAGCTTTATAATTATAGCAGTAGAATCAATCAGCTGTTCTTTAGTCCGTCTGAACTGAATTTTACTAATATTTCACTTATCTTGACATGCATGAATGCCCTCACTTCGATTTTTATATCTCTTCTATACACTCCCACATTCTTTAATTTAAGCTGAAACTTTTGCACCACAATTAACTTTTGTTCAGCAACTTTTGTGAGTGAAATTTCTATTTAAGATGCCACAATTAACTTCACATGTTTTTATTATTGTTGGTGTGGCTGCCACAGCAACTGACTTCCGTGCCAGTTCAGTGTGGAATTCAGATTTTAGGAAAAAATTTTGCCTAATTTTGTTATTTAAAACAACTGTCAACACTGACAGGCATGCTTGACATCAAGAAAATACTTCAAAGAAAGTCATCAAACCGACATTTGGGTGACTTCTTCCTGTTAAGTATGCATTTAAAGGAATTATCCCACTGACTCAGTCCATGGTCGTCTGCAACCATGGTCCAGCTGTCATACCTTGTTATTACCTATAATGAGTGGAGTGGACTGACTAAATCAAAGCATGTACATGGATCACATTGTTTTTGCCTGTGGTACACCGTTGATCATAGATGAAAACAATTTTTTTCAGTGTTTTAAGTATTTTGACAACTTAACTACACTCTTGATAACACAATGTTTTTAGTATAACTGAGATATTTTACTGTGATATTTATAATTATAACTTGTCTCTCATAATTCTTTTTAGAATGGATCATCCTGCTTGATTTTATGTGCCATGTTTTTTGAACGATGATGTGAGACATTAATAAACATATCTATCTATCTATCTCTTGATCAAAATGCTGGAATAATTTGGATTTTCAAGGTGTCAGGATTTCAAAGTTTTAAAATTGGTGATTAAATTTGTCCCTATAATGTTATTTAGGTTCATATCAGTTGAAGTGGCCAATAATGGCAAATTCTCAATTTTCAAGGTTTAGAAGGATCTGTGGTGCCCCACAAGCGTGAGAATTGCCACAAATGAATAAAATGTTTCAACTGAAGTATTCTCTACACTGAAGTACCATTTCCTCTTCCAGCAAACTGAGATAGGACACTTCCGGGACATTACTATAACATACCACCAGGCACAAATTTCCATCATAATGGATTGACACACAAAACAAGCATTAAACTGAGCCCTTGTGGCCATGAGGCAGTTTTTGGACAGTATCTGGCCACCTTCCCATCACATAAAAATTCCTCCATAATATAAGTTTTGTGAAAAATATGGTAGGATATATTGACTGAGATGGAATTTGCTTAGAAAATTCACAAAAAATTCCAGCATTTTTGTTAAGAGTGTTCACTTGTTGGACAAGGAAATGATCTCTCAGTGTACAGAACACTTCAGTTGAAATGTTTCATTCATTTATGGCAATACTGAAGCTTGCAGGGCACCACAAATCCTTGTAAACCTTGAAAATTGAGAAATTGAGAATTTGCTGTTATTGGCAACTTCACCTGATATGAACCTAAATAACATTATAGGGACATCTTTGAACATTCTGCACACAAGATGGGGGCCAGGCAACTACTCTGACCAAGTGCAAGTGACTTTCACTGAAGAATGGCCATATCGGTCGAAAAGAAGCAAAAAACAGGTTGGCGGACTCCATGTCTAGTTAAGTGAGAGCTGAGGTCAGGAATGTGACATTCAACTTGATATTTTTATGTTTATTGGTTGTACACATCAAGATTAAGTTGGCATTTTTTGGGTATGTTAAAATTTTATGTCTGTGTTGTTGAGCCACTATGCGATTTTTGATGATTTTTACTAAAAATTATCAATTTTTTCGGGTCACCCAAAGAAAGTTTTCAAATAATTCTAAGCAACTAAAAATGGTTTATGATATCATTTATACATAAATCTAATGTCTGAGGAAAAAATTTTGCAATTCCACACATTCAATCACCAATTGTATAACTTTGAAATCCTGACACCATGAAAATCCAAATCATTCCAGCATTTTGATCAAGAGTGTATAATCACGCGCAATCGCGCATGCATACCAATAATACCCTATAAGACAATACAAGCGTATGCAATTTGAATTTGAAGATTGCAGAAGCAGGGTCATTTTGCAAATAACATACAGATATGGTGCAAATGCAATAGTTGACGTTGTACATCTCACTTATTTTGATAATGTTCTGCCATGCAAAATATTTTCTTTTTTATAGTATTTGCATACTTTGAAGAAATGCAAAAATAGTGGGAGCCTATGCCAAAGTCACATGACAAATTCCAATTAGAATACAACCATAGCAGTGATCACAAACTGTTATACATTGTTTGTCACAATGTGTGCTTTTAGCAGTTAGACATGAGATAAAAATATATAAGAATTTGCAACTTTTACAACTAACAACACCCAACAATAACTGTGAATCTGGAAGAAATGTTTTTCATAGTCAACTGTCAAATGTGATAGAATCTGTGATAAATATATCAAAACACACATGTCCAGGGCATTTCTTTGACTTGGTCATATGCTAGTATATGGATGGATTAAATCGATCTACAAGCCCTGATATACTATGTCTATTAATGACTGGTACATCCGCTCATGTGTATAATAGTACATTGAAGGCACGCCACCGAGGTCCATTACAAAGACCCATCATCCTCTGTAACCTGTCTTTGATTCAGCAGGAATTTTGAACCTGAGTTGGGCAAACAATACTGTTATAAAGACCCCACAATATTTCATCCTCAGATAGCCGCACATGAGGATAATGCTGAAACATCTATTTTTAAAGTGTGAAGTGTGATAGTCATTGGTTAGGGTCTCAATGGAGTTTGACCCCAACCAACTCTAGCCGGAATTGTCAAAGGAGTAAATTTTCTTGAAAACACATGTATTTTATAAGAATGTAGTTCACTCTAAATAGTTTTTCATCTGACAGACAAATCTGGACTGTTAAAGCTAGTTTCAAATCTCCTTGTGTTTAATTGTTGATCAGCACTGACAATTTCCTTGGCCATTTCACATGTACACGTACTACATGATTTTTTGCACATACTATCTGTTCTGCCTGCTGTAAATGGACCTCTTTTTCACAGGACTACAGGAGTATTGGGGTACTAGGCTGCCAAGCAATCTCATTTAATCTGACAACAAACGAGACAGTCAACTGCAGGCCGAGACACGTGCCATTCTGGCCAAGATGTTCGTGAAAAAATCATGTACTTAGTCACCGATGGGCAGCACAGTTCACTGGTTGGTAGGGTTAAGCCAACCCTAGATCGTTTGGCTCCAACACCCAACTAGTAACCACTGGTATAAACTGACAAAAACAAGTATTAAATTTGAGTTTTAAACAATGGTACAAGATGAACTTTTAAAAGCAAAATTTGTGTCACAGAGGTTTCAAGAAGAATTTCATGTGTAGGATAGAGGGGCGACTCAACTAGCTGATACACTTTGCTCTTAACATGGACCACTGTTGTCTGAATAATGTGCTGTTTAAAGATCATTTAGAGGATTCTCAATAATTTGAAAGATATCTTTAAATTTGTGTTAACGCCAGAACACCAAACAAGTGCCCAGAAGATTCCCAACCAGAAAACAAATCCATTAATTCATGCATTGTCAGACGATTGTCTTCATTGTCAGACGATTGTTTCGTATTGCAAGTGTTCATTAGGCAAAGGAGAAGTGTTTTGTCCAATTGACAATAATCAGGAAATGGAAGAGAAATTACGGGTTGATTGTCACTGGCAGGTTAAAATGCTAAGGAAGCCTCTTTTTCCAGTGTACATGCATCCAACGAAAAACTTTTGATTCCATGAACAATCTCAAAGGACGCAACTCCCACAATATTTCTGAAAAAAATGTTAAAATGCCCTAATAGCTCTATATATATAATTTAGCTAGTTATCAACGATCCAGCATAAACTTTGACAAGTATCTCCAATGCATGTCAACAAGGTTTTTTCAACGTTTATAGACGAAGCTCTTTGAAAGAACAAACAATAGTTTCAGGTCATAGACACTAAATGTCACTCTGATTAAGATACTTCACATGATGTGATTGTCATCTATAATATCTAATAATATGATTCCTGAGTCTCCCACTGGTCGCTTCCTGACCTCATTCCCCCCTGTCCATAATCCTGTCTGGTCTCATTCCCCCAAGGCCCTCGTCCCACCTTATCCTATTCTTCCCTGACCACCACTCTCCATTGAGTGGTCCTCTGTCACTAACCATGCTGTTTCACGCCCTAGGCTGCAATAATGGCTTGTTTACAGTCACCGTTGGAGTAGAGTGTAGGAGGACACTGACACTAATGATGATAATTAATTGGTAATTGTTTCTAACCTGGAGTCACACAAAGAAAGAGAGGACTGAGCTCTGTGGTTTAAAGGGAAAATAAAGTGTGTGTTAGAGCACTAAACCTATAACAACGGTGTCAGCATAGCATCATGGGATTGCTTGACGAAGCACAAAGCCAAGAGAATCATACTGCGCGCACTGTCTACCAGATTATTAATTAGTTTTGTTATGAAGGACAAATCGATGATTGCAATAATCCTATTTATCTGAGCGTTATTTGGGTATCAAATGAGAAATAATTTCAAACATATTCTTTCTTAGAATTTGTACTTTTGTTGCTTTGCAATAAACCGAAGAACAAACTAATAAGACTGAGACTGTTTGTCTCAGCAGTTTGACAACATCATTGGTGCAACCTCCAATACCATAAACTGGACCACATGCTTCTCTCCCACAATCCTTTGGTATTCCTTCAATTTTTCATCAGATGCCCTTTGGCATAAAGTTTCTAGATTCTTGGGCGACAAGTAATTCCTTAATTTTGTTTCTTCCCGCAAAGCCTGTGTAGGAAAAACTCCATGGCTGCTTCTTTGATAAATTGTTGATGAGATTGATTGGCCTTTCCACGATTATCTGTCAATAAGCACTTCTATTGTTTGCCAAGTACTTCATTAAGACCTAATCCCTTGCAGATTGTTCCCCTAGTGCTTGGGAGAGATTCAGACAATGCGCAACTTGCTGTGCGGTTGGTGGCCATGTGGTCCAAGGGTGATTGTGAAGAAGAAGAACCAAGGATTGCAGGTAGACAAAATGGAGGAAAGAAGAACATGAAGCAAAGAAGAGGGAGAAAAGAGAAAGTAGCAAAACTGACGGGAAGAACAGGAATAAGACAAAAGAAAGGAATTCAGGAACTTAAGAGAAATGAAACAGCAAATGTTTATTTGATAAGGATTAAGTGATGTGAAGGAAGGAAAAAGAAGGATCGAACACTGTTCTAATAAAGGCAGGTTTATTACCGCATATGGATTAAGGTCATTTTGCATCTGCGGTCCCTGGTTTGAAGATACTGAGTTGTGGTGCTTGTGACAAAGTGAATTTGTGGAATGTGGAAGGGAGTGTTTGGCTGTCACCAGGGCCAGTTCCCTTTGAGTCTAATGTATTCCCCTAGAGCTTGTTCTTGTGAGAGACTCAACACCCCCTTGCCCATGGCTGGTCATCCATTTGTACATCATCCCAAGTCATATCATGACAAAATGGCCCATAACCTTTGCTAATTCATGAATACTTAATTAACTGACCCAGTTTTGGCTCAGCCAATCAGGGACTGCTACATCACAGTTTGAAATTGTTGCTTCTGTTTCACACAGTTACAAATGGAGAAATTGTGTATTGTTGAAAGGTGCTATCACAGTTCCGAAAATTCCATTGAATTATGTATTTTCACAGTTCTGAAATGAAACTGTTTGAAAGTTTGCTTGTTTTACACTGTTTTTCTTAGGTCCCAGTAATCCTCTAAGTGTCAATAATCGGACTAAATCTGCCTGCAAAATGCTTATGACCTAAATAAGCAGCCAATCACAGAAGAGGTTGGAAATAGCAGAAAGCCCTGTCCATTTTAGCAGGGCTTGCGTTGGGAGGATGCCATTAGTACAGTGCTTATTAATTACCATTGTTACTGTTACCTGAGCAGGTCAGCCCCTTCAGCCCACTTCTTATGGCTTGATGTCTGATTGTGGCACCTGAGGGCAAGAAGCAAGTGTAACCACCAATAGCTGCCACACACTTAGCGACAAGCATCAAATTACTAGAGGCGCAACAAGGTGGCAAATGAAGAATGGAGGAGAGAGCCCCCAGGACAGGAGCCCATGATGACAGGATCATTAACCCACAGACACACACTAGAAGCCAAAGCAGCAGACTTGTCCTTCCAATATATCACTGTTGGTGTTTGTCCATGGGAATCACTTTGCTATTGACTTATTGGGTCAAAGAAAAACTCTAATGAAAAACGTGATGATAGGTTTTCAAGCCCTCCTTCAGGAAAAGCAACCTTCAGTTTGATGAACCACCTGCACTGTGCACTGTGCAAATGGCCAGTGAGAAAGGGGAGGAGAGAGGCCCCCTGGACAGGAGCTATGATGACAGGATCATTAACCCACAGGCACAGACCAGAAGCCAAAACAGACTTCAAATATATCTTATCCTTCAAATATATCACTGATGGTGATTATCCATGGGAAGCACTTTGCCATTGGCTTATTTTATCAAGCAAAAACACTTATGAAAATCATGATGATATGTTTTCAGGCACTTTCAGTTTAGTAGCCTTCAGTTTGAGCACTGCTACGCTTTCAGAAGCCCGCACTGTTTATGAATTTACTTGACACTGACATCAAAGTCTGGTATTTATTGTATGTAATTTTCCACACAGATTATCAGTTGTGAAGGACACAATAGAGCACTGATAGAGTCAGGTTGGCTAGCCGTTCAGTTGAGAAGAGTCAGTTACACAAGGTTAATCACTTATCTCCAGTGCATTGATCGTGCAGAGTGCGTTGAAATTGGGTTCCTTTGAGTTGATCTCCAATGAAACCAAAATGTGAGCCCCATACGATCTTGGGAATTTATTCTAATTTTTGTATTCAGTATAGTGATATGGTATATGCAGGTTTACTAAGAAGTATCTACACCTGAACATGTCCAGGCAGAAGCGATTGGCCATTTGCACATACATTCATTGGTGTCCAACATGCAGAACTCTCATTGCCCACAAGTTTATCTCTTCGACTACTCGCCCTGAATAAACCAGGTCATTTTCATACAACTATGATTACAGCGATACTTGCAGGGAAGCCCTCTATTATATATTGAATTTACCAGAACTTCATTGGCTAATACATGGAGAAATCTTGAAAAAATTGGCCTGTTATATTGGCTTTTTTTTTCAGCGTGTCCAATTTTTGAAATTAATTTAGTGTAGCATTACAAATTAAATAAATATTTAAATTAAGTCATGAATGTAACCTGGCTTATCCGTCATCTTCTTGGATGGAATAAGATTAGCTAGTGGAAACGAGTGAGGATTTGTGTGACGGGGTCAATATTGGGGCCAAGGGTCAGGACTCAGGAGAGGCAAGGATATCTGGGAGTGGTAGGGTAAAGTCAAATTATTTTTCCACTTGCGATTGATATCATGGTGGAACGAAACAGAAAGACATGGCTGACAAGAGTTACATATAACTGTATGCCATAACCTAAACAACTAAATTTATACAAGAATGACGCACCTGGTAAAGATTATTGGCATGCTTATATCTACACCGCATCTGACAAAATTAAGCAAGTAGGTTATTTCGATGTAGCACAAAAACATTCGGGCCCAAGAGTGTACCCTTTTCACATAATCATTGGATTTGGCTGAGAAATATTCTCTGTGACTTTCATCAAGTTTCGTTCAGGCAAAGTTGACTTATGCCATATATTCAAATATTCTGGTGTCTGGCAAAATTATGCAAAAGCAACACAGTAAGTGGAAGGCAGCACAAAAGTTTAATAATCAAACAATTGTGCTCAAAATATTAGCATTACATCATTAGGCTACTATTCACATCAACAAATTTTGCTTACTTGCTGTCACTGCCGAGCAATATGCATAAATTGTCTCCATTGGAATAACATTGATCTTGCATATTTTTATCAAATTTATGCTCTCCAGCTGTCTACAAGTTGACCGCTATTTGCTGCCACCTGGGGTACAAAATTTGCGAGCTCCTGTGAGCGGTCAACAGAATTTCAATCTCTGGAAGAAACCAGGACAGTGTGGAAGAAACCAGGACATTTCCATCATTTAGTGATGGTCTAGTTTATTTCCAAAATCTCTGCAAATGTCTAATCTGACTTTGGTTGGCTTAAATTTTAAGCCGACAGCTTGTAAATACCAAAATAAGTTGGAACTATTTTTTATCATGGAGGATGTATACATTGTAGCTCACACACATTGCCAGTATAGAGGGGGCCACTTGTGGCATGGACAAGACATTTTGCTGAGTGTAACACAGCTTTTATGAAATTGTGAATTATACTGTTGTCCTAGTTAATAAACCTCCATAAAGTAACAGAATAAATACAATTGAGCATTTTTGATATCACAAAGCAAATACATTGGCTTTATATGGACAAGTGAATAAGTGAGAATGCATTCTTTTTGGACCATTTTCTGACCACAATTTAACATGCACTAAATGGCATAAGTAGATTGAATACCATCAATCTTCTGATGAGTAAAATCATCCCTTTCACAGGCAAAGTGTATGCTAAAGTTTCAAAACTTTCTTTTGGTCTCATGATTTCCAAACATTTTCATTCAAAGCAGAGGACTGGATATTTGCCAGCAACCATGCTTTGTGAAAGTAGTTTGGCGTAGTAATATGGACAGCTATTGTGCTACCTGATCTGGTGATCTGTCCAAAACAGATCAAATTATTCTTGACACAATTCGATTTTCCAGGGACTGTCAGCATTCTGCTGCCACTTGACTGTCCCGAACTGAGACAGGCTCTCCAGCATTCCAAAGAAGTTCTAATACTTTTGCAAATGGCTTTAAAAGTTACCATCTGATATCAATTAAGTTCAGTTAAACTGAGAGATAAGTTGTGCATTGGAAAATTGACAAAATATTACTTAAGAAAATGCACATCGTAAACACAATGCAATTCCAATGACAGGTCACGGAATTAATTTTTGACTGCTAGCCATTTCAAAGTAAGAGGAGTAACTTCAGTTTCCTTTTCATACAGCTAAATAGATAGAATAAGGTGACTGCTAGAAGCATGTTTCAAAAGATTGGAACCATTTTGAGGTTGTGGGAAGCATAAATTTGATAAAAACATGCAAAATCAATGTTATTCCAATGGAGACAATTTATGCATATTACTTGGCAATGACAGCAAGTAAGCAATTTTTTTTGATGTGAACAGTTGCCAAATGATGTAATGCTAATATTTTGGGCACAACTGTGTGATGATTAAACGTTTGTACGGTCTTTCTGCTTACTGCGTTGCTTTTGCATAATTTTGCCAGACACCAGAATATTTGAATATATGGCATAAGTCAACTTTGCCTGAACGAAACTTGATGAAAGTCACAGGGAATATTTCTCAGCCCAATCCAATGATTATGAAAAAAGGGTACATTCTTTGGCCCCGATTGTTTTTGTGCTACATCGAAATAACCTACTTGCTTAATTTCGCAAGATGCGGTGTACATGCCTACTTCAGGATCAATTCTCAATGATAAGTTTAGAGTAAAAAAGTATATTGTATGTTAAAATTATCAGCCAAAGTCAAGTGTGGCAATTCTTCGCTGTTGAGGGTGTTTCGTTCAATGTCATATCTTGGTTTCTCATTCAAAATGGTTACATGAATGAGACCCAGAACTGGAATCAAACCTAGGTTCCAGTTATTAGAAACACAGATACCTTCTAATTGAGTAAACCCTACCCCAATCAAATAATGAAGTAGACGTAGTACACATAGACATCAATAGAGATCATTAAATGAACATATTTACAAGTGACACCCTCCCATCAAATGCCATTCGCTTTTTGCATTATTAACTACTTTAATTGCTTTTTGCCCAATTACGCAAAACCACAAATGTTTCCAAAATTATCCACGGTCAATGATGTTAATTATTCAGGGTAATGTCACACTGTCTTCAATCTGTTGCAAAGAGTGGGTTATTAGATTGCTTGAAAGCCCTAGAATACAAATTGGGCATAATTTGCAATATGATTCACTGTATGTCATTCAATTGTGGGACATTTTGAGACATTCAAGGATGTGATTTATCCGTTGCATTTTGTTAATATATAGTTTTCTTTTTACTATACACAGTTCCCAGGAAAAACCATTGCGCTGAATTTGAATCGCAGCATTTCATATCTTCATGCTGCATGAAGACTTGAGGAGTATCATTAATCTTGGAATTTACATGTATACCTATATGGCTCCATAGCATAACGGTTAGCACATCTGCCATATGCGCAGTGGAGGCGGGTTCCAACCCCACTCCGGCCATGTCCCGAGGTTAACACTATAATGATTGGTATGATTGCCGTTCAGTATGGTGAGTGCCGGTGAGCAGATTTATCTGGAATGGGCGCTATATAAAATCATATTACAGGATATTATATTATATTATTATTATTATCTATATAGGCCACTGGTCATATATGAAAACATTTTTTAGTATTTTCAGTATGTATGACAACATAACTATAATTGTATACATATTGAAGGTATGCTACTGACGTCCATTATAAAGACCCAGTCATTCTCCCCAACCTGTCTTTGATTCTGCAGGAATTTTGAACCTGAGTTAGGCAAATAACACTTTTATAAAGATCCCACAATATGTTATCCTCAGATAACCACACATGGGGATAATGCTGAAACATCTGTGATGTGTGAAAATCATTATTAAGAGTCACAATGGGGCTAGAGCATAACAAGCCCCAGTAGAAATTGTCAAAGGTGTCAATATTTCATGAAAACACAGATGTATTTCATCAGAATGTAGTTCACTCTGAATAGGTTTTGTTTAACAGGCGAATCTGGTATGTCAAAGCTAGTTTCAAATCTCCTTGTGTTTAATTGTTGATCAGGATTGACAATTTCTTTGGGCATTCCACATATACACAAGTGCTCCATGTTTTTGTTCACATACTATCTGTTCTGCCTGCTGTAAATGGACCTCTTTTTCACAGGACTACAGGAGTATTGGGGTACTAGGCTGCCAAACAATCTCATTTAATCTGACAACAAACGAGACAGTCAACTGCAGGCCGAGACACGTGCCATTCTGGCCAAGATGTTTGCGATAAAATCATGTACTTAATCACCAATGGGCTGCACAGCTCGCAGGTTGGTAGGGTTAAGCCAATCCTTGATTGTTTTGCTGTCACACTCAACAAATATCTGCTGGTAGAAACTCACGAAAGTACTAAATTCGAGTTAACAGTGGTACAAGATGAATTTTTAAAAACAAAATTAGTGTGACAGAGGTTTTAAGAAGAATTTGATTATTATGTAGCATAGAGGGGAGGCTCAACTAACTAATACACTTTACTCATAATATGGACCAATTTTTAGGAATAATGTGCTGCTTAAAGATCACATTAAGGATTCTCAATCATTTGAAAGAAATATTAAAATTTGCATTAATGCCAGAACAGCAAACAAGTGCCCAGAAGATTCCAAACCAGAAAACAAATCCATTAATTCTTGCATTGTCAGACAATTGTTTCGTATTGCAAGTGTTCATTAGCCAAAGGAGAAGTGTTTTGTCCAATTGACCATAATCAGGAAATGGAAGAGAAATTACGGGTTGATTGCCACTGGCAGGTTAAAATGCTAAGGAAGCCTCTTTTCCCAGTGTGCATGCATCCAACGAAAAACCAAGTAGGTACTGTGATTCAATGAACAATCTCTAGGGCCCAAAATATTTCTGAAAAATTTTTTAAATACCAAAATAGCTCTATATAATTTATCTTGTTATGAACGATCCAGCATAAACTATGACAAATACCTCCAATACATGTCAACAAGGGGTTTTCAAGGTTTATAGATGAGGCTATTTGAAAGAACAGATAATAGTTTCTGGGCTTAAGCACCAAATGTCACTCTGATTAAGATAATTCACATGATGTGATTGTCATCAAACATGACACTTAATAATATGATTCCTGAGTCTCCCAAGGGAATGTGGCCCACTTGTCCCTCCCTGGGCCCATTCCCCCCTGTCCATAATCCTGTCTGGTCTCATTCCCCCAAGGCCCTCGTCCCACCTTATCCTATTCTTCCCTGACCACCACTCTCCATTGAGTGGTCCTCTGTCACTGACTGTGCTGTTTCATGCCCTAGGCTGCAATCATGGCTTGTTTACAATCACATTGGAGTAGAGTGTAGGAGGAGACTGACACTAATGATGGTAATTAATTGGTTAAGGTGTCTAACCCGGCAGACCAGTTGTTGCGGTGACACACAAAGAAAGAAAGGACAGAGCTCTGTGGTTTGAAGGGAAAATAAAGGGTGAGTTAGATGGATTGAAGACTAAACCTGGAGGTAGTATAAAGGAATCTGTCATGAGTCATGACAATGATCAGCTGTAACATTGGTGTCAGCATAGCATTATACAGTATTGGTTGACAAAGCAAAAAGCCAAGAGATTCATACAGTGCACACTATCTGCCAGATCATTAATTAGTTTTGTCACGAAGGACGATTAAATGATTGCAATATTCCTATTTTTTAGAGTACTTTGAGGGAGTATCAAATTGGAAATATGTCAAACGACTTCTTTCTTAGAAGTGCATAACAAATTAATAAGAGTGAGACTGTTTGTCTCAGCGGTTTGCCAACATCATCAGTGCAACCTCCAGTACCATAAACTGGACCACATGCCGTGTAACGAGCTCCTCTCCCATATTCGTTGTAGTATTCCTTCAACTTTTCATTAGATGCTCTTTGGCAAAAAGATTTTAGATTCTTGCATGCCATGTAATTCCTTAATTTTGTTTCTTCCCGCGAATCCTGTGTAGGAAAAGCTGAAAGGCCGCTTCTTTGATAAATTGTGGATGAGATTGATTGGTCTTTCCTGATTGTCTGTCTATAAGCACTTCTATTGTTTGACAAGTACTTCATTAAGACTTAATCCCTGGCAGAATGTTCCCGTTGTGCTTGGAAGAGATTCAGACAATGTGCGGCCATGTGGTCCAAGGGTGACTGTGACGGAGAGAAGAATCGAGGATTGAAGGAAGACAAAGGGGAGGAAAAAAAAGAAGAAAAAAAAGGTAAGGACGAGAGAAGAAAAGAAGCAAAGGAAGAGTTGAAAGGAGAGTAAGTGATGAGAAGAACTGGAATTAGACGAAAGAAAGTGATGAAGTAACTGTAGAGAATTGAGGCAGTAAATGTTTATTTGAAAAGGATTACATGAGTATATATATATAGTAAGAAATATGAAAACTACACAAACTACACGCATGAAAGAAAAAAGAGCTATAAAAGGATCAAAGACAGGATACTGTATTGCAGTTTTCTTACTGTAACTAGAATTAGATAATTTGCATCTATGCTGGCCACTGGATTGAAGATACTCGCTTGTGTTGAAAGTAAATTTGTGAATGTGCCAGAAACTGTTTGACTGCTAGCAGGGCCGGTTTCCTTTGACTTTTGAGTCTAATGCATTCTCTTTACGCTTGTTCTTGTGAGAGAGTCAACACCTCCCTGCCCGAGGCTGGTCATCCATTACAGCGCCTATTAATTACCATTGTTGCTGTCACTTCAGCAGGGCAGCCTCCTTCAGCCCAGTTCTTGAGGTTGAAATTCTCTCCTTTTGACTCAACGTGGTTGTGGCACCTCAGGCTCAGAAACAAGTGTACCCACCAATGGCTGCCACACGCTTAGTGTCTAGCGTCAAATTACCTACCTGGGCTTTTGAGTCGGGAGTCGGAAGTCGAAGTCGTGGAGTCGGAGGTTTTTGGGTTGGAGTTGAACTTCGATTTTCAGTTGGAGTCGGAGTCGAAAATTAATTTGGTGACTCCTGACTACTTAAAAATAATTAATATAATTTACAAAAATCCAGTTGCAACAACGTGAAATGTATCTTGAATATTAAGCAAAATTTCCTAAACAAGTATTCAAGAACAAGAGCCAATGGAAAATTTGTGGAAGTACTTTTTGCCCCCTGTTAATCATGTAATATTTGCGTGAAATAATGCCGATAAGCGGAGTCGGGAGTCGGAGTCGGAATCAGAATTCGGGCGACCTAAGGAGTCGGAGTTGGAGTCGGAGTTGGAGTCGGAGTCGCTTTTCAGAAAGCCAAAGGAGTCAGAAGTCTGAGTCGGTTCACTTACTACCTGACTCTAAAGCCCTGAAATTACTAGAGGCGCACCAAGTCAAGGTGGTAAATGAAGAAGGGAGGAGAGATGCCCCCAGGACAGGAAACCATGATGACAGGATCATTAATATAATCCAAAGACGTATACTAGAAGCCGAAACAGCAGAATTATTCTTCAAATATATATAGGTTTTTATTGACTGAAACATAGGTCACATTTGACCAAAAAGTCAGTTACAAGAGATATCAATACACAGGTTAAAAACAAGAACAGAAACAGATTCTAATACTAACACACTAGAGATATAAAAGTCTAAAGCTACTTCTACATAAAGAAATGAAACATTAATCACAGTAGCAATAACATATTTTAAAATCACACTATGCTAGACATACTGGCAAAATTTAGCACTGAGGCGGCTTAAGATATTTATTATATTCAAATATATCACTGATGGTGTTTGTCCATGGGAAGCACTTTGCTATTGCACTTTGGTATTGACTCATTCAGTCAAGAAAAAAATGTGATGATAGGTTTTTAAGCCCTCCTTCAGGATAAGCGACCTTCAGTTTGATAAACCACCTTCACTGTGCAAATGTCAAGTTAGGAAGGGGAGGGGAGTGACCTCCCAGGCAGGTGACAGGAGCCCATGGCCATTGAATAGGTGTTATCATTCACATCATTTGATATTTACAATTCAGTCACGAACATAACCTGGCTTATCGTTCAGCTTCTCGGACAGAGTGAGATTGGCTGGTAGAAACAAGTCAGCATGGGGGTCATGGGGTCAATATTTGGGTTAAGGGTCGAGAGAGGGAGGAGTTTTAGGGAGGGGCGGGGTAATGTGACAAGATTCTATCCAGTTTTGATCAATACCAGTGTGGAACGAAACAGAAGGACAAACAAAATTTTGTGTGTCATAAATGAAAAAACCAAAATTTATTGCTAGACTGATGCATCTGGCAATTATGCCTACTTGCTTACTGAAGGATCAATACTTCATGATTGGTTTTTACACAAAAAAGTGTATTCAAAATTAGCAAAAACCAAGTGGGGAATTTCTTTGTTATTGAGGGTATTTTGTTAAGTATCATATCTCGCCCTTATATGAAAATTAATATGTGATTTACTGCGAGAGGAATAACTTCGATTTGATGTTCTAGTCGGTATGTTAGGAGCGGTAGGTGAATATAGAAACAGACAGACAAATTACTGAATCACCGGTGTTCAGTTATAGGGGAGAGCGGGGACCGATGGGCCGCTTGACAAATTATTGAAAATGGAGGCAAATCTGCTTTAGATAAAGGATTCATACTGTGCACCCTATTAGCTGGTGTTATTCTCATTAAAATGATATAAGATTCACATAGATCAACCTAGGAAGAAAGATTAGAAAACACATTTTCTGTCAAGAAAGATGGTGGCCCATCGGTCCCCAACCATTGGGACCGATGGGCCATCCCATGGGGTCCGATGGACCATGTTAATAACTTGCCAAAGGGTGGATAAAGATTTCAAAATTTGTTTTCAATAAGTTTTTGTTGATCCATCTGATCAGTGGTCGATATGGTATTCATAGATGTGATAAGCAATACTAAAAATGCAAATTAGACGTTATGAAACGGTTTTGGTGTGGAGTTAAGAGGATGGCCCATCGGTCCCCATGGCCCGTCGGTCCCCATGTTCCCCTAGTGGAATGGTCTCAGAACCTGCGAAATATGTCGCGCTTATATTTGAGCTGTGGTGAGCAAGTTAACAAAAAATGTTAACTTAGTTAACAGTGAATAAGTTATTGAAATTATTAGCAAAAGTTATAGTTAATGAGTAAAAATTAAAAAGTTAAGTTAATTTTTTTTTTTCGATAAAAAATAGCAGAAAATATCTGTGAAAATAAATGCAAGTACCAGAATGAGGCTCATCTGGACAGCAAACTACCACCGGGGACTGCTGTTGTATATTTGGACAAAAACATCTTCTAACCAAGGCTTCCAGAAGTCAGCAGGCTATTCAATTGCAAACTGATATAATCTACATGATTGCTCTGATCTCCAACAGATGAATGTTTTGTTATCTGATATTGGTCAATATCTATAATCTATATTTCTAGATATCTTGCTGTCTGTCCATATTTGCAGCCATCCACCAGACTACCTATATTTCTATGTGCACGCTGTCAGTTCAGTTTTACCAGACCAGATATCAGGATTACATTGACTCCTGACAGTCTGCTGTCAAGGTTTTTTGATGATTGCAGAGCTGGCCAAAACAGATGCCTGAAGCTCAAGGTAGGAATACACCTCTCCCACGATATAATACATAACACTGAATTGCAGTCATGATGCAGTTCACAATACAAAAATTCCACAGACCACCAATGGAAAAGTACAATTAATTTACAGCTGGATTTGAATCGAACATAATTAGCAGTGACTTGTTTATTGAACTTTATTCTGTATGTATCCTTGATCAATTAGCCGCATATGGGTCTCTTGACATGCAGCAATTGAAAAAATGTCCGGTTCAATTTGGTTTTTGTTCTTCATCAGGTATTTCATAGCATCTCTGAAATCCAATGAATCTGGCAATATATGAAATATGTGTTTTCTTAGAACATTCCATTTTTTTTATTTGCTTATCCTGAAATCAAAGAATGATTAAAGGGCCGAACTCATCAAAATGACAGTTTCATTAATTTTTTTCCTTATAAAAGAATGGGCTACTGCAAGTGCATCCTGTCAACCTTAAAAAAAATTGGTTTTAAGCACAGATCAAGAAAAATATATGAACTTGGGATTTTAGCAATATTTTGTGTCCCCACTGCATGATCAGTCAGCTGATGAGTGACGTAGGATAGGGTGGACCTCCCCCCTCTCCAATTAATTTAGCAAATTTGAGGTGTCCACCTGATATGACTGTGACAAACTGTCAAGGAATTGAGAAATATGACATGAAGCTTAAAAAGCTGACAATGTAAATCTGAGACAAGCTGAAACTGTGTAAAATATTTTAAACGCTTGTGATAAGGTCTATTGTACTGCCAACTCCGCCCCAATTCTCATCCATACGAATAATTATAAATTCTGGGGTGTTGATTGGCTGATTCTTTTGACTTTATTTAGCACTGGTTATTTTGCCTCATATTTGTCAAGTCCAGAACGCATCTTGTGATGGCAGCAACTGGTATTTTAGATAGACAGAATTTCAAGATGGACACACATATGTATAAACATAGACAGACAGACAGACCGGCTAGATAGATAGATAGATAGATAGATAGATAGATAGATAGATAGATAGATAGATAGATAGATAGATAGATAGATAGATAGATAGATAGATAGATAGATAGAGATAAATATAGTGTATCTTGAATGCTGTATGTTGGTGTTGCTTCATCATTTATTTATATCATACATTTAGGCCCTAATTGTACAATTTGCGGTCTGGTCTTGCAAATTGTGGTCCAAATCAGTCACTGCTTACTCACTCAACCTTTAGAAAATCAACCAATCAGATTTCAGTGCATGGCTGAATGATTGTATGTAGTAAACTGTTTTATACTGTTTTTTTTAACACCTCTTGTCATTTGCACAAATGAGCCTCTCCCCAAGTGTAGCAAATTCACAGCTAGTAATATCATATCAACTCTTTGTTCATAAAATATTTCACAGCTAGGCCTAACCATTCTTTCATACCTCCAGAGGTCATAAAAGGTCATCTATTTGTTTATTCATTACCCAGTCCTATGTGACTTGCCCAGTTTCTCCCTACAGGAGTCGCTTTTGCTTGTGCCAAAAATTTGGGCAAAAACCGTAACAAAAAGAATTTTTTTCATGGGTTTATTTTGGGAGAAATTCAAAAAGACCACTGTCATGTTTCTGTAAATGGTACATTTGAAGCTCTCAACTAATAAAAAAATTGCACTATTGTGTGCCTTTAATATCAGATGCAACTGTAGAAATCAATTGGGTGGTTTTGCAATAACACAAGTGGGATCAGGGCAAGAGGTCTGTTGCATCAACATTCATGGTAAGTTGTAGTGCAATAGCAACTATTATGATTAGCAAGGGATGTCCCATCAAATGTCATTCGTTTTTTGCATTATTAACTACTTTAATTGCTTCATGCCCAATATCATGCTAATCAACGGATGTTTCTAAACTGAATTCACCGTGGAATGATGTAAATTATTCAGGTTAATGTCATATTGCTTTCAAATCTGTTGTAAAGAGTGGGTTATCAGATTGTTAGAAGCCTAAGAACACAAATAATTTAGTAATTTTCAGCAATGTAAACTGCTGTGCAACATTCAATTGTGGGACATTGAGTGACATTGTGGGATGTGATTTATGAGCCAGGATTTGAGTTGCATGTTGTTAATATTTGGTTTTATTTTTTTACTATCGAAAGTACCCAGTGAGAAACTATACACATACCTTATGCCTGCCTGAGATATTCCTCAGATGGATCTTCAGCAATTCACATACATTCAAGTTGCATGGAGTGTTACTCCCTGTGCACTATTGATTATTATTGAAAGAAGATTTTGAGTATGAATGGCAATACAATTATAATTTAAGGCATGCTCCACTTTCTTTGATTATGTAGACCTAGTCACCCTCCCTTATCTGTCTTTGATTCATCAGGCATTTTGAATTTGAGTTTGGCAAACAACAGTATCATAAAGACTTCATAATTCCATATGTTATCCCCTATAGCACCAGTATAGTGGTATAGGATAATGCTGAAATATGAGTTAAAACAGTGATATTGAAATAGAGTTTGTTTCAGAGAAGATTTTAGATGGAAGTGCCTCCACATTCCTATCGGAGCAATCAGTTAATTAGTAACTTATTGATCAGAGAGAAAAAAATCCTTTCAATCCAAAAAATGTAATTTGAAATTCCAGTTGAGAGTGTTTTTTAGTTAGCATCCTTATACTTAGTAAAGCAGAAAATGTTTCTTCGGATAGAGAAAGCATAAGTATTGAGAGACCAGCAGTTCATCATTAACATTTGATTGATTCAAAAGTATGTAACAGCTACAGTCAGATATAAAAGCCATCAGGCTGACTCCTGTCATCAAAAGTGTTTTGACTTCAATCAGAGCATCCATTGATGTAATTATTACATACATGGTCACATTGGATAGATGCCCTCCAATGGATAAATGTCCCTACTTGTGAAGATATTTAGAACAATATGAATACAGCATGAGGACATTTGTTTGATAATAACCTACAGCAAAGCTGGTTAATTTATCGTATTATACAAATAGACACAATAACTTGTTGCAGAAGCCCCTGTGCTGCAATGATCCCTCCCATGAGCAACCTCTATCTTCTGCAGACATGCAGTTTATTCAAACTTAGCGCTATTATTTTACAGCAAGTGAATAGTAAGTGATTACCAAAATTCTCTTAGTGGTCTCACAACCCATAATAGATGCATGGATATTGAATTAGCTACTGTCTTCAAGGTAAAGTGTTTTGTATAAGACATGGATGCTGATAATTAAAGTAAACAGAGAAGAAAGGAAAGCCGACTTCAGAGACATTCCTCAACTGGATGACATATGATGAGGGTATTGTTGTTGAGGAACCTCTCAGTAATATGTTGCTCCTTCTTTCTCTGCTAACTCATTTAACATGAGACCACTGTATCACAAATAATGTGCTGGTTAAAGATCATGTAACATATTCTCTCGCAATTATCTGATAGAAACCTTTCAATATGCATTAATGCTCATAGCGTTTTGAGCAGGTTTCTGGATTTTACGCTTTAAAAAATAAATTTATTTATTTAATTAATTATTTTATTCATAACATGGACAACTGTTGTATGAATAATGTGCTGTTTAAAGATTATGTAAAGGATTCTCAATCATTTGAAAGAAATCTTTAAATTTGCGTTAATACCAGAACACCAAACAAGTGCTCAGAAGATTCCCAACCAGAAAACAAATCCATTAATTCTCACATTGTCGGATGATTGTTTCGTATTGCAAGTGTCCATTAGCCCAAGGAGAATATTTTTGTCCACTTTACATTAATCAGGAAATGCAAGAGAAATTAAGGGTGATTGTCACTGGCAGGTTAAAATGCTAAGGAAGCCTTTTTTTCTGGTTGTGGGTGCATCCAACGCAAAACCAAGTGCTGTGATTCCATAAACAATCTCTAAGGACCTGACAACTACACTGTTTCTGTAAACATTCAGATGACCAAATGGTTCTTTCTGAAAAATTTAAAAGGCGAAATAGTTCTTTTTGATAGTTATGAACTATTCAACATAAACAATGCACATTTAAAAGTATTTTCAAAGGTTTATAGATGAGCCAGTTCGAAAAAACAAACAATAGTTTCTGGGCTCAGACTCTTAATGTCACTTTAATTATGATTCACATTATGTGATTGTCATCTGACATAACACTTAATAACATGATTCCAGAATCTCTTGAGAGAGCGTGGCCTCGCGGCCCAACTCCCCACTGGCCCGATTCCCCACCGGTCCTATTCATCCCTTACCCATCACTCTCTATTGAGTGGTCTTCCGTCACTAGCCATGCTGTTTCACACCCCTGGCTGCAATCATGGCTTGTTTACAGTCACCGTTGGAGTAGGGTGTAGGAGGACACTGACACTAATGATGGTAATTAATTGGTTATGATATCTAACCAGGAAGACCAGTTGTAACGGAGACACACAAATAAAGAGAGGACTGAGCTCTGTGGTTCAAGGGGAAAATAAAGTGTGTATTGGATGAGTTGAGGACTAAACCTGGAGATGGTTTGAAAGAATATGTCATGACGATGGTCAGATCAGCTGTTACAATGGTTTCAGCAGAGCATTATGGGATTGGGCGACGAAGCACAAAGCCAATAGATTCACACAGTGTGCACTATCTGCCAGATCTTTCATTAGTTTGTTATGAAGGACGACTAAATGGTAGCAATAATGCCATACATAAGAGTATCAAACGAAAAACAATAAAACATCTTCTTACTTAGAAGTTGTGCTTTGTGTTGCTTTGCTGCAATAAACTGCATAACACACTCATAAGAGTGAGACTGTTTGTCTCAATATCATTGGTGGAACCTCCAGTACCATAAACTGGACCACATGCTGTGTAACAAGCTCCTATCCCATATTCCTTTTGGTATTCCTTCAATTTTTCATCAGATGCCCTTTGGCACAAAGTTTTCAGATTCTTGCTTGAAAAGTAATTCCTTAATTTTGTTTCTTCCCGCAAAGCCTGTGTAGGAAAAGCTCCCAGACTACTTCTTTGATAAATTGTTGATGAGATTGATTGGACTTTCCCCGATCGTCTGTCTATAAGCACTTCTATTGTTTGCCAAGTACTTCATTAAGACTTAATCCCTTGTAGATTGTTCCCGTTGTGCTTGGGAGAGATTCAGACAATGCGCAACTCGCTGAGCGGTTAGTGGCAATGTAGTCCAAGGGTGATTGTGAAGAAGAGGAACCAAGGATAGCAGGGAGACAAAATGGAGGAAAGAAGAAGAAAGTGAAGTAAAAAATGGAGATAAAGGAGTTTAAAGTAGCGTAACTGATAAAAAGAACAGGAATAAGACAAAAGAAGGGATTCAGGAACTTAAGTGAAATGAAACAGTAAATGTCTATTCTACAAGGATTAAGTGACATGAAGGAAGGAAAAAGGGGGATAAAATACTATTCTAAAGCAGGTTTCTTACTGCATCTCAATATGTATCATCTGCATATACCGTCTTCACTCTTTTAAAGATACTCAGTCCTGCTGCTTGTGTCAAAGTAAATTTGTTGAATGTGGCAGGAAGTGTTTGGCTGCCACCAGGGCCAGTTCCCTTCGAGTCTAATGCATTCTCTTTGCGCTTGTTCTTGTGAGAAAGTCAACACCTCCTTGCCCGAGGCTGGTCATCCATTACAGCGCCTATTAATTACCATCGTTACTGTCACCTCGGCAGGGCAGCCTCCTCGTCCCAGTTCTTGAGGTTGAACTACTCTACTTGCAACTCAACGTGATTGTGGCACCTGAGGCCAAGAAATAAGTGTACCCACCAATGGCTGCCGCTCGCTTAGCGACGAGTGTCAAATAACTAGAGGCGCAACAAGGAGGCAAATGAAGAAGGGAGAAGAGAGCCCCCAGGACAGGAGCCCATGATGACAGGCAGCGTCACAGGATCATTGGCCGACAGACACACACTAGAAACCAGAGCAGCAGATTCATCCTCCCAATATAGTGCTGATGTTTAGTGTTTGTCCAAGGGAAGCACTTGCTATTGATTTTTTCAATCAAGGAAGAACTCGGATGAAAAAACTTGATGATAGGTTTTAAAACCCTCCTTCAGGATAAGCAACTGTCAGTCTGATAAACCACCACCTGTACTGTGCAAATGGCAAGTGAGGAAGGGAGGAGAGTGGCCCCAGGACAGGAGCCCATGGTGACAGGACCATTAACCTGCCGGCAAACACTAGAAGCAGACTTATTCTTCCATTATAGCACGGTGCTTGTTTGTGGGAAGCACTTGCTATTGACTTTCTCTATCAAGAAAAAACTCCAATGAAAAACATGATGTTTTGAGGCACTTTTAGTTTTATCAGAATTCAGTTCGAGTAGAAGCTTCACAAACCCTGCACTGTTAATAAAGTTACTTGGCACTGACATCATAGTATGGTCTTGATAGTACACCGTATGTAAATATCTCTTGTGAAGGACTTGATAGAACAATGAAAGAGTCAAGATGACCGGCCGGTCATTCGAGAAGCATTAATTACATGGGGCTAATCACTAGTCTAAACGGCATCAATCGCAGCAGAGGTTGTTGAAAGAGGGTTCCTCTAGGCATGTCTCCAAAGGAACCAAAAAATTTTAGCATCATATCTTGGGTCATTTGATTCTCATATTTATACATGATATAGTGATATGGTATATGCAAGTTCTAAGAAGTATGGCTACCTTAACATGTCCAGGCAGAAACGATTGGTAATTTGCACAGATAGTCATGGGTGTTTGACATGCAGAACTCTAGTTGCGGACAGATTTATCTGTGCCACTACTAACCCTGTGAAAACAAGGCCATTCCCATGCAGGGAAGATAACAGTGCTACTTGAATAGGAGCTTACTGTACTGTATTTACAACTTCATTGGCCAATATTAAGCAAAATCTTGAAAAAATTGTTACTCATGTAGGCTTATTTCTAACATCTTTATTACTTGAAATCACATCATTGAATAGGTGTTGTATTATTATTCACATCATTTGATATCTACAATTCAGTCACGAAAGTAACCTGGCTTATCGGTCAGCTTCTCGGATGAAATGAGATTGGCTAGTGGAAACAAGTGATCATGGGGTTCATGGGGTCAATATTTGGGCCAAGGGTCAGGAGAGGGAGGGGTTTCAGGGAGGGGCGGGGTGAAGTGACAAGATTCTTACCAGTTGCGATTGATACAAGTGTGGAACAAAACTGAAGGACATACAAAATTTTGTTTGCCATTAATGAAACAACCAAAATTTATGTCTAGACTGGTGCATCTGGCAATTATGTCTACTTGCTTACTGATCAATATTTCTTGATTGGTTTTTATAAAAAAAGGGAAATTCAAAATTACCAGCAAAAACCAAGTGTGGAAATTATTTGTTATTAAGAGTATTTTGTTAATTATCACATCTTGCCCTCTCATATGAAAATAAATATGCGCGAGGAATAAGTTTGATTCGATACTCTGGGACAATTTATCAGTGGGCCATCATGAACAACTTACCAAGTGAATACTGTTGAGTCTACATATGTATTAATTTTTCATCAGTGTTGCATAGATTTCCTGAACAATGAATTTATGCCATTTACAATTCACAAAGTGCAATATGCAATACTTTGTGCCTTTTCAAGGCAGAGAAACCTTGGTTATTGGCCAATTTTGTACTCAATTGATTCTAGCCAGAATGTGCGGAAAATATTAATTTCATAACTCAAATATGAACGTGACATCTTTTCGCAGGTTATGAGATCATTCCGCCACTACTGAACACCGGTGATAATGTACTTTGTCTGTCTGTCTCTGTACCTAGATACCTCACCTTGCATACAAATTGCTGTTGCTCACTTGAGATAGTATTAATATTTTTCTTCAGCAGTGCATAGAATTTCTGAACTGTGTTTTGCCATTTGCAATTCATGAAATTTCCGTTGCAACACTTTCCCGATGTTTAGCATTCCTCATGCCCAGGAGACATCTGGTTCTCGTCAATGTTGTACTCAGTTTATTCTGGCCAACGATGCATATCATATTAATTTCATAACACAAATACTTCTCCATAAATTAAATACCTCCAAAGTTCTGATTGGAAATCAAGTCATGATGAAGAATTCTAATCAGGGCTCCTAGAATAAACGTGATATCATTTTGTGAGTTATGAGATTATTCCACGAGTACTGAACACCAGCGATTAAGTACATATTTACTCTTCTGATTAATCCAGGTTTCCCAGAAGAAGTATTAAGAAGAACGTAATTGATTTGAGATTTCATCAGGAATAGTCTCCCTTACAGTTTTGCAAGAATTTAACTTTGCTGACGACAACTTTTTCTGGACAGCAGACAACCACGAGGACTACTAGCTTGTTGTAAAGTTGGACACAAACATCTTCTAACCAAGGCATCCAGAAGTCAATGGGCTATTTAATTGCAAAATGATATAATGTACATGATTGCTCCGATCTCTCCAACAGATGACATGTTTTGTTTTCTGACATCTATTAATATCAAAATATCTATATACACTGCTCAAAAAAATTAAAGGAACAGCTCTTTCAGGCCATTTTTCTGAAACTGGGAAATCTGTAGCTAAATGACTTAAACATGCTTCTATTGTCTGTTCATTTGACCAACCAATTCAGTTGTCACAGCCACATTGGTCAACAATTGCCTTGTCAGGAGCAATTGTCCTGCGCGACCCCGAAAAACAAAGTGATTTCTGTTGATTTGCTGATCTGAAAAAAAGGATTATCAAACAGAGGATGAGAAATTGTTCATTTGTCTGGTTTGTCTGACAACTGCAGGCCAAGGCAAAGTGTTCCACACAGTTTTGTCTCAAATTGAGGTTGTCAGAGATTGGTAACTCTCACAGAAAGGTGCTGAACTGAGAAGGGGGACCAAAGGGTTGGTGTGTCACCAAATGTGATCTCTGGGTTCTGGCAGAGGTACAGGTGCACTGAACAGTATGAGAGAAGACCTGGAAAGGGCAGACATTGGTCCATTATGCGGCAACAGGACCATTATCACCAGCAACTTCGGCATTGGGGTCATCATGCGACTGAAAAATGACTGTGTAGATGGATCAAATTTCATAATCTTGAACCGAAAAGTTAGGAACCAACTGTATGAAGAACATTTGAGATGCAGAAAGTGTTTTTTTGCTCCCCCAATTGCCCCACAACGCCGTACATCAATATCTGAGTTCAACAGGGAGCCCCTGTTTTAGCAGTTGTGTCTGCAGTGACCTCTATTGTCTGTTGGTGCAAGGAGGTCTCATTTTTGACATTCGGGCATCATGTCTGTGTCAGAAGAAACCCATGGTGATGCTTTTGTGAGTGTAACATTTTCAAACATTACGATTTTCGGGAGCTTTCTTGATGGTCACAGATGCCTTGTCAATGGAGGGGTACACGGAGTGTACAGAGTGCATACAGGACAAATGAATGGCATAATGTGCATCAATGGGCTTGTGGAAATCACACTGAAGCCTAATGATGGGTCAGTGGAAGGAAAATTTCTGCTCATGCATGAAAATGCACATCTGCAACCTGCTTGGATGACCACCGCTCATCTTAAATTGGAAGGTATTGCAGTGAAGGTCTGTCGTAGAAGGTCATCAGGCCTCAATTCCATAGAACACGTGTAGGACATCCTTTACAGTGTGTTTCCTGGCAGCCACCACCTCCATGGACCATACAGGAACATGAACAAGAAAACATTCGAGAGCTGCCCGGGATCCCCCAATTGACCACCCGCAGGTTCATCAAAAGCATTGCAATCTCATTCAAACAGTTTGTTCATGCTCATCTTGGCCTTACACAGTATTCAGAAACATTTGGCTGCAACAGAGAGTGAATTTTACAAAATTTTGGATTTGGTCATATTGTGTTTTCACATCAGTTTTGGGGGTCACCAAAGTTTCAGTGTCCCTGTACTGACAATATTCATTCAATCCATTCAGCCGTGATTTGATGAATCCTTCAAAATGATAAAGAAGACCAACTTTGCATTAAAATTCAGTTGCATCTTTCCAAGTTCCTAAAATTTTACTTGAAAGAGCTGTTCCTTTAATTTTTTTGAGCAGTGTATTTAGATATTTAGCTGTCTGTCCAGAATCCAGATTTGCAGGTGCCTGCCAGACCACCTATATTGCGATGTGTAATCCACCAGTTCAGTTTTACCTGACCAGATTTCAGGATTACATTGACTGCTGACAGTTTACTGTAAAGGTTTTTTGATGATTGCAGCGCTGGCCAAAACAGCTGCCAAAAGCTCAAGGTAGGGTCTAACCATACACCTCTCCCACAATACAATACATCACACTGAATTGCAGTCTGATACGATACACAATACAAAAATTCCACTGTTTTTGAGACAACAGACCAAAAGTCTAGAGAATTATACACAACATCGCGTAATAATGTGATGACTTTAGTTGTTTTTTCCAGGCCTTTCTTAAATACAGTTAATATCTCAGTGCATGTGCCACAACTAATATGATAACGTGTATCTCTAAAAGTGATATCTTGAGAACTTGTTCATTGCTCTGACAAGTCACTAACTGATTAACATCAACTTACTACTGGACTTGATTCGAACATAATTAGCAGTGACTTGTTTATTGAACTTTATTCCATATTTATCCTTGGTCAATTAGCCACAAATATGTCTGTCAGTTATAATTCAGATTGCTCTTGAAGTGCAGCAATTGAGAAAATGTCTGGTTTAATTTGGTTTTTGTTCTTCATCAGGTATTTCATAGCCTATCTGAAATCTAATGAATCTGGCAATAGATGAAACATGTGTTTTCTTAGAATATTCCATTTTATTTTCTATTTGAAATGAAAGTATGATTAATATCAGATGCAACTGTAGATATCAATTGGGTGGTTTTGCAATAACAGAAGTGGGAACAGAGCGAGTTGTCTGTTGCTTAAACATTCATGGTGAGTTGTAGTGCAGTAGCATCTATTGTATGATTAGCAAGGGATGCCCCTGTCATGGATGGATGCTGCTGCAGGATGCAGATAAAGTCTGGCCTATCTATTATCTATCAACAAGTTGCAGGGATATGAAATGAAAGTAGTACACATATAATATATAGCAATATTTTGTGTCCCCACTGCATGATCAGTCAGCTGATGAGTGACGTAGGATAGGGTGGACCTCCCCCCTCTCCAATTAATTTAGCAAATTTGAGAGAGTCAACACCTCCCTGCCCGAGGCTGGTCATCCATTACAGCGCCTATTAATTACCATTGTTGCTGTCACTTCAGCAGGGCAGCCTCCTTCAGCCCAGTTAACAGTGTTCAGGTTGTCATATATATCATCAGTGTCATCATTGAACAAAGTAAATCAACATAACTACAAAACACCCTCCCATCAATTGCCATTCGCTTTTTGCATTATTAACTACTTTAATTGCTTTACGCCCAATATCAGGTGAAGCAACAGATGTTTCTAACAGAATTCATGGTTGAATGACGTAAATTATTCAGTTTATGTCATATTGCTTTCAAATCTGTTGCAAAGAGTGGGTTATCAGATTGTTAAAAGCCCAAGAATACAAATTATTTGGTAATTTTCAGCAATGTAAATTGCTGTGAGAAATTCAATTGTGGGACATTGAGGGTCATTGTGAGATGTGATTTATAAGCCAGGATTTGATTTGCATGTTGTTTTATTTTTTTACTAACGAATGTTCCCGGCGAGAAACTATACCTTATGCCTGCCGGAGATATCCCTCAGACGGAAATTGAGCAATTCACATCTTCATGTTGCATGGAGTGTTACTCCCTGTACACTATTGATTAATAATGAGGCAACATTTTGAGTATCTATGGCGCATGGCAATATAATAATATATATAGTATAGTATGATTTTATATAGCGCCCATTCCAGATAAATCTGCTCACCGGCGCTCACCATACTGAACGGCAATCATACCAATCATTATAGCGATAACCTCTGGACATGGCCGGAGCGGGGATTGAACCAACGTCCTCATGTGTACAAGGCGGGGATGCAACCCACTGTACTATGGAGCCAATACAATTATCCACTCTCTTCGATTATAGAGAACTGGTCATTTTCCCTAAACTGTCTTTGATTCATCAGGCATTTTGAATTTGAGTTTGGCAAACAACAGTATCACAAAGACTTCATAATTCCATATTTTATCCCTTATAGCGCCAGTGCAGCGGTATATGGGGATAATTCTGAATTGCTGAAATACAAGTTAAAACAGTATGTTCAAATAATAGAGTTTGCTTCAGAGAAGATTTAGATGGAATTGCCTCTACATTACTATCAGAGCAATCAGTTAATTAGTAACTTATTGATCGGAGAGAACATAAAAGCTTTCATATTGAAAACCATGGAAGCTTGTACGTGTTTATTGACATTAATAAATGCCTCACTTGTCGGGTTCTTCAGATAATCTCATTTCTTCAAATTTGAAAATCCTTTTCAATCCAAAAAATGTAATTTGAAATTGCATTTGCGAGTGTTTTTTGGTTAGCGTCCTTATACTTAGTAAAACAGAAAATGTTTCTACAATATTAGATAGAAAGATAAATGGAGAGACAGAGAAAGCATAAGTACTGAGAGACCAACGGCTGCAGTCAGATATAAAAGCCATTGGGCTGACTCTAGTCATCAAAAGTGTTTGACTTCAGACAGAGCCGTCATTGATGGAATAATTTTGGAATCATTTACCAATGTGATGATACATTTACACATTGGACAGATGCCCTCCAATGGACAAATGTCCCTACTTGTGAAGATATTTAAAACAATACAAATACAGCACAAAGACATTTGTTTGATATTAACCTACAGCAAAGCTGGTTTATTTATCGTATTATTCAAATAGACACAACAACTTGTTGCAGAAGCCCCTGTGCTGCAATGATCCGTCCCATGAGCAACCTCTATCTTCTGCAGACATGGAGTTTGTTCCAACTTGGCGCTATTGTTTTACAGCTAGTGAAAAGTAAGTGATTACCAAAATTCTCTTTGTAGTCTCACAACCCATACTAGATGCATGTATATTGAATTAGCTACTGTCTTCAAGTTAAAGTGTTTTTGTATAAGACACGGATGCTGATGATTAAAGTAAACAGAGAAGAAAGGGAAAGCACACTTCAGAGAAATTCCTCAACTGGATGACATATGAGGGTCATGTTGTTGAGGAACCTCTCAGTAATATGTTGCTGCTTCCTTCTCTGCTAACTCAATTAACATGAGACCACTGTATCATAAATAATGTGCTGTTTAAAGATCATGTAACATATTCTCTCGCAATTATTAAAAAGACATAACGTCCGAAGCGTTGACTGTTAGGAATAGAACCATTTATTAACCATGAGCATGCGCACGACGATACAATCACCGTCTAGCGGAACTGTACATAACTAAATAAATGTGAGCAAAGCCCACGAAGCAATACCATTACAATTATCTGATAGAAACCTTTCAATATGCATTAATACTTATAACATGGACCACTATTGTATGAATAATGTGCTGTTTAAAGATCATGTAAAGGATTCTCAATAATTTGAAGGAAATCCTTAAATTTGCGTTAATGCCAGAACACCAAACAAGTGCCCAGAAGATTCCCAACCACAAAACAAATCCATTAATTCTTGCATTGTCGGACGATTATTTCGTATTGCAAGTGTCCATTAGCCAAAGGAGAAGAGTTTTGTCCAATTGACAATAATCAAGAAATGGAAGAAAAATTAGGGGTGATTGCCACTGGCAGGTTAAAATGCTAAGGAAGCCTTTTTTCCTGGTCGTGGGTGCATTCAATGCAAAACCAAGTGCTGTGATTCCATAAACAATCTCTAAGGACCTGACAACTACACTGTTTCTGTAAACATTCAGATGCCCAAATGGTTCTTTCTGAAAAATTTAAAATGCCTAAATAGTTCTTTTTGATAGTTATGAACTATTCAACATAAACAAAGTATGTTTAAAAGTATTTTCAAAGGTTTATGGATGAGCCTCTTCGCAAAAACAAACAATAGTTTCTGGGCTCAGACTCTTAATGTCACTTTAATTAAGATTCACATGATGTGATTTTCATCTAACATAACACTTAATAATATGATTCCAGAATCTCTCGGCCCAACTTCCCCCCTGGCCCAATTCCCCACCGGTCCTATTCATCCTCTACCCACCACTCTCTATTGAGTGGTCCTCTGTCACTAGCCATGCTGTTTCACGCCCCAGGCTGCAATCTTGGCTTGTTTGCAGTCACCATTGGAAGAGAGTTCGGGTGGGGAGTGACACTTTTGATGGTAATTAATTGGTTATGGTGTCTAACCCGGCAGACCAGTTGTAACGGAGACACATAAAGAAAGAGAGGACTGAGCTCTGTGGTTCAAGGGGAAAATAAGGTGTGTATTAGATGAGTTGAGGACTAAACCTGGAGATGGTTTGAAGGAATATGTCATGAAGATGGTCAGATCAGCTGTCACAATGGTTTCAGCAGAGCATTATGGGATAGGGCGACGAAGCACAAAGCCAATAGATTCATACAGTGTGCACTATCTGCCAGATCATTAATTAGTTTGTTATGAAGGACGACTAAATTATAGCAATAATGCCATACATAGGAGTACTTTGTGGGAGTATCAAATGAGAAACAATTAAAAATCTTCTTACTTCGAAGTTGTGCTTTGTGTTGCTTTGCTGCAATAAACTGCTTAACACACTCATAAGAGTGAGACTGTCTGTCTCAGTGGCTTGCCAACATCGTTGGTGCAACCTCCAGTACCATAAACCGGACCACATGCTGTGTAACGAGCTCCTCTCCCATATTCCTTTCTGTATTCCTTCAATTTTTCATCAGATGCCCTTTGGCACAAAGTTTTCAGATTCTTGCGCAAAAAGTAATTCCTTAATTTTGTTTCTTCCCGCAAAGCCTGTGTAGGAAAAGCTCCCAGGCTACTTCTTTGATAAATTGTTGATGAGATTGATTGGGCTTTCCCCGATAGTCTGTCTATAAGCACTTCTATTGTTTGCCAAGTACTTCATCAAGACTTAATCCCTTGCAGATTGTTCCCGTTGTGCTTGGGAGTGATTCAGACAATGCACAACTCGCTGAGCGGTTGGTGGCTATGTGGTCCAAGGGTGATTGTGAAGAAGAGGAACCAAGGATAGCAGGGAGACAAAATGGAGGAAAGAAGAAGAAAGTGTAGTAAAGAACGGGGAGAAAAGAAAAAAAGGAGTTTAAAGTAGCGTAACTGACAAGAAGCAAAGGAATTAGACAAAGGAAAGGGATTCAGGAACTTAAGAGAAATGAAACAGGAAATGTCTATTCAACAAGGATTAAGTGACATGAAGGAAGGAAAAAGGGGGATAAAATACTGTTCTAAAGAAGGTTTCTTACTGCATCTCAATATGGATCATCTGCATATACGCTCTTCAGTTTTCACTCTTTTAAAGATACTCAGTCCTGCTGCTTGTGTCAAAGTGAATTTGTTGAATGTGGCAGGAAGTGCTCGGCTGCCATTAGGGCCTGTGTCCTTTGAGTCTAATGCCTTCTCTTTACGCTTGTTCTTGTGAGAAAGTCAACACCTCCTTGCCGGCAGCTGGTCATCCGTTACAGCGCCTATTAATTACCATCGTTACTGTCACCTCAGCTGGGCAGCCTCCTCGGCCCAGTTCTTGAAGCTGAACACCTCTCCTTATGACTCAATGTGATTTTGGCACCTGAGGCCAAGAAACAAGTGTATCCACCAATGGCTGCCGCACGCTTAGCGACGAGTGTAAAATAACTAGCGCGCAACAAGGAGGCAAATGAAGAAGCGAGGAGAGAGCCCCCAGGACAGGAGCCAATGGTGACAGGCAGCATCACAGGATCATTGGCCCACAGACACACACTAGAAACCAGAGCAGCAGATTCATCCTCCCAATATAGTGCTGGTATTTATTGTTTGTCCAAGGGAAGCACTTGCTATTCATTTATTGAATCAAGGAGAACTCGGATAAAAAAAAACGTGATGATAGGTTTTTAAGCCATCCTTCAGGATAAGCGACCTTGAGTTTGATAAACCATCCGCATTGTGCAAATGGCAAGTGAGGAGGGGGAGGAGAGTGGCCCCCAGGACAGGACCCCATAGTGACAGGATCATCGACCTACACACGAAGCAGACTTTCTTCCATTATAGCACTAATGGTGCTTGTCCATGGGAAGCACTTGCTATTTTCTTTTTCGATCAAGAAAAAACTCTAATGAAAAACATGATGATATGTTTTGAGGCACTTTTAGTTTTAGTAGAATTCAGTTGGGTAGAAGCTTTGCAAACCCTGCACTGTTAATAAAGCACTGACATCATAGTATGGTCTTGATAGTACACTGTATGTTATTTTCCTCGTCGATTATCAGTTGTGAAAAACATTGAAAGAGTCAGCCTGGACGGCCGTTCATTTGAGAAGCATCAATTACATGGGGTTAATCACTAGTCTAAGGGGCATTGATCGCAGCAGAGGGTGTTGAAATAGGGTTCCTCTAGGCATATCTCCAAAGGAACCACAAATGGGAGCACCATATGATCTTGGGATATTTGGTTCTGATATTGGCAGATATTGGCAGGCCTATATATGGTAAAGTGATATGGATAAATGCAACTTTACTGAGAAATATATCTGCCTTAACAGGTCCAGGCAGTAATGATTGGCCATTTGCACGTATGGTCATGGGTGTGTGACATGCAGAACTGTAGTTCCTGGCAGATTTATCTGTGCGACTACTGACCCTGAATAACCCAGGTCAATCGCATGCCGGGAAGATAACAGTGCTACTTGCAGAGGAACTAACATTAGCCTATATTTTGTAAAATCTTGAAAAAATTATTACTCCTGTAGGCTTATTTGAAACATGTCTTCATTATTTGAAATCATAGCATTGAATAGGTGTTGTATTATTATTCATATAATTTGGTAGGCCTATTTACAATTCAGTCATGAACGTAACCTGGCTTATCGGTCAGCTCTCAGATGAAATAAGATTGGCTGGTACAAGTGCTTGGGGTTCATCGGGTCAATATTTGGGCCAAGGGTCAGGAGAGGGAGGGGTTTCAGGGAGGGGCGCGGTGAAGTGACAAGATTCTTACCAGTTGCGATTGATACAAGTGTGGAACAAAACTGAAGGACATACAAAATTTTGTTTGCCATAAATGAAGCAACCAAAATTTATGTCTAGAATGATGCATCTGGCAATTATGTCTACTTGCTTACTGATCAATATTTCATGACTGGTTTTTATAAAAAAAAGGGAAATTCAAAATTACGAGCAAAAACCAAGTGTGGAAATTATTTGTTATTAAGAGTATTTTGTTAATTATCACATCTTGCCCTCTCATATGAAAATAAATATGCGCGAGGAATAAGTTTGATTCGATACTCTGGAACAATTTATCAGTGGGCCATCATGAACAACTTACCAAGTGAATACTGTTGAGTCTACATGTGTATTAATTTTTCATCAGTGTTGCATAGATTTCCTGAACAATGAATTTATGCCATTTGTAATTCACAAAGTGCAATATGCAATACTTCGTGCCTTTTCAAGGCAGAGAAACCTCGGTTATTGGCCAATTTTGTACTCAATTGATTCTAGCCAGAATGTGCGGAAAATATTAATTTCATAACTCAAATATGAACGTGACATCTTTTCGCAGGTTATGAGATCATTCCGCCACTACTGAACACCGGTGATAATGTACTTTATCTGTCTGTCTCTGTACCCAGATACCTCACCTTGCATACCAATTGCTGTTGCTCACTTGAGATAGTATTAATATTTTTCTTCAGCAGTGCATAGAATTTCTGAACTGTGTTTTGCCATTTGCAATTCATGAAATTTCCGTTGCAACACTTTCCCAATGTTTAGCATTCCTCATGCCCAGGAGACATCTGGTTCTCGTCAATGTTGTACTCAGTTTATTCTGGCCAACGATGCATATCATATTAATTTCATAACACAAATACTTCTCCATAAATAAAAAACCTCCAAAGTTCTGATTGGAAATCAAGTCATGATGAAGAATTCTAATCAGGGCTCCTAGAATAAACGTGATATCATTTTGTGAGTTATGAGATTATTCCACGAGTACTGAACACCAGCGATTAAGTACATATTTACTCTTCTGATTAATCCAGGCTTCCCAGAAGAAGTATTAAGAAGAACATAATTGATTTGAGATTTCATCAGGAATAGTCTCCCTCACAGTTTTGCAAGAATGTAACTTTGCTGACGTCAAAGGACAACTTTTTCTGGACAGCAGACAACCACGAGGACTACTAGCTTGTTGTAAAGTTGGACACAAACATCTTCTAACCAAGGCATCGAGAAGTCAATGGGCTATTTAATTGCAAAATGATATAATGTACAGGATTGCTCCGATCTCTCCAACAGATGACATGTTTTGTTTTCTGACATCTATTAATACCAACATATCTATATATCTAGATATTTAGCTGTCTGTCCATAATCCAGATTTGCAGGTGCCTGCCAGACCACCTATATTGCTATGTGTAATCCACCAGTTCAGTTTTACCTGACCAGATTTCAGGATTACATTGACTGCTGACAGTTTACTGTAAAGGTTTTTTGATGATTGCAGCGCTGGCCAAAACAGCTGCCAAAAGCTCAAGGTAGGGTCTAACTATACACCTCTCCCATAATACAATACATCACACTGAATTGCAGTCTGATACGATACACAATACAAAAATTCCACAGTTTTTGAGACAACAGACCAAAAGTCTAGAGAATGATACACGACATCGCGTAATACTGTGATGACTTTAGTTGTTTTTTCCAAGCCTTTCTTAAATACAGTTAACATCTCAGTGCATGTGCCACAACTAATATGATAACGTGTATCTCTAAAAGTGATATCTTGAGAACTTGTTCGTTGCTCTGACATTGACAAGTCACTAACTGATTAACATCAACTTACTACTGGACTTGATTCGAACATAATTAGCAGTGACTTGTTTATTGAACTTTATTCAGTATTTATCCTTGGTCAATTAGCCACAAATATGTCTGTCAGTTATAAGTGAGATTGCTCTTGAAGTGCAGCAATTGAACAAATGTCTGGTTTAATTTGGTTTTTGTTCTTCATCAGGTATTTCATAGCCTATCTGAAATCTAATGAATCTGGCAATAGATGAAATATGTGTTTTCTTAGAATATTCCATTTTATTTTCTATTTGAAATGAAAGTATGATTAATATCAGATGCAACTGTAGAAATCAATTGGGTGGTTTTGCAATAACAGAAGTGGGAACAGAGCGAGTTGTCTGTTGCTTAAACATTCATGGTGAGTTGTAGTGCAGTAGCATCTATTGTATGATTAGCAAGGGATGCCCCTGTCATGGATGGATGCTGCTGCAGGATGCAGATAAAGTCTGGCCTATCTATTATCTATCAACAAGTTGCAGGGATATGAAATCCTCCACTTATCAAACAATGAAATAAAAGTAGTACACATATATATCATCAGTGTCATCATTGAACAAAGTAAATCAACATAACTACAAAACACCCTCCCATCAAATGCCATTCGCTTTTTGCATTATTAACTACTTTAATTGCTTTACGTCCAATATCAGGTGAAGCAACAGATGTTTCTTACAGAATTCATGGTTGAATGACGTAAATTATTCAGGTTAATGTCATATCGCTTTCAGATTGTTAAAAGCCCAAGAATACAAATTATTTGGTAATTTTCAGCAATGTAAATTGCTGTGAGAAATTCAATTGTGGGACATTGAGGGTCATTGTGAGATGTGATTTATAAGCCGGGATTTGAGGTGCATGTTGTTAATATTTGGTTTTATTTTTTTACTAACGAATGTTCCCGGCGAGAAACTATACCTTATGCCTGCCTGAGATATCCCTCAGATGGAAATTGAGCAATTAACATCTTCATGTTGCATGGAGTGTTACTCCGTGTACACTATTGATTAATAATGAGGCAACATTTTGAGTATATATGGCGCATGGCAATACAATTATCCACTCTCTTCGATTATAGAGAACTGGTCATTCTCCCTAAACTGTCTTTGATTCATCAGGCATTTTGAATTTGAGTTTGGCAAACAACAGTATCACAAAGACTTCATAATTCCATATTTTATCCCTTATAGCGCCAGTACAGCGGTATATGGGGATAATGCTGAATTGCTGAAATACAGGTTAAAACAGTATGTTCAAATAATAGAGTTTGCTTCAGAGAAGATTTAAATGGAATTGCCTCTACATTCCTATCAGAGCAATCAGTTAATTAGTAACTTATTGATCGGAGAGAAAATAAAAGCTTTCATATTGAAAACCATGGAAGCTCATACGTGTTTAATGACATTAATAAGTGCCTCACTTGTCTGGTTCGTCAGATAATCTCATTTCTTCAAATTTGAAAATCCTTTTCAATCCAAAAAATGTAATTTGAAATTGCATTTGGGAGTGTTTTTTGTTTAGCATCCTTATACTGAGTTAAACAGAAAATGTTTCTACAATATCAGATAGAAAGATGAATGGAAAGACAGAGAAAGCATAAGTAGGCTACTGAGAGACCAACAGTTCATCATTAACATTTGATTGATCCAAAAGTATTTAACGGCTGCAGTCAGATATAAAAGCCATTGGGCTGACTCTAGTCATCAAAGGTGTTTGACTTCAGACAGAGCCGCCATTTGGAATAATTTACCAATTTGATGATAGTAGTAGTAGTAGTAGTTTTATTACTCAGTTAATGCTGTGGAAAATTACAGATTGAAATGCACATGTATCAATCAAAAATTTTGAATATCTTGTGACACAGTTTGGAGGCATAGGCAACGTCTTTGAAAAGTTCATTTGGATTTATGTTATGTTTGACTCTGATAGTGTTTGTAAGTGGACAATTTATTAGGACATGTTTCTCCGTTTGCACTGCTCCACAAGGTCATAGTCTGCATTCATGGGGAAGACGGGACCAGCGGCCTGTCTCGATGGCTAGTCTATGAGATGATGTGCACATTCTAGTAAATAGCATAGTACCCGTGATAATGGGTATAATGAGAGAAGGAGTCCAGGGAAAACAGAACAACTAATACTACAACATTAGAAAAGATTGATAGGCGTGGCTGGCGTGCATAAATGATTAATAAGGATATAATATGAACAGTCTGAGAAACCAGAAGCACTTATGGTTGTTGTAAGACGTAAAATAATGTTTCTTGCAAAGTTTTAGGTGTGGGGTCATTCCATGTCAGATCAACAAGTGGCTTCCACCACCCCGTCTGCGAATTGGCTTAAAAAATTACATGTTGCTCGATGTCTCAAAAGATGAACTTCCTGAAAATTTCAGCTCAATCGGTCAATTTTTCATGATTTGGCAGAAGTTTGAAAATTGCTCTATTTACCAGTTTTTCAGGCATCGTTTTGACCACAATTACATGTTTGCTCAATAAATCACTTAATACTCAACATTGAGCTTTGAAATTCGGGATCTGCACTAACTGGACTATGGAAAAGAATCTTTGGTAGACATTTATTGCTTTGCTAAAACAATAATGCAACCGTGGTCTTGTTAAATTCCCCCTTCAAAAATCAATGTTCACCACAAAAAAATTCAAATCTCCTATAGGTATTCCGGGTATAGATATAAAATTCCTAGGATATATTCTTCATATGTATGGTCAAATAATAGTTGAAAATTGGAGATGTGTTCAGCCTCGTTTTTTAAATATAAATTTTTGAAAAATATTGGATATTTTTCAGTATGTAAAAAACAAAACTAGCTGGAACTCAAGAAGTACACGTGACACATCCCTGAAAGTTTCCTATTATCTTTCACATCCATAGGGCATAATACAGAAAAAAATTCAGGAATATGTTCAGCTTACTTTTGGTTCCTCGGAATTTTGAATATTATTCTGTCTGTAACAGCAATGCAACTGTTGAGTAGACCTTCTGCAAAAGGTATCATAGACACAGCTTTTAAACTTCTCAGGTATATTTTATATGTGTATTGTCAAATAATAGTGGAAAATTGGAGATGTACTCAGCCTCGTTTTTTTTAAAATAAATTTTCAAAAATATTATATATTTGTGTTATGTCAAAAACAAAATTAGCTGGATTGCAAGAGGTATAGGTGGCACATCCCTGAAACATTCCTATTATCTTTAATATCAGTAGAATATGATACAGAAAATAATTCAGGACTATTCTCAGCTTACTTTAGGTTCCTCTGAATTTTGAATATTATTACAGACAGATTAATATTCAAAATTTGCAGAACCTAAAGTAAGCTGAATATATTCCTGAATTATTTTCTGTATTATACCCTATGTATGGGAAAGATAATAGGAAAGTTTCAGAGATGTGCCACCTATACCTCTTACAATCCAGCTAGTTTTGTTTTTGACATCACACAAATATATTATATTTTTCGAAAATTTATATTAAAAGAATGAGGCTGAACACATCTCCAATTTTCCACTATTATTTGACAATACATATGTAGAATATACCTGAGAAGTTTAAAAGCTGTGTCTATGATACCTTTTGCAGAAGGTCTACTCAACATTTGCATTGCTGTTACAGACAGAATAATATTCAAAATTCCAAGGAACCAAAAGTATGCTGAACATAATCCTGAATTTTTTTCTGTATTATGCCCTATGGATGTGAAAGATAATTGGAAACTTTCAGGGATGTGTCACGTGTACTTCTTGAATTACAGCTAGTTTTGTTTTTTACATACTGAAAAATATCCAATATTTTTCAAAAATTTATATTTAAAAAACAAGGCTGAACACATCTCCAATTTTCAACTATTATTTGACCATACATATGAAGAATATATCCTAGGAATTTTATATCTATACCCGGAATACCTATAGGAGATTTGAATTTTTTTGTGGTGAACATTGATTTTTGAGGGGGGGAATTAACAAGGCCATAGCTTTGTGATCGTTATATCAAAACAATAAATGACTATCAAAGATCCTTTTCCATTGTTCAGTAAGTGTAGATCCTGAATTTCAAAGCTCAAGGTTGAGTATTAAGTGATTTATTGAGCAAAGAATGTAGTTGTGGTCAAAACGATGCCTGAAAAACTGGTAAAATAAGCAATTTTCAAACGTCAGCCAAATCATGAAAAAGTGACCGATTGAGCTGAAATTTTCAGGAAGTTCATCTTTTGAGACATCAAATAACATATAATTTTTTCAGCCAATTCGCAGACGGGGTGGTGGAAAATTTCTCGAAAATCTGATGATTTGACACGGAATGACCCTGTGGGCATTGAGTAGTTTGGGAGGAGTAGCGTAAAGCATCCATGAATTAAGGGTATGATGATGCAATACACAGGACTTCTTCCACGTTTCTCGAAGTGTAGATGGGCTGACTGATAGTTCTTCATTCAGCGTCATGTAGGTCATCCTCTTCATGGACACTGATAATCGAATTCTTTCCTTGGCTTGTGTAAGGGCCTTTGCTTTAAAATCAGTAAATGACTCATTGAAGAATTGCTGAATTATAGCTCCGGCACCATTTCGTTTCTGTATAGCCATAGAAAATTGTCTTTCATACATGGACACATTGGACAGATGCCCTCCAATGGACAAATGTCCCACCCTGTGAAGATATTTAAAACAATATGAATACAGCACAAAGACAATTGTTTGATATTAACCTACAACAAAGCTGGTTCATTTATCGTATTATGGGCCATTCTCAAATTTCGGGACAAAGGGTATGGCAAAAATGTCCTGTAACGGAGGGGACAATGTGGTAACGGAGGGGAAATTTGATGTATAAAATTGACTGCAGGAACAACAACAAAAGGAAAAACAATAAAATATTGGTGTTACTATTATTTTCAGAAGTACTTCATCTCATATCAGTAGATTTTTTGGTCCAAAAGTCGATTTCTTATTTTGATCTGGTAAGGGAGTGGACGGTAACAAATTTATGCTTTTCGCTCATTACTGCTTTTTATTTTTGAGATAAGATATATTATTTTACAGCTGGTGAAAAGTAATATAAGTGATTACTAAAATTATCTTAACGGTCTCACAACCCATACCAGATGCATGTATATTGAATTAGCTACTGTCTTCAGGGTAAAGAGTTTTGTATAAGACACGGATGCTGATGATTAAAGTAAACAGAGAAGAAAGGGAAAGCACACTTCAGAGACATTCCTCAACTGGATGACATATGTTGTTGAGGAACCTCTCAGTAATATGTTGCTGCTTCATTCTCTGCTAACTCAATTAACATGAGACCACTGTATCACAAATAATGTGCTGGTAAAAAATCATGTAACATATTATCTCGCAATTATCTGATAGAAACCTTTCAATATGCATTAATGCTCATAGCGTTTTGAGCAGGTTTCTGGATTTTACGCTTTAAAAAATAAATTTATTTATTTAATTAATTATTTTATTCATAACATGGACCACTGTTGTATGAATAATGTGCTGTTTAAAGATTATGAAAAGGATTCTCAATCATTTGAAAGAAATCTTTAAATTTGCGTTAATGCCAGAACACCAAACAAGTGCTCAGAAGATTCCCAACCAGAAAACAAATCCATTAATTCTCGCATTGTTGGACGATTGTTTCGTATCGCAAGTGTCCATTAGCTGAAGGAGAAGAGTTTTGTCTAATTTACAATAATCAAGAAATGCAAGAGAAATTAAGGGTGATTGTCACTGGCAGGTTAAAATGCTAAGGAAGCCTTTTTTTCTGGTTGTGGGTGCATCCAATGCAAAACCAAGTGCTGTGATTCCATAAACAATCTCTAAGGACCTGACGCCTACACTGTTTCTGTAAACTTTCAAATGCCCAAATGGTTCTTTCTGAAAAATTAAAAAGGCGAAATAGTTCTTTTTGATAGTTATGAACTATTCAACATAAAGAATGCATGTTTAAAAGTATTTTCTAAGGTTTATACATGAGTCTCTACGAAAAAACAAAAACAATAGTTTCTGAGCTCAGACTCGTAATGTCACTTTAATTAAGATTCACATGATGTGATTGTCATCTAACATAGCACTTAATAATATGATTCCAAAATCTCTTGAGAGAACGCGGCCCTACTTCTCCCTGGCCCAATTCCCCACTGGTCCTATTCATCCTCTACCCACCACTCTCTATTGAGTGGTCCTCTGTCACTAGCCATGCTGTTTCACGCCCCAGGCTGCAATCTTGGCTTGTTTACAGTCACCGTTGGAAGAGAGTTCGGGTGGGGAGTGACACTTTTGATGGTAATTAATTGGTTATGGTGTCTAACCCGGCAGACCAGTTGTAACGGACACACAAAGAAAGAGAGGACTGAGCTCTGTGGTTCAAGGGGAAAATAAAGTATGTATTAGATGAGTTGAGGACTAAACCTGGAGGTGGTTTGAAGGAATATGTCATGACGATGGTCAGATCAGCTGTTACAATGGTTTCAGCAGAGCATTATGGAATTGGGCGACGAAGCACAAAGCCAATAGATTCATACAGTGTCCACTATCTGCCAGATCATTAATTAGTTTGTTATGAAGGACGACTAAATGATAGCAATAATGCCATACATAGGAGTACTTTGTGGGAGTATCAAATGAGAAACAATTAAAAATCTTCTTACTTCGAAGTTGTGCTTTGTGTTGCATTGCTGCAATAAACTGCATAACACACTCATAAGAGTGAGACTGTCTGTCTCAGTGGCTTGCCAACATCGTTGGTGCAACCTCCAGTACCATAAACTGGACCACATGCTGTGTAACCAGCTCCTCTCCCATATTCGTTGTAGTATTCATTCAATTTTTCATCAGATGCTCTTTGGCACAAAGTTTTCAGATTCTTGCACGAAAAGTAATTCCTTAATTTTGTTTCTTCCCGCAAAGCCTGTGTAGGAAAAGCTCCCAGGCTACTTCTTTGATAAATTGTTGATGAGATTGATTGGACTTTCCCCGATCGTCTGTCGATAAGCACTTCTATTGTTTGCCAAGTACTTCATTAAGACTTAATCCCTTGCAGATTGTTCCCGTTGTGCTTGGGAGAGATTCAGACAATGCACAACTCGCTGAGCGGTTGGTGGCCATGTAGTCCAAGGGTGATTGTGAAGAAGAGGAACCAAGGATAGCAGATAGACAAAATGGAGGAAAGAAGAAGAAAGTGAAGTTAAGAACGGGGAGAAAAGAAAAATGGAGTTTAAAGTAGCGTAATTGACACGATGCACAGGAATTAGACAAAAGAAAGGGATTCAGGAACTTAAGAGAAATGTCTATTCAACAAGGATTAAGTGACATGAAGGAAGGAAAAAGGAGGATAAAATATTGTTCTAAAGAAGGTTTCTTACTGCATCACAATATGGATCATCTGCATCTACGCTCTTCGCTCTTTTAAAGATACTCAGTCCTGCTGCTTGTGTCAAAGTGAATTTGTTGAATGTGGCAGGAAGTGTTCGGCTGCCATCAGGGCCTGTGTCCTTTGAGTCTAATGCATTCTCTTTACGCTTGTTCTTGTGAGAAAGTCAACACCTCCTTGCCGGTGGCTGGTCATCCGTTACAGCGCCTATTAATTACCGTCGTTACTGTCACCTCAGCAGGGCAGCCTCCTCGGCCCAGTTCTTGAGGCTAAACACCTCTCCTTATGACTCAACATGATTGTGGCACCTGAGGCCAAGAAACAAGTGTACCCACCAATGGCTGCCACACGCTTAGCGACGAGCGTCAAATTACTAGAGGCGCAACAAGGTGGCAAATGAAGAAGGGAGGAGAGAGCCCCCAGGACAGGAGCCCATGATGACAGGCAGCGTCACAGGATCATTGGCCCACAGACACACACTAGAAACCAGAGCAGCAGATTCATCCTCCCAATATAGTGCTGGTATTTAGTGTTTGTCCAAGGGAAACACTTGCTATTCATTTATTGAATCAAGGAAGAACTCGGATAAAAAACTTGATGATAGGTTTTTAAGCCATCCTTCAGGATAAGCGACCTTGAGTTTGATAAACCATCCGCACTGTGCAAATAGCAAGTGAGGAGGGGGAGGAGAGTGGTCCCAAGGACAGGACCCCATAGTGACAGGATCATCAACCTGCCGGCACACAAGAAAAGCAGACTTTCTTCCATTATAGCACTGATGGTGCTTGTCCATGGGAAGCACTTGCTATTTTCTTTTTCGATCAATAAAAAACTCTAATGAAAAACATGATGATATGTTTTGAGGCACTTTCAGTTTAAGTAGAATTCAGTTGGGTAGAAGCTTTGCAAACCCTGCACTGTTTATAAAGCACTGACATCATAGTATGGTCTTGATAGTACGCTGTATGTTATTTTCCTCTTCGATTATCAGTTGTGATGAACATTGAAAGAGTCAGCCTGGACGGCCGTTCATTTGAGAAGCATCAATTACATGGGGTTAATCACTAGTCTAAGGGGCATTGATCGCAGCAGAGGGTGTTGAAATAGGGTTCCTCTAGGCATATCTCCAATGGAACAAAAAATGGGAGCACCCAATGATCTTGGGATATTTGGTTCTGATATTGGCAGATATTGGTAGGCCTATATATGGTAAAGTGATATGAATAAATGCAACTTTACTGAGAAATATATCTGCCTTAACAGGTCCAGGCAGTAATGATTGGTCATTTGCACGGATAGTCATGGGTGTGTGACATGCAGAACTGTAGTTGCTGGCAGATTTATCTGTGCGACTACTGACCCTGAATAACCCAGGTCAATCGCATGCCGGGAAAATAACAGTGCTACTTGCAGAGGAACTAACGTTAGCCTATATTTTGCAAAATCTTGAAAAAAATATTACTCCTGTAGGCTTATTTCTAACATCTTTATTACTAGAAATCACATCATTGAATGGGTGTTGTATTATTATTCACATCATTTGATATTTACAATTCAGTCATGAACATAACCTGGCTTATCGGTCAGCTCTCAGATGAAATGAGATTGGCTTGTGGAAACAAGTGAGCATGGGGTTCATGGGGTCAACATTTTGGCCAAGGGTCAGAAGAGGGAGGGGTTTCAGGGAGAGACGGGGTGAAGTGACAAGATTCTATCCAGTTGTGATCAATGCAAGTGTGGAATAAAACAGAAGGACATACAAACTTTATGACTAGACTAGTACATCTTGTAATTATACCTACTTGCAAACGAAAAGTGTATTCACAATCATCAAAAAAAAAGAAGAAGATAATATAATAATTTAATGTGGCTCCGTGGTACAGTGGTTAGCATTACCGCCTTGTACACATGAGGACGTGGGTTCAAACCCCGCTCCGGCCATGTCCAGAGGTTATCACTATAATGATTGGTATGATTGCCGTTCAGTATGGTGAGCGCCGGTGAGCAGATTTATCTGGAATAGGCGCTATATAAAATCATACTATATTATTATTAATAGGCCTAATGTGGCATTTCTTTATTGTTAAGGGTATTTTGTGAAGTATCTTAAATATTATTTTGCCCTGTCATACAAAAATGAAAATTTCCTTTTACTCTGGGAATGATCATTTTCATTATCCATGGGTCATCGTGAACAACACAATATTAAACTAAACTAAACTGAATGCTGTTGATTGAGGAGAGTACCAATATCTTCAGTGTTGCCTAGATTCCTGAAAAGTGCTTATGCCATTTTAATTTCATTAAATACCACTTGGGGCACTTCTCAAGGTTGAGAGACAGGGGTCTGCTTGTTCTATAAATTATAATGGGATAAACATCTTCTATCCAATGCATCGAGAAGTCATTGGGCTATTCTATCTTAAAATTATATAATATGCATGATTGTTTCAATCTCTCTTACAAATGTTTTTAGTTGTCTGATGTATATTGGTATCTACATCAGTTTAGAGTGGGTCGGGGCAAGAAGCCCGGGTTAGGTGAGAAGCCCCCCCAGGGTTATTTCTAAACTTACATTTTTGGTGCTTTTTTTTATTGATAGGATTGAAGTTAGAGGCTTCTTAGGTGACGTCACAAATTTTCAAGGCATTCAGCACCAAACCATAGTCGTTATTAAAGAAACAAAAAAAGTTGCATGGTTTTTGTAACTTTGATTAATTCTTTGAAAGTGGTTGTCAGAAATAACTTCGGAAATTTTTTAAAGTATAATGGATATCTGCATTGCTTCACTTTATGACCATCACATAAATATGATTTGGATCATGTTTTTTGCATTTTAGTTCAAAATATAGAGGCCAAATTACAATATATCGGTTCGGGGCGAGAGGCCCCACATGGTATGGGGCATGGGGCCCCCTTCACTGAGGCCTCGAAGCTGCTTCAGGAACCATTTAATAATGTGTTCTTTACCTTATATCTTGATAGAATAGCTAATTGAAATAGAAAAAATTTTGGCCGAAATTGAAAAAGGGCAAAAAATATTAAAAAATAAATTAATGAACAGAAAAATTCTTAAATTCAGAAAAAGTGAACAGAATGCCTTAAAAATGATAGAAGAACCCCAAGAAATAACTTTCAAGCTGAATGCGCTCGCAAAAAAATTTTCCATAGGAATATAATAGGGGGGCTTCTTGCCCGATGGGTGGGGTAAGAAGGCCATTTTAATTTTTTTACAAAAAGGGCCGTAACTCCTTTATTAAAATTGGTAGACATTCGTTTCACTAGTTATAAGTAGAGTTAAGTGATCCCTTCCTGACAGCATAAGCATTCAAATAATCGACCACAAAAAGTAGGTCTAATCGCTCCTCGAAGTTAAGGGGGGCTGCATGCCCCGCGCTACTCTATAACTGATCTTGTCTGTATCTTTCTGACCTTGCTACACAAGTCTCTCTTATCCTTCTCATATCTATCTTTATATCTTATCTTGTTTAAATATCAAGAATAATATGATATATATTAATGAAAAATAAAAGTATCAAATTGGTGGTAGAAACCCTGCGTGTACAGGGCTGTGTATGAGCAAAGCCGTTCGTTTGAGAAGTGTTAATTACACTGGGTTAATCACTCATATACAGGGCATTGACTACAGCTGAGTCGGTTGAAAGCGAAGAACATTCACAATTGTGTGTGCCAAATGAAACAACTAACTTAATGAGTAGACTGATGCATCTGGCAATTATGCCAACTTGCTTACTTCAGATCAATACTTTATGATTGGTTTTTACAAAAAAAAGTTTATTAAAAATTATAAGAAAAAACTAAGGGTAGAATTTCTTTGTCATTGAGAGTATTTTGTTAACTATCACATCTTGCCCTCTCACATATAAAAAACATGTCCTTTTACTGTGCGAGGAATCAGTTTGATTTGCTGCTGTGGAACAATTTAGCAGAGGGCCATCATATTATTAAACAACATACCGAGTGAATACTGTTTAGTCGAGAAGTGTATTCACTTTTCATTTGTGTTGCGTAGATTTTCTGAGCAGTGTTTACAATTAAATGCCACGCGCAATTCACAAAATACCATTTGCGATACTTTGCGCCTTTTCAAGGCTGAGAAACTTCGGTTATTGGCCAATTTTGTACTCAATTGATTCTAGCCAGAATGTGCAGAAGATATTAATTTCATAACTCAAAGATAAATTTAACATCTTTCCACAGGTTATGAGATCATTCCACTTCTGAACACCACTGATTAAGTAATCTATCTGTCTTTCTCTGCATCCGACTACCACACCTTACATACTTACCAGCTCTAACTGGATGTTACTCAATTGAGATGGTATTCATATTTTTCTTCAGCATTGAGTAGAATTTGTGGTGGCGTTTTGCCATTTGAAATTCATGAAATTTAAATTGCCGCACTTTCCTGAAGTTCAGCACTCTTCATGCCAGACAGACATCCGGTATTGGCCGAAGTTGTACTCAATTTACTCTAGCCAGACAGTGCAGATGATATTAATTTCCTAATATTTTGACGTAGATTTAAGACATCCAAAGTTCTGATAGGAAATCAAGCCATGATGAAGAATTCTAATCAAGACTCCCAGAATAAATGTGATGTCATTCTGTGAGTTATGAGATTATTCCACGAGTACTGAACACAAGCAATTAAGCACATATTTACTCTTCTGATTAATCCAGGGTTCCCAGAAAAAGTGTTAAGAAGAATCTAATTGATTTGGAATTTCATCAGGAACAGTCTCCCTCACAGTTTTGGAAGAATATAACTTTGCTGACGTAAGAAGACATTTATCTGGACAGCAAACTACCACAGGGGAATTTCTTGTTGTATAGTTGGATACAAACATCTTCTAACCAAAGCTTCCAGAAGTCATCAGGCTATTCAATTGCAAACTGATCTAATCTACATAATTGCTCTGATCTCTCCAACAGATGAATTTTCTGTTATCTGATACTGATCAATATCTACATATCTATATTTCTAGATATCGAGCTGCCTGACCATATTTGCAGCCACAATTTAAGGTGTGATTATGGAGACCTGGCGATCCTCCCTAATCTGTCTTTGATTCCACAGGCATCGTTGAATTTGAGTTTGGCCAACAACACTATTATGAAGACTTCAAAATTCCATATTTTATCTCCCATAGTGGTATATGGAGACAAAGCTGAAATATGAGTTAATAGTGATATTCAAATAGAGTTTTCTACTATACAGAGAATATTTAGATGGAACTGCCTCCAGATTCCTATCAGAGCAATCAGTTAATTAGTAACTGACTGATCGGAGAGAAAATAAAGCTTTCATACTGAAAACCATGGAAGCTTGCACGTGTTTAATGTCATTAATAACTGCCTCACTTGCTGGTTCTTCAGATAATCTTACTTCTTCAAATTTGAAAAACCTTTTCAATTCAAAAAATGTAATTTGAAATTGCATTTGGAGTGTTTTTTGGTTAGCATCCTTATGATAAGTAAATGGCAAGTGTTTCTGCAATATCAGATAGAAAGGTAAATGGAAAGATAGCGAAAGTATGAGAATTGAGAGACCAACAGCATTACATTGATTCATAAATATTAATGGCTGAGGTCAGATATAAAAGCCATTGAAGTGACTCCTGTATAGTTGGACACAAATATCTTCTAACCAAGGCATCCAGAAGTCATTGGGCTATTCAATTGCAAAATTATATAATCTACATGATTGCTCTGGTCTCTCCAACAGATGACATGTTTTGTTATCTGATTTCTATTTCTACATGTCTATATATCTAGATATCTAACTGTCTGTCCAGATTTGCAGGTATCTGCCAGACCAGCTATATTTCTATTTGCACTACGTCAGTTCAGTTTTACCGGACCACATTTCAGGATTACATTGACTGCTGAGAGTCTGCTGTAAAGGTTTTTGGATGATTGCAGCTCTAGCGAAAAAAGATGCCCAAAGCTCAAGGTAGCGGTGCAACAATAAACCTCTCCCACATACAATACATAACACTGAATTGCAGTCTGATACGATACACAATTCGAAAATTCCACAGACCGCCAATGGAACATACAATTAACACTAGGTGACAACAGAGGTGGCAATGTATACAACGTTTCTTGCATCGCCTAGTTTTTGAGACAACAGACCAAAAGCATGAAATATGTGTTTCCTTGGAATGTACCATTTTTTCATTTGCTTATCCTGAAATCAAAGTATGATTAATATCAGATGCAACTGTAGAAATCAATTGGGTGGTTTTGCAATAACGGAAGTGGGATTAGGGCGAGTTGTCTGTTGCATAAACATTTGTGGTAAGTTGTAGTGCAATAGCATCTATTGCATGACTATCAAGGGATGCCTCTGTCATGGATGGATGCTGCTGCAGGATGCAGATAAAGTCTGGCCTATCTATAATCTATCAACAAGTTACAGGGATATGAAATCCTCCACTTATCAAACAATGAAGTAAAAGTGTACACATAGATATCATCAGTGTGATCATTGAACATGTAAATCAACATAACTACAAAACACTCTTCCATCAAATGTCATTCGCTTTTTGCATTATTAACTACATTAATTGCTTCACACCCAATATCAGGTGAATCAACAGATGTTTCTAAACTGAATTTATGGTGGAATTATGTAAATTAGATTCAGGTTGATGTCATATTGCTTTCAAATCTGTTGCAAAGAGTGGGTTATCAGATTGTTAAAAGCCCAAGAATACAAATTATTTGGTAATTTTCAGCAATGTAAATTGCTGTGAGAAATTCAATTGCGGGACATTGAGGGTCATTGTGGGATGTGATTTATAAGCCAGGATTTGAGTTGGGTGTTGTTTTATTGGTTTTAATTATTTACTATCAAAAGTTCAAAGTGAGAAACTACACACATACTGTATGCCGGTCTGATGGAAATTCAGCAATTTGCATTTTCATGTTGCATTGAGTGTTACTCCCTCTACACTATTGATTATTATTGAAAGAAAGTGAACGGCAATACAATTATAATTTAAGGCATGCTCCACTTTCTTTGATTATAGAGTCCTGGTCATCCTCCCTAATCTGTCTTTTTTTTTCATTCATCAGGCATTTTGAATTCAAGTTTGGAAAACAACACTATTATGATGACCTCCTATTGCTTGGAGACACCACCTGTACATAAATTCAGAACTACGAATGGAGACAGACCTATTACCTGATAGAAAGCTTTCAATTTGCGTAAATGCCAGAATACCAAAAAAGTGGTAGAAAGGTTCTCAACCAGAAGACAAATCCATTAATTCTTGCATTGTTGGACGTTTGTTTCATACTGCAAGGGCCCATTAGCAAAAGGAGAAGTGTTTTATCCAATTGACAATAATTAGGCAAGAGAAGATAAATTATGGGTTGATTATCACTGGCAGATTAAAAAGCTAAGGAAGCCTTTTTTTACTGGTCATGGGTGCATCTAGCAGAAAACCAAGTGCTGTGATGCCATAAACAATCTCTGAGAACCCACACAGTTACCGGCAACTTTCTGTAAACCTTAAGATGCCCTATGGTTCCTTTTGAAAGATTTAAAATGCCTAAATAGTTCTTTTGTATAGCTACGACATATCCAACAATGACAAATATCTGCAATGCGTGATTAAGATAATTCACGTGATGTGATTGTCATCTGACATGACAATTAATAATGTGATTCCTGATTCTCCCGAGAAAGATTGGCCCCTCCCTGGCCCTATTCCCATCCAGTCTTATTCATTCTCTACCCACCACTCTCTATTGAGTGGTCCTCTGTCACTAGCCATGCTGTTTCACGCCCTAGGCTGCAATCATGGCTTGTTTACAGTCACCGTTGGAGTAGAGTGTAGGAGGACACTGACACTAATGATGGTAATTAATTGGTAATTGTGTCTAACCTCGCAGACCAGTCACGGAGACACACAAAGAGAGGACTGAACTTTGTGGTTCAAGGGGAAAATAAAGTGTGTATTAGATGAGTTGAGGACTAAACCTGGAGGTGGTTTGAAGGAATATGTCATGATGAAGGTCAGATCGGCTGTAATAATGATGTCAGCATTGCATTATGGGTTTGGTTGAGGAAGACAAAGCCAAGAGATTCATACAGTGCACTATCTGCCAGATCATTAATTAGTTTTGTTATGAAGGATGACCAAATGATCGCAATAATCCTATATACAGTATTTTCTGGAAGCATCAAATGAGAAGTAATTAAGAAACTTCTTATTTAGAGGTTGTGCTTTTTGTTGTTTTGTTGCAATAAACTGAATAACAAACTCATAAGAGTGAGCATGTTTGTCACAGCGGTTTGCCAACATCGTTGGTGCAACCTACAGTACCATAAACTGGACCACATGCTGTGTAATGAGCTCCTCTCTCATATTCCTTGAGGTATTCCTTCAATTTTTCATCAGATGCTCTTTGGCAAAAAGTTTTCGATCCTTGCACGGCAAGTAATCCTTTATTTTGTTTCTTCGAGAGAAGCCTGTGTAGGAAAAGCTCCCTGGCTGCTTCTTTGATAAATTGTTGATGAGATTGATTGGACTTTCCCCGATCATCTGTCTATACACATTTCTATTGTTTGCCATGTACTTCATTAAGACTTAATCCCTTACAGATTGTTTCCGTTGTGCTTGGGACAGATTCAGACTCACTGGGCAGTTGGTGGCCATGTTGTCCAGGGGTGATCATGAAGGAGAGAAGAACAATGGATCACAGAGAAAATGAGGGAAGAAGAAGAAAACAGGAACGAACACTCGGAGAGTGCATACGTAGGTCTGTCAGCCTGCTGTAATTAATTACATATCTGTTCACCTGTCAATGTTAGTATATGTTGGTCTATATCTGTGTACTATCACTTCAGCAGTATACTGGCACGAAAAATGGACACTGTACAGCGTGGTAGAGGTCTATATTTATGAAATTACCAAATACTCAATGGGGAAGTCAGGGATATCTGTCAAAATTGAAAAAAAACTTTCAGTGAGAAACGGTTCTCAACAATGTGTAGTTTTAACAGGATTTGATACACAGACTCACACAGGATAATCTGACGCATCACACAGGGCCAGCCCTGCTAATAAAGTAAAGAAGAGGAAGAAAATAAAAAGAGAAGGGGTTGAAAATAGCGTAACTGACAAGAAGAACAGGAATTAGACAAAGAAAGGAAACAGGAAATGCTTATTTTACAAGGATCAAGTCACATGAAGGAGGGAAAAAGAAGGATAGAAATAAATAAAGCAGGTTTCTTACCAAATCCGGATTTTGCAACTACTCTCTTCACTGTATAGGCTTACGGGACCGGCGTTTCGCAGGGGGGCTGTCGCGATTTCGCCCTGAAATTTTAACATGGCGGGGATGTGACCAGGGCAGTGGATCTGCCCTGATTGGTCAGGATTTGCCCTGATATATACCATTTGCCCTGACGCCAGGGGGGGCTTCATCCCCCCGCGAAATACGCCTATGCTTCACTGTCTTGAAGATACTCAGTCCTGCTGCTTATGTCAGAAGTGAATTTGTGGAATGTTCCAGGAAGTGTTTTGTCTGCCCCCATGGCCAGTTCTCTTTGAGTCTAATGCATTTTCTTAAGGCGTGTTCTTGTGAGAGACCCAACACCCCCTTGCCCACGGCTGGTCATCCATTGCTATTGTCACCTCAGCAGGGCAGCCTCCTTCAGCCCACTTTTTGAGGCTGAAATTCTCTCCTTTTGACTCAATGTGATTGTGGCACCTGAGGCTACGAGGGGCGTTCAGAAAGTTCACGGCTTTTTTTCATATGGACACTTATTTTCAATCTAGAACAATTAATGTTTTACAGGATAAAATTCAGCAGTTGTGGAATGGGTTTCCAAAATTTTGGACAATTTGGACACTTTTAAGTCATTCTGTGGTTGCCATGGAAACAGAAAGTTTGGCCAGGTGGAGCAGGTAGTATGGAGATCAAGAAAATCAATGAATTGTGGCTGAGAGAGACCTCACTATGCCACTTGTATTAATTAGATTGACAATAATTAACACAAGATATATAATATTACCTTTTTAAAATACTCGCAAGTACTACAAAAGCATTTATTCATACACCTGACGTTTTGAAATAAATTTTCCTTGATGCATTCCAGGAAAAGTTTATGTGAAAGCATATCAGTCATCCAAAGCCTTTTCTCCTCCAGGGCCTGAAACTGTTGTCCCCAGTGATTAAGGTAATGGAAAACCAGGTCCTATATAAAGCTATATGTAAAAGGAAAGCTGGGATGGATAATGCAGTCCCTTTAGGTCTCTTGCTCATACCAGTGAATCCATGCTTTGTCATAAGTCCTGATGCAGTTAAGGACTCAAATTCTGGCGCCTGAATCGCTCTTGCCAAATCGGGCATGCAGGAGTGCTTTCCCACATTGGTTCCCTGTAAGGATACTAACATTTGGTATGCTTGAAAGTATGTTTAGAAGCTAATATCATATTTCTTGTGTCAAATATTGTCAATTTCACTAATACAAGTGACAGAGAGAAGTCTTTCTCAGCCGCAATTCATTGATTTTCTCGATCTCCGTACTACCTGCTCCACCTAGCCAAACTTTCTGTTTCCATGGCAATCACAGAATGACTTAAAAATGTCCAAATGTTCTAAAATTTTTGAAACCCATTCCAAAACTGCTGAATTTTATCCTGTAAGAAATTCATAGTTCTAGATTGAAAATAAGTGTCCATGTAAAAAAAGCCGTGAACTTTCTGAACGCCCCTCGTAAGAAACAAGTGTACCCACCAATGGCTGCTACACGCTTAGTGACGAGCGTCAAATTACTAGAGCAAATGAAGAAGGGCGGAGAGAGGCCTCAGAACAGGAGCCCATGATGACAGGATCATTAACCCACAGACACACATGAGAAGCAGACTTATCCTCCTAATCTAGCACCAATGGTTTTTGTCCATGGAAAGCACTTGCTAGGGTATTTCTTGAAAAGGAAAAGCTTTAATAAAAAATGTGACTATACATTTTCAGGCAATCTATCAGTTTTAGCTGCCTTCATTTTGAGCAGAAGCTTTCAAAAGCCTGCAATGTTTATAAATTTACTTGGCACTGACATCAATGTCAGGCCTTGATAGTAGTCTATGCACTTTGCATCCACGATTATCAGTTGTGAAGGACGTGATCGAGCATTGACAGAGTCAAGCTGGCTAGGCGATCATTTGAGAAGCCTCAATTACATTGGCTTAATCAGTCGTCTGCAGGGCATTGATTGCAGAGTACATGTAGGTTGAAATCTGGTGCCTCTAGGCTAGTTAATCTCCAATAGAACTAAAAAATATGAGCATGATACGATCTTGAGAAATTTGATTCTCATATTTTTATATGGTATATGCAAGATAACAAAGAAATATCTCTGCCAAAAAATGTCCAGGCAGGAGCGATTGGCCATTTGCACAGAGAGACTTGGGTGTCTGACATGCAGAACTCTAATTGCTCACAGATATATCTCGTTCACTACTCAGTGAGTAGTACTCACCCTGAATAAACCATGACATTCCCATTCAGGGTAGATAACAGTGGTGCAAGCAGAGGAGCTTACTGTATTTAATTTACAACTTCTTTGGCCAATATTATGAAAAATTTTGAAAAAAGTATTACTCATGTAGGCTTATTTCAAACATCTTCATTATTTTAAATCACAGCATTGAATGGGTGTGATATTGTTATTCACATCATGACATTTAAAATTCAGTCACGAACGTAACCTGGCTTATCGGTCAGCTTCTCAGATGAAATGAGATTGGCTAGTGGAAACAAGTGATCATGGGGTTCATGGGGTCAATATTTGGGCCAAGGGTTAGGAGAGGGAGGAGTTTTAGGGAGGGGCGGGGTGAAGTGGCAAGATTCTATCCAGTTTTGATCAATACCAGTGTGGAACAAAATGGAAGGATATACAAAAGTGTTGTGTTCTATAACTTAAACAACTAATTTGGTTACTACGCTGCAACAGGAAGTTTCAGTTACTTGCATGTATACTTCATGATTTATTTTTTTACCAAAAATAGATGTTTATTCAAACTTATCAGCATAAACCAAGTATGGCATTTCTTTGTTATTGAGGGTATTTTTTAACTATCTCGCCCTCTCATATAAAAATAAACATGTTCTTTGACAGCATGAGGAATCATTTTGATTCGCAGTTGTGCATGGAACTATTTAGCTTTGGGTCATCATGAACAACATACCAAGTGAATACGTTTATACATTTTTCATCAGTATTGCATAGATTTCCCTGAACAGTGTTTATGCCTTTTTGAACAAAATGCCATATGTGGTACTTTTGTACCTTTTCATGGCAGAGAAACATCAGGCATTGGCCAATTATGTACTCAACTTATTCTGGCCAGAATGTGCAGATGATATCAATTTCGTAACTCAAATATAAAGGTGACATCATACCGCAGGATATGAGATCAATCCACCATGCAGTCTGAACACTGATGATTAAGTAACTTATCTTTTAAACTCTGTATCCACCTACCTCTCCTTACAGACTAACTGAATGTTGCCCAATTGAGATTATATTCATATTTTTCTTTGGCATGAGTAGAATTTCTGACGGCTTTTGCCATTCGAAATTCATGAAATTCCAATTGCTACACTTTCCTGATGTTTGGCATTCTTCATGCCAGGGAGACATCCGGTTCTCACACATGCTGTTCTCAGTTCATTTTGGTCAGACAGTGGGGATGATATTAATTTCGTAACTGAAATATTTTGAATTAAATTTAAAATTTAAGACATTCAAAGTTCTCACAGGAAAACAAGTCATGATGAAGAATTCTAATCAGGGCTCCCAGAATAAACGTGATGTCATTCTGCGAGTTATGAGATTATTCCAGGAGTACTGAACAACAGCGATTAAGCACATATTTACTCTTCTGATTAATCCAGGGTTCCCAGAAGAAGAATTAAAAAGAACGTAATTGATTTGAGATTTAAGCAGGAACAGTCTCCCTCACAGTTTTGCAAGAATGTTACACTAACTTACGCTTAAGTCAGAGGACGTAACATTATCTAAACAACGAACTACCAAAGGGGACTGCTTATTGTATAATGAGAGAGAAACATCCTCTGACTAATGCACCTAGAAGTCATTGGGCAATTCAATTTCAAAATGATATAATCTGCACAATTGCTCTGATCTCTCAGACAGATGACGTACACGTACATATGTGTTTAGTTATCTAATATCTGCTAGTGTCTACCTCTCTTTACATCTCATTTTGTCTGTATCTTTCTAATCTTGTCTACATCTGTCTCCTTTATTATTCCCTTATCTATCTCATCTAATTTTTATTTCTATTATATAATATCAATGCATCATTTTCAATGACATCCCTAGCTCATGGGGAAGAAGTTGAAAGAACACTAGAACTTTTTATTACTATGACAGGACCATTAAACAAGTCAATAACTGATTAACATCATCTAACTACTGGATTTGATTCAAACATAATAAGCATTGAATGGTTTATTCCGTATTTAATATGCTATTTATCCATGGTAAATTTGTCGCATATATTTCTGTCACTTCTAATTCAGATTGCTCTAGAAGTACAGCAATTGAAAAAATGTCTGGTTCAATTGGGTTTCTGTTCTTCATAAGGTATTTCATAGCCTCTCTTGAAATCTAATGAAACTGGCAAAAGATGAAATATGCGTTTTTTTGGAATATTATATTTTGCATTTGATTATCCTGAAATCAAAGCATGATTAATATCCAATGGCATTATGCATCTTCAGAAATCAATAGGGCGGTTTTGCAATAACAGAAGTGGGATTAGGGCAAGAGGTCTTCTTCATTAACATTCATGGTAAGTTGTATGCAATGGCAACTGTTAGCAAGAGATGCCCCTGTCATGGATCGATGCTGCTCCAGGATGCAGATAAAGTCTGGCCTTTCAATAATATATAATTATCAAAAAGTTGCAGGGATATAAAATGGATGACAGACATACAAGAAAGCTAAATAATAATGTAAAAACCCATTTGTTTCAGAATTCCTGCACGTGATCTGATTTAAAGAGTGCTGATGAGCATTTTATTGAAATTAGTACTATATAAATCCTTGTTAATATCATTATTATTACTATGTTAGGAGGACGACAATGTTGCAAAAAAACAACAATACAACCTTCTCCCTCCCTTCTCCTTCCAATTCTCTCTCCCTATTAATGGATGATTAATTAAACCCTCTCCATAACAAACAATGAAATAAAAGTAGTAGTCTACACGTAGATATACTAACAATGAGATAATTGAACAACATAGTAAATCAACATAACAACAAAATGCCCTCCCCCATCAAATGCCATTCGCTTTTTGAATTATTAACTACTTTAATTGCTTCTCACCCAATATCAGGCGAATCAACAAATGTTTCTAAACTGAATTCATGGTGGATGATGTAAATTATTCAAGATAATGTCATATTGCTTTCAAATCTGTTGTGAAGAGTGGGTTATTAGATCGTTGAAAGCACTAGAATACAAATTGTGTGATGTGCAGCAATATACATAGCAGTGAGACATTAAATTGTGGGACATTTTGTGATATTCTAGCATGTGGTTTATAAGCCAGGATTTCAGTAGCATGTTTTTTCATATCCGGTTTTCTTTTTTACCATTAAAAGTTCTTAGTGAAAACTATGAAAACTATACAATATACCTGCTTGAAATATCTCTTTCCTGGAAAGTTAGCAATTTACATCTTCATGTTGCATGGAGAATTCCTGCACACTGTTGACCATAATTTATCTTTTTCTTCTACTGTATAGTACATATGGCAATATAATTATAATTTAAGGCATGTTCCGTTGTGGATACCAAGTCATCCTCCCTTGTCTGTCTGAATTGAGTTTGGCAAACAACACTGTTATAAAAACGTACAATTTCCACATTTCATACTCCTACGGCTGCACATGACTATAACAGTGTCATGTGATAAGCATTAAAAAAATTAGTCACAATTGGGTTGGAGCATAACATGCCCTGGCAGAACTTGTCAAAGTCATAAACTTTTCCCGAAAATAAAGATGTTCACAAGATTATTAAGAATGTAGTTCAGTTTGGGCAGTTTTTGTTTAACAGGCAAATCTGGTCTGTTAAGCTATATATAGATCTATGTATTTTTAATTCTACATGTATGTAATTGTTGATCAGGATTTCCTTGGCACTTCCACAAACAATAAAACATGCACTGTATATTCTCCTCAACTTCCTACAGACCCTAGATGTTCGGTCTGCTAGATAGATCCTCTTTTTTCTCGCATTCACACAACTGCAGGAGTATTAGGGTACTTGGCTGCCCCGCAATCTCGTGTTAATCTGACAACAAACGAGACAGTCAACTGCAGGCCGAGACAAATGCCCTTCTGGCCGTGATGTTCCTGATAGAGTCGTGCACTTAATCGCCCATGGGCTGTGCAGCTGGGGAGGGTTAAGCCACCCTGCTGATTAAGGACTAATATTCTGCAACTGCTTGAATATCTAGGGAACAAGGTTTGGCTTTATATTTACAAAGATGCACTGCTGGATTAGAGAAGGTTGACCTTGTCACCTTGGATACATGGCATACAGCACATAATTCAATGAAAAAGACTGTGTCAACATGTTGAGGTCAGGAGAAGTTTTAAAATAGATCGATACGAGATGTACATTTAATAAGAAAAGTTAATAAGGGAAGGGCCTCTAGGATGCATTCTATGTTGCCAAGTACTTCTGTAGGTGACATCCAAGATCCCCAGGAGAACTATCTGGTTTGGGGGAATCTCCCAAACACCGTCTTCCTCCTGTGATCGGGTATACCAACCCATGTTAAAAGGGTGTCATCAGTTTCATCAGTTTCTGTGCAGGTTGAGGAGTTTCTAAATATAGAGTCCCAGGCCATTTTTTAAGTATGAAAGTGGTGGGGATTTGGCCCACCAGCCCCTGCAAAATCCCCACCACTGGCAGAGATTTGCCCCACCATGCCCTTTGATTCTAAATTTCACACCAAAATTGCTAAAAATTATCTGTCTATCTATCTAAAAATGTAACGATTCACAGTACAATTGGAGGCAAATCCATGAAATTTCATTAAATTATTTATTTTTTAGAATAGTTAACATTGAAATCTCTTCACCATGCATGTCACGTTTTTATGACCTGATAGCAAAATGCCCTCTTCAGCCAAATTCCCCGCAGCTGAAATTTGCTTAAAAAATGCCTAAATGGTGGAAAGGATAGCATCCCCCCTTCCACCCAACAGGCCAGGGTTCAGTCTCAGGCTGGGGGCAGGTATCCATAACATCCATCCATAACATAACCTCACATCTTTATGACTTTGTTGTTTATCTTATTTCTCGTTCTTTCCTGTCTCAATCATCACCAAACTTGGCATATAGACAGGAATTGACATTTTCCCTTGAAATAAGGAAAGCCATCCTCCTCATTCCCCCTTAAAGCTACCTTCATTTCACACCTTTCACCTCCACCAACAACAGCTTCCTTGACTGAATTATGTAAAATAGATCAGAATATTCCACCCCACAAAGTTTATAAAGACAGAGGGCAGCACCGTCTCAGTCAGTCTGCTATACCAAGTGTGTGGGGAAGTTTATGTGGTATATGTCACTCAGTGTTATTTCTGCTATTAGTATGTCTTTGACCTCAACATATTTTTAGGTACTAAGTCTTCTGGCCTCTACAACAAAATACTGAGCAATTTCATATCTAAAAATCTTAAACATCATGTACATTTCATTCCTTAGCATGAACACTTTATGTTCACCTATTGTGAATAATGAAAACCCACATTCTTTATCACACACATCCACAGACATTTTTAAAAATATCAAAGCAGATGTGCCAATTGCTCTTTATCACATAAACAGTATCTATCATACACACTGTATGGTGAAAATTATTAACTTCACATTTCAAATGGGACTAATAGGCTCCTTTGAACTTCTAATTTACAGTACAGCTCAAGCCAAAAACATGTATCACACTGTGTATAGCCTTGTGACGTATTCAATCACTCCGAGTTTAGGCTTTCGACTTCACCTCTGAACTATATCAGCAAATCTTCAATTGCTTCACATCTTATCTCACATTTTCATACAGACATTATTTTTGCATGCCCTCCTGCATACAGTTTCTTTTTTACAAATATTTTTCCTGAAGATCCATCTTCCATTTCATGATCATCCTTACTTTTGTCATTTTGCCTCATGGTACTACAGCAAATATCACTATATGTTACATTTGCCTCAACTCTACGAACAATCGCTTCTTTGTTCACCTTTTCCCAAACTTATATCTCATTGTGTAATCCCGACTTATCCAACGGGCATTCTAGCGAAATATAAAAGTATTGATGTCAAAATCTTATATGTAGTGTGTACTATAAATAAATATGCATAAACACGATTTTCTTCCACAGTGCAGTGGTACCCACATTTTAAGACCCTCTGTTGTAAGACCAACTTGTCTTATGTGACCGCCTTCCTCCAGCACTAAGTAGTATTATTAGTGCATTTTGCACCCCGACAAAAGACCGCACCCTGAGAGAAGGCTGTTCATGACCGCAGAAGGAGCAGTCTTATAATGCAGGGACCACTGTATCCATATTTCAAAGATATTTTCATGTGCATATTTTGAGACAAACACAGTAACCAGTTTGAAAATGTAAAGCTATGTATACAATTTTATTTTATTTAAAAAATTTCATGTTAGGACAGTCAACAATATAATTTTAGTGGCTTATGAAGCGCATGCATCCCTTCATATTACAGCCTAACATAAGGAATACTCGTATTGTTCTGGTCGTCGCACAATTTAACACCTTTCTTGTTATAACTTATTAGATTATTTGAAACAATAAATTTATTCATCAATACATTACGATTGAGTTTCAGCCAAAGTGCCTTTTAAAAGATTGGCCAGAGCTTGGAGGCTGATTTGGCAAGCATGTCGGCCAAGAAGTACAGCCTGGGTACTGTGAGGAGACTTCCACTTTACACAGTAAATAATCAGTGCAATCCCCTGTCTCTCAGCACCCCATAGGCCAGGTCTTGCTTGACTAGATCTATTCCGGGATTAGATTGTCTGCTGCCAAGTTTTTCGGATGACTGCTGGGCTGCCCAAAAGTGGTGCCCAAGGCTCAAGAGGAACAACACGGGGAATTGATTGTTTGGTGCTCAGACACAACAACTAACTGCTGATAAAAACTGACCGAAACAAGTACTAAATACTGGTTTACAAAGGCCCAACATGAACTTGGGACATAAAATGGAGCAATATGGTTTAAATAGTCTTAGAGCAGCTTCAAGAACAGGTTTCTATTGGTCTATTGTCCAGTTGTTACATTTGAGCTCAGCAACCAACTGTGATTACAAAACTTTCAACTCTTTGAGTTGACCTCTTTGATAGGATGATCATTAACAACAATAATTTTTCTGTTCCTTTCGTCCCAGGCTGTTACTTTCATACTACAATTGAAACATATAGCTTGAGTCGTTGTTGGATGATTAATTATGTTATAAACAGTTCAACAAAAGTAAGTCCCCCTTTGGATAAACTTGAATATCTCAAAGATTCCTTTGCTGATTTTTATGACAGTTGGCTGAATTATAGCCTCGCATATCGACCATACATGTGTGTATTTATAGCTCATTGGCATTATTCCTGGTTGAGCCAGCAGTCTTCGAATGAGCCTACCCCTGTTTTCAAAAATCCATGGCTTTTCCAATGGATATGAACAATTCCACCATGCGAGGGAGCCACCAGATGGATAAACTTCATTGTGTGTCTGGAGAAAATTTGTTTCTCATTCGTATTTAAAAGATAACTAAGGACTTCTTTTGTAATGATTTTACAGTCTAGGTTCCTTCGGAGACATTAGAAATCATTTTAGTGGAGTTAGAGCACCTTTTGGAAATTTATTTTTCGGAAAAGTCAAAACTTTGTATTTTTGAAAAGAGGGGTACGTGCACTAAAGGTCTGCTGACTCAGGCAAAAATAAATCAATAGAGCTACAAATACGCAGGCCCAATGTCGATATGCAAGCCTACAAATTGCTTAACTTTCATAGAAATCGGAAAAGAGGTCTTTGAGATATTCAAGTTTTCGTAAAGGGGGACTTATTTTTGTTGAACCATTTATATACATGTACTATAGTTTTGAAAAACATGAGCATTGACGAAAAAAAGCCGCTGCTATGTTCAAAAGGCTGTCTCAAGAATCTTCATGTTGTAAATGTTCAAGCTGTACAAAGTAGAAGATGAGTTATACATTATTCAACAATGAAGTAGCTCCTGCATGAGACGCTGAGGAACCAGAGCAGCTGCTTGAAAATATACAACCATTTGGCTGACAATAACTATGGTAATAGAGGTATGTGCTGAGTACAGGCTGTTCTGTGCTCTCTTGTACATTCTTAGGCTTAGAATATACATATTTGGGAGATAATTCATATGCAATAAAATGCAGGAAGCTTAAGCAGTAGCTGCAGTACTTTTAGATATACTAAGTTTCATCATGCCGTATCCTTCGGTCGATTTGCAGTCAGTCATAGAATAAACTTCCTTCCGATCGTAAAAGCCTATGTATACAGTGTACCAACTCGGACTATTTCAAAAATTAATTGAAACAAAATACAAAACAAGTAATCACTACTGAACATAACTGCTCAATGCAGATTAAGACATAAAGAAAGGTAAGGTGTTTGGAGACACAACAATAAACCAGTTCCTCATTGCCAAATAATATATAAGATATAAGAGTTACCCATCTTCCACTTCATAGACCTGAGGACTATATTGGGCTCTCCTGGCCATCCCTTGGTGTGGCTGCGATTCTTTGCAATTTATAATAATGTATTTGTCAAAGCGCTATATCAAAAAATCCACAACTTTTATGTATATTACTTTTTGAAAATGTTGCATTGCATTACAAAACTTCTCAACTACTTCTCATACAACAACACATTTTCTCTGACCTTTTCGATGTGTCAATTTGAAAACTTATTGCACAATGCAATGCCTTGAAGGCTGCAACTAAAAGTGAGAAAAAGAAGAAATCTGGAATTATCTATTTCTACTGTAAATTTAAAAGTATTAAAAGAACTATGCATCTAAAGCTTCCTAAACAAGTGTAGGATTTGAGATGACAATGGAAAGGCTCAAGCTATCAATGCCAACATAAAATGTATAAGCGCAGACCTAGTCACTTGGTGCAAACAGTCATCCCATGATCATGCAGTGAGCCATCATGTCTTGAGGAGGAGGTCAGACAATCATTTGCAGGAGGCAACAAACATTAGTCACCAAGAGAAGGTGAACACAGTTGAGCAGGGGGTCAGGGGAGAGGCAGGAGCAGATTGAAGGCAGCATGCTTGACCCTGATAAGATGATATTGGCTCTGCCAGGCAGTCCCTTGGAGGGAGCCCCTTGGAGTGAGCCCCTTGAGTGAGTAAGCAGGTCGAGTCATCTGCCTCAGATTGGGGTCAATTATCTGGGTAATTATCTGCCCCCAAAGGCTGATTGACGCCACAAACTTTGCACCCTGGCCCTCTCAGATGAGATGAAGGCTGAGATTGAGTGAAGGAATCAGGACAAGAGAGGGAGAGAGTGCCATAGCTGTCAATACAGTGTCCAGAGCTGACAGGAAAAACAGTCTTCTAACATGGGGCAGACCAAACAGCATGCAGGAGAGCAGGTAGCAATGGGGACAAGGAAAGACTCTCCCAATCACCAGCAACATGTGTGTACTATAAACTACAGGCAGTCAGGTACATGATTTACCCTAAGTTTCAGTAAAATTTACAGAAATGAGTAAAATTTACAGAGGTGTATGATGGCACTGAGTCCCTTGTCAATTTCAAAGGAAAATATTAATAGTTCCAGAATCATCTTTCACCCAAAAGCCCGAGAATGCTTATTCGGATCAGATGCATATGCAATGTAATTAATGTTTAACTCATAATACAAGCATTTCAAACACAGATTATTTACTATTATGATTCCATCAATGAAATAATTATGACTTTTTGTAATTACTCAGGATCTCTTAAACAAGATGAGCAGCTAGGCCTACTCCATGGAGGCAAACGTCAAGATGAGATGATAAGGCATTGAGTCTGGTCTAGGCATGCTCTGATCTTCAAGGAAATTGAGCACCAAAAAGTGTATTGACCTTTTTTGTGCCTTTTTTTATCTCATATTTAATTCATCTGTGTGTTTATGGAACAGGGCATGCTGCTGTTTAGATTTTACAATGACATGAAAGCGATGAAATATTCAGGGCAAGAAGTTGGCGGTATATGGCGCCTATTGGCGGCTGGGTCAGGGCTGATGGATTGCCTGTGTCTTGCGATTGATGAACTCAAATCAGGCAGCATCCTCTCAACAAGTTAAACTAGACTATATTTGGACACTGGCATACTGCATTGTAGTGAATTATGCATGTCAGTTGTTGGCCTTTACCAATATTCTGCCTTTAAAGTTTTGCAGATTGACAGTTTATTCGAAAACAATTACACTCTCAAACTGGCTCTGCCTCATCTATGACAGTAACTTAGAGATTATATCACTGCTGTGGTATCCTTATCCGTATGTGCAACAGACAAATCTGTATCCTCCCAAGATCCTTAAGGAGCCGAGGAGGGATAGTTCACCTGGTGAACTTAAACTCTAAAAAAAAACCCCTTTGAATTCATGTGCTAAGGGACCGTTCAGAATTTATGACGGGGGGGGGTGGGAGTTTTGGCCGAGGGGGTACTAACTTTTCACACGTGTTTCAAGGGGGGTATTAATTTTTGACAACGCTTCCAAGGGGGGTAAGAAATTTTAACAGAGAAAAAATGTTAAAAAGCACGCATAAACTCATTTTATTTGGACTTTTTTACGGGCGAAATTACGCGAATCTGTACGCGTGGCCATGTATAACAGTATATATGTACGGTATATATGTAAGGGGTATCAGTTTTTGACAGGAAGTTCCAGCAAAACTCCCACCCCCCCAGTCATAAATTCTGAACGGTCGCTAACTGCACTTAAATATTGAATTAAATTCTTGCATTTTTTTCACTTTTTTGTTCCCATTTTTATTGAAATCTTTGTGAATAGGATTAGGAGTGATTTACATGTGATCGTAGGTCCAAGAGGCATAGGGCCTGAACGCAAACTATGAGTCCATTCGCAATAAAAGATTTCTCTCTGTTTTCAAAAACGCACCAAACAATTCAATTAATCACACAAACCCTTTTTGTGAAATGCAACAATGAAAATAAAATCAAAATGTTTTAGCACCGGGCCACCACTATATAGCATTTGCAACTCATATCACAATTGCAGCCTACCACTCATTGTTAACTAGTGTGACATCAGCCCTATTATTCAGTTAAAAATTTCATCTTGGGGTTAGTCAATTCAATCAAACTTGAATTCGCCTGCACCGAGTTCTACAGATGGATTTGTTTCATTAAAAAATGTGCATGATGAAGACTGAAGGAAGCCTGATGCACTAAAATACCTGTCACGACTAAAAATGGATTGTAACTCGACTCACCTCAACTCATAGCCTATTAAATAGATAGCCAATTAAATTGAAGTGCAGAGAAGAATCCTGGGAGTAAATCCACTATGCAGCTTTCTTGGCTGGATCAGTCAGGAGACTTAAAAGGGAGGTGTTGCCCCGACGCCAGCCATCTCCCCACTGTTGCTCGGCAGGCTCAGGCAGGAGACATCCACCGGCCAGGCGCAGAGGGAGGGCCACTGCTGGCCTTTCTATTCTATTCTATTCTATTCTATTCTATTCCATTCTATTCTATTGCATTCTATATTCTATTGCGTTCTATTCTAATCGATTCTATTCTTTGGACCTACAGGCACTCTTCGATTAGAACTGAATCCTATTTTGTCGTATATTTTGTTTGATGTTTGCTTTTAGAGGGCATGCGAGTGATGTGGTGGCAGTGATGATTAGTCGGTTTATTTAACCAACGGTCAGAGGTAGACGAAATGATGAGCGGATATGGCTGCGAGTGAACACAAAACATTACCTGTACAGTATTACACACACTACACTATAAAATTTGAAATTTTGAGTTAGCTCAAATGATTGAGTGAGATGGTTGCACAATTTGTTGAGCCATGATAGCTTGCCGTTTTGAGTTATGATAATCTTTATGTTGTTATAGCAATAGGCTATCTTGGTTCAAAGGAATTGTACAACCATCTCACTCAATCAATTAAGCAACCTCAAAATTCAAAATTTACAGTGTACCCAGCCGATTTGCCTTGCATCCCCCTCTCCTCTTTTCTCTCAGCCCCCCTTCTCACCCTCCTGCTTGCCCCCCCCCCCTTCTCACCTCCCTGTCTGTCCTCTTTGGTCCAAATTGTGGCTGGTTGGCGTGTCGTGGGCCATATGCCCCAGGGATGAGAAGGTCCGGCAGATATCATCATCCCAATGAGGTGCAAAAATATGGGAAGAAAATGGGAAACACGAAACAGAAGAAGGCAGGCAGGGGGGCAGGAGGAGATGGAAGGGCCTTTGACATGAAACGAGGATGGGAGAATGGGAGACAGGTCGAGGAGGAAAGCATTGAAGAGGTGGTCTGTCAGTTGGTAAATGAATAGGTAGATGGCCGTAAGACAGAAATCTATCTATCTATCTATCTATCTATCTATCTATCTATCTATCTATCTATCTATCTATCTATCTATCTATCTATCTATCTATCTATCTATCTATCTATCCATCCATCTATAGCTATCTATCTATCTATCTATCGTTATATTCGTCGCTGTCTCTCTGTCTTTATTTTCCTATTTCTGTCTCAGTATCTCCAGACGTCTCCGTCTCTATCCTTTTCAATTTCCCTAGAGCTGCATCGTTCATTCATTTTTTTTTTTAAATCTATATCTTTTTTTTTATCTGTATCTCTCTGTATCTATGAGTATGTTTATCTATCTACCTATCTATCCACCTGTTCTGTCTATCTGTCAATTTCCACCATGCAAGTGGCCCTGATTTCTGCAACCATAGCATACCCCGCGCAATAGCACAAGTCCTAATTGAATATATTAGCCGCACCCAGCACGTGTTATGCAGTGGGACGAGGCTTTCTCTTTATTACGCCTCTCTTCCATTCTGCCTTGCTCTGTCTTGCTCTGGCTTTTGCTTGTGTGACTCAGCTTGGGGATTGCATTTGGAGATTGCATTACGTAATAATATGTAATCCATACTGTAACCCAACAAATGGCAGCAAAACACACAAATGATGCATTAATTGAATTGTGTGGTTCCGTGCAGTATACAGTGCCTATCGAAAGTAGGGCCATCACACACTTCGCAAAACAGCTACTTTCCCCTTTGTTGTAGCCAATTGTAAACTGTCAGTGAAGCATGCTATCTTAATTACAGGGCTTTCGAGTCGGAGTTGGGAGTCGGACCCGTGAAGTCGGAGGTTTTGGGTGGAGTCGGATTCGAAGTCGGAGTTGAACTTTGACTCTCAGGTGGAGTCGGAGTCGGATTCGAAAATTAAATTGGTGACTCCTGACTCCTACAAATAATTAACATTATTTACGAAAACACTTTTACAAAAATTTTAAATTTCATACAAAATTTCTTAAAGAAGTATTCATGTACAAAAAACCAAGGAAAACTTTGTAGAACAACTTTTTCTCCCTTGTTTACGATGCAATATTTTTGTGCAATAATATAAGCCTGTAAGCGGAGTCGGGAGTCGGAGTCGTAATTCAGGAGACCTATAAGGAGTCGGAGTCTCATGCAATAATTGTGTTAAACCCATGTCGGTTGTTCACATTTGCTGCCAAATTTCCAACCATATTTTTCTGTTTGGTATCTTTGACATATATAAGACTTTGCAGATAGATAGTTCATATCTCTATTGATAGATAGGTGATATTTGATCATGCATATAGCATAAATATACATTTACAAATATGATAGAATATTAAATTTCTTCTTAAATGGCAGGCAGACCTTTGGAGCTGTATTTGCTTTAATATGCAACTTATTTCAACCGAGTCTTTTGCTTGTAATGCTTTACAGGGAAGAAACACATTGAATGATATCAATAAATGACAATTTGAGCGCACATAAAATACCTATAACGTAGCAAGTTTTTTTGCGACAGGAAACCAGAAAAAACATTTATCTTAATAATGAAATTTTATAAATTTATGTAATTCTGAATCGTGCATTATTTTGTTCATGTACAGTTGAGCTGCTTGGAAATGGATAGACCTGTGTATTATAGGTTGGGCTGGCCGTGTGCTTCGATTGAGATGAGGCAGAGTTGCCCTCAAAATGTTGTGTAAATTTACACTAATCTAATGTCTTGTGCTTACGACATCCAAAAGGGCTTTAAAGAGAAAATGTCCAGAAATTTGATCCAAATCACAAAAGTTGTCTGTTGATGGATTTCAGCTGAATATATCACTGCCTTTTTCCAAGTATATCCACTTATGCCTGGATTGAGTGGAACGATTGTTGAGGAGGATTAGCTCAATACCTAACCATTTGCATAGCAGCTGAGCACCTTATCTGCTTGGCAATGACAAAATTTATCAGTATATGACAGAGGAACACGTGGATATGAGTATCTGCAATCGAGGCAATGCGAGTGATTTCCTCCAAGCTGTTAGAAATGTTACATTTATATTTTCTTGTTATATGTACATGTATTTCATGTGAATCATGTTATACTTATATATATATATATTCAATACATGGTAAGTGGACTCTAGCACAGATGCAGCCTCTCCTTGGGATTTGAAATTCACTCATATATACTGTATATTCTTTATCTGCAGTGCAATTGGAAGGCGGCCGCAAGAGGTGAGTTGGTCTTATAACAGAGGAACTTATGACACAAGGAACATTGTGTACACTTAAAATGCGAATTTTTTTTCAAACTTTACAGTGTACATTAGGTTGATTAGTCTTTAATGGAAACTGTGACACTATTCTCAGCAAGGCAGTTGACTCGTAGTGCAGGCCTATAGGGTGGAGATTGGGGAGGGATTTGCATCACTAGGGTCATCTCAGTTCTGCTTGGAAGGGCGCTTTGCATCTCCAAGAAAACAGTGTTGTCTGGTAAAACACAATGGTCCTGATTCTGCTTGTATTTTGATGAAAAGGTTTTCACTTTGGCAAACAACTGCGTGCTGAAGTATTTTTTTGTAAATTAAAAAAGTCGACAAATGTTCAATGTAAAGGAGGGACCAACTTCTGTTGTGTATAAGAAGTTCTCAGCTTCATATTGTGATCTCAAATGTCAGTGGAAACCAAGAAAAAAAATTATGAGTAATTTGATATGTGATACAGAGTGTTGCGATTGTTACAGAATTCTGCAGAGCTAGATCATCATATTGCTAGAATGTATATCCCCAGTTGCAGTACATTATATTTCGGAAAGACAAAAACCACCCGACTTGCAGACATCTTTGGTGAAGATCTTGTTTGTTTGATTTCTTTCTCAACCCGTACAACTCTCCAGTGGCCATCTCTTGCTTCACTTGGCTCCTGTTATTGACTGAGCTCAGACTCAGGAGCATGATATTTCTCCTTAATGGCAGCTCAGTTTAGTCTGCCCTCAATGTTTGCCAAATACCCTGCATATAAAGCTGTTCACATCTCCTGGCTACTTAATGTGGCATAACGTAATATGCCAACGATGCTGCCCGAGGTTTCCTTTAACGCTTTGATGGACATACTATACATCATGGTCAATATCCTAACCTAGTATTTTAGGGACAATTTAAATACCAATAACCAAGATCAACAAGGCATCCTTAAGTCCATTTCACATTTAGCTGAAGAATTGGAATTCGTTTTTCACAAGGCAAAATGTGACCAATTATTAACATTGAATGGGAGTAAACCAGCCAAATATTATTACTGTTTCTTTATCATTGGCCTTCCTTATCACTCAATACCGTGTCCAGGAGATTTTTCTGTGAGCAAAACTAGTGCCAAATGGTCGTATCTCAGCTCAACATGGTGCCCTACCCCTGCCGATGAACAAGGGAGACCTGTAAGCAACTGATTTGTTGGGCCATTCAACTACAGCAAGCAACTTATAAATGGGAGTTGTAACTGAGTAGCCCTGTCTGACGATTGCTTATGGTTTGACCATTGTGCCTTACTTTTAAGCAGGTGAATAGAGAATGCAGACAGGATTGTAAATTTATGTCTGCGGTTTCATAACAAGCAACTCCTTTTGTGGTTTTTAGAATATCAAAGCTTTAATAAATGTCATGTGCACATTAAGTGTGAACAAGGCAGTTTCTTTGGGGGTAATCAGTCTTCCTCTCCTTTAAAGAGAGAGAGCTTACGAACATGAGCTGGGCTGTAGATTCCTACCATGCTTTTATCTCTTTGAGGAGATAGTTGTGACGGTCATTACTGAGAAAAATCTCTAGCTGCAGCCCCTTTAAGCTCAACAAAAAGACCATTGCCCTCCAAGTGTATTCACTCACGTAGTTAATTCTGGACATACATAAAAAAGTGTTAATTTTACTATATCAGACACTTGCCACATCACAATAATTAGAGCACCAGGCAGAAACATAGACTCCAAAGTACTCAGCTACATCATGATTTAGCTGTATGTTGAATGCTCTGAAAGCATGACCGTTCTCAACATTTGTTAGCAATGCTTATGACTTCTGCTGCAATGATCAACATTATTTGCAAAATATACATGAACAATTTCAAACAGCCTAATGTAATACTTCAGTTAATCTCCATGCTCTTCATTGATGACCATGACTTTCATTTGAATGCACAGAGAAGTTAGGTTAATGTTATTCTCACACTAGTCAACAACAACAACTGAATGAGCTTGATCATCCATGAAAACTGTGTTACTGGCCAACACTGTACATGGTAACCCAAGCATTCACATGAGAATATCTTGCTAATCACATTTCACTCACAGCCATCCTCACCTCTCAACTGGTGTAGGCTAGTGAACCTACCCTGACCACATGATACACTGTTTTGTAAAGTTGTAACATAAAGATTAACTCTCCTCCGGTGTGAAAGACATAATTAACTGTTTGAGATCTCTAAAAGCAATTGAATGGACGGTTGAGTGTTTCATTGTTGCTTGTTAATTGTTTTAATGAGTTTCTTTGTAGAAAACCATAAACAATTATCTAAATCACGCCGGAAAAAAGCTGTAAAAGGATGTGAAAACTTCAGAATTTTATAGTACTTGTTGGCAGGGTGTATGACAATGAACCCTGCTATGGGAGGATGCTCACAGCCAAGATTGCACTCCCTGAGAATGGTGACAGGTGATAACAACACACAGTTAAAACAGTGAAAACCTGCAGACAATGAATTAAAAGGTGAGAGTTCACAACTTCTCCCATGACCTTACGAAGTATGGTTGGAGGGTGGGGGAGATGTTATGACAAAGACCTTATGGAGTGACTTGCATTAAAAAATTAGAGCTTTCGGCTGTAACACCAAAATAAATAATTTATATCATTATCTGACCCAAGAGCTTTCTCTAAAGTCAGCAATCAGGCATGGAACTGAAAAAGAAAACACATTGTTTGCATTCTTGAACTGCTAATAGACATAGCATTCTATTTTCTCTAGCTTTCACTTTTTGGACGATGCAATCTAATAATTCTATCCTGCATGAACTGATCGTCCATCTTGCTCTGTCACTTGTGATTTCCCGACAACTTCATTTTCTCCTCTGATCTCCTGCTCAGCTCTTCTCATCAAGCGGAGATTGACTTGTGTCTCTTATGGCTGCTTTGTCAACGGATACATCCCAAACAATGCCTCCCCAGCCCAAGCGGATTTGCTAATGTTCTTTGCTTGCAAATGTATGGATCATATTTGCTAGCATTGAGTGGCGTTACTCATGGAATCTCAAATCCAATATCTTTTTGTGGCTGTTCAGTCTCATCAACTGCTTCAACTTTTTTTTATCGTGATTGTCCATCTGGCCCATTCAAAGAATGAATGTTTCCACAATTGCAAATTCTTTCTCCAGATATGTTCAACAATAAACGCCTTGTGTCCTATTAAATAGTTACTGAAAATAAAAATGGGAGGCACCCATTTTCAAAATTGCAGCAGAAGTTTTGAGCTAAAAGGTTCCTTTTCCTGTCATCTTCACTTGTCCCGCACATCATTGCAGCTAAGACCTCTCATCCGATCCTTCTGCTGCTCAAAATGCTCTGGATGCCTACATTTCTGACACTCAATATGGATCTATGCTGTTTCACTTTACAAACTGTCATTACTTTTAAAGTTTTCTGTTTATGTTCGAGTGTAACAAAGTTTTGATTGATGTAGTACTTTAATACATAATGTTTCACAGAAATAAAACTTATGTCATACATTTAATAGGGTTGCCCAACCTATAATTATGCATGTACTATTAAGTTACATTGAGATGAGAGAGACAGTATTTATGATAGCCTGTGTGTTGTTTGATCATTGATTCAGGTATTTTATGCTTATTCTATCTTCACTTCTTCTTCTGTGACTGTGGTCATTCCTAGTTGCAGGGACAAGTGTTCAGTTAAATTGTTCGTATAGGAACTGGGGGGAGGGTTGGTCTAGTGGTAGCGTGCCAGGCTGCCAATTGCTGGGTCCAGGGTTCGAATCCAGCTCTTGCCGAGTCACCTGGGCATATGTTGGACGGCTGTTTCAATCATCCTTCGCCTCATTGCTGTGTCCTCCCCCTGTCCTAATTAGCCTACAAAGTGCATAAATACAGGACGTAAAGCCCGATCATCCATCCATTGTAAAGGAACCTGTGACTCTATTCTCAGCAAAGCACCTCATAGTATAGGCCTACTATAGGGTAGGGATTAGGGAAGGAAGGAGGGTTATCTCAGTTCTGTATGAAGGGTGCTTTGCATTGCCAAGAAAACTGTCTGGCAAAACACAATGGTCCTGGTTCTTGTTGCATTATGAAGAAAAAGTTTTCACTTGAGCAAGAACGTCCAGCAGAAGTACTTCTCTGCAATTTGAAGAAAGTAGACAAATGTACAATGTGAATGTAACTCCTGTGGGTTATTAAAGAAGTTCTTGGCTTCATAGTGTAATCTCAAATGTCAGTGGAAACCAAGAAACAATTTATGAGTCATTTGATATGTGATACAGAGTGTTGCTATTGCTACAGCATTCAGCAGTGGTAGATTATCATATTGCTTGAATGTTATCCCGAGATGCAGTACCTTCTAATTCAGAGAGACAAAAGCCAACCAATTTGCAGACATCTTTGGTGAAGATCTTGTTTGTTTGATTTCTTTCTCAACCCATACAACTCTCCAGTGGCCATCTCTTGCTTCACTTGGCTCCTTTTATTGACTGAGCTCACACTTTGGAGCATGATATTTCTCCTTAATGGCAGCTCAGTTTAGTCTGCCCTCAATGTTTGCCAAATACCATGCATATAAAGCTGTTCACATATCCTGGCTGCTTGAGGGCCCTATTTTAAATGATTATTTACACTTAATGTTTTACCCGAATGAAATAATTTTTTCCATCTGTATATCTATCTGCTTAATGTGGAAGACCGTAGTACACCAAGAGGTTGCTCAAGTTTTCCCTTGGCATCTGGAATACTTTGATGGCCATGCCAGGCATCATGGTCAATATCCAAACTTATTTAATTGGCAAGTTAACTGACCAAGTTCGACAAGCCATCTTTAAGTTCTTTGTATGACTCTCACATTCAGTGAAGATTTTTAAATTACAAGTAGTTTTTCACAATCAGCTAATAAGAATGTTTCCTTTTTCCGCCAATTCAATTAAGTTGAGTGACATTGTGAACAAAGCAAAATGTATCCGACTATTAACATTGAATGGGAGTAAGCCAGCCAAAGTCTTATAGCTCTTTCTTAATGTGCAAAAATATCATTACCGTGCTGTATCACTCTATACCATGTCCAGGAGATTTTTCCGTGAACAAAACTAGCACCAGATTGTCATATCTCAGCATTACATGGTGCACTATTCCTGCTGGTGAACAAGGCAAGGGAGACCTGTAAGGAATTCCAGAGCTGATTTGTCAAGCTCTACAACTACAGGGAGCACCTTAATATTGGAGTTGTAACTGAGTAGCTATGTCTGGTGATTGCTGCTTATGGTTTGATCATTGCGCTGTTGTTGACTATTACGATAATAACATTAACCTAACTCGAACCAACCACACAGTATAGGGAGTTCTCTGTGTATTCAAATAAAAGTCATGACCATCAATGAAGAGTATGATGATTAACTGAAATAGGCCTTATACATAAATTTGTGTTTGAAATTGTTTATGTATATTTTGTGCATTCAAATAGCAAATAATGTGAATCATTGCAGCAGAAATCATAAGCATCGATTCAAATGTATGGAACAGTCATGCTTTCAGTATATTCAACATACACCTAAATCATGACGTATAGTCAACCACTTCGGAATCCATGGTTTGGATTAGTGCTGTTATTATTGTAATGTGGTTGACTGATGCCAGCTTGTGTATAGTGCGATTTGAGCTAATCTACGTGGGTCCAGAATTAACTATGTGAGTGAATATCCTTGGGAGGGCAATGGCCTTTTTGTTGAGCTTAAATAGGCTGCAGCTAGAGATTTTTCTCAGTAATGGCCGTCACAACTATCTCCTGAAAGAGATAAAAGCTTGGTAGGAATCTATAGCCCGGCTCGTGTTCGTAAGCGCTTTCTCTTTAAAGTCCCTGCAGGTGCTGTTTTATAGAGGAAGACTGATCACCCCACAAAGAAACTGCCTTGTTTACACTTAATGTGCACATGACATTTATTAAAGCTTTGATATTCTAGAAAACACAAAAGGAGTTGCTTGTAATGAAACCATTGACACATTTACAATCCTGTGCAACACTTACTTGCACTCCTGTTAGCATTCTCTACCCACTAGCCTGCTGGTAAGGACAATCTACTTGAATTGAGTGAGTGAGCTTGATAATCCATGAAAACTGTGTTGCTGGCCTACACTGTACATGGTAATCCAAACCTTTATATGAGAATCTTAATGACAAGTTTATCACATCACTCCAAATGGTACTACTTCGGTATGGCTTTATACATTTATATCATTATCGGTTTTATTTATTTGATAAGAATGATGTATGTGATAAAAGGTGTCCCAAGGAGAGGAATCAATTACAAACTAATTAGACATTTGAAAGTTATGTCAGATGTAGACCTAGGTTATTTTCAGGATTTATGTAACAACAACTACTGGTCTATAACCTGTAGAGATCACAATGTCAATAAATTCTTAGGATGCTACATTCTTGGATTTCTTGAAATGCATCAGCTAATTCTACAGATATGCTATCAGGGAGTGAGTGAGTTTGTGTTTTATGCCCCATCAGCACTGGAATGGGCTATTTAGAGGCAAATGCTATCAGGGAATAGAATTGTTTTGCCATAAGAGAACAGAATTTAGCATTAAACAGTCTCAGACATGATATTGCATTCAGTGTAAAGATCATTTGGACCGGATGGGCTTCACGGGTCAACTTTCGCAAATGAAGTGATAAGGAGCAGACAAACTTCTCAAGGGAACACAGTCGCATTGTGTCTAATGAATACTAAGTGCCCTAAACAGTGTGCCAAACCCACAAACCTTTCTAATGTCTTTTCTAAACCTAATAAGTTCCTTATGTTTGCAACGTGCAATGTCTTTTTGGCTTCTCCCAAATGGTCTGGTTCCTAAATTGTAATGTGTTATTTGTAATTTATTTTGATTTCCAACAGTAAGATGGTACAAAGTTGGAGGCCTGGCACACTTAGACAAATGTCTGTAATTTAAATACCATCGATGTTATCATTCCCTATACTTTCCATTAGCATAAGATTCAGTATGACCCAATCATTCAAGTGGCAGTCAATGCTCTACTACCGCAACCTCTCAGTGAAATCTTCGTTTAACTTTGCTCGAATGGTAGGTTTCCTTTTAAAATGTCTGTTAAATTTGAGTAAAATTTTGACTTGCTGCTTTGGGTTAGGATTTAGCTGCCAAGCCAGAGTATCTGTTCTACTGATGATGAGTGTCAGGAAGGGATATTGAAGTTGCATGAATTTGTTCATAATGATAAGTATTTTAGAACTACAGCTGATAGGTGCTGATAGACTTGAAGCATTCGTTTGTCTCTTCACTTTTAACATTTGTCTTCCTTTATCTCTTGGACGATGTAATCAAATAACTCTATCCTGCATGAGCAAACCCTCCATCTTGCTCTGTCACTTGTGATTTCCCAACAACTTCATTTTCTCCTCTGATCCCCTTCTCAGCTCTTCTCATCAAGTGGAGATTGACTTGTGTCTCTTTTGGCTGCTTTGTCAACGGATACATCCCAATCAATGCTTCCCCAGCCCAAGCGGATTTGCTAATGTTCTTTGCTTGCAAATATATGGATCAAATTTGCTAGCATTGAGTAGCATTACTCATGGAATCTCAAATCTAATATCTTTTCTGTGGCTGTTCCATCTCGTCATCAGCTTCATCATTTTTTTTGGTCACAATTGTCCATCTGCTAAAAAAAATGATAGTTTCCTAAAATTCAAATTCTTACTCCTGATATGTGCACAATATCAATCACATCATGGATTTCAGGATAGAGAATCTACACACTAGATAGATGAAAAATGATTTTGTTCCTTAATGAACTTACAACCTTAAAAGTAGTACAATCTGAAAGTGGGCCAATTAAATGACCAAGTATGCAGTTTCAACAAATTCCTCACCTATAATCTTATTGCAGAAACATGACAAATTTTAATTTTAAAAAACAACTGAAGGTTTGTTATAAGAGAACCCGTTTAACAATTACTGAAAAAAATCGGGAGGCACCCATTTTCCAAATTACAGCAGGAGTTTCATGCAACAAGGTTCCTTTCCCTGTCATCCACTTCCACACATGTCCTGCCTATCAATGCAGCTTAAAGTCCTTGTCATATTTACATGGAATCTCAAGTTATTTTCTATTCTGGTGAAATGTGATGTCAGAGATGACTCTATTCTCTAGCAATGCAATGTAAGTAAATTAAGTACCAGCTCCGATCAGTCAGATGTTATTTTAAACTGGGTGACATTTCACGGCTTCCAGCCAATGTGAATCCACCTAAACTGAGTATCACAATTTCAACACAACTTCAGAGTGAAAATTGGGTCTTGAAAAACCCGTGCAGGTTCCACACCACTTCCTTTCAGTCAATCAGCTGCCAGAACAACAATACCTCACATCATCTGTGTTTACAAAAATTGTCAAAGCCTTTTGTTTTTAGCAAGGTCCATTGAAGTTTAAAGTCATAAAGTCACAAGTTTGTAGATAACAAAACAACTCTGTGGGGATTATAACATTTGTCTACAGTGAATGCTCACAAAACTGCCATTTAGTTACATTAAACTGGTGATTTCAAATGATGGATCATTGGGATCACACCAACCGTTATGTTCTGATCTTAGAATAAAATGCAATACTTCCTTCAATATATCAATGTTGAAACTGTGATACATAGCTTACTGTCAGCCCATTAGCTATCAGGCTGTGCATGACGATGTGGTTGCTGGGGCTATCACCGATAAAATGCTAACTCGAACATAGTGTTGAAACTATGATGCTCAGTTAGGTGGATTCACATTGGCTTGGAAGCCGGTAAATCTGACTCAGTTTAAAATGACATCACAGCTTGTAGTTAATTTACATATATTGCAATGCCAGAGAATAGAGTCATCTCTGATAACATAATTCAACAGCACAGAAAAGAACTGGAGATTCCACGTAAATATGATGATGACTTAAAGACATCTCCTCTGAATTCTTGGCCTCCAAAGGTGCTCTGGCACCATGCATTTCATTTAGTTTAAACCTATCCTTATTCATAAATACAAATCATTTCAAAACTGTCCTGTAAAATCAGTCAATAGGCCTAAGCTGTTCTCTTCCAGATATATGTTCTCTGTTATGACGTTACAAAGTACATCTAAGTTCATACTACTTGTAAAGACACAGATAGTATAATTAACATACTTTGATAGGATTGCCCTGCCTATAATTATGCATGTTTTTTGTAAGTAATATTACGATGAGAGGGACAGTATTTATAACAGCCTGTGTGTAATTTGGGGCAAGGGCCAACTGAAGGCCAAGTCACCCAACAAACAACTGGATCATGGTGGCAATATGTGGTTTCTTGCATATCAGCATTAACTTGCGTGGTTTCGTTGGGCCAAGGTGAGAAGACTTTTCAGTTCCCCATATTGGTCTGGCTGAGAGGAATCAGATGAGGTGCCTTCATGATGTCTTTGGAAAGATGGTTGGGAACAGTGTCATAGAGACAATTATGATTTCACCTATATTTTAGACAAATGTGCACAGAGTAGTAAAAAAAATTCATTATCAGATGATCATGTATGTATGTTGTTTGAATGCATAGATTCTGAAATGCACTCAGTTATTTTTGAATGGTTTTTTGCAGCTTTGTGGTTATGCTGGCATTACTGCCCTTTGCATATCTGCTGTCTGTTGCAAATTACTTTTCAGCCGCAAACTGCCTTTAGCTGTTTAGGACATAATTGACATTTACCTGTTTATTTTGCTAACATCCTTATCAGGTGCATATTTTTAAATAATTTGTTTACTTACACCTACGCTGCCCGACACAAAATCCAATGAATAACTAATAAGTAACACAAATAAGTAATAAAATCGCTCTTAAATGACATCACAACTCAAGTCAAAGTTAAAGAATTCATTTTGAAATTGCACTAGATGTATTTTTCCAAGAGCGATGCATCCCAGAATTTACAAAAACAATTCATCTTTCTATCTGGAAGCCGTTTGAAAAATGACTTCTGTGTCCCTTGGTTTCTCTGATTTATCAATCAATGCTGCACACTATCCTTTGGTTCTTACACCTTTATTGACTTTTAGATCTTTCTCTGGAGTTACATGCTGGTTTCAGACAAAACTGCGGTGTCTAACACTGTCTATGAGTACTGGTATTGGTTGCATAGCCAAACCATGTCCATGGGCAATGATCTTAATTCACTTCACATGATCTTAATATGGTCCACAAACTCCACACATGGTTTGTCGAAGACAGCTTTTTTTGTTTTTACACCAAATGGTTACCAATAGAACGGTATTAGGGTGTTTCAGGTGCCCCCAATATTCTCCGATCACATGTCATACAGGCCTACTGAGCTCACACCCCCGTTCATGATATTTCTCCTTCATGAAAGCTTAGGGCAGATTTCACGAAAAAGCTGCAAAATGACTTACCGCAACTTGTCCAAAAGTTACATTAGCACTATACTGATAAGGCCAGACATAATCGATTCGTAGATTCTTAGATTTTCTCAGGGTGCTTCTTCTGAGGATAGCTGGCAGGACCAAAAAAAAACTGAAATCTAAATCTTTTATTGTGTCAATCCATTAAATAAAATCATGGGTAAACAGTCTTTTCTGTTGGATTGGTAGGTCAGAGTAGCTAAAAATATGGCCTTGTGCTAATGTAACATCAATGAATGATGGAGGACGGAATTTTTTATGCCGATCCTACTGCAATATAAATGAAGTCACCAGCAGGCTACCACCCATGCCTAGCTGCTCTTGGGAGACCTGGCTTTCAGTTCAGAAAAAATTTGAGATCTAATCATGTGTTTTTTAATGTAATTTTTATGTACACATTTTGCTAATGTAACACTATGAAATGGACGGATGCAAAATTGCAGTTACATGAGCAATAAAGAAACAGGTACCACACCCAGTCGTTTATGTTTTTGGTGATGTATATAGGCAAATAAGACACGTTTTTCAATAAAATATTATAATTTCATGTTTGAAATTGGCATAAGTAGCGAGAACACAACAAAATGTCCATGTAAAAGTTGCTAATGTAACCTCAGTGTCCTGGGACGGAATCGAGTTACATTAGCAGTCTTTTTTTATTTTTCATTTTTTTCAACTTTTATAATGACCAAGACAATTAAAAATGGTTCCAAAATAATTTTCAAGATATTTTTTATCAATCACATACCATTAAATTTTCCTGAATTGGTTTTAGCAGATTCCACAGAGTGCCAAAGTAAGCATGTCTGATCACCAGTAAGTTTGGTCGTCCAAAATTGTCCTCATGAGGCATAAAAAAAGATATTTTTAAGAGGAAAAAGCTGCATATTTGAGGAATATTTTATTGATATTTATTCATTACCTCACAGATGTACTGAGTAATAGGTTTACTTGCTTCAGGAAGCAACAGGGAGATAACAAAAGGGTTGGAAAGTTTAAGGTACCTTTTAAGAGCACTTTTCGTGAAATCTGCCTTAGTTGGTTATGCCCACAATATTTGCATAATGCCTTGCACAGTGCATATAACGCGAAATCTCCCAGCTACTTGAACCACAAAGAGCAATACACCAAACAATTGCTTGAGTTTTAATCTTGGAATGCATCCTTATATCTATTCTTTATATTTTGAATATTTTGATCTGATAAAAACGAAATGAAATTCTGAAAAGGCCAAACATTTCTTCAATATTTTAAAGTATGAATATTTCTGCAAATAATGTTGTTACATTTTCTTTCTGCGAAGGCTCAATTTATATATATTCTCAAATGGGTCATTCTCAAATTTCGGGACAATTTGTGTCACTCCAGTTCCCTGACATTAATTTGAATGCAATTGATATCTGAAGCGTCACTCCACATCTGTTATTCATATTTCTATTTAGAACCACTGCATTTGGAACAAAAAGTCATTTATTAGACCTTTTTTTGGTGCATTGTGTCCAGTAATCCGTGCCAAATCAGTGGTTTTTCCCTGTCACTGGACCTGCCCTGGCATGACAAAATCAAGTGTTAATTTTCCTCCTAAAGTACCATCATTTCCAAAGTTTCTATGCACGAATCATGAGAATATAGACTTGAATTACTATATACATCATATTTAACTTTTTTCTTGGTTCATTTCTTTGAATTAATTGATGTAAAAGACGTGTCACTACTTTATGTTAATTTTTTCGTCCACTCCGTTACCAGGCATAGCTCGGATCGCTATTGTTTTTAATGAGCAATTTCCACTAAATGTCGTAAGATGCACATGCGCCCAACTACCACAGCTTTGCAGATTTTCATTAAACAGGTATTCAACAAGTTAAGGCATAATTTTCATTGGAACATTTTTTTGTCCCACTGAAATGTCCACTCCGTTACCTCCAATTCCGAGCTTACCAGTGATACCTTTTCAAAGAAATTTTATGTATAAATTGCTGAGGGTGACAGGATTCAATAGAATGCAATCAAAACGTTTTATCTCCCAAATAGAAACCACTATTAAGAGAAAACCATACCGTTCCTGTCCACTCCATTACCATTCCTGTCCACTCCGTTACCACAAAAATTCGATATTTAATTAAAAATACGATTGATCTGAGATGAAGTACTCTGAAAATAAGACTTACATATATATATTTTTTTTCTATTTTTAAATTGCTCAAAATGCAGGTTTTTTGCATCAAAAGCCCCCTCCGTTACCACATTTTCCAGGGCATTTTGTCCCGAAATTTGAGAAAGGCCCAAATACTAATTGTCATGTATCAATGTGAAATTCAAACTTTAAATTCCATGCCTTGGATTTTTTTTGGAGCTAAACAGGACCGCAGAAAAGAATATTTGCCATTTATAGCCTCCAGGACTGCCTCCTCAATGAGAGATTAGGAAACTACAACCCAGCTCATGTTTGCAAGGCCTTTCTCTTAAAAATCACCTCACAAATTGATTCATTGGTGCTTTATGTGCATTTACTAAAGTCTGACATTCATGAGTTTCGAGAATGATCATGGTCTAGTGAACCAGACTCGACAAGAAAATGCTGAGTCATTGCTGATCTCGAGACTTCACTAGAATTCTCGGTCTCATTGGAAACACTATTTTAGATTTATTGATGGTCATGTAGTAAGTTACTTTCCTTGATTAAGTATGGAAAATTGGATAAGGAGTCAATTTAAGAAACTAATTAACTAATGAAGAACCACAGCTCCAATCAGTGAATGACAAAATCTCTAAGCAGACTCTGAAAGGAACAAATCAGGTTGTTGGGGCATTATGTTTTATATAATATGCGATCTATTGACTTGATATGAAGGATGGAGATTATAAAGGGTTTTCCCCGGAGAGGGATCCATTACATGCCAACTTAGTATCGGAAGGTTTTGTCCGGTTGCAACACGCCCCTGAGGCAGAGGGTGCTGCACCTTATTTGGTGGATTTATGTAATACCTACTTGCCGATGACAAACTTAGCTTTATGAATCACAGTAATTCTGAGCAGAATGCCTCTTATGTGCGCTACTCCAACAATTAAATAATCATATCGAAGATTTGCATTATGTACTAGCATTTTCAAAATTAAATGATAACTAAAAATGCTAAAATTTGAATATTCAAATATTCATTCAAATGAAAGCCATGAATGTCCTCTTGCACACATGTTCAACTTTCTTCTTTCTTTTCTTTCAGGGAGATAGGAAGGAGCGCACTAAATAAAAAATGGAAAATATTTTTTAAGAAACCAAATGAATGGAAGGCATCTACATACAAATTAAGGTATGATCAGCAACACCTTCAGCCAGACTCCCCTGGATCAGTTGACTGGACCAGACATATGAAAAAGATGTGAATACTGAATATAACCCACAAGAGAAGAAAAGTAATCCTGAGCTGAAGACCTCCAGTCACATTGAATTGCATAAATACATTGTTAAGTTCCATAGGGATAGAATCTCTGTGAATATGGTGCTACAGTATATAAATGCTGTAAATGCTGTATAATATATTAGACATATGTTTTGTTGATTGTTTTAATTTAAAACTGATATAAAAGGCTTGTTACAGGTCTGTTGTTTTCTACATCTTTAGAAAATCAATGGGTTAGTAATTGAACACCATAATGTTTACAAACAAGCAGAGGGTAATTTCACAAGACACTAATTTGAAATAATTTGAAAACATGGTGTAAGTCAATTTTGCCTCAATGGAAGTTACATTGAAGATTTCCACGCCAAATAAATAGTGATTAAGTGAAAAGATACAATGTTGGGCCCAACTTTTTTCATGCTACGTTGAAATATGTGACTTCCATAATTTCATCAGATTCTTATGATGCACATCGAATGCAAAAGGAGAACTTCAATGTATACATGCAACCAACAGCCCTGCAAGGAAGTTTAAATGCAGACGGGCCAATTCAAAAAGCTTTTCACAACATTCATTGATAGATGTGTTACGTATGTGAAAAATTCATGATTGATGGATTATCTTTTAATGTATCAAATTGAACTTAATATTTTCATAATAAGAAACTATTTCTGGGATTCTGCCGGTAGAAGCAGAATATCAGGGACACCTTAATTCATTTCATACAGTCCCTCATAATTGTGGATGATATAATCCATACTCTGAATTCAGGTTGACATAAACTCGTGGTATTTACTGACACATAACCAGCATGTTTACCTAAAATAGGGTGTACCAAAAAATGAAAAAGTTCTCTGATCTTAACACCTATCGGTCAAAAGATGAGGTTTGGTTAGTAGATCACTATGAAATTTTTTTTTTTTAATCGTAGAAGTCCTTTCGCCGGACCAAGCCTCCTGAAATTTACATGTCAAAAAGAGCAAAAAATCTCCCGTTTTCGCCTAGTTTTGTGCCTAATATGCCACCTACAACTATGACTTATGCCTAAATGTGTGTCTTATTACTCCTTTTTAAGTCATGACTTGGATGATATTTATGTTGGGTCAGTTTTATAATTTCTTACCCTAAAAATAACCCACCTTTTGTCAGAAAAAATGTAAAAATGCTCTTTTTAACAAATGAAGTGCTGTATCTTGAGAACTAAAGCAGATAGAGGCACGATATTGACACCAAAATCCACATTCATATTCATCTTCAATACATTTTCGGGCCCTTTACCCAAACTTTTTGAGTTATTAGCCAAAATCCAATTAATTGCATTTATTTCATGGGAATCGTCAGTGAAAATACATTTAATAGCACAAATCATTGAAGATAGGTTACCTGGTGAACCTCTGATTTATCTGCTATATATATTATATAATTTGAACACAAAAAGCTATTTTATCATTTATAGTGTAGGAGTATTACAAATACCATGGATTACTTACCTACATCAAGATATTGTCTTATTTTGAAAAGCATTCAAAGAAGTGAAAAAGTTTGATTTGTTATATAATCAGGGGAAAAATTATATTCTTTGTTGTACAATATGCTACCAAACCAGCATTGTTATCATATCAACAATTATGTGTCAGAGAAACAATCTGTCAAAAGGGGTAGGCTGAGGTGGATGGCTTGCATACGAGTCTGCCTCCAATTGACAATTATGAGGACATACAACAATGATATGGAACTTGAGAAGGCCAGATAAATGCAGTACAATATGAATGAATAACACCAAAAGTCTGTCATTTGAAGAAGTTCTTGTGGTGCAAGAATGAAAGCTGAGGGAAAGATCTGAACAACAAAGAAATGAAAATATTCAGAAAATGTTCGAGTATGATCCTGAGAATTATCGATTAATAATGCATTGAACCCATAATTAATGATAATAAAATTGTTTGACTAGTGGATGATATAATGAATGATATAGGATATTTCAGTATTGACAATAAACAGAGACAATTTATGTATGTCAGTGAGAAAGAATTACAGACAGGCTAAATTGACAAAAAATTTAGCAACAAGCCTTTCAACATGTGTGAGAGATAATCAAAATCATGCGCCTGCTAGTGACATAACCAGGGCTTTGGAGTCGGAGTCGGAGTCGGGAGTCGGAGTCGTGGAGTCGGAGGTTTTTGGGTGGAGTCGGAGTCGGAGTCGGAGTCGAACTTTGACTTTCAGGTGGAGTCGGAGTCGGAGTCGGAGTCGAAACTTAAATTGGTGACTCCTGACTCCAACAAATAATTAATATAATGAACAAAAACACGGTCACAAACATTTTTTATGTTTCACAAATTTTATTAAACATTTCTTAAAGAAGTATTCATGTACAAAATCCAATGAAAACTTTGTAGGAACATTTTTTCTCCCCTGTTAACCATGTAATATTTGTGTGCAATAATGCCGATAAGCGGAGTCGGGAGTCGGAGTCGGAGTCGTAATTCAGGAGACTTAAGGAGTCGGAGTCGGAGTCGGAGTCGCTTTTCAGAAAGCCAAAGGAGTCGGGAGTCGGAGTCGGTTCACTTAACACCCGACTCCAAAGCCCTGGACATAACTGAAGATAATGAATATAGACCAGAGGAACCCAATAAACAGTCATTTAAAGGGTACACTCAGCTATGAAACACTAACAGTGACATTGAAAAAGTAATATATCTTAGATGTTGCTAGAAATATTAATTCATGTTAACACAGTCCTGTGGGATATGACCCTTTTCCTGAAAGGTCGCATAAGTCTGACTTAGCAATTGTGTCAATTTTCCTGCGATTTGGACAAATCGTTTTACTTGGTATTACACAGGGTAATACCAAATGATACTCAAATGATTTCTTAAAATCATGAGATTTCCGAAACATTGCATGATGCAATATCTGAAGAAATTTCAAGTTGGTATGGCACTGATTTACCGAAATTACATCATTCCAGCATCTTGCAAAGAATCTGAAAAAAAACAACGATATAATTTGGTATAGCAGTGATTTGCCCAAATCACTGAATTTCTAGTATCTTGCTACATAAGTGTAGATATTTGTTCAAATTGCTGCATTGCAAAGCACAAAGTTTTCGGCAATGTTCTTAGCAAACTGGAAAAAATGAAATGATGATCGATGGATGGATGGATGATTGGGGCTTAACATCCTGTATTTTTGCACTTGGTAGGCTAATTAGGACAGGAGGAGGGCACGGCAAAGAGGTGAAGGATGATTGAAACAGCCATCCAACATAGGCCCAGGTGACGCGGCAACAGCTGGATTCAAACCCCAGACCCAGCGATTGGCAGGCCAGCATGCTACCAATAGACCAACCCTCCCCCATAATGAAGTGATAGATGGATAGATAGATAGATAGATAGATAGATAGACAGATAGATAGATAGATATGGTAAGTGCAGCCCTCTAAGCCCAGATCTGGGCGCTCACTAGGGTTGATTGATGACATGGGAGAGAGAGCGGGAGTCCTCAACATGTTACACATTTACCCCATGTGAGGGATCTTTTACTTGCCCAGCATAGAAACGGATACAAGGGGCCGCCAATTTAACGTCTCATCCGAACGACATACCACTGGGATTTTGCTCATGAAGGTTCACTGAAAATTTTGGGTTCCCCACCCGGAGTTCGAACCCATGCAGGTAAAGACCTTCAGCGGAGCAGGCGGGTACCTTAACCACTTGGCCACCCAGCTACTGTTGTGATGAAAACACAATGAAAAGCATAGTGAAGAGCTAAAATAAATGTCCTATTCTTTTTGTGGCAGAAAAGATGGATGTGATGTGATGATATGCTGTCTGACAAACCGCCTCAGAAGCTGCCTGCTCTGAGCGCCCTGCATGACCAAGTGTTTAGTTGCCCAAAAAGAAAGTGCCAGATTCATCCATCATCAAACCAATATTTCAGAATACTGGAGTTTGTCCTGTATGAAATAGAGGTTAATATAATTCTGGACAACATAACTGTTCTAAATTATGGTCAAAACCAAAGGTGTGAACAATTGAAGACTCTTTTGGCTTTCTATAAAAATTCATGAAGAAATACTTCACATGTTCAATTGTTTGTTTTTGCACTACTTAAACTATTCCTTGTAACCCTCCGTTATCCCGGTATAAGATAACGATAATGATATCTTTATTGGCCATAACCTGATACAGAAAAAGAAATTTTGTCACTTGATATTTGACAGTGAGTACGGCCAAGATTAAAGAATTTAAAAGCAACATGGACAAAAGTACCTTGCAGACGCTTTGTGCGAACCCTAGGGACTCTCAACTGTACCACTAGTTAACAATTCAAATTCATGAAACAATGGGTGGGATATGAATTTCTGGACTTTCTTAGCCAGAGCCAAAGTTCTTTTCCTCTTCTGCACAGTCATGGTGTTGAAACAGATGCTTGCAGATACTACAACGTCGTTCAAGGTCCTTCACCAGTGTCCCTGACAACATGCCATAAGAGGCTGGACAAGCACATAATAGTGACAATGTAACAGCAGCATTGAATTACAGTCAGACATACAATGTTAACATCAACTTTCAGTTTACATGTACTGCCAATACAATACATCTTTATCTGAGATTTCCTAATTTGACTGCTAACTTGTGTTTTAAAAAAGGGCATTTGTAATCGATCCGTATCCCCAAATGCTGATAATTATCCGAAGTCCCCTACCACCTTTCTATTGTCATCTGCCAACCCTTTTCACGGCCCCTTAATATGATTCTACAATTTGTAGACATGTTTTTTTGGGACATACTCTGTATCTCTTGCTTCTATGGGATGCTGAGTTTTAACTACAAGTATTTACCGAAATTTGGCCCTAATTATTTATGTTTGTCATTGACCAGTGGATCAGCATTGGGACTAGGTCAGTTCATCAGATCTAGACAATTTTACAGTCCAATTTAGAACTCGGGTCCTCATTCCTACTCTTGCAATGTGAAAGGGGTGTAAGACTTGGTTGAAATAAGACTTGATCTGCCCAAAGAAATGGGTAAAACACAAGGTTTTCGTGCAGCACCAAAAAGGCAAACCATGTTGCATGAACCACTTTTTGTAAATGCCTATAGTGTTCACTCTTCACCCTTCAATAGTGATGTGCACAAAATGATTATTGCAAATCAGCCAATGATAAAAATAGCACAACTCACCACGGTCTCCCCTGTTGCCAATTGCTATGACATCATAAATATTAAATTTGCTGCATCACCCCTTGCAATTAAAAAAAAAAAAGAGTGCCGCCTATGTTTGGCAATCTGCAGATTCTTGTTTCCGGGACAATCACTAACTTCATACATACATGAAACTTCACATTGTTTATGAAACAAGTTATATGCAGAGTATATGTAAGTTTTCTCCTTATATATCCCTGTCAATGAAGACTTAATGATGAACCACTTGGTGAAGATGAATATATAGAAAATATCAAGATTTTGCTCCATGGTTCTATAATACCACTAAAGAGACCAACTGAGAAACACTGTTTTGCTCTGTTACTTCCAATTGACATAACACCTATATCTATTCTTGATGACAACATTTTATGCTAGGATTAGAGCACAATAATTATAATCATAGTTTGTTTTTAACAGTTTTCAATCTAACAATTGAGCAGGTGTGTCCTTTAAACTTAAATCAAACTTTGCAGTATAGTATCAAAATTACAAGACACAGTTTCAAGTGTTGAAACTGAAGGCTAGCTTATTGGAATTATTCATAAATTATCAGGTAAATGCATTTTTTTATTAATTCATAAAATATTTTTAACATAGAAAAAGACAAATTTCATATCAACTCTGTCATTTATGGGATGTAAGATTAGGCGAAATTAGAACAATCAACAAATTATGAAGAAGCTTAATAATAATATGGCTTACAAATTAAGTGGATTCTTACTGTCCTGTTGAATTTATGATTTTACTATATAAGAAAAACATAAGAAATATTTTTGCAGTTTGTAGAGGGATGATCAGTGTTTTATATCCATTTTTTTTTCTACCATCCTAGTTGTGTCTTTTCGGAGTCTAATCCACATGGCATTAATACTTTTCTCACAATTATTGAAAATTATGAAAAAATATTTTTTTTGTGGATTGGGCAGTAATGTTAAAACTATAGCATGTATATTTTTTTGTTTTGGAACGTTATTGTATCTATCATCATAGTTGTGCTTTTTTAGGAGTGTCATATACATAACATTGATAATATCCCCATATTATTAATACCTTTCTCACAATTATTGAAAAATTAAAAAAAAAAAATTCAAATACCAAAGATATGCCTTTTGAGCCATTAAATGCTTTAAGAAAAATGAACTGATTAAAATCCAAAAGTAATGTGAAAATTACATTTTTTTTCAAAACTGCGTTATTCAGTCAATTTTGCAACAACATCTATGACAATATTTTCCGTTTACGCTTCTACATTATAACTCTTGAAACATCTCCAGTGACTTAATGTAAAAATTAAGGCAAAAATTGGCAAAATTCCAAATTATTTAATTCCCTGTGATGTTTTAAGCCACAGAATTATTATTTCTTAAAAATATTCATGAAAATTTATATTTTTTGTCTCGTGCTGGAGATATTTGTGCCTTCATGCCATTTCAGGGCATTATAGGCCTATAAATAGCCTATAAATAGCCATATTTGGCACACACCCCTGGCGCCACCCTATGGCAACAGCTATAACAAAACAAATTTTTAATAATGTTTTCTAAGGCCTAAAAAATCAATTTTGTGGAGGGACAATTTTGAGATAGCCCCTTATTGGTCTAAAAATAGCCAAAAACTGGTTTTCCCGCCAAAATTTCAGCCTCGTTTTTTGGCGGGAAAACAACGTTTTGCCTGTTTTTAGCCAAAAAAAGGGTTATCTCAAAATTGTCCCTCTAGATAATTGTTTTTGGAGGCCTCAGAAAACAATATTAAAAATCAGTTTTGTTATAGCTGTTGCCATAGCGTGGCTCCAGGGTTGGGTGCCAAATATGGCTCTTTATAGATATTTATAGGCCTATAATTGACTGAAATTGCATGAAAGCACAAATATTTCCAGCCTGAGACAAAAAAAAAAATTTTTCATGAATATTTAAAGGAAATTATTATTTTGTGCCTTTAAAGTTCACAGAAAATTGAGTAATTCAGATTTATGGTAATTTTGCCTAAATTTTTTACATTAACTCGCAGAAATTTTTTTAAAATTTTGCCCCATAAGCTATGGTTCTTCCTAAAGATGAGAAAAATATTCAATTTGATAACATTTTACAAAAACTGTGAAAAAAAGTTTTCAGACTTGTCTCTTTGAGACAGATGGCAAGTCAAATGTTTTGATGGCATTTCAAGTCATTTCATCAACAAAGTAGTCACAAAGTGCCATTGTCACAATGCAGCAGTCCACTACTTTTTTGTGTCAAAATTCCAGGCTGTAACATACAGTCATGCATGGTTGCACATATTACATAACCCATAAGCCTGCATGGGTTAATAAAAGTCTTGTCTCAGTCTCTATCGGGTCCAGATTTCCAATTGAATTGGAAGTTTAATGTTCTGTTCAAAATAAAAATCTATGTTGGAATCAATGCAGTTAGAACAAATTTCTCAAAATTTCTAAAAAGAGGAAAATTTGCTAGAATTATGGAGGAAATAGACATTTTAACATATTTCTTGCACTTAAATTTCGATAACTCATGCTGTGGATATGAATATTCTGTCATACGAGGGGCGTTCAGAAAGTTCGAGACTTTTTTTCATATGGATACTTATTTTCAATCTAGAACTATGAAATTTTCACAGAATAAAATTCAGCATATTTGGAATGGATTTCCAAAATTTTGGACAATTTGGACCATTTTAAGTCATTCTGTGGTTGCCATGGAAACTGAAAGTTCAGCTTCTTGGGGCAGGTAACACTGAAACAAGTATGCCAAGAAATTGTGACTGTGAGAGACTTCTCTCTCTCACTTGTATTAGTGAGATTGACAATATTTGACACAAGAAATATGGTATTAGCTTCTAAATATTCTTTCAAGCACACTAAATGTGTGTATTCTTACACTGAACCCGTGTAGGAAAGCACTCCTGCATGCCAGATTTGGTGAGGGAAATACAGGAGGCAAAGGTGTGTTTCCCTGACTACATAAGGACTTGTGAAAGCATGGATTCACTAGTATGAACAAGAGACCAAAATGGACAGCATCATCCATCCTGGCTATTCCTGTGACATGCTGCTTTACATAAATCCTGGTTTTCCCTTACTTTAGTCCATATAGTTTCTGTCACTGGAGGAGAAAAGGCTTTGGATGACCGAAATTCTTTCACAGAACTTTGTTTGGAGGGCTTCAAGGAACATTTATATATAAATGTCTATTATTATTATTATTTATATATTTACTTCAATGGGTCAGGTGTATGAATCAATACTTTTGGTGAGCTTGGGTATATTTTTTAAGGCTAGTATTATATTTCTTGTGTCAAATATTGTCAATCTCACTAGTGCAAGTGATAGAGAGAGGTCTCTCACAGTCAAAATTCATTGGCTTTAGTGGTTTCAGTATTATCTGCCCCAAGAAGCCGAACTTTCAGTTTCCATGGCAACCACAAAATGACTTAAAAATGTCCAAATTGTCCAAAATTTTGGAAATCCATTCCAAATATACTGAATTTTATCCTGTGAAAAATTCAGAGTTCTAGATTGAAAATAAGTATCCATATGAAAAAAAGCCTCGAACTTTCTGAACGCCCCTCGTAGTATGTATGTTTAGCTATAATACGCCATAAATCTAAATAATTCAGCCAGCATTATTTTGGCATTTCAGACAGAAATGTGAGAAAATTAGCAAAGATTATTTTTTCTATTTTTTTTTCTTCTGGTTTTCAAAAAAAAAATTATTGGGCTAAAATTCCAAATGAGTTAAGATGTTTCAAGAGTTATAATGTAGAAGCGTAAACGGAAAAATGTCATAGATGTTGTTGCAAAATTGACTGAATAACGCATTTTTGAAAAAAATTTAATTTTTTACATTACTTTTGGATTTTAGTCAGTCCATTTTTCTTGAAGCATTTAATGGCCCAAACGGCATATCTTTGGTATTTTAATTTTTTTTTTTTAATTTTTCAATAATTGTGAAAAAAGTATTAATGATAACAATCGTTTCAACGGAGTGGAACGCAATTTGTTGACCACAGAAGAGGGAGCCCACCAGTCCGTCATATGGATCCATCCGCGTTTTACACACGACACACTGGCCACGCATGTGCATCGTCATTTCTTTTGACAAAATTTTCAACCCCTCCAGCCACCCCGGTCACCAACGATCAGGAGAGGCCCTTATTGTGACTTTATTCGACAATTGCTCGGGGCTTGATTCCTGTTTTGCATGCTGATAGTAGAATACTACAGTGTTCTTATAATATGGGGATATTATTAATGTTATGTGGATGACACTCCTAAAAAAGCACAACTATGATGAAAGATACAATAACGTTCCAAAACAAAAAAATATACATGCTATAGTTTTAACATTACTGCCCAATACACAAAAAAATACTTTTTCATAATTTTCAATAATTGTAAGAAAAGTATTTATGCCATGTGGATTAGACACCTAAAAGGCACAACTAGGATGATAGCAAAACAAATGGATATAAAAAACACTGATCATCCCTCTACAAACTGCAAAAATATTTCTTTCTTATGTTTTTCTTATGTAGTAAAATCATAAATTCAAAAGGACAGTAAGAATCCGCTTAATTTGCAAGCCATATTATTATAAAGCTTCATCATAATTTGTTGATTGTTCTGCTTTCACCTAATCTTACATCCTATAAATGACAGAGTTGATATGAAGTTTGTCTTTTTCTATGTTAAAAATATTTTATGAATTAATAAAAAAAATGTATTTACCTTATAATTTATGAATAATTCCAATAAGCTAGCCTTCAGTTTCAACACTTGAAACTGTGTCTTGTAATTTTGATACTATACTGCAAAGTTTGATTTAAGTTTAAAGGACACACCTGCTCAATTGTTAGATTGAAAACTGTTAAAAAACAAACTATGATTATAATTATTGTGCTCTAATCCTAGCATAAAATGTTGTCATCAAGAATAGATATAGGTGTTGTGTCAATTAGAAGTAACAGAGCAAAACAGTGTTTCTCAGTTGGTCTCTTTAGTGGTATTATAGAACCATGGAGCAAAAACTTGATATTTTCTATATATTCATCTTCACCAAGTGGTTCATCATTAAGTCTTCATTGACAGGGATATATAAGGAGAAAACTTACATATACTCTGCATATAACTTGTTTCATAAACAATGTGAAGTTTCATGTATGTATGAAGTTAGTGATTGTCCCGGAAACAAGAATCTGCAGATTGCCAAACATAGGCGGCACTCTTTTTTTTTTTTAATTGCAAGGGGTGATGCAGCAAATTTAATATTTATGATGTCATAGCAATTGACAACAGGGGAGACCGTGGTGAGTTGTGCTATTTTTATCATTGGCTGATTTGCAATAATCATTTTGTGCACATCACTATTGAAGGGTGAAGAGTGAACACTATAGGCATTTACAAAAAGTGGTTCATGCAACATGGTTTGCCTTTTTGGTGCTGCACGAAAACCTTGTGTTTTACCCATTTCTTTGGGCAGATCAAGTCTTATTTCAACCAAGTCTTACACCCCCTTCACATTGCAAGAGTAGGAATGAGGACCCGAGTTCTAAATTGGACTGTAAAATTGTCTAGATCTGATGAACTGACCTAGTCCCAATGCTGATCCACTGGTCAATGACGAATAAATAGTTAGGGCCAAATTTCGGTAAATACTTGTAGTTAAAACTCAGCATCCCATAGAAGCAAGAGATACAGAGTATATCCCAAAAAAACATGTCTACAAATTGTAGAATCTTATTAAGGGGCCGTGAAAAGGGTTGGCAGATGACAATAGAAAGGTGGTAGGGGGATACGGATCGATTACAGATGCCCTTTTTTAAAACACAAGTTAGCAGTCAAATTAGGAAATCTCAGATAAAGATGTATTGTATTGGCAGTACATGTAAACTGAAAGTTGATGTTAACATTGTATGTCTGACTGTAATTCAATGCTGCTGTTACATTGTCACTATTATGTGCTTGTCCAGCCTCTTATGGCATGTTGTCAGGGGCACTGGTGAAGGACCTTGAACGACGTTGTAGTATCTGCAAGCATCTGTTTCAACACCATGACTGTGCAGAAGAGGAAAAGAACTTTGGCTCTGGCTAAGAAAGTCCAGAAATTCATATCCCACCCATTGTTTCATGAATTTGAATTGTTAACTAGTGGTACAGTTGAGAGTCCCTAGGGCTCGCACAAAGTGTCTGCAAGGTACTTTTGTCCATGTTGCTTTTAAATTCTTCAATCTTTGCCGTACTCACTGTCAAATATCATGTGACAAAATTTCTTTTTCTGTATCAGGTTATGGCCAATAAAGATATCATTATCGTTATCTTATACCGGGATAACGGAGGGTTACAAGGAATAGTTTAAGTAGTGCAAAAACAAACGATTGAACATGTGAAGTATTTCTTCATGAATTTTTATAGAAAGCCAAAAGAGTCTTCAATTGTTCACACCTTTGGTTTTGACCATAATTTAGAACAGTTATGTTGTCCAGAATTATATTAACCTCTATTTCATACAGGACAAACTCCAGTATTCTGAAATACTGGTTTGATGATGGATGAATCTGGCACTTTCTTTTTGGGCAACTAAACACTTGGTCATGCAGGGCGTTCAGAGCAGGCAGCTTCTGAGGCGGTTTGTCAGACAGCATATCATCACATCACATCCATCTTTTCTGCCACAAAAAGAATAGGACATTTATTTTAGCTCTTCACTATGCTTTTCATTGTGTTTTCATCACAACAGCAGCTGGGTGGCCAAGTGGTTAAGGTACCAGCCTGCTCCACTGAAGGTCTTTACCTGCATGGGTTCGAACTCCGGGTGGGGAACCCAAAATTTTCAGTGAACCTTCATGAGCAAAATCCCAGCGGTATGTCGTTCGGATGAGACGTTAAATTGGCGGCCCCTTGTATCCGTTTCTATGCTGGGCAAGTAAAAGATCCCTCACATGGGGTAAATGTGTAACATGTTGAGGACTCCCGCTCTCTCTCCCATGTCATCAATCAACCCTAGTGAGCGCCCAGATCTGGGCTCAGAGGGCTGCACTTACCATATCTATCTATCTATCTATCTATCCATCTATCACTTCATTATGGGGGAGGGTTGGTCTATTGGTAGCATGCTGGCCTGCCAATCGCTGAGTCTGGGGTTTGAATCCAGCTGTTGCCGCGTCACCTGAGCCTATGTTGGATGGCTGTTTCAATCATCCTTCACCTCATTGCCGTGCCCTCCTCCTGTCCTAATTAGCCTACCAAGTGCAAAAATACAGGATGTTAAGCCCCAATCATCCATCCATCCATCGATCATCATTTCATTTTTTCCAGTTTGCTAAGAACATTGCCGAAAACTTTGTGCTTTGCAATGCAGCAATTTGAACAAATATCTACACTTATGTAGCAGGATACTAGAAATTCAGTGATTTGGGCAAATCACTGCTATACCAAATTATATTGTTGTTTTTTTCAGATTCTTTGCAAGATGCTGGAATGATGTAATTTCGGTAAATCAGTGCCATACCAACTTGAAATTTCTTCAGATTTTGCATCATGCAATGTTTCGGAAATCTCATAATTTTAAATAATCATTTGAGTATCATTTGGTATTACCCTGTGTAATACCAAGTAAAATGATTTGTCCAAATCGCAGGAAAATTGACACAATTGCTAAGTCAGACTTATGCGACCTTTCAGGAAAAGGGTCATATCCCACAGGACTGTGTTTGTTGTACTGCATTTATCTACCCTTCACCAGTTCCATGTCATTGTTGTATGTCCTCATAATTGTCAATTGGAGACAGACTAGTATTATATGGAAAGTCCTCCAAGTGACCACATTTAGCAACAATCAAATGAGTGCTATGAGACAAGCTTGGAAGGACAGTTCACACCATTCATGACACCTTATTAGATCTTCAGGTCATAACATGTCAGTGGCCATATTGGCATGGGCTATAGAGTGGGTCGGGGCAAGAAGCCCGGGTTAGGTGAGAGGCCCCCCCCCAGATTATATCCAAACTGACATTTTTGGTGCTTTTTCTTATTGATAGGATTGAAGCTAGAGGCTCACAAATTTTCAGGGCAAACAGCACCAAACCATAGAAGTAATTAAAGAAACAAAAAAGGAGTGCATGGTTTTTGTAACTCTGATTAATTCTTTGAAAGTGGTTGTCAGAAATAACCTTGGAAATTGTTTAAAGTATAATGGATATCTGCATTGCTTCACTTTATGACCATTACATAAATATGCTTTGGATCATATTTTTTGCATTTTAGCTCAAAATATAGGGGTCAAATTAAAATATGTGAGTTTGGGACGAGATGCCCCACATGGAATTGGGCATGAAGCCCCCCTTCACTGAGGCCTCAAAGCTGCTTCAGGAACCATTTCATAATGTGTACTTTACCTTATATCTTGATAGAATAGCTAATTGAAATCGAGAAAATTTGACCATAGGATTATAATAGGGGGGCTTCTAGTTCGATGGGTGGGGTAAGAAGGCCATTTTTATTTTTTACAAAAATGGCCCTAACTCCTTTATTAAAATTGGTAGACATTTGTTTCACTAGTTATAAGTAGAGTCAAATGATCCCTTCCAGACAAAATATTAAAGCATTTAAATAATCGACCGCAAAAAGTAGGTCAAATCGCACCTCGAAGTTAAGGGGGGCTGCATGCCCAGTGCTACTCTATCCTTCTGATTTGTGGCTCAATACTTTGCAAAGGTACCACACTAACAATATCCCGCAAATTGACTTTTGGCAATGACTGCCAAGTGTGTCGTAAAGGGAAACTTATTCTGTGACACACGACTCTTTCATTGCTGCGATAAAATGCTTTATGTGACCTGCGCATAACAAATCATTACTCACCTATTTACTGGCTGCTGCCATAAATGTTTCCAAGCATCAGGATTAGCATACATGTATTTTCTGCCGTCTAAATGTCTGTAACAACCAAAGCAAAGCTGCACAAATTTCTACAAGATTCATGGTGACAGATACATTTTCATTGAGTGAACCAACTAAAGCAAATTTGAATGAAAGGAAATAATTTGTAAGTGAAATTTACCAAAGCAACAAATAAAAATAGATTTTGGGCAAATGCACCTTGATACTTAGGGTCAAGACAACATCACTCAGACATTTGTTGATGTTGATGCAGTACTTTCCTCAGACACACGGCCAAGGAAAAAGTTCATCTTGATTCATGGTGCTACGGCCGGGGTACTAGTTATAATCAGTTGGAGAAAATATGGATACTAGGGTAGGAGAGTCAATTTCCTTTTGTACAGTGGGAGGAGGGGGCTCATCAATTAATAAGCTGTAATTACGTTCTCTTCCGACTGCACTGAACCTCATCGCTCTATTGTTTGTGTAGACAGACAAATCATTATTTTTTGTGATGTGCTCTTGTGCACCTTCAGCAAACAATGGCGAGAATCTGAACAAAGGAGATTTTGAGTATCTATCTTTTATCTCTTGAGTCAGAAGGAACTAACCAGAATGAACTGTTGCTCAGTTACAGTTGCACACATCCAATATAACTTCAAAAACGCTTGTAAGCAATTGTAATCACATCTTCCAGTAATGTGCATACACATGCTTCACTGCTGCTGATGCCGTTACATCAAATCCAATTCGGCAACTCAATACAATTACATGTGTGTATTAGCCTAAGCTTGGGGATTCCTTGTACTCAGTGTTCTATGCTCAGGAAAGAATAAGACCCCAACCTTGAGAACAAAGACTACTTTGGTGTAGACTCACAGCCACTCATCTCATCATTGCTTCTGCCTCATGTAAGCCGAAACAGCTTCAGAGCCCACAGTATTGAGACACGACATAATCAACAGAAAGCCAATTGGTCAATGGTCATGGCATGAGGAATGGGTAGTTCATAGAAGAAAGAGCACCCATTTACAATTCCCATAAGGTGCTTGCTGTAACGCGGTTCGTGAATGGCTCAACAAATCAGTTGCTTACAGGTCTCCCTTGCCTTGTTCACCAGCAGGGTTAGGGCACCATGTTGAGCTGAGATATGACCATTTGGTGCCAGTTTTGCTGCAGCAAAAGCCTCGTGGAGTGATAGAGCAGGCCAATGATATCCTAGCACATGTAAGGAAAATACAATAAGACCAATGCTGGCTTACTCCTTTTGAGGTAGAAAAGACTCAGGGAATACCTAAACAAAAATATTTCTATATTTAAACTTTAACTGCTGTCAAATATCCAAATTGTGTCATCTGAAGACAACAAAAATTTTGCTAGTGTATGAAGCTACGTGTATATACTTCAGCAGTGAATAAAATAATACTTCTTCACATGAATTCCTAATTTGTCATATCACTAGCAGCATAATGGAGTCTTAGGACTTACCAAATTACAAAAATGTCTTGGACACCTTTCTGTATGGTTTTTGTTCAACATCGCTTGCTGAAAAAACTTAAGGGCATATGTACCATGCTCGAAGGAACACATAGTCAACAAATATAATTGCTGCCAAGATGTGCGAATATTTTGTAAGTTTACAATATTCTTCATGTATTTAAGGTATACATTGCATGTTTCATTCAAGTGATAGAAATACTTCAATTGATACAAGGCAAATTTCGTTATTCACATGTTCGTGGTCGTTTCCTTGGTATACATGGTGTACTGGAATGTTTTCTGGATGTATAATAGGCGCACACAAAAAAAAAAAAAAATTTATGTCAATGCTCAACATTGAATTTATGTAAATAAGTGATATTTTAAAAACCTGCGATTCAAGTTTTGAGGATGATAATTGCAACCTGACATTGCAGTAAATTTATCAGTGAATCAATTCCATTGCCATCCAAAATCAACAAAGATTGATTATGAATTGACATTAGAATATACCTCATAACACTAAATAAAAAATGAAACTATCATTTCAAATGTGGATGCCTTCATGACCAGGAAATCAATATAATATAACTGCATTGAAAAACCATTGAAATTGGCTTTTTTCTCAATAGAGAAGCATCCCGTGCTCTTAAATAATTTAATATCAATAAAATTTCAGCTTAGAATATATCTATAGCACACCATGGTCACACTGTGCGATGAAACACCAAGTCCGGTATCTCTACAAAATAAGACACCAAATCAAAAACTCACACTTCTGTTTTCCATTGGAATAGCATTTGGATGCTTTCAATTCATTTCAAGATATTTGTCAAATACAGTGGTGCAACTTAATTGCCATTGGTTTACAGGAGAGTTCTAAACCAAAGGGAAGTGGAAATTGACTTAGGTATTGATTTTTCATTTTGTCTGGCTAACAGTGGCTTTTTATTGCAATAAAAGTGTTATTTCAATGCTATTTCATTGCAGGAGAATAACATGAATTTTTTGGCTATGAATGCATCTATGTTTGAAATGATGGTTATACTATTCTTTTGTGTTATGGGGTATATGTTAATGGCATCTTCAGATTAGTTTGGGTCATTTTGAGTGGCCATGGATGCTTTTCCAAGAATTTGCATAATAATTGGGAACACCCCAAAACATCATTATATGGCATAACTCCCAACTGAGTCAATGGAATTGGACAAAATTGGCAGGATATTAGCTCCATGGTACACTTATCATTATGTGAAAAGAATATTCAAATTGTGTTATTTCTTTTTGAGATAATGCAAAAAGCATAGTTGCATAATAATTTGGAACGCAATGTACTTCTTGGCGTGAAAGATAAAGAACTGAGCCTGACATCATAATTACTAAGTAGAACTCCTGCTAGATTTTTTTCTTTTTCAAAAATTAAATATAAGATATGAGCAAATGGTTCTCATGGAGGGTGAAAGTAATTGTCTTTCATACTCCACCAAGACAGTTTTCTATTGTCTTTTGCCGTGGTTTAACCAATAGATTAGTTAGTTATACCACTGTTGGTGATAAAGTTAGTCTGTTGTACTATCTTTTCTGCAAACACCGCACCTGAAGATTACAACAAAGCAACACAATTCAGTTACAAATCCATCAGGAGTCATTTATGGAGTACAAGTCTTTATACAACTTGTTTTCGGTGTATAACTAACATTTCAGGTGGTTATTTACCGAGGGCTTTAGCCCGAGGTAAATAACCGCTGAAATTATAGTTATACATCGAAAATTAGTTGTATAAGCAACTTATACTCCATATATAACTCCTGAAAGATTTTAACTGAATTTTGTGGCTTTGTTGTCATTTTTAGGTTCGTTGTTTGCAGAAAAAGCAGTACAACTGGCTAACTTAATCCCCAACAGTGGTATAACTAACTAATCTGTTGGTTAAACCACGGCAAAAGACAATAGAAAACTGTCTTTGTGGAGTATGAAAGTCTTTATACAACTCGTTTTCGGTGTATAACTGACATTTCAGGGGTTTTAAAATTACCTCAGGTTAAATAACCCCTGTACATGTACACCTCAAACTTTTTGTTAATTTTGTATGACCTATACTTGTCTGTCTAGCAAAAATTTGTTTCTGACTTTGTAGCTCATAGTGAAGCAAATCATTTTGATTTTGCCAAACAGACATGCTATACTGGGAAGTACTAAGATCATGTATTATAAAATGTAATCAGATTTTTTTGCAAATAGTTTCTCTGAAAAGATTTTCAGGAAAATATTTTTTGACTGTAGACCGAAAAATGCTGTCGGGGTTCAAGCAGCCGCTTCGTTTTGAGTCAGCCTTTGTCGGACTACATTAATTGTATACCATGACCTTGTTTTCAATACTATTATTTTTCCACAATCAAATTAAGCTAATTAATAAAACTTGATTTCTTTTTTTTTTATAAAAGCCTTTAAGTAAAGTGTTGGTTCTTACACACACCTGTAGCTAGTGGAACCAATCATGCATATCTGCTATCACCCAGCGCTTGTTCAAACAGTGTCATTCCACTTTTACCCCACTAGGACCAAAATGTAACAATTACTTGCAAAATAGTGCAATTAGGAATCTTTTCAATACTTATAAAAAACAAAAATCAATATTTAGTATTACATGAATGACTTCAACCATTACATACATGTGAAAGTCTTAGATTTTAGTACAATGAACTGAATAAGATGCATTTTCAGATTAACAAAGTGAAAGTGAATGGTATATTTTCTATTTTTAAGTCATTTAATTTCAAAACCTTAAAACTTATAATATCTAGAGAATAAGATGACAGAGTGAGAGTAATCTGTAATCATTAGTCATCCATTCACTGTTTCATATATATATTTTTAGAACAAAAGACCAAAGTCACAAAATCTTTTGAACTGCGGACATCTGCGGTCATATTGCGGTCAAGCGAGGCGGTCGCGGTCAAGCATACCATGTCCGCATGCGGTGCGGGGCGGTCGCGGTCAGACCTCAAGCATGTGGGGCGGTCGCGGTCGTGGTCAGCTTTTCAGCAGTGCGGGGCGGTGCGGTCGCGGTCAAGCTTAGTCCATTGCGGGACGGGGCGGTCATGCTTTTGGGTGACCGCGCAGGGCTCTAGTTTGCAGTCCTCTTTAAAATAATTTGACCCTAGATTTGAGGGAAAGCACAACGCTAAGTTCACTAGAAAAATGAGCTGCGCTGGGTTCCCCATCTTGCCGTTTCCATGGCAACAAAATAACAACTTAAATATATTGTATCTCAAAGGTGTTTGGCCATTTGTTTCCTTGATACCTAAAGATGTATTCCTGAAAATATGAAGACTCTAGCTCAAATATAAGCATCTCTCAAAAAAATTGGTCAGAACTTTCTGAACGCCCCTCGTATATATATTGACTGCAGTCATTGTTTGTTTTTTTGTTTTTTTATCTGCACAAGTGGCGCACGTTGGACCTTCATGTGGGGCACATTGGACCACGGAATAAAAGTCTAGGAAAGTAGAAGAAAGCGAGCAAACACCACATTTTATTCTCACAGATCACAACACACACTTGTGCGTCATTGCAGAAAGATTATATCGGAATATTTACCTAGATAATTCTAATCAGTCTTGTTTCAGCTGGAAGTGCTGGCAGATCAGCCAACTGAATTAATTTTACCTTTATTTTGTACAGGAATGACTAAGGTACTCTATTAATGTTAAAAATTACACAGCTGGCATTTTGCCGATTATTTTTTGTCAGTCAATCCAATTTATTATGGTCCAACGTGCCCCGGCCATGCTGGTCCAACCTTGCCCGTCCCAACCTCTTATGAAAATGTACATGTCTGGCTGACAAGGTTGAATGTGAACTTGGGGAAACTTATATCAAACTTTACTTAAGTGGTGGTAATCTCAATTTATGAGACTTGTCTGACTAGATCCCCCATATTTTAAGAAGGGTAACCTGTCCATCGAGACTTTGAAAAAGTCACTTTTTATGCCGATAATTCGTACTTTTTCTTCAATGCTCACGAAATATTTTGGCAAAAAGGCACACCACTAAAGGTCTCTTCATTGGGGATTTGGATAACTGGGCATGTTTTATTAAAAAAATATTGGTGATGGTCTAACGTGCCCTGAGGTCCAACGTGCCCCGGTCTCCCCTATGCTTCTAATTTTTTTGTCCTATACAAACATTGCACAACCTGGTGACACATATTTAGAGAAAAAGTACAAAGATCTACTTAGAGAATTATACTGTTGTACACCCTATAAAGTGAATGCTCAAAATGATCGCTGTCTCTTAAACACCTCGTAAGGACATTTTCCCATTGTGCGCTTCAAAATGGCCTCACTGCATCCAACAGGAACATGGGATTATGATTCAATGGCTGATGAAAAAGGGGCTCTGTTCGAGGCTTTGGTGGATGACGAGGTGCAGGTGGTGGATGAAATATTACAAAAATATCCGGAATTGGTCAATTGCGAACTCAACCTGCACTTTCCTGCATCACCATTGGTTATTGCTTGTGAAGGAGACCGGCATCCCACAGGTGAGGGGCAGTCTGCGGGAATTGGCCACCGGCATAAACAACATGATCTGTGTGCGCTTTGATTGCGGTTCCAGTCCACTCTCTTAATAATAATAATAGGCATCAGAGGTGGCAGTGGAATGGAACGCGCCACACATGAAACATTGTTTATGCCCGTAAACTGGCCATACATGTAATAGACCACAGTCAGTCCAGTTAGCTCAGTCAGTAGAGCACTCCCCTCACAAGCGAGGAACCGGGGTTCAATCCCCAGGCTGACCATCATGTCATTCCATGGCATTGTCGTTCGCATCAGACATTAATTGGAGGTGCCATAGGCCCAGGTGTAAATAAGTCTCTGACTAAGTCTGGTTACCCACGTTAAATAACGTCTACCTTTACCTTTACCTTTACAAGCAGCATGCAAATGAGCAAGATATGGCAGAGTGAACTCGAAACAACACTGTTTTCTTTCATTCTGTGGGAATATAAAATTGTTATAAATATACAAAAATTCAAATAATGCACTGATTACAATGATATATTTTTAATTTTCCAGCATGTGAAGACTTAGTGGCTGTGCTGATTAAACACGGAGCTGATCCCAATTTTGTAGGCTGCTTTGGGAACAGCAGATTTGGATTAAAGCGAATGACTCCGCTGATGTTAGTAGCTTTGAATGTAATCCCTGAGTCTGTGAAAATTCTGTTAAATGCTGGAGCAAATATCAATGAGACTGATTCTAGAGGTCAGACGACACTGCATTTATGTTGCTATGGTAGGCCTAGTTTTAAAGGAAGCAGCGACATCATAAAGATTCTACTTAGCCACAATGCGGATGTCTCCGTGAAAGATGTATATGGCAGGACAGCCCTGCATTACGCTTGTGAAAACCTGAGTGCCAAAGATGGTGTCGACCTTCTTCTGAACGCGGGGGCTGAGATGAATATCGCCGATAACAGCGGCTTCACGGAACTAGAACTGGCAGCAATGTCATTCAAAGATCCAGAAACAAAACTGCAGCTATTAACCGATTCTTATCCGTACCCCACGGAAGCCATAATCGAGGCTTACGAAACGTCAGCATGGTCATTATTACAAGACCTTGATTCCGACTTTACACTGGATCCTGCTGTCGAGTGTATGCGAAGAGCAACACTCATGAAAAAAGAGCACAACATTCCAAAGAACGTTTCGGATCCTCTTGACTGTTATGGCTTTGTGAAAGAATGGGAGACAGTGGAGGAACTACTGACGTATCAGTAGGGTGGCCTAAAAATGTACAGGAAAATTTTTTTTTCTGAAATTCACATCGCATACCCCCTCATTTTAGGAGAAATGGTGAAAAAAGCACCTTGTTAAAATTTCATGAAAATCAGTCAAGTCTAAGTGGTCTCTCAAGGCCCCTCAATTCTCACGAAAAAGAAACATTTCAACCATTTTCGCCAATACGCGGTTAGCCAAAACTTTGTGAATTTTTAATGAACAACATTCTAATTGCCATGGTTGGAAAGGTATCAAAATTAGCTTCAATTTGCATACCAACATCAATGGTCTAGCATGATATCTTGGCTCCCATGGACTCTTCAGCTGACAGCGCTAATGTGCGAAAGTGTTTACTGAATGATCAAACCTGTTCAAGAAAATATTTCCATTAAATTTCACTGTCAATTAACATCTTCTTATTCTCCAAAAGGCAGGATGACCCGATAAAACATAAAACTTTTTTTTTTACCATGGAGAAACCCGCTTTATGAGCTGTAAAGTTTTAATGTTAGATTTTGTCAAAAGTGCTGAAAACATCGGAGAGTGGCTGTTGCATTTCATAGTTTAACTTCATAAGAGTTAAATATAGGACAACATAATTTATATCATGTGAAACATAAGAATATTGTCTTTCAAGTGGTACCCATCATGGTGCCCTGTAATAAATTTGGATGAAGATATGAATTTGAAATACTACAATTCCCCCCTGCTATTTTATGAGTTTGCGACACACTTCAACATAAAATTTCATCACTCATAAACCGGGCATTCCCATGGTCAAAAATTTTTTTTTTTAATATTTGGTCATTCTGGAACTGGGAAAATAAGAATCACAGCAATTTACAGCGAAAAAAAATAAAAGACTGGCTTTTATCAGGATCGGTCGTTCAGCAACAATTTCATTCACGAAAAGTGTAAACTGAAGAGACCATGGGAGTTGAGATATTATCTTAGACCAATAATGTTGGTATGCAAATTGAAGCTCTTTTTGAGCCCTATCCAACCATGGCATTGAAAATGTAGTACTGTACAAATTGACTAAGTTATGAGGAACCGCGAATTTGCGAAAATGGTTGAAATTTTCCTTTTTGCTAAGAATGGAGGGGCCTTGAGAGACCACTAAGACTTGACCGATTTTCTTGAAATTTTTACAGGGTGCTTTTTTCACAATTTCTCCTAAAATGAGGGGGTATGCGAATAGAAAATCAAAAATTTTGTTTTTTGGGCCACCCTAACGTATCAGGACTCTCGTCAACAACTGATGGTTCAAGGGATGTTGTCAAGAGAACGCATCCACAACGTAAGACACAGAAAATGGCAACTTTACAAATACATGTCTTTTTATGGTATTTAATACTATTTATAGCCCAGTATATCTGGTACAATGTATCTTAAATTCTTTATTCATGAATTAATTAATTTATTGCACTCCAACATTTTCTGAGATTGCTATTCTTGTGTGTACTCCGTAAACTACTCAATTTTAAAAAGAAGACCTCCACAACAATTGCTCATCGGTAACAATGTACAAGTAATTTGAGTAGCACTAATTTTGTTGTTGTGATTGGTGATGAAAATAATATATACAGATGACTTCTAGTATTGCTACATTATCTTGCAGCTGTCTCAGTTGCTCTGAAGACGTCTTTTTTTCTTCATAGTGTGAACCTATTATGTTGCAGCTGGAGACTCCACTAGAACCTATGCAACTTTGGTGCTGTGATGTCATAGGTGAAACTGGCCAGCATCATTTCATGTGGGCAACTTCATCATAGCCTTGTAATTATGTCATGGCCGGATTAGCCAATAATACCAATGCAAAAAACTCAGGTGTTAAGTTGGGGGGGGGGTTTATTTTGGGACACTAAAAGTACCTGAAATTCAACCAAGCATGGTTAATAGGATAACTGCTAACTAGGCAATAAAACACAATTGTTTACGAACATACAACTGGTCTAAATTGGATTTCATATGGAGCTGTCAAGTTCAAGCATTTTGCGTACAGTTTGTTGTTTTGTTGGCTGTCCCTTTCAGTGTAAAACTACAAACAATTACTTTAATCCTATTTAGCTTTGTTGGTTGCCACATACGGTACCTGGCGCGAATATGCAAAAATAAGGATCAATTGACAGCTTTTGACCAGAGTGCCCCCTCCCCAGGATTAGTCCAAATTTGCACCTGAGTTGTTGTTGTGGTATTATTGGCCACTCTGGCAATGGTGTAACAGCAAGGCTATGATGAAACTGTCCACAGCGAAAGCTATTGGCTAGTTGGACCTGTGGCATCAGTGATTGCACATATTTTGCACATCCTCCGGTGCTGGGCAGTGGAGTGTCCACTTATGACGTCATAGATCCACTCTGGTACTGAAAAAAAAAATCCGATTTTTTTTTTCAGATCAATTGCGAGAGCTGTAAAAGGTTTATATTTTTTCCTCTTGAGATTCTGAAAGTGAAATCAGCATTTTTTTCAGGTCACTTAGCAGGGACCAAAAAACAGTTGAATGCTTTGCTTATGCACTACATTGACCTCTATGCAGAAAGTAAGAGGCAGAAAAACATGGAGGGGTACAAGGTGTTGACAGACGTAAGGGTACTCTTTCAGTGGTGGTTTGGATTGATTTTTGTTGGACAATATCCTCATGGATTTGGATTCGAAGACTTTGATTCAGATAGCATCTCAAGAATTATTACGGTAATCACGGACAGCTGCCAAGAAATGAAGCCTTTATTGGAAAATGAAACTTTTGTTGAATCTCCGAGAGAATTAGTTGGTGTCTTTGAAGATTACGTACATATCATAATGCAGATCATCATGAAACTGTACAAAAGAAATAGGTCAAAACCAGGCACTCATGCGTCAGAAAAAGTCTTGGCGAAGCAGATGTTGAAGGACGTCATTTGCAAGATCAGTGAGGTCACCAATGCAGTTTCACACTTCCGGAGACCAGTCCAGCATCTGATCTTTAAGAAACATTTACAAAATCTCTGGAACACAAATGACTGTGATTTTTTTAAAGATGATGGCCTTTGCAAAGTGTTAGTCGATTGCATCAGTGACATCATGCATCTGACAGTGAGGGAAATACGTTGCTGCATCTTGCGGCTAAAGAATTCCAATTCTATGTGAAAGGCCCACGTAACTCCCTGAAGCCATTGATCATCCTCAACTTCCTCGTTAGTCGAGGAGCGTATGTGTATGCCAGAAACCGTGATGGGAAAACTGCCTTATACTATCTTGCAGGTGTTCTTAAGAGAGCAGAATTAAAAGAGCTAAGAACATTACGAATGCTTAGAGATGAGGTCCCTCCTCTTCAAACTCTTGCCGCAATGAGAGCGAAGGAGTTGAAATCAATTGGTTACATTCCCGAACGACTGAAAAGATTCCTTGATATGCACTGAACATTGCAGTTTTAGTTGTATTGTTATCATTGCTATTGCAGTTTTGTTTCCTTCTTCATTTCTTCTTTTTCGCTTATATTTGAATGACACCTGTATCACTAATTGGTATACACACTATGTAAAATTTGGAATTTTTAGTTTGCTTAAATGATTGTTGAGATGGTTACATAATTCTTTTCAACCAACTATGTTAGCTGAAAGGAAGTTATGTTAGCTCAAAGGAATTGTGCAACCCTGTCACTCAATAATTTAAGCTGACTTACAGTGCAGTTGTCAATAAAATATATCATTGAAGCTTGATTACTGCACACAAAAAATATTGTTTAAGGGACTGTTTGTCACAACTTATGACTAAATTGACTGTTTGTCACAACAGACTAGTTTTCAGAAACTTGTAATTATTTGGTTAAACTGCTAAATTATGATTTTCAGAAGATAATAAACTTAACCTAATTAAAAACGCAAAACTATTGTCAGGGCTTTATTTTTCTGTATATAATTGTGATTGGCTGTTTAAATGCATATGTATAATCAGGTGTCAAAGGACTGAGTTCCATAAAATCAGTTAATTCTAACCTTTGTTTGCACATCTTTGGCCTAGTTTATCACATTGGGGTATGACCAATGGACTGAGGTGTCAGGCACCCCATAGAGCGAATCAAATGATTTCATGTGAAAGCTTGAAGCAAATGATACAAAAGGCCACACAATCCATTTCAATTGGTGTAGAGTGCCACTAAACTTGTTAAAATTTTGTTCTCTTGCGAAGCCATGTCAGAGTTTGTCACACACAATGCTATTCCAATGCAAAAATGCGACTATGGAAAATGGTCCTCGAATGGCCTGTACAAATGCAACAGAGTGAAAAGGCTTAGTGTTTATTAAAAGGACCCAAAACAACCTGTATAGCAAGCTCGGACACACAGTGCAGTGCCATGTGTGCCTTCCTTGTGCTTTTCCTACTAGAGTAGATGTGTAGTTGTGAGAACAGCACAAGGATAGCACTGACAATACTGATTTTTACCTCTGCAGCTGTTACAAAGATAGCGTAAGGTCTTTCTGATGGACCGTGAGCTTTTTTCATTCTGCAGTTATCGAATAGGCTGTTCACATTGTGTGTGACAAACTCTTACCTGACTTCTCAAAAACCTAAATTTTTAGCAAGTTAAGTGGCACTAACTGAAGTCAAATTCATGGCCTTTTTTATAATTTCCTTCAAACTTTAACATGAAATCATTAAATGTGCTCTCTGGGGTGTGTAACATATCAGCCCACTGGCCAGACCCTAATGTGATAAACTTGGCCACAAACATGCAAGAAATTGACAAACTTTAGTGATTTTATGCAGATGAGTTCTTTGACACCTGATTGCACATATGCATACACTCACCATCCCATCTGAAGCTTATAGAGACAAATAGAGCCCTGGCAACAGTTTTGCGTTTGTAATTTGGTTCAGTTTAGCAATACAAATTGACAAAATCTGTGAAATTTCATACTAAAGTGGGGAGACCAGTAAAAGGCACCACGTCACTTATCAATGAATGCTTTGTCTCTCCAGCAACTGTAATACACTATGATAAGTTTTACAACAGTTATTGTAGTGACAAAAGCAGAGTTGCTGTCAGCCTTTGTCGGACTAGCCGGACTGTACAGGTCTGCACATGTGTTATCTAACTGCTAATTATTCTTTTATATTCATACATCAATATATTATTATACATTCAAGAAAAACATTTGTATCGAAATTGAAAGGATGATATTTTGAAAGGACACCACTATAACTGTATCCTGCTGACTTTGTTAAGCTTTAGAGGTGCAGTCTCATGTAGAACAGAATATGAAGTAGAATAGAATGTCAGAAATCTAAAGAGCCAGGGCATCTTGGAGGCAGAAGGATCAGATGAGATGCATCAGGGCAAAGTGCCACCATCAAGAGAGCAAGGCTCTCAAGTATATCTGCTAGACTTCACTCACCTTGGCATTGTGCAACAACACTTAGCAGAGATGTGCAGGTATAAGTCTCAATGGATGTAAAACAACATGAATATGAGCACTCTGTTCAGTGGCGTAACTAGGGGGTCTTGAGCAGGGAGGGGGGCACCTGGGGAGGCATGTGATTCTCTTGGGGGGGGGGGGCACCCATGATACCAATAGTATAATACATATAAAATTACAAGAAAAAAGATAACAAATTGTCTGATGCATTACCAAGTGTTGTGATCCCAGAACCTGACCTGGCAAAGGGCAGAGGAGGTAAACCATAACAAACCAGAGTCAGGTGTAAGGAAGTGTGAGACTTAGGACTCACATGTGATGTTAAGGCCTTTAAGGACGTCCAACCTTCCATCTCCTACAACATTTATATTTTAGCCAAGGTTGAAAAGTTCATATCCCCCAAGGTTGAAAAGTTCATAATTCCCCACAGGTCAAATATGGGCTGGGGGTACATGACCCCTATGCCCCCCCCCCCTCATAGGGACGCCACTGTCTCTGTTGCAAAGCTTGCTGAAATAAAATGTAAATTTTCAAGCCTCTAGAATTTTGCTGTGCCTTTGACATTTACTGAAACCTGCTAGTATGGTTAAAATCTTATCAAGTTGTCAAAAAAAGTTGCCAAATTCAGCAGTTGATTATTTTAGTTCTGACAAAATTGTCTGTAAGAATTATGAAGCACTGATATATATACATGTAAAGGTTGCCAGGCTTACAAGTAAATGTCAATGTAATTATGAGCCATATGTTTTGGGTTTCACTCTGCATTATTATCTGTTTGCAGGCACCTCTGTTTAAAATATTTTGGCATATCAAGAGAATCAGACATTATGTTTCCAGGTTCGCTTATATTGCCACACTGTGTACTTTTCTAAAAAACAGATTTTTGAAATATCCTTACAATATTCACTATGAACAGTTAAATGTTCTTAATGGTATATACATGTATAAAGAACCCACAGCCAAAAAAAGGTTCTAAATTTCGTAAAGGGTTCAACTAAATTGAAGAAGTTCAATAATGATGGGAATTAAGACCCTTTGATGGAACCCTATACTTCCAACTAGAGAGAAAGGAGTTCCATTGTGAGAGTTCAGTGCAACTGGATTATCTAAGTTTTGTTTTTGTTTGCTGTTGGGACCTTTTTTAAAAGTTGAAGAATTAACCTTTTAGGGTTCCTTGTCTGTACCAGCTTATAGAACTCTTAAAGGTTCCATATACAACCTTTTTGTTAAGAGTGACAGATGGTCTTAAATTGTACGCAACAACTCAGATCTCCAGAATGCCACATTTGAAACTAAAAAAAAGATGACCACATAAATGACGCATAAGTAAAACAGACACAAGCAAAATTTCAGCCAAGTCGATTATTGATAGCTTGCAGTCTTTGAAAATTGAAATGTAATTCCCCATTTGTATTTCAAGAACAATTGCTAAAAAATCTTGCAAATCAAAGTGAATATCAGGCCTGCATTGGGAACTTTGAACATGCTTTAAAAAACACAAAATTGATTAAAAAAGAATGGCCAGGAAAAGTTTGTTTTCCTACTACTAAAGTAAACATGAACAGGTTCAATTCAAACCATTCTGTCAACAAACCACGAACAATAAGCCTTTCTCAGTGCTTGTATGAATTTGATATATTGTAACATACAATTATGAATTGCTATCATATCAAACAAACTCACTGTTGTCTGAGAAATTAGCATTTTGATTTAAAAGTCATATCGGGGCTCATTGGGACAGTGAATTCGGGGCACATTGGGACGCACTTAATATGGCAGAATTTAAGCATCCAAGTCAACTGAATAACCTGGGACACCACACAACAGGTATTCAGGCCACAGAGAAAAGAGGCAAAGTGGATTACCATGCTCTGTGAACAAATTTATCGCAAAGCACTGTGTTACTTACATAGATGTCCGCACCCAGGACAGTTTATGTTAAATGTTTAAAACTGTTTATTGCACATGGAGTGTTAAAACGATTTTTTAATTGATGTCCCAATGTGCCCCCGCTGGGGCACACGGGGACAGTAATTTTTATGGCTAACATTTTGCTGTCTGGCTGCAAAAGGGTAGGTGCAGTCTAGTATTTTATGCCTTGTATTTAAGCTCAATAGTATTGGTGATATTCATGCAAACTTCTGAGTTCTTCAGTGCTTTCAGCATTGAGCAAAATTAGTAGGCGTTATAAGCGTCCCAATGTGCCCTGGTTCCCCCTACTAAAACATTGCTAGAATCCATAGAAAATGATACTATGGTATAATGGCACAAGGATAATAATAAAATGCGTTTTTGTAGTTAAGAACTTAAAGCAATGACATAAAAAAACAAAGGAAGGACAGAATTTTGAACTACGATAAGGCACAAGTTTGGTAAAATGACTGTGGGCACACTTGGAGCCTGATGGAGGCAATCTCATAAGTTGACAGAAGCAGACACAAAGTATACACTCTTAACGCAAAAGGTTCTTGATGGTATATAAAGTATATGTAAAAACATATTCTCAAAGGATTTGATCTGTGTAATAATCTAAAATAACCAAAATAGATCATATGTAATGATATGATTTAGGCATTTGATGAATACGTCCGAAAAGTCGTGGCCCAAGGAGTAATAATAGGCAAAGGCCACTTAACTTACTTAAGGTCTATTGGGCACAAACTTGATATGGGCATTCGAGTTTGGGTTGTTAAATGTGATTGTGTACATGTTTCCAGTCACTGATTGGATCTTTTTCAAAGACGACAATAGGCTTATAGCCATCTTTGTAGAGTTTTAAAACAATTTATGTGATTTAGATCGAGTACTTGCATGCAGAATTGAATGGAAGGTCACGCAACAAGTTCAGCGTCATTAAGATATATACATGGCCTGCAGACAGTCTAGTGACATGACATATTTACCATCTACATCCGCTGAGTGGACAATCTGCTGTTTTATGAATCTTAAACTATCAGTGTCTTGAAAAAATGTGTATTTATTTTATAGAGACATGACCAATAAGGAGGGGGTTGAAAATAAGTTGAAGAGAGGAGAAGTGGGAGGCAATTTCTTGCTCGCACTGGGACTGGTTAATCAAGTTGCAGTAAGTGTTTCCTCTTCTGACTCTCCCCCTACCACTCTACTGAGACAATGGAGAGACAACACAGCACAGCAAAGCACAGCAGAGACAAAACACATTCTTCTTTCTATTCAAATGTTGAGGAGTGTTTTACATGACCAGTAGATAATGGTGATGTCTTGGTACTTCTCACAAATAAGAGGTTTATCATTTCTCAACATTCCAGGGAAGTATGCAGTATTATCTAGTTTGCTGCAAGCTACTCCTTTTGTATGGGACATGGATGCTTTAATAAATGTCACATGCACATTAAGTGTAAACAAGGCAGTTTCTATGTGGGGTGATCAGTCTTCGTCTATAATATAACAGCACCTTCCGGGACTTTAAAGAGAAAGTGCTTACGAGCATGAGCTGGGCTGTAGCTTCTTGTAATCTGAGCCTTTATCTCTTTGCTAGGCAGTCGTTGTAGCAATTACTGAGAATAGTAGTCACTACAAAAACGGAATGATGGCATCTTAAAACAACACGTCTAACTTTGTAGTCACATTTGTAGACATAATTGTCAACTGGAATCTTAAGTCAGAGCATGAGCAATTGATAATACTTATTATAATACAAGAAGGCCTATGTCGATGTGGCAAAGCATAATTCCCATAAGGTGTAGCTGAATGGCCAGACAAATCAGTTGCTCCCAGGTTTCTATTGCTTTGTTCTCAGGAAGAAAAAGTGCACCATGCAGTGCTGAGATATGACCATTTTGTGCCATTTCTGCTCCAGAGACCTAGCAATAGGGCAGGAATTTGATATAACTGCATGTGTGAACTTGTGAAGCAACTGCAGTAGCCAGTAGACAATGACAAGCTTACTCCTAAGCTGTGGTAATCGAGCCCAACAAAACTATAATTATGAATTATGTGTTTTCAGCAACATGTCTACCTTATACCTTTTCACCCTTGTCAGTATATGTATCTATAAGTAAACCTTAAAGATTCTTAGCAATGTGAAAATTATAGGTACCACTTCATGTTCCCATAACCATTCGTGTGGAATTCTCATTTAAATTGGTACACTCTGCTGACCTGAGGTTCGAGCGAGGTTATTGCAACAGACAGTCAATGCCAAACAATGCTAAACATGAAAATCCAGCTTGCTATTTTGTAACAGGGCCCCTCAAAACACTGTCAGAACATAAGAATATGTGGCAGAGCCAGGGACTAATTGCCACAGAAGAATTAACAATTGGAACATTTGAGCATCCATTTATCCACATGGAATAGATCATGGACTATAACGAAATTGCATGGGATATATCTCTTAAATGGAGTGACTAACAGGAAAACCCGGAGGACACTTATTTACAAGACAAAAGACAAAATTAATTCTCCTATGGCCAAGTCAACTGGAGGCAGTCAATCAAATATCAAAGATGTTTCAAGTTTATACTGTATGTTGCATAGGTTTGGTCCACAGTGACTACATACACAATTCTTAGCAGGTTTACATAGCTGACAGCAATTTGCTTTTGTATGAATTGACTTTTTCTGAAACATGTCATTTCTCCAAGCCAATGTTTTAATCAAACAGGAAATTGTGCACAGTGCTGCCACATTGTTGCACTATGCATGCATTGGCATGAAAGTCTTAATCTTATTAATTGTTTTCTGACTTGGGAAAGGATCTTTTGAGTAATGCAATTCTTCAACATTAAGTTTGTTCTGAATTTATGGAAGTGACTGAATTTTGTTTGGCTGTATACAAACAACATATCCTTGAGTTCATGTTGTGATAGTTCTGTTTATACTTCCTCTGCCTTTTCAAATTGGAATTGCTAAAAAATTAATACATTCAGGTAATCAGCTGTATTCTGTGCATAAAGATGATAAGTGTAAAAATGAAGCTGATGAGAATTCACATTTTGACACGAATACAATCTCTGCGACAGTTATAAGTATGATAATATATAATAAAAATTCCTTTTTTTTTGGCCTACTGAATTCAAATGCTAAGCAGATATTTCGCATCTATGATTCAATGAAGATGTGTGCACTAAAACCTCTTTTTTAGAGGAGTTGTGGAAGTATTTGTTCATAAGACAGAAACACAAAATAACGTAGGAGTGATTTTTCAAACAGCTTTCTGGTGGAAATTAAGACAAATTGCTTCCTAGAGGCATCCAAGAGAAAACGCTCTTGCAATCCTTGGAATAAATGATGGCATTACCGCAAGCCTCAAAACATTCTTGAAAAAAAAGAGTATGTACAATTTGAACAACACACACAGAATCCAGAATTTTTGCTTTGATCTCCTGTGAACAAGACACCGCTTCAAAGCCTTCAATATTTCGAAACATCAAGAACTGCACAGAAATTGGTGTTTGATGAGAAAATGAAAAACAGTGCAGTCTCTCCCCATGGTGTAAAAGGCAGTAAAAATGCAGGAGCAAGGCAGTCACATAAAGCAAGTCTTGTATCAAGTTGTCTTATATCTCACAGGGCACAATTTGTGCTGCATCTTACAAAGCGTTTTCAAAACACCTGTGACCGGTATTCCTCCCGGAACAGACTTGGCAAGAGCGCTTCCACCAATCAACCTCACGTTGACATGTTTCAAACTGGATCTGCAAAGAAAATATACACTTTGTTTTTGAAGCCTTTTGTTTGTATTAAGACAATTAGAGAGTATTGGGTGATTTCTACAAGCTCAGCTTTAAGCACATTTTGACATGTTTCATGAATAGTACCGAGGTGGGCTGATAATGGGTCCCATAAGCCGGATCTACTGCAAGACATGTATATAGGAGAAATAGGCCTACCATTGGTTTTAGGGAATAAGGTGAAAAGGGTGTAGTCCTGAACCCTAGATAGGTTTTCATCTATTTGCTTACCAAACATAGTGCAGGTGGAGCAGGTTTAGAGGTGACAATTATTGGAAACCCCTCAACTGGCATATACAGTGTATAAGCATGATGTTGTTGGCTGTCAGTGTGCAGTGATTTCTCAATGTCTCTGTTCTGGACTGACAAGTCGCAGCAGAATGCTGACAGTCCCTGGAAAATCGAATTGGGTCAACAATAATTTGATCTGTTTTGGACAGATTACAAGATCAGATTGCACAACAGCTGTCCATATTACTACGCCAAACTATTTTCACAAAGCATGGTTGCTGGCAAAGATCGAGTCCACTGCTTTGAATGAAAATGTTTGGAAATCATGGGACAACAAGAAAGTTTTGAAACTTTAGCATAAACATTGCCTGTGAAAGGGATGATTTTACACGTCAGAAGTTTGATGGTATTCAATCTACTTATGGCATTTAGTGCATGTTAAATTGTGGTCAGAAAAGTGTCCAAAAAGAATGCTCTCTCACTTATTCACATGTCCATACAAAGCCAATGTTTTTGCTTTGTGATATCGAAGATGCTGATTTGTATTTATTCTCTTACTTCATGGAGATTTATTAACTAGGACAACAATATAATTTACAATTTCATAAAAGCTGACTCTGAACCCAGTGCCTACACATCTCTGACCAAAATGTGAGTCCAGGGGTGCATCTAGAAACTGCCTGAGTGGGGTAAATGCAGTCATGCTGGGAATGCTGTGTTACCCGCTTTACCTAAAACTGTAACACCCTGCTTGTCTTTGGAGGGTACGGGAATATACACCTTACAGGCCAAACGCCACTCAATATTTAGCTTCATGGTGAATGGAGCTGGGGGGGTCGGGTACTCACTCTGAAAGCGTGTACATGTAGAGGCTCCGCTGGATGGTACTGGTTTTCTGGCCTTTGTGGATTTTTTAAAAATGGTTTTGGGTTTTTTTGACAGTTCCTTTAAATTTGGTTCTGGTTTTTGCAACCCCAACATGTCTGATATCATTAGAATCGGCTTGAAAGAGGATTAAAATGGTTTTAAAAGCATTGGATTGGTCGCCAATTGTTTTTCTGTAGGATTAGAGTGGTTTTTGGTTTTGGAGTAGATTTCTGGATAAGAATGGTTCTGGTTTTCAGAATTGCCGTTGCGCATCCGTATGTAGAAGTCAGTTGAGAACCCCCCCTCGGAAATGGAGTCATTCGTGGCGTATATTCCACTCCAAGCAAGCAAGATGTAACTGATATTATATGTAACCTGCTCCACCAAAATGAGTTCAAAGTAGGCAATTTTTATATCCCAGAAATTTGCAAAATGTGTCAAAAGTCACATTTTAATGTTTTTTAGCTGTTGGTACCACATTTTAGCAAAAGTCATTGGCTTTGATTATTTAAGACCATCTAAACCAAAAACTGATCTTAAATTATCTAAGTTGGGCATCCTTCTTGATTTTCTTAGTTCTTTCATTGCAATGGCGGGAAATTCAAATGCCATTTTCTCGAAATTCGATGTTACGTATCATCAATGTTGGAGGTGCCATATCTTTGAATTGGATGCAGATATCAAGACATATGAAACATCTAAGCATTTTAAAGCCAAATTCCAGTGGAACAAAGTCATTTTCACGACTGAATATGATAGCTGGTCGACTTTGAACCCATTTTGGTGGAGCAGGTCACATATTTGTCCAGATATAAAGTTATTTTTCATTTAATGAACGAATATTACAAATAGTATGCAAACGTAATGTCAAGCGGTTTGGAATAGATTTAATTTTCATTCAAATATAAAATTTTACAAATAGTATGCAAACGTAATGTCAAGCAGTTTGGAATAGATTTAATTTTCATTCAAATATAAAATTTTACAAATCATGTAAATATTTTTTATAGTTTCATTGAATTAAACGAACAGTAGTGAAATAACGTTTCAGAATGACATAGAGTTTTTCCTATGAGTTACAAATGTTACATTTCATCTATTGATTGTTTGGGATTTTCGTTTTTCTTGACAAAATATGGAATAATAAGATGTTTATCGGCGACTCACATTGCTTACAGATGATTTCATATTTGAAGACCAAAGGACGAAATGTCAATTTTTTGTTCTAGGATATGGTAGCCTATGGGGAAAAGTGATGTCATAAGTTTTCTGATGTCATTTTTCCCTATAGAATACTCGTCCCAGAAAAAATTCACATTCAGTCCTGATGTCTACAAATTTGAAATCATCTGTAAAAGATAGGCACTCTAATCGCTGTTTTAAAAGCAAACCTTTTGAAAAGATACATACGGAAATTGCGGAGAATTTTTTATTCCAATTGAGTGACGCAGCTGGCTCCACAGTGTGTGGTGTTCCTCTTTGGTAGTATTTAGATTCGTTAATTTGAATTTGAAGATGAGACAGGATTTCCACCTTTACCCATTCATGAGTGTTTCCTTTACACTACAGCAGGAGCACAGTTTCTGTAAGGATTACATTATTTTTTGTTTTCACCAATTGTTGTTGCTGGGTAAATAATAGTAGATTTGCATGGGGCACATATCGTTTTCAGAGCTCTGTCTGAAGTCAGGGTGATGTATATCTGTTTGATGAAAGTTAATCCTTGCGCTTAGGATATCAAAGCCTCAATAAATGGCATGTGCAAGTTAAGTGTAAATGAATCAGTTTGTTTGTGAGGTGATCAGTCTTCTGCTACAAAACAGGAGAGGCAGGAACCTTAAAGAGAAAGTGCTTGTGAACATGAGCTGGATTGTATTACCTAATCCATGCCTGTATCTCTTTGCGGTCGTCTCTGTGAGGGAGTCTGGTGGCCATTAATGAGAATTATCCCTTGCTGCAGCCTTCTTAAGCCCAACAAAAAGACCCACCCCTCCAACGTTATTCTGCTGTTCAGAAATAAGGTACCAAGCGAATATACCTTTGCCATACACAGTTTTAGGTTCTGCTACAGATGTGCACCACAATTAGTGTTCATTTCAATTAGTCAGTATCTTCATTCTCAAGTCTTCAGAATGTAGTATTTGAATCGCCAAAGAGGTGCCGTGGCCTAGTTGATTGGGTGCTCGCCTGGTAACTGAGACATTGCAGGTTAGACTCCTAGCCATGCATGGAGGAACTAAGCAGATCCCCCTGTAACTCTTCGCTTCATTTCACCCAGGTGTAAATGGGTACTTGGCTATAGGCAGTGATGATGATTGTAGAGTGACTTAACATAGTATGTGCTGCAAACGGCTGCCCGGCTGTATACTCCCCGGGGAGTTGAGAAAGGCTCATGCTTGAACAGGCCTGCCAAGGGTGTAAAAATTTTTTAAGTCTGTTGAGACTGACTTCTTCGGTGTAAAGGACCATCAAAAATCTTTCATTAACATCTTTATCATTGTTGTTCTCACATATAATGTACGTTGTCAACAGTTACACAAAGGTCAGACCATGAGGAATTGGTAAGAGCTGGTATGAAGAAATCAGCAAACCCAATTACAATTCTTATAAGGTGCTTGATGTAGGTGAATGGCTCAACAAATGAGTGGCTTGCAATTAAGTCTCCCTTTTACTGCAGCCAGCAGGGATTATGTAGTGCATACAATGCAGACCAATAATATGACCATTTACTGCCACTTCACTTTTACTGCAACCAAACCCACACAAAGTGATAAAGCTGAAAATGATGTATAGCATATTTAAAGTAAGTGTGAATGAAATTGAATTTAGAAAGGCTAGACACCCACCCTTCATATCACAGAAGTTTGCAGCATAAATGCCCAGCATGAAGAAATAGATTTAAGATAAGAAGTTAAGAACCTTTATACAATCTTCAGCACTGAAATGAGTAAGCCAAGACAGCTAGTAATCAGACAGACTAACTTTATTAACTTGACATAAATGGAGCATATACATTAATTGCAAAGACAATAATGAGAATCAAAGACAAGAAAAAGAATCAGGAATAAGGCAAGCAGGCAGCGATATCCATTTCACTGTTTCAAAATTTCTTCACTTGAACTGTTTTATATGTAAATGTCTTACAGAATGTAGGTCTAGTATGTAAATCAAATTGTTCTCATACCTACCTATCTGTTAATTCTATTCTAGGTTCTGTAGCCAGAAGATGTGAACAGCTTTATATGCAGGGTATTGGCAATCATTGTGGGCAGGCTGAACTGAGCTGCCATTAAGGAGAAATATCACGCACAGGAGTAAATATACAAGCTGTGTAAAGAAGGCAAAAGATGGTCACAGGAGGTTGCACGAGAAATCAACAAACGAGGTCACCCCAGTTGCTTTCCTTTGTAAAATACAACATACATAGGAAAAAGAACATACATTCAATGATCGAAAATGAACTTGTCCTGTTCTGTTGAATACTGTAACATTAGTGTAACAACAGCAAAGTACAACAAATGTAGCAATTATCAAATTACTGTCAAATCTTAATTGGTTTCAAAATATATTTGAGATAGCAGTATACTGCAGAAAACTACATTCTTAATCCCAAGACTGAAACTTATTCTGCCTGTCAGTATTAAGTTTTATGAGAAATCAACCAGAAACACATCATGAAAACCATAATTGTTTTACAGAAATATTTTGCTATCTTAGGAGAATAAACTTTCCTGATAGATCACAAGATTTTACCAATGATATCCCACCATATATTGCAAGGAAGATTCAAGAAGAGAGTAACTCCCAGAACCAATCAGTAGCTCTGTGTAATTCTCATGTTATCTTGACTTATATGTGGTAGTTAAAGATTGACTCATTTCTTTGGAAACTAAGAGACTGTGTCAATAACTGTAAGTGCTCCACATCATTAACACATGTATTTCAGTATATTGCTTTTGATCCTGTGTATGACTTTGTTTTTTTAGTGCATTTTAGATTCTCACCTGAAGCATTAGATTCACCTGAAGCATCAGCTAACCAAAGCTGTAATGTACTTTTTGAATCAAAGTATGGCAATTGCTCAGGTACCACCTTGTGAATTTTCCTGAATGAAACGACTTGAGGAAGATGTATACCTCCAGTCCTACACATCCTCACTTCTCACTGTAATCATGGGAAGCTACCCTGACCACATCATACACTGTTTTGTGAACTAGTAACAAAAAGATTAACTTTCCTCCGGTGTAACAGACATAATTAACAGTTTGAGATTTTTCAAAGCAATTGAATGAATTCTTGAGTTTTTCATAGTTGCCTGTATGTTGTTTCAATGAGTTTCTTTGTAGAAAACCATAAACAATTAATTTTAAAAATCATGTAGGAAAAAAGCTGACAATGCTTTAAAAATCTTCAGCATTTTGCAGAGCCAGTTGGCAGGGCGAGTGTAAACCAGTCCTACAATGGAGGATTGTCCTGCACTTGTCCACTCTCTTCACATTTCACCTTCACCCTCCATATCAATGCACTCGCTCGGTCAGCTCAAATTTATTGAGTGAGATGGTTGTTCAATTCCTTTGAACCCATATAGCTTGTTGTTTTAATTTAAAACGATTTATAACTGAAATATTATCGTACCTAAAAAAAACAAGCTATGTCAGCTCAAACAATTTGTGCAACCATCTCACTCAATCATCTAAACTTACTCAAAATTTTAAATTTTTACGGTGAATCTGCTGAAATTATGGAATTACTTCAAATCAAATGTCGTAATTAAATGCTAAAACCAGCAACATAACCAAAAGCAAAAATCATTGCAATCTTCAATTTGAATGGGATTCTAAACTGCCGTAATAAGTATGCAGGAAAGATGAAAAATATAAATGTCGAATGGCATTCAGCAGATTTAATCTTTATTCTAATATTTCATTACTGATTAATCATGGAAAACTTTGTTTTTCTGGGGAATTGAATAGACAGAATAGAATTTAGAAGTATCCACTCAATATGTTTTGTTTGTCAGATATATACATTTGTTCTATTTCTGTGATGGTTACAAGTTGGTTTTTGATGGCATCATCTGTTTTCTTATTTTGCAATAGAAAAATATTCAATTCTTTATACAACATTATGACAATATATTCTTGTAAATACGTGCTTTTGAGAATACCAATCCTAACTTGTTTTCATTGAACATGTTCCAGGTCTAAAAAATTATCTGGTAAACTGATGGTAAAATCATGCATCATATCTATGAGTAGAGGAGGCTAGTGATCAAACAAAAGTACAGAAAATCATTAGTTCATATAACTATTCAATTTGAAATGGCAGGCCTGTGAAATTTGGATCATGAAAATTATCACCATGTGGTACTAAGAAACTTAGCAATGCATGCTGTGATTGACAAATATTACTGAGCTGTCTCTGTGTGGGACTGGCAAGTGGCAGCAGAATGCTGACAGTCCCTGGAAAAACGAATTGGGTCAACAATAATTTGATCTGTTTTGGACAGATCACAAGATCCGGTCACACAACAGCTGTCCATATTACTACGCCAAACTACTTTCACAAAGCATGGTTTCTGGCAAAGATCCAGTCCACCGCTTTGAATGAAAATGTTTGGAAATCATGAGACAAAAAGAAAGTTTTGAAACTTTAGCATAAACTTTGCCTGTGAAAGGGATGATTTTACTCATCAGAAGTTTGATGGTATTCAATCTACTTATGCCATTTAGTGCATGTTAAATTGTGGTCAGAAAAGTGTCCAAAAAGAATGCTCTCTCACTTATTCACGTGTCCATACAAAGCCAATGTTTTTGCTTTGTGATATCAAAAATTCTCATTTTTATTTATTCTGTTACTTTATTCGGACTTATTAACTAGGACAACAATATAATTTACAATTTATTAAAAGCTGATTAACACTCAACAAAATGTCTTGTCCATGCCACAAGTGGCCCCCTCTATACTGGCATTATATGTGAGCTACAATGTATACATTCTCCATGACAAAAAATAGTTCCAACTTATTTTGGTATCTACAAGCTGTCTACTTAAAATTGAAGCCAACCAAAGTCAGATTAGACAGTAACAGAGTTTTTGGAAATTAACTAGACAATGACTAAATGATGGAACTGTACGGTTTCTTCCAGACACTGTCCTGATTTCTTCCAGAGTTGAAATTCTGTTGACGGCTCACAGGAGCTCGCGAATTTTGGACCCTAGGTGGCAGCAAATAGTGGTAAACTTGTAGACAGATTACTGAGTTAATACTGTCTTATACAAGTCAGCCCGCAATGGAAGTAAATCTGATCTTTGGCAAAATTATCGTTGAATTTTGTATTCCTTGAGGTACATGTATGTTATTTTCAGGTCCTAAATATGTCGAAGAACATAAATCATTTCTCGATATAAAAAGAAAATAAATCTTGGGGGAAAAAACAATTATTTGAGCATGCATATGGACAATGTTGATGAGATGGACGAGACTAGATTTGGGATTCTATGAGGTGATGCTATTCAATGCTGGCAAATATGATACAGATATTTGCAAAGGAAAGAAATCATGTAAATCCGCTTGAGCTGGGATGGCATTGTTTGGGATGTATCCGTTGACAAAGCAGCCGTAAGAGACACAAGTCAATCTCCAGTCGATGAGAAAAGCTGAGAAGGAGTTCAGAGAAAATGAATTTGCCAGGAATCACAAGTGACAGAGCAGGACACAGCGAGATGGAGGGTCTGCAATTCAGGATAATTTTGTTTTATTTCTTCCTCCAATAGATTAGGGAATCAAGCATTCAAGTGACAAACAGAAAGTATAACAAACAAAATCGCAAAATTTCAACTTTTCCGAACTTCATCATCCAGCAGAATAAAACTCAGCTTTACAACTAAATATTAACACAAAAGCAGTTATAAGGTATCCTAGTCATTACAGCCAGGAAATTTGATATGCAAAAAGAGTGGACTGTTGCACTGTGAAAATGGCACCTCGTGACTCATGATAGCTGATGAAGTGCCATCTTCTCTACATTCAACATGGGAAACATATTAGACTGTTTGATTAGTCATGATCAAGAGAAAGCCATTTGATTTGTAATAAAAGACTTTAAAGTAGAAATCAGAAGAATAATCCTTCTGTCACCAATAAGCCGGATTACTCTCCTTAAATCAAATTAACATTGAAAGTATTGTGTATGATCATGACAAATCATCAGTATGATGATATCATATCTAGCTGGTATTTTACTATTTTGGGAGCATTTCAAGCGTTAGACACCAAACATTTACCTGCCTTGATAAGCTTTGCTATTATAAGCATCCCTAGAGTTCCTCCGTGACCTAATGGTTAAGAGTGCTTGTTTGCACAACCACTGGCTGTGAGGGCGTGGGTTCGAATCCCACCCCGGAACTCAATTTAGTCCGAGCCCATGGGACATTAAATGGAGGCGGGTTGTATCCAGTGTTCTATGCTGGGGCAACTGAAAGACCCTGGGCATCCCTGAATTAATAGGGTATGTACCAGACTCACAGTCTTCTCATCTCATCATCATCATACGGCGATCACCTGCCTCGATATAGCCCACTAAGGTGCTGCAGAGGCGTAAAACACAAACAAACAAACAAAATTATAAGCATCTAATGAGGTTTAGAAAAGAAATTAGAAAGGTTATGTGGTTTTGCCCTTCCATTCAGGGTACTTTGTATTCATGGGGCACACAGCGGCCATGTTCCCTTAGGGAGTTTGTCTGCTTCTAATCACTTCATTTACAGAAGGTGACCTCTGAGGCCCATCCAGTCACATGGCATATTTACGCCTAACATAAAGTTTGAGACTGCCAATGCCTAAATCACTTCTGATAAAATAATTCCTTTCTTTTATGAGGTCCACGCACATATCCCTCTGTAAAACAACTGCTAATTAGCTAGAATTAGCTCAAGCAAATCCTCAACAATATTCAAACAAGCACATATAATGGCACAGCATCGCCCATGCCCCGCATGTTTTATCCTATGTTTATCCTATCCGTTAGCCAGTTTATCCCGTTCGTTTATCCTATCCATTTATCCTCTCCGTTTATCATATCTGTTTATCCTATCTGTTTATCCTATCCGTGTGTCCTACCCGTTATCCTGTTTATCCCGTTTATCCTATCCATTTATCCTATCTATTTATCCTATCTGTTTATCCTATCCGTTTATCCTATCCGTTTATCCAGTACCCCATAAGCACTGGTTCATCCCATTTATCCTGTTTATCTTATCTATTTATCCTATTTGTTTATCCTATCTGTTTATCCTATCAGTTTATCCTATCAGTTTATCCTATCAGTTTATCCTATCAGTTTATCCTATCCATTTATCCTATCCATTTATCCTATCCATTACCCTATCCGTTGACCCTATCCGTTTAACATATCCATTTATCCTATCCATTATCCGTTTATCCCATTTATCCCGTTTATCCTATCCGTTTATCCTACCCATATATCCTATCCGTTTATCCTATCTGTTTATCCTATCCATTCATCCTATCCGTTTATCCTATCCGTTTATCCCATCCGTTTATCCTATCCATTTATCCCATCTGTTTATCCTATCGGTTTATCTTATCCATTATCCTGTTTATCCCGTTTATCCTATCCATTAATCCTATCCGTTATTCTATTCGTTTATCCTATCTGTTTATCCGCTACCCCAAAAGCATTGGTTCATCCCATTTATCCTGTTTATCCTATCTGTTTATCCTATCTGTTTATCCTATCCGTTTATCCTATCTGTTTATCCTATCCGTTTATCCTATCTGTTATCCTATCCATTTATCCTATCTGTTATCCTATCCGTTTATCCTATCCGTTTAACATATCCGTTTATCCTATCCGTTTATCCTACCCGTTTATCCTACCCGTTATCCTATCTGTTATCCCATTTATCCTATCCGTTTATCCTATCCGTGTATCCTATCCATTTATCCTATCCGTTTATCCCATTTGTTTATCCCAGCCGTTTATCCAATCCGTTTATCCTATCCGTTTATCCCGTTTATCCTACCTGTTTATCCTACCTGTTTATCCTATCTGTTTATCCTATCTGTTTATCCTATCCGTTTATCCTATCCGTCTATCCTATCCGTCTGTCAACCCATCTATCCATTAAGCCATCCGTCAGTCCATTCCTCCATCTATCTATCTATCTATCCTGTCTGTTTATCCTATCCGTTTATACTATCCATCTATCCTATCTGTTTATCCCAGCCATCTATCCTATCCATCTATCCTATCTGTCTGTCAATCTGTCTATCCATCCGTCTATCTATCATTCAATCCATCTGTCAATCCATTCATTCATCTATCTATCTAAGTTTCTATTTATCCTATCCGTTTATCCCGTTTGTTTATCCCATCCGTTTATCCTATCCGTTTATCCCATCCGTATATCCTATCCGTTTATCCTACCTGTTTATCCCATCTGTTTATCCTATCCGTTTATCCTATCTGTTTATCCCATCCGTCTATCCTGTTCGTCTGTCAACCCATATATCCATCAATCCATCTGTCAATCCATTCCTCCATCTATCTATCTATCTATCCTGTCTGTTTATCCTATCCGTTTATACTATCCATCTATCCTATCCTACCGTATATCCCATCCATCTATCCTATCTGTCTGCCAATCCGTCTATCCATGCATCTATCTATCTATCTATCTATCTATCTATCTATCTATATGTCTATCTTTTGTTTACATGAGTGTATATTATAACCAGTATTTTATTTACATATATATAAAACAGATTTATATAATATATAGTAATTTGCCCGTAGATTGGAGGGAAGAGAATAGAATAATATGAAATAGATACAATATAAGCCCGTGCTACCTGTATAATTAGTTGGAAAGATGCATGAACTATACTGAGATGCAGGAATTGCTGAGTTTCCCAGAAATAGAATGTGGTGCAAAGGGAGGAACTGGCAAAGGACTTGCAGGTGCTGCCCTCTTGTGTAATGTATGTGAATGAGTTGCTGCTTGCAGTGGCCATTCTGTGTACTAAAACTCACCCTGTGGAAGGGAAAATGGCCACCACAATGCAGGCTTTCTGGACCTTGATAGCCTCTGAAACTGATAATAGTAAATTTTCTAATATTGAATTAAACTGAAAATACCAACCGTTGTGCACATCTACAATGGTATCAATGTGTTATGCATATGATAAGAACTTCCAGAGTGGGCTGGTTGAGGCCACAGCATTGGTTGTTTCACCCCTTCAGTAGATTTCAGCACTAAAGCATAATCGCCCTATGCATAGCATAGCATGGGCGATAATTAACCTTAATGCACACATTGTCACGGTCCTCAACCCATTATCCTTGCTGCAAGAAAGAACGTGGGAAACTGCAATATCATAGGCCCTTCTTCATTTATAGAAAAAAATGCTTGTGTCTGGTATTGGGGCACAAAGAAGATCTGGTCACTGGTGTAGTTGTAGTCCAGCCTATAGTGGATACATAGGTATTCGAGGAAGTGATTGAAAATGTCGACGAGCTCAAAGGAGGACTACGGATGTTACAGTCTAACACTTTGATATAGAAAAAGAGTGGACTGTTGCACTGTGAAAATGGCACTTCTTGTGTCATCATGCTTATGATTTGTCATGATTATACCCAATACTTTCAATGTTAATTTTATTTAAGGCAGATTTCACGAAAAGTGCTCTTGGAGGTTACCTTAAACTTTCAAACCCTTTTGTTATCTCTCTGTTGCTTCCTGAAGCAAGTAAACCTATAACTAAGTACATCTGTGAGCTAATGAATAAATATCAATAAAATATTCCTCAAATATGCGGCTTTTTTTGGAACCATTTTTAATTGTGTTGGTCATTATAAGACTTCTCGCTTCTCGCTACTTATGCCAATTTCAAACGTGAAATTCTAATAGTTTATTGAAAGATGTCTCTTATTGCCTATATACATCACAAAAAACATAAACAACTGGGTGGGGTACCTGTTCTTTTATTGCTAATGTAACTGCAATTCCGCATCTGTCCATTTCATAGTGTTACATTAGCAAAATGTGTATATATAAATTGCGTTAACAAACACATAACTAGATCCCAATTTTTTTCTGAACTGAAAGCCAGGTCTCCCAAGAGCAGGCAAGGGGTGGTACCCTACTACCCTGATGGTGATTTCATTTATATTTCAGTAGGATCAGCATAAAAATTCCATCCTCCATCATTTAACTTTGTTACATTAGCACAAGGCCGTATATTTAGTTACTTTGATCTACCAATCCTACAGAAAACGGTGAGTACCCGTGATTTTATTTAATGGATTGACACAATAGAATATTCAAATTTAAGCTTTTTTTGGCCCTGCCAGCTATCCTTAGAAAAACACCCTGAAAAAATTTGTGAAGCTACGAATCAATTATGTCTGGCCTTATCAGACTAGTGCTAATGTAAATTGTGGACAAGTTGTGGTAAGTCATTTTGCAGCTTTTCGTGCAATCTGCCTTCAGGAGACTTATCCCGCTTGTTGGTGACAGCCAAGCAAAAGGATTATGCATCTGATTTTCACTCTAAAATCAGTTATGACAAGTCAAATGGCCTTCTCTTCATCATGACTAATCAAACAACCTCTATGTGTCTCATTTTGAAAGTAGAGAAGATGACACTTCATCAGCTATCATGAGTCACAAAGTGCATTTTTTACAGTGAACTGGTGGTCCTCATTTTTTCTATATCGAAGTGACAGGCTGCAAATCCAATACATTTGAGTTTACAACTGTGCAAGCCAGAATTGTGCACAATTGTAAATCTGCATGTAGTTTCATTACATGCAGTTTCTTTGTATGTTTCTAGGATATCAAAGCTTTAATAAATACCACATGCACATTTAGTGTAAACAAGGCAGTTTTTTTGTGGGGTGATAGGTCTTCAAATATAAAATGACACCAGCACGGCTTGAAAGAGAAAGTGCGAATGAACATGAGCTGGGCTGCAGCTTCCAAGTTCCCACCAAGCCTTTATCTCTTGGAGCAGAGAGTCCTGAGAAAAATCCCTAACTGTATGTATCATCATTAAGCTCAACAAAAACAACAACATTTCCCTCCTGGTATATTCACTCAAATGTAGTTAATGCAGGACTCGCATGAATAAGCTTTTGGTTCACTATTAGGGCCGGCTGAAGAAAACCTGTTTTAAAATGCCAGAGGTCTAAACAGTTGGCAGCCACCAAAAGATGAAAAATGGAGCAAAAAAACCATTTATGGGCTGTTGTGTTCCACTATTTGGATCCGGAAAGTAGTAGCGCCTGTTGTGCCCGGTTTTGCGGTCCGGAAATATCAGCTTGTAACCCAGATTCAGGAATATAAGATGTTCTTTTATTTGCAATGAATTTCGTCTTATTTATTTAATACTTGGGTATTATTACAACCTCAAGTATACAACAAATGGCGACGAGGATTCAAGGATGCTGCTGAACGTTCTAAACACAGATGTTTTTGCTGTTGATCTTCAGTGCACTGTGGTTTGATCGCCTACTACAAATTTGCGCCAATTTACACGTGGATCATTGCAGCGTGCTTCTGTACAATTCCGGAATTTACTTGACTTTTGTGCTATTCTGGATTACTATCTGTGGTGCTTGCTCAATTGGAACTACCATGCCTACTTACGGTAAAATTGAACCCTTTTCTGGGAAGGAGGAGGAGTTCGAGGTTTACATTGAAAGACTGACAATTTTCCTGGATGCCAATGATTTGGAGGTAATTACATTACTTGCTGACAATACGAATGCTGCTGCTGCTACTAAAAGAGAGAAGAAAAGATGCTCTATTTTGCTGACATCTATTGGTTCAAGTACGTATGCTACTCTGAGAAATTTGCTTTACCCTACGAAGCCTACTGAAAAGACTTTTGATGAAATTATTACTACACTCAGAGAACATTACAAGCCCAAAGTTTCAGCTTCAGTTTTGAGGTGTCAGTTTCAACATCGCCTTCGTTTACCCGGAGAATCAGTTTCTCAATACGTTGCCCAACTTCGAAAACTTGCCGAGGGCTGTGAATTCACAAATCTTGAAGATCGGTTGAAGGATCAGTTAATGTGTGGCATCAATGACGATGACATTCAAGATAAATTTATGCTTGAAGAGAATTTTACTTTTGAGACTGGTGTTAAAATTGCCACTGCGCATGAGGTCGCACAAAGGAACGTTAAAATTCTCCATGAGCGGAATGCGCAAATTACCGCTCCTGCTTCTACAAGTTCTGGTGCCACTACTCAATCTACTACTGCTTCCAGCAGTTCGGCTGTCAACAAGGTTTCGAACTACCAAGGTCGTAAATACAAGAAAGGCCCTTCTTTCAAGTCTACTTTCAGTCGTTCCAGCGAACAGCGCAAGGCTCCTGAGAACACTGAAAACGCTTCGTCCAAGTACTGCTACCGCTGTGGGGAGACTACTTACATGTCCAATCGGTGTCGGCACATTAAATCGAAATGCTCCTATTGTAAAAAGGTCGGGCATCTCACCACAGTTTGCTTGAAATTGAAGAATAAGCGTTCAAATTCTGACCGAGTGCATACTGTTTCGGATCAAGCAGATTATGAAGATTCGGATCAGAGTTACGAGAAATTCACGGATACTTTGTTCAAGGTTGCGGCTAATTATGGTTCTTCAAAGCCTTTGATTGCTTTGAATGTTACTCTGGATGTCAACAGGAAACAGGTTACGTTTCAGTTGAATACTGGTTCGAGTGTAAGCCTCATGAATGACCAAGAATTTACTAAGACTTTTGGTGACCTTTCGTTGCACAAATCTTCCCATGTGCTGGGATCCTACAGTGGTCACACAATTCCGGTTCAAGGTGAATGCATTGTTGATGTTACTTTCGACGGTGTTACTTACAAATTACCACTTATTGTTGTCAAGGGTGTTGGACCTCCCTTGCTTGGACGTTCTTGGTTGGAGAAAATTCAGTTGCCTTGAAAATCTCTGTTTGCAGAATGGATGCCTACTAGACCTAGTGTCAATCGGATTACAGTGCCTGACGATGTGTTTACTGACTTCAAAGAACTGTTCAAGGACAATCTGGGATTACTAAAAGACTTCAAAGCTCATTTTGAAGTTCCGAGTGCAACTAGCCCCATCTTTTGCAAAGCTCGTCCGTTACCTTTTGCTATGAAGAGTAAAGTGCAGGCCGAGTTAGAGAGGCTCGAAAAGGATGGTGTGATTCGTAAAGTTGTGCATTCGGATTGGGCTGCTCCAGTGGTACCAGTTGTGAAGCCTTCTGGTAAAATCAGACTTTGCGGGGACTACAAACTTACGATTAACAAGGCGATTCAGTTGGATCGTTACCCCTTACCATTGATTGATGACATTTTCACAAGTTTGACTGGAGGAAAGCTGTTTACAAAACTTGACCTCTCGCAAGCTTACCACCAGATTGCATTGGATGACAGTTCACGGGCGTTGACCACAATCAACACCCACTGCGGTCTCTACGAATTTCTACGTTTGCCTTATGGTGCTAGTCCCTGTGTTGGACTATTTCAGCGAGCGATGGAAAATTTGCTCAAAGGATTACCTGGCGTCAGTGTGTTCCTAGATGACATTTTGATTACGGGGAAAGACCAAGCAGAGCATTTGCAGAATCTACGTCAAGTTCTCACTATTCTGCGAGAAAATGGCCTTCGTTTACAGAAGGAGAAATGCCAATTTATGCTTACGGAAGTTGAATATTTGGGTTTCAAAATCTCTGCAGATGGTGGAGAGCATCAGGAATGCTCCGACCCCGACAAATGTGTCTGAATTACGTTTGGTGGTTGGATTGGTAAATTACTATGCAAGGTTTCTACCAAACCTAGCTGGGAAGTTGGCTCCGATTTACCAGCTGATGAGAAAAGACAGTGTTTGGAACTGGACTGATGCTCAGCAGAAAGCATTTGACTCTATTAAAGAACTTATCTCGTGCAACACTGGTCTTGCTCACTACGACCCATCTGCTGAACTGCTTTTGACGATCGATGCTTCGTCCGTTGGTGTTGGTGCAGTGCTTGAGACTCGTACTGCAGAGGGTACGACTCGTCCTATTGCCTTTGCGTCAAGAACCTTGACAAAACCTGAACGTCATTATGCGCAGATTGAGCGTGAAGCGCTCGGGATTATTTTCGGTGTTCAGAAATTCAGGCAGTACTTACTTCGTCGACGATTTACTTTGAGAACTGACCATCGTCCTTTGGTTACTTTGTTTGCGGAGAATCAAGGTGTACCGCAACTCGCTTCAGCAAGGATAAAACGCTGGGCGCTGATATTGTCTGCCTACAGTTATGATGTGCAATATCTCTCTACCAAGGAGAATGGGTGTGCAGACTTTCTATCTCGGATTCCTTTACCTACAGTTACAGAAGAAGTACTACAGGTGGATGATTTTCCTTCTGGATTACCCATCACGGCTACTGTCGTAGCTCACAACACAAGTAAAGATCCTACCTTGTCAAAGGTACTACAGCTAACGAAAGAGGGTTGGCCTGCTAACATGAACCGAGATGATTTAAATCCTTTTTATACCAGAAGACAAGAACTGTCAATAGAAAAAGGATGCCTCCTTTGGGGAAATCGGGTAATTGTGCCACCCGTATTGAGGCACAACTTGCTTTTAGATCTACATATGGAGCACATGGGGGCGGCTAGGATGAAAGTCCGTGCCAAACAATATTTTTGGTGATTTTAATGAGGAGATTGAAAATATTACTAGACAATGTGTGTCGTGCCAAGAAAATGCTCACTTGCCAAAGAGTGCTACTACAGCCATGTGGGAATGGCCGTCTGGACCTTGGAAAAGACTACATATTGACTACGCAGGGCCTGTGAAAGGTCTTATGCTTCTTGTGGTGATTGATTCTCATTCTAAATGGTTGGATGTGTTTCCTACTTCAAATGCTACTACTGAAACTACTATTTCTTCATTGTGGAAGTTATTTGCTGTTCATGGATTTCCAGAACATATTGTGAGTAACAATGGTGCTCAGTTTACGAGTTTCCAATTTGAAAATTTCTTAGCTGTGAATGGAATTAAACACACTACTACTGCTCCATATCATCCTGCTACCAATGGCATGGCTGAACGCTATGTTGGTTTTGTGAAACAACAGTTGAAGAAAATGACTGACGATTCGCCTCTTGATGTGAAATTGAGTAAAATTTTGATGGCTTATCGCACTACCCCTCACACTGCTACGGGTGAAGCCCCGTGTACCTTACTTATGCACAGATCTCTGCGTACTAAGTTTTCACTTCTGAGACCTTCTCTTAATTCAGAGAAAACTTCTAAAGTTCTCGAAAACAATTTACAGTGTTCTCAGAAATTTCGTGTTGGAGATTTTGTGTATGCTCTGAATTTACGCAGTGGAGCAAAATGGCTTCCTGGAATTATCATTGATGTAATGCAAAGAAATTACTATGTGCAAATTGGACAACAAGTGTGGAAAAGACATGAGGACCAATTACGTAAGCGTTGCAACATTGCTGATGATTCTCATGGAGAGAGAGTCAATGTGCCCACTGTGCCTATTGAAAAATTGCCAGTTGCTTCTGCTCTTCGAAAAATCATAAGCGTTCCAAGCAGAAGTGACTCAAGTGTGCCTGGAGATGGAGTTGGTGAACTCCCAGCTGCAACTCCTCAAGTTGCAGAGTCGACAGTGCCGTTACCAAGTTCAGAACCTTCTTCTGAAGGTCCACCTGCGAGTACCCCTGAAGTGACTGTGGCAGCGCCACGTTATCCAGTGCGAACGAATCGCGGTGTGCAGCCTTCACATTTTAAAGACTATGTTTCCAAGTGAATTTGAAGGACTCTGAATTTACGGGTGTGTTTTGCTATTTGATTAAGGACATATGATGAATTTCAAATTTTGGACTTTTGAATTACATTTATATTTTTTGCGCTTGCCAAATTTTAACTTGATACATTTACGTACAGATTTAGATACTTCCCTAGTTTACAGTCGCTGTAATTTGCTATAATTAATAATATTACTTTTGTACTACTTACTGTAAAATTTAATAAGTTTATAACTTTTCTTAAGGGGAAGGTATTGTTGTGTTCCGCTATTTGGATCCGGAAAGTAGTAGCGCCTGTTGTGCCCGGTTTTGCGGTCCGGAAATATCAGCTTGTAACCCAGATTCAGGAATATAAGATGTTCTTTTATTTGCAATGACTTTCGTCTTATTTATTTAATACTTGGGTATTATTACAACCTCAAGTATACAACATGGGCCGCAATTTGTGTCGAACCACACCAGCTTTTATAAATATGCATGCTTTCAGCATTTTCGCATGCTCTTTCAGACCATTTTTTTCCGTCTCAGTCAGATTCCTAGTCTTCAAAAGGCTCAATGACATATTCAAATTTCAAATCTCTATGAAGGTGACTTTGGATATGAAACAACTTAAACAAATTTCCGCCCGCAACATTTTTTGCACCATACCATTCTTCATCTTTTTGCAAAGGCCAACTATCTAGACCCCTGGCATATTGGAACTAATTTAAACAACAGTTCAGCCCACCCTATAAATAAGCAGACATGACTAGTAACCTGCGTATAACGCTGCATGCTAACATCTCCTAGCCACTAGAATTGTTGAATTGCACAATGCCAAAAATGCTTAGTTGAGTTTTAATCTTGGAATGTTTCCTTATGTTACCCATTCCTGATGTGTTGAATATTGCAATCTGATTGAAATGACAAAAACATTTTTGCAAAAAGGCTAAGCATTTCTTTGATATCTTAAAAGTATAATTGTATCTTCAAATAATATTATTACCATTTTGCTTGCATTATATATTCAATATTTTCTCAATTTCAAATTGTCACGACATGCACCACCAAAAATTTCAGGCTTTGGACTTTTTGTGGAGCTGAACAGGGCTGCAGCAATGGATATTTGCCATTTTCAGCCACCAGGACAAATCACTACAGCCAAGCTCATGTTTGGAGACACTTTCTCTTATGAATCCCAACAGGTGCTGTTTTACAGAGGAAGACTGGTCACTTCACGACACTACAGGTCAAAGACTTGAAGGGATACCCCCCAAAAAACCCCATAATTCTGGAATTGTGATCAGTGCAATATTCGTAGTTGCAAAACTGTTGGACTCAACCCTGGCAACCTGTCTCACTTTCAATTTGGTTAAAAATTTTTATTTTTATTTTGACAATGAGCTGTACAGCTCAATTTCGGAAAATATCTAAAGGAAATTTTATGTATCAATGGAATCAACGAATCAGCATGCTCAATTAAGGGCACGGATGCTGCGACTTGTTTGTTTTCTTTGTGTTTTACGCCTCTGCAGCACCTTAGTGGGCTATATCGAGGCAGGCTATTGCTGTATGATGAGATATGAGAAGACTGTGAGTCTGGCACATACCCTATTAATTCAGGGATGCCCAGGATCTTTCAGTTGCCCCAGCATAGAACACTGGATACAACCCGCCTCCATTTAATGTCCCATGGGCTGGGATTAAAGTGAGTTCCCGGGGTGAGATTTGAACCCACACCCTCAAAGCCCGTTGACAAGCGCACTTACCAATTATAGGCCACGGGGGAACTCTCGGATGCTACAACTTTAGTAAAACAAGATATTACATGGTTCACTTTTGAAGAGGAAAGAAAGCTACAATTTGAATTGAAAAATGTTCACTTTTCAAAAGTAGAACAGAAGAAGCAGCAAAAAACCACCAACTGTACCATCGTGGAATGTGGCAGACAGCCAAAAATGTGGAATACTCATTTCTTTGCTTTCCATCAAATTCTTGCAAAATAAAGCTTTGCTGTGATTTATTCTATGCTTAGGTGCAAATACAATACAAGAAGTACAATATGACAGTAGGAAACTAGTGAGATAAATCTGTTAATCGCAAATGAAATACCACATCATATTTAATTATTCTGAGACAAATCGTGCAGAAGTAACTGAATAAGGAGTCAATTCAAGAAACTGATCAGCTAATGTAGAATCACAGCTCCAAATTTATGAATGACAAAATCTCTAGGCAAGTCTCTGAAAGGAACAAATGAGGGCATTATGTCTTATATGCGATCTATTGACTTGATATGAAGGATGGAGATTATAAAGGGTTTTCCCTGGAGAGTGATCCATTAGGTGCCAACTTAATATCGGAAGGTTTTGTCCGGTTGCAACACGCCCCTGAGGCAGTGGGTGCTGCAGCTTATGCAGAGGATTCATGTAATACCAATGGACCCATGACTAGTTGAGTTCATGATTTATGAATTTTGCGATTCTACCCATAATAATTTCTATGGAAAATGCATAGCTACATTTAACAATTTCTGCATAATCAAGCAGTCAGAGGTGTATCTTCAGGGAGAACAATTTAATGAAGTTAGACAAAATCGTCCATTTAGTTCAGGTTGGTTTCTCATTAAAAAAAAAATCAGACATACACGTAAAAACTAATATGTATCATTGTTTATCTCTACTTTTGAAAAGAAGGAAGTCGCACGCATAATAATGAATGTAAGCCTGAGTGTGAAACTTCAGTATACATTGTAAGTTATCTGCATGATACAGTTATCTGAGTTATTTTTGGACATGCTTGATTGTAATTTGATAATTGCTGCAATTTGTGGACTTTGCCTACTTACAGAATTAAACAGAACAGTGCAGGAACATTTTCTGGTATAGAATTTGTATTTATGTATATCCTGGGACATCATTATCCCCTGATGAAGTATGTTGTATTTGCGATTGAGAAAGGAAAGCACCTGGCATGACGTTGTTTGTTGATTCTAGCGCAACCCACGCTGCCCTTCTGTGACCACCTTTAGCCTGCTTTATGCAGCTCCTTCTATCTACTCTTGTTTGTGATCATATTTCTTCTCTAATGATGTAGCCCACATTTGGGCACCCAAAATGTTGCCATATATGTAAATAAAGAAATGTTTGCATCTCCTTGCTACATTTTGAAGAATGTCGTAAAACGACAAAGAAAATTGTTTTGGTTTTTGAAACTTTCTGTATTGGGAATAATATACTACACAATTTAGGAGCAAAATCCCATGCGTGATTTTACATTGAGGCAAGTTGAACACTAAGACGATTTGAAGTACTGTTTAATAAGCAAAATTGATGTCTCCACACTACCTTTTTCTTAATGGTAATTTTTGTCTTTATGAATGCTCCATTGATGTAAGAAAAAATCTGTCTGGCTGTCTGGCTATATCGAATTTATCATTTACAAAAGATCATGAAGGTTCTTAACATAGATAGGTTAATTGATGAGATGGTAGAGAGAGAGTAAGAGTCCTTAATACACTGTAAAATTTGAAATTTTGAGTTAGCTCAAATGATTGAGTGAGATGGTTGCACAATTTGTTTGAGCTGTGATAGCTTGTTGTTTTTGAGTTATGATAATCCTTATATTGTTATAACTTACAAACAACAAGCTATCTTGGCTCAAAGGAATTGTGCAACCATCTCACTCAATCAATTAAGCTAACTCAAAATTCAAATTTTACAGTGTACCTAATCTATTCCCTTATTAAACGCACTTGCAACAGTTCGAGTTGTTTTTAAATTTTCTTCGTAGGATTTTACTTTACAGCTCTAGCAATTGATCTGAAGAAATCACTTTTTTTTCTCAGTGCCAGAGTGGACCTATGATGTCATAGGTGGATACTCCATCGCCAAGCACTAGAGGATATTGCCGGAGCGGCCAATAATATCACAACAAAAACTCAGGTGCAAGGTTGGACTACTCCTGGGGAGGGGCACTCTGCTCAAAAGCTATCAATTGTCCTTATGTCTCCATATTAACTCTTGTGAACTGTGGTAACCAATAAACAATATAGGATTAAAGTAATTGTTGGTAATTTTACACTGAAAGGAGCCACCAACAGAATTGCAAACTGTAAACACAATGCTTGACTTGGCAGCTCCATATCAAATCCAATTTAGATCAGAAGCATGTTGGTGAACAACTGTGATTAATTTCCAGTTATCCTATTAAACATGCTTGGTTGAATTTCAGGCACTTTTGGTATCACCAAATAACAAACAATCCCCCCTCCCACTTACACCTGAGTTTTTGCAGTGGTATCATTGGCTCATCTGGCCATGACATAATTGCTAGGCTATGATGAAGTTGTCTACATGAAATGCTATTGGCCAGTTTGACCTATGACACCATAGCTTGCATCAAAGTTGTATAGGTTCCAATGGAGTCTCCAGCTTTGACATCATAGGTCCACACTATGAAAAAATGTATTTCTTCAGAGCAATTGCGAGAGCTGTAATATGATTGGTTCATGAAAAAGTAGAACCAATTAGATCACTCTTAAATAATTCAATTAATGCCTTTTTTCTACTATTCAGAGTATTAGGTCATTTGGAGATCACGCACTGTAAAATTTGAAATTTTGAGTTAGCTCAAAGGATTGAGTGAGATGGTTGCAAAATTTGTTTGAGCCGTGATAGCTTGTTGTTTGGAGTTATGATAATCTTTATGTTGTTATAACTTACAAACAATAAGCTATCTTGGCTCAAAGGAATTGTGCAACCATCTCACTCAATCAATTAAGCTAACTCAAAATTCAAATTTTACTGTGTGGGAAATAAATATAGTCTATATTGACAATGAACAGCAAATGAAGGACAGGTTTCATAAAAGGGTTGGATGTCGGTTACAGAGGCAAAACCTGGCCTGGATATAACAAAATTGACATTTACTACATACGCCGATATAATATCATTGACTCCATGGGGCTTTGCGTGGAGCAAACGGTCATATCTCAGCTCAACATGGTGCCCTATCCCTACTGGTGAACAAGGCAAGGGAGACCTGTAAGCTACTGATTTGTTGGCTTATTCACCGACAGCAAGCACCTTATGGGAGTCGTAAATGAGTACCTCTATGCTCCATTGCTCCATATATTACCAATTCCTCATGTTTTGACCATTGTGCCCCTGTTGACTAATATGAGAATAACACTGAGGATTAAGAAAACATCAAATGATACATTCTCTTCACTGTGCGACTATACAGCAGAATAATGCCGCAGAGGTGCTTCGTTTTGTTTGGCTTAAGAAGCTGCTCATTAATGGCCACCAAGACTCCCTCATGGAGACATCCGCAAAGAGATACAAGCATGGATTAGGTATACAACCCAGCTCATGTTCACAAGCACTTCCGATTTACAGTTCCTGCAGCTGCCGTTTTGTAGCAGAAGACTGATCACATCACAAAGAAACCGACTTGGTTAAACTTACATGCAAATTTATAGTTTTAATATCCTTTACTAAAGGAAAGGGTAGTGTCAGACAAATATGCACATTGAATTTAAAATAGTACATGCACTTTCAAAAATGTGCTTTGTGCCCTGTCCCCGTCTACCATCATTTTCGACCAAAAGGAAAGATGTATATAATATTATTTCAAAATTAAAAGAAGTATTGTTTATGTCAAATCAGATGCATCACCTTACCCCATGCAACTGAAAATGTGATTTCCTGAATTCTGACGTATAAAAAGACTCATTGACCTCATTTTGCAAGAGCAAAGAAAATCATTCTGTCCTGCTAGGTTCTGTCCTGTTACATGTAAGTGCACCCAAAAGTACAAGTAGCACTTGTGAATGGATGTGAACTTAACTTGAAGTTCAAACAATTAAGGTGGAGCATCTTCCACTGCGCTCCCAAATGCTGTCATAATGTATCAATGGATCCTATTGAAAATTATGTTTGGTATTCTTTGAAGAACCAATGCCAGCCTGGCCCATCCATCACGCAGGCCTATAGTTATCTTCTGTTGTGGATAGTTTTAAAAAATTTCCACAAATTCGGTGGTTGCCTGTTGTGCCCTGTGCAGGGTCATTACACAAATTTGTTTTTGTCATATTTTCTACGCTTTTAACCCCAGCCTCATATTATTTTCCCAAGATTGTAAGTTTGGGCCAGTACACCAATCACAGAGTTTTGTCCTGATTTGTTTATGTTTTAAGTAAGGTTGTCAATAATGAAGATGTCTTTTTCCTGCAGTATGATAATTTGCGTTTGATCTTGAACACTGAAGGTTATAGGATAAAATACATATCTGAACTTTGCATGACCAAATCATAATTATCTAAGATGTGCGGACTCCAACCTACAATTCTGGGAAAAGAACATGAGACTGGTTCGAAAAGCATTGACTATACTACAAAATCACATTTGCGTCTGTCTACAAGTGGACCGCTGTTACATTGCCACTTCTTTTTCCAGCCTCAGCAGATCAGAACATATGCTGTCATGTGTTGCCACCTAGTGAATAGTGTGCTATTCCGCAAGCTGCTGCGAGCGGTGCACATCATTTCAGTCTGAGGTACCCACACAATCTTGTCCGGAAGAAACCGGGGCTGTTTCTGAGTGTGCTGATGGCCTTGTCTACTTCCTTAAGAATGTGATTTCCGAGTCTGATTCTGGTATACATCAATGTTGTATAGAAAATTTGTGCATGTGCTATGAAATTGGAACTATTTCTTGGGACAGCAATGCTGTAGCATACAAAATCAACTTTTGTGCCAGGTGACAGCAGCAAGCAGTTCTCATTTTTACCAGGCTGCAATGACTCTCCACGTGGTGTATGGTCAGCCTGACAACACTATCTCGCAGCATGTAAACTTTCCATACAATTTCATAAGGGCTCAACAGAGACAGACGTTACCATTGAGAAGATGCTATGACATTTAGGCTGTATTTCCTCACCTTACATAAAATGTATGTTTTATTTTACTATTTCTAACAATATCAGTCACAAAATAAACTTCATACCACATCTTATAAATCATTTCAAAATACAACAAATCAAACTGGTAAAACCTAAAACAAGATACAGATTAAACTCATCTGACCAGCAAAACAATATTTTGTGTTAAATGCTTATCTCTGTGCTGTCCATTCAATTCCAACTAAAAAAAAAGAATTAACACGATTCGCGAAATTAAATACTTGAGTTAAGATTAAATCTATTTAAAAAATCAAAAAACAAATTTGACATTTATCATTACTACATACATGCACTTGATCTGTAATTTTGATTTACATTGTATTATATGAAATACCATTATCCTGACATAGATACCAAGCCCTATTAGATCCGTAAGTAAAAGAAATCGTTCATTGTAATTCAACGAACATGCCTGTTTGCGAACCTAAAATAAAAGATCTTATGGGTTTTGTGAGAATAGCCATATCCGTTACCAATCAGGTAAGAGGTAGCTAAGGAGAGACCGGGGTAAGTTGTGTCATTTTTTGCTTCAGGGTGATTTTCTAAAAAATCAAAGCTTAATCACGTAATCTGAATATCACATATCAAAATATAATACCTTGGCCAGAATAGAGCCAAGTGTCAGGGCAACCAGACCTTTGGGATGATCACGGTAGTCATTTGAAAAAAGTAGGTCAAGTGGCACAACTTGCCCCGGTGCCAGGGTAAGTTGTGCCACATGACCGCGCAAGTTGTTCCGCATAGTTTTTCAAGAAAAACCCTGCATTTTACCAGCTTCTTCAGATAGAACATTGGTATCATGTGTTTAGTACTTTCAACACATGTTCTTCTCAGTGTAACCTATTATTATCTATATTTGTAAAATAATGTACCTGACTATATTTGTAAAATAATGTACCTGGTATGGAAAAGAAAAAATAAATCTAAATCTAAATGTATACTGTTTCCAAACATTTGACCTGGAGTGTAACGCATTATGTTCTCATTGGATGAGAATCCATACTCCCACACGCACAAAATTGTGTCTCACTGTCTGCAAGTGGACCACTGTTTCATTGCCACTGATTTTTCCAACCTCGGCAAAACATATGCTGTCATGTGTTGCCACATAGTGGCAAGCCGCATGTGTGAAATTCCACGTGCTCTAGCGAGAGGTCCACATGAACTTAGTGCGGGGGACTCACAAAATTTTGTCTGGAAGAAACCTTTGCTGTTTCTCAGCATGTTGATGGCCTTGTCTACTTCTTTCGAGTATGTGATTGCTGAGTCTTATGGCTAGTTCTCACGACGGCGATTTGAGAGCGACGCATCAAGAGAAGTCATTTCTTGGAAGGTTGTGGCGTAGAACGTTGGTTTTGGCACATTACGTAATCAATTAGTGTCATGTGCGACGCTTAAAGTTAGTAGCCGCGGTGAGTCTTGAGGTGTCCGCGGCGCTTCTTAAGCTTTCTTCGCCGCGTTACGCCTCTCTTTCCTCAGCGCAGTTCCAAACAGACGCGTCGCACTTTGTTTTGGAATTCGGCGAGGCTGCTTTTACTTCGCCCAATGTTGTTTCCTCTTACGCCGCTGATGGTTGTGAGGCAGCTACGTCTGAAATTGGCGACCTGCGACGCATCAGGAAACCTTCGGCGTACACCCGAGGTAAGATGCGTCGCTGAAAATGACAGCCTCGCCGAAGACTGTAAGGATGCAACGCCGCATTTAGGGACTTGTTACTGCGTAACTTGATGGTTCATCGTCGCACATGCATTCATAAAGCGCCGAGGACATTACAGGCGCGTCGATGCTGACCTTCTTCGTCGTCCTTGCCTTAAGCAGCGACGAAGGTCTCTTAAGCATCGACGAACGTCTGTTGTTGCAGCGCTGCGGCAAAGTGTGTTTGGCTGCTGCAGGAGTCACTTTTGGTCATTATAAAAAGGGACACAGAGGACCTCCTTGCTTCATTTGCTGATTGCCCTTCAATGAGAACACAACGACTGCCTACTGAACATATGCATGATGAATGAAGAAGAAATTATTGTTGTGGCTGGTGCTGCTGCTGTTGCTATCGGAGCTGTCTATTTGAGACAGAGGAGGAGGAGGGCCAGGAGACAGAAAAGGTGGTGGATTCGCAACTGGTTGCTGCAGAGGGAACAACATGGTCACTTCCATCAACTGCTGCCTGAACTGCAAGTGCGTGACGTGTCCGGCTACTACAACTACACTAGAATGCCCCCTGCCATCTTTGCTGAAATCCTGGAAGCTGTTGGACCACTCATCGCTAAGCAAGACACCAACATGAGGAGGGCTTTGGAACCTGGTCTGAAGTTGGCTATCACCCTGCGGTACATGGCAACAGGAAACAGCTACAAGTCCCTAGCTTATGCTTTCCGTGTGGCACCCAACACCATCTGCAACTTCATCCCTGAGGTCTGCCTTGCCATCGTTCATGCCTTCGAAAGACAGCTGGCACTACCCACACAGCCTGAAAGATGGAAGGAGATAGCCAAGGCTTTTGAGAGGAAATGGAACTTGCCCAACTGCATTGGAGCTCTGGATGGCAAGCACGTCGCAATCCGATGTCCCAAGGCTGCAGGCTCCTTGTTCTACAACTACAAGGGATTTCACTCCATTGTCCTGATGGCCCTCGTTGATGCCAACTACAAGTTCATCTATGTGCAGGCTGGCTGTCAAGGAAGTGCATCTGATGGCGGCGTCTTCAGGGACACAGTACTTCGACAATTCCTGGACGAGAAGATCTAGGCCTACCACCTCCAGAACCTCTACCTGGCACAGAAGACAATCCTTTCCCATATTACATCGTGGGTGACGAGGCATTTCCCCTGAAGACATGGCTGCTCAAACCAGTGCCAAGAAAGAACCTTGACATTCCTTCCAGAGTCTACAATTACAGGATTACAAGAGCCAGGAGAGTGGTGGAGAATGCCTTCGGTCTGCTGTCAAACAGGTTCAGATGCTTCCTGACCACCATGCCCCAACGACCTACAAGAGTGACATACATCACAATGGCTGCTTGTGTTCTACACAACATTCTGCGAGACAGAGTAGGCGTCCACCATGCCCGTGACAATGAAGTGATGGACAGAGAAGATCCACAGACACATGACGTCACTGAAGGAGTTTGGAGGGGAGACCGTCAATTAGGAGACCTAGGAGAACCACTTCGACACGGAAATGCCTCCAGAGATGCCAAGGCTGCTCGAGACTACCTACGTGACTGGGTCAACAGTCCGGCAGGAAGTGTCCCTTGGCAGTTGGAGAAAATCTGAAGAAGATGCATTCAAAACAACAAACCCCAGGTCCTTTTAAGGGCCACCAAATCCTCCCAATTGAGCTGGCCATGTACACATCCTATGTTGACAAAACAAGCCCAAAAATCAATCAATCAATCAATCCCTCCATCCATCTATCTATCTATCTATCTATCTATCTATCTATCCAAGTCCAATCCATGCAAAGTGACGACAACTGCTTTTCTTTTGCTGCAGTGTATATATGTAACGAGCATTGTGTTCCATCTATCAAGCTAGCTATCTATCTATCTATCTATCTAGCTATCTATCTAGCTATCTATCAAGCTATCTATCTATCTATCCAAGTCCAATCCCTGCAAAGTGACGACAACTGCTTTTCTTTTGCTGCAGTGTATATATGTAACGAGCATTGTGTTCCATCTATCAAGCTATCTATCTATCTATCTATCTAGCTATCTATCTAGCTATCTATCAAGCTATCTATCTATCTATCCAAGTCCAATCCCTGCAAAGTGACGACAACTGCTTTTCTTTTGCTGCAGTGTATATATGTAACGAGCATTGTGTTCCATCTATCAAGCTATCTATCTAGCTATCTATCTAGCTATCTATCTAGCTATCTATCTATCTATCTATCTAGCTAGCTATCTAGCTATCTACCTGCCACTTGCCCTAGACAAGTGAAATTACAAAGTGATGCACTTGTACTAGTGCAACCAACCAACACAATTTTTAAAAGCAAAGCACTTGTACTAGTGCATTACATTTTAATTAAGAAATTCATGCACTTGTACTAGTGCAATAAAAATATGTTTATACCAAAGAATGCAGCACTTGTACTAGTGCTGCACTTGGTATGTTTTGGGGCAAAGAAAGGGGGAACTAGCACCTTGCTTTTATGAAGGTGATTACTTTTAATGAAGGCCAGGACCGGACTTTTGTTTTGGGGGACTTTTTTTTTGGGGGACTTTTTTTTTGGGGATTGTCAACGTTTTTTTTGCTCTTTTTTGGCTCTTTTCGGTCAACACAAGCTCTTTTTTTTTGTCAACATAAGATGTGTACGTGGCCTGCCCTTTTGGGAGGATTTGGTGGCCCTTAAAAGGGCCAAGGTTTTTTGTTGTCTTTGCTGCATCTGGTCTTCTACTTTCGTGGAGAAAGGAGACTTGAAGTCCAACTGGGCGAAGGGGAAGGCTGGTGCTGGTGATTGGCGGCCGGTTGACCAAAGCTGGGTCCAGGGGGGTAGCCGTACTTCTCGGGGCTCTCCTGTGCATCCATCATCAGTGTCATGGTGGAGTGGCTGGGCTGCATCGGGGTGTAGCTGGGAGTCTGCCTGGAGGATCCTCCTTCCCTGGGCTGGTGCTGCTGGTAGTGATGGCTGCTGCTGGAAGCCTGGGGATGGTGCTGGTGGTGTGATGGCACATACGTCGAAGAAGGAGGAGGAGGAGGTGGCATCTGCAGGCGCTGAGGAGGATGAGGAGGCTGGAAGGTCTGCTCCTGATGATGACTTGACTGGCGGCTGGCATGATACATCTCACTCTCCCTGTCCCAGAAGAGGGCGGCCTCTGCAATGGTCCTGACCATTTTCCTTCGGACTTCAGGGCTGGCGTGCACTCCCACGTGGTAGAGGTCCTGGCACTTCATCCTCCAGTACTCCTGCTCGGCTGTCAACTCCTGGTGGTCGGGGCACATCTTGCAGCCAGAGCCTTTCAGGATTTTCTTGGCGGAGGACATGGCTTGCATGCTGCCTGCGATGACGTGCATGGCGGAGTGCATGGCTTCATCTCCCGGGGCCTTCCTCTTGGTTCCCTTGGCAGCGGCTCCAGGCTTTGGTGCTCCAGGGAAGACTTGGGACTGCTGGCTCTCAGGTCTGTCCTGTGCTGGCTGTTCAGGTGGTGGCAGGTCCGACATGTCATACGAAGCTGGCAGGGAATCCTCAGGGTTGTAGCTGTCATCATCGGAGTCTGAGGCTGGCCGGTTGGCAGACAGTTGAGAGATGGCGGACAGCTCCTTCCCTGGCTTGTGGACGATGGAGTCCTTCAGGAACCGACAGTTGTTCAGGATGTACTGGTCCCTCTCTGTGAGCGTCTCCTTCCTGGCGGCTCCTGAAGCTTCAGGCCTGACGAGTCTGGAGAAGTGAGTGCGCACTGTCTTCCTCCAGTTGAAGATGTCGTGGGAGGTGTACTTGGGGCCCAGCTCCTTTGCTTTTTCTGAGTCCAGCAGCAGCTTCTCGTTCCCCTTGTAGCCTCTGGTCCCCTTCATGTACAGCACAGGATGCTCCTTGTACCAGTTGATGAGGTCATCTTCTTGGTCAGATGTGATGCCCAGGTTGTTGCGGATGTTTTTCTTGGGGGCCTTCCCTTTGCCCTTCTTGCCCTTGGACTTGGCTTCAGCAGCTGCAGGGGTCTCATCAGCAGAGTCTTCTTCCTCCTCGAAGGTGTCCTCATGGATGGCCACTCTGTCTAGAGCAAGAACAGGCTGGCTCTCTGCTGTTTTCTTGGGAGTCTGCTTCTTCGGAGTCTGCTTCTTTGGAGTCTGCTTCTTTGGAGTCTGCTTCTTTGGAGTCTGCTTCTTTGGAGTAGACCTGGCAGTAGGCTCTGGAAGACCCGTGGAAGACTTGGCAGCAGGCTTGTCAGCAGGCTTGGCAGCAGGCTTGGCAGCAGGCTTGGCAGCAGGCTTGGCAGCAGGCTTGGCAGCAGGCTTGGCAGGCTTGTCAGCAGGCTTGGCAGCAGGCTTTGCAGGCTTGTCAGCAGGCTTGTCTCCTTCCTCTTCAAAGAGTTCAACTGAAGAATCTTCTTCTGTTGTGTTGTCTTCTGGCCGGCCCTCGAAGATGGTCTCGCTGACGACAGTGGCTTTGGTGGTTGAAGTGGTGGTCTTCGTCTGGCTGCCAGCTGTAGTGGAGGTGTAGAGCCCAGGTAGAGAGAGGTCTGCCATGGCTGTAGTGAAGAAGGCAGTCACTGCAGCATCTGAAGGTTCATGGAGAGGAGTTGCAGCTGGAGTTGTAGCTGGAGTTGTCACTGGAGTGCTCCCAGGAGTGTGGAGTGTTGACCTGGTGCTGAGCTTGGTTGGTGCCCTGGTGACGACGGTGCCCTTTCTCCTCTTTGGTCCCATGTTGTAGCAGCAATTTGAAGTACAATTGTAGCAACAAAAGTAGCAGCAAATGTAGCAGTTGATAATAGTGTCGTGGATTCTAGGTGTGTTCTGGTCGAAGGTCTGAGTGGGTATGGTGCTCTAAACTGGCCTCCTCTATATATATGCAGGGTGCGGACCGCCTCTTTCCCCCTCCTTCGCCCCCCCTGCTTCGCTGCTGCTGCCCCAGCCGCTGCGCAAAAAGAGGGTGACACGCAGACAAAGGGTTGATGCTAAAAATAGAACAACGCATGCACTCAGGCGCCACTCTGTCTGCTGCATTGGGGGTCCAAAAGACGCGGCGCGCACCCTCTCACGTGCGTCGAACATGTGTCTTTCTGCGACGCTTGTCTGAAACATGTGACATGAAGCAAGAGCTTTCTGCTACACTGCTGTTTCTGCGTCGAAGCTCTTCTTTGTGCGCCGCATCTTAAAAAATCTGCGGCGCGCACTGATTTCTTTTTACGCTTGTTCTTGCTTCACCACTTCTTTCCTCGCAAAGATTCAACCGGTTGAATCTTTTTTTCCTGCATCGTCAAATTTCTAGGAATTGCGTAGAAAGACCTCTTAAAACGACGCATGCTGTTCCTGTTGCGCCGTAAAGCCAAAATTGACGGCGAACATGCTCAAATCTTTGCCCTTTCCTGGAAATATAAGAAACGCCGTCACTTAAACCCTCTGATACGTCTCCGTGAGAACTAGCCATTACTCTGGTTTACATCTATGTTGAATAGCAACTTTGTGAATATGCCATGAAATTGGAACTATTTCTTTGGGGCTGCAATGCTGTAGCATAGGAACCTCACTTTGTGCCAAGACTGGGTCTCTCGCATACGTGACTGACCTTCCTCCTGCGGCAAGTTGCATTTTGTGTGAATTTGTATTTCTTTGATTTTTCACCCTGAGAAGAAACATTGCTTCTGTCCAAGAGAGTGAATTTTAAATAAACGACTCGAAATTTTGCTTCGTAACAATACATCCATAACCTATGGACTTCTTCGGGTTTTGATTTCCAGTATCTGATTTATAATTCACTCTCTTGGATTCCCTGTCTGGATGAATCATAATCTACATCAAGCTGCAATTTATTCATATGAGAGAGCAAAAGAGCTTGTGAATTTTGCATCAGAAAGGTACATAATTATGTATGTTATTTGAATGGTTTACATATAAGGAGTATTTTTTTCAAGAATAGTTTTGCAGCTTGCAGCAATGCCAGCATTAATCCTGAGATTGCAAGGGCCTTTTCTCTCAAATGCCTCTGGGATTCTAGGAAGCAATTTGTCTTAATTTCCATCAAGGGGCTGTTTGAAAAATGACTCCTATGTTCTTATGTTTCGCGGTCTTATGAATAAATGCTTCTGCAAAGTCGTCCAAAATTGTTTTTAGCGCACTCCTCCTTATTGAATTGCAGAAGTTTCTGAGCATTTAAATTGAGCTGACTGACACAATAGCAGCGTTTATTCAGCATTTGTATTGTCACAGGGAGTTATGCGATTAATTTACTGGGTTGTGCTTACTATACTACAGGGGAACAAGAAGTGCAACGAAATGATCATATGATCTATTGTTCAAGTGGTCTTGTGACAAGCAATTTTTCTATGCATCAGTGAGCACTAAATGTAAATATTTCACTAGCTGAAGACAACACTTTAATCTTTGAATTTGTTGATAATGCATAGGTAAGGAGTACATATTGCATTCACTTAATTAATTCATCACTTGATCTCTCCGTCTCAACTGCAGCATTGAAATTCCATAAAGGGAAAAATGGATGAATAATTGGGGCTATAAATCCTATATTTTTGCACTCTGGTACATGCAAATTAGGGGAGGTGTCATGGCCATCAGGTGAAAGATGGTTGACATTGGCTGTAACTGCTGTCCAAGATAGGTCGATATGACTGGAAGTCCATGTATAGCACTGCCAACTGAGCTAAACCCCTCCCCATACTGGGAAAGAGGAAGAGGTTATTTAATTACATTTTAATGAGAAGACTTTTTTACCTTTAAAATTAATTACAATTTGGCAAGACAGATGGACAAATGAGGAAATGGGATTGTAACATTTCTTGCATTCTTGACACATCTTGTATTAGGTAATTATTTATTTCAAGCACGCAAAGTATCGAATTATTTGTATCTTTTTAAGAAATACCTCCACCCCCCCCCCACCCAGAAATAATTCATTTCAGGACAGGCTGGACAGCATAGAAAGAATATAAAATAATTATTCATTTATTTATTTTTTAAAAATTAATAATTCCAAGCCCCCCCCCTTCCATGAGACCTAACCGTTGCCCTCCAACAACTTTCACTGGTTGATGACAGTTGCTTCAAAGAACAACATTATTATTAGATTATTGTGGAAGAAGGGTGTTGTTTCACATTAACAGCAATAATCCAGAAGTGTGATAGTACTCAGTCATGTATGAAAATTTGTGACGTGGCAAAGCTACTTGAACACCAAACACATTGTCATTTCATCGCACTTCTTGTTCCCCTGTAGTAAGACATTGTGAAAATGGAGATGTGATTCACTTACATGCAGAGCTCTGCAATGAGTAATTACGTTATACTAGATTGCAAGCAATAAAGTGCAGGCCACTTTTTTTTGGGAGGGCGAGCAAGATTTTCGAGATCCAGATTTAATGCCAGTTTAGTGCCAGTTTATATCAAGTTACTTAGGTACCATTGAATTTTAATAATGTTCATTTAATTATCTGCCGGAACTCTAAGTGCTTCAAACTGTTAAGGGGGTGGGGTGTCTGCTGTCCCTGCCTCCCCCCACTTCGGTACAACAAATCTTTTTCTTCTACTTCGATGTTTCTCCTCTGTAGAAGAACCCTACTATCACACAATGAAGTGAAGTAAACAACCTGTGGCTGAAAAACTCCTCATTTTTTTGCTTACAATTTACCAAACAATGTCATTGTAGTTGCCATACCCTTAGTAACACTCCAAAACTATACAGAATTTTAGCAATAAATGTGCCTACTTTTTTGACGGGACTTGCTTTATTAATCAAAATGCTCCAACTGATACTACATGTATGCCTATATATTTTTTTCGGAAAGGAAAAAAGGCAAGTGGCCTCCAAAAATCTTTGTATGTAATGTTTGATTTCTTTCTCAACCCATTCAACTCTCCAGTGGCCATCTCTTGCTTCACTTGGCTCCTGTTATTGACTGAGCTCAGACTCAGGAGCATGATATTTCTCCTTAATGGCAGCTCAGTTTAGTCTGCCCTCAATGTTTGCCAAATACCCTGCATATAAAGCTGTTCACATCTCCTGGCTACTCAGTGAGGCCGGATACTCCATACTCCAATGACGATAAGCTGAGTTTTCTCGTGGGAACACTTTGGTATAGGGCAAACCAAGTTGAGAAATAAATTTGTGGGGTATTGTGGAACTTTCTCTGCCGTGAACAAGGCAGAGGGGAATTGTAGGCAATTTATAATTATTTGCTACGCTATTCACCTGAATTTTAACTGACCTGTTTCCTAGTCTGTTATATGTCATGATTTGATATATATAATGATTTCAGCATTGTGTTCTCTTTTTTTAACTTTATGTGTTTAATATTGACTTATATTTCCTGTACTATCATGATGAAATCTGCAGTATTCTGAATAACTAGAATTAGAGTTCTCTGTGGCCTAATGGTCAAAGGTGCTCGTTTGTGCTTCCAGTCTGGCTGTGAGGTCATGCGTTCGACTCCCACTCCTGGAACTCCAAGCACAAGGGACATTTAAAAATGGAGGAGGGTTGTATCAAGTGTTCTGGGGCTGTACTACTGGGGCAACTGAAAGACCCTGGACATCCCTGAATGTAGGGTATGAGCCAGAGTCACAGTCTTCTCATCACTCATCATCATACGGCTGTCACCAACACTCGAGAATGCTACAACATGGGAACCTTGGACAATGTTCCCTTGTCTCTGCCCATGGGCACCATTCTATGGCTGCCCTGAGCATTTTCATTGAGGAAGGCTCACCAAAAGATTTGTGCAGGCCTACATTGCGGTGTATGACCGATAGTATACACAATACACGCAATGGGGTTTCAATCATGTTTTGTGCATGCTTGAGGAGGGCTGTAGAAAACGACACTAATGGCCACCGGACTGCATGTTTCTACTAAAAGGGATAAAATCTTGGATTATGACGCTGTAACCCAACTCATGTTTATAAGCTCTCTCTCTTTAAAGTCCCTGCAGGTGCTGTTTTATAGAGGAAGACTGATCACCCCACAAAGAAACTCCCATCTTTACACTTAATGTGCACATGACATTCACTAAAACTTTCATGCCCTGAATGAAAGGAGTTTGCCTGCACCAAACCAGACATATAAACTTACTCACTTGAGAATACTGAGAAATGATAAACCTCTTATTTGTGAGATGTAAATGACATCCATCATTGTTTACCTGTCATGCATAGCACTCCTCAACATTTGAATAGAAAGAAGAATGCGTTTGTCTCTGCCATGCTTTGTTGTCTGTCCATTGTCTCAGTAGAGTGGCAGAAGGACAGTCAGAAGTGGAAGCACTTACTACAACTTAATTAACCAGATCCCAGTGTGCAACAAGAAAGTGGATCTTTCCTTCTCTTATTTTTGTCAATTATTCTCCTCCACCACCTTTATATATATATATTGGTTATACCTGTGTAAGATAAAGATATGTTAGTTTTTAGATATTGAGAGTTCACAATTCATATCCGTGTCGCAGAGGCAGATGGTGAAATTACAATTGATCTGATTTCAGTATACATGTACAGTATTGTACACTTTACATAAAAATTGTGAAGATGCTAACATTCTTGCATAGTCGAAACATTTCCATTCGGTTCTGCATCTGATAACTCAATCCCAATCAAATAATTTTATTGTTCTAACCTAATTATTCCTTACTAAATTTCTCATATTATAAAGATTGCTATAAAGATAACCTTGATGGTCGTTCAGATGAGACATTAAATCAGTGTCTGTAAATGTGCAACATAATGAGGACTCCCGCTATCTCCCATCTCAACAATCAACCATTGTCAACACCAAGATTTTGGCTGAGAGGGATGCACTATCTATCTGTCTATTTTTCTATCAGTCTGTCTATCTATCTATCTATTAACCTGTTGTGAAGCATCTCAGGTCCTGTCATATTAGATTCTTTCTGCATTATTGATTTCTCTCTGTAATAGATATCTAAGTCATTTTTAGAATGGAAATACACCTTCTTATTCTTATAAGTACTCCTGCCGTATTTTCCTGCCTCATTTGTGTTTTGTGAGTATTTCAGTAGAAGCAGAGCCCATCACATGAGATGTTTACTGCAATGGCTGCTGGCGGTGGCCCCTGTGTTCACTTAAAATGTTAACATTCATTATGCTGAGTTCATTGACTTTTACCAACAGAAACTACCTAATGGCAAATTGCTAAACAAATAGGGGTGGCTGGTACCAAATTACCCCCAGATAATCCATATTACGAGGGGTTTTCCATAAGTTCTGTCCAACCAGTCATAACTTTTGCTCGATTTGATGTAGAAAAATTATATTTGGGTCAGATAATATTGACGTAATTTGCAAATAACTCCCAAAAAATCAGATCATAAAATTAAAAATAAATGCTTCATCTGTTGCCATGGAAATCAGAAGTCATGAAATGCGGCCCAGACTTTGTAGTGCTCACTTAAAACAAAATGAACACTTGCTTGCATTGTCTGTGTCTTGATATATTGAATTGAATTATATTCATAATTTTTTTCATGAAATATAATCAGTTAATTATTAAATCATTAATAACAATGGAAACTGATACTTTTGTTATATTTTTGTTACATCTCAATTACTTTACCATCACTCATGTAGTTTCTCAGTTTTTTACAAGATGAGCAATTCTTTGGATATGGATGACATCATATATACCTGTCACATTTTTTCATTTTAATTGGATAAAACTGGCAGAGGGAGTTAGAACCTTTTATCATACATACAAGGAAGACAGTATGAGTGACAGAACCAAATAAAGATAGTACAAACTTTTTTCTGAATGAAGAGAAGACACATTGGAAAACCTAAGAAAAGAAGACTGGAAAATGCCAAAACTGACCTTAACATGAAGACTGAGGTATCATACTTAGAGATGGATAGAAAGTATGAGAAAAAATATTTACAAGGTCCCAGTCATTATTTTTGGAATTTGTGAAATGGCCGTGAATGTTTTGAAAATTCTGTTCTATATCTCTTGTAATAATTACATATTTTACACAATATGTCAAGTATGTGTCCGTTAACAAGCTCTTGGTCGCATTTCGTGACTTTGGTTTCCATAGTAACAAATCAACAATTTATTTTTACCTCTATGATCTGTTTTTTTGGGGATCATTTGAAAATTGTCTCAATATCAACTGACCAAAATATAATTTTTCTGTTTAAAATCTAGCAAAAGTTACGACAGGTTGGAAAGAACTTATGAAAAACCCATCATAAAGGCCTAAAAGTCTGCGAAACACCAACTGTGATCTTAATATAAGGACTGTGAGGCATTGACTTTTTAAGGGATATAAGGTTATAGGAAATGTACTCAGTGTCAAGTTCATTCTTACAAGAATTTGTGAAATGTTAGGGATTATTTTTAATAGGTTTCTTGTCCTGCAATCAAATTACATTTTTTGACAAGATATAATGAATCTGTTCTCTGAAGGTGCCCTGGGCTGCATTTCATGACTTTTTGTTTCCATTCCAACAAATTAACCATTTATTTTTGTTTCTATGATCTGATTTTTTTTCAGTATAATTTTCAAATTATTTCAATATTATTTGACCCAAATATAATGTTTCTGTATTAAATATTGCAAAAGTTATGGCAAGTTGGATAGAACTTTTGGAAAACCCCTCGTATAGCATTTATAAAAAGGCTCAGGCACAAAATTTCAAAAGATTTTATCTTCCTTCACATATACATTGTAAGGAGCAGGTGATAATATCGGCTGAATATTGAGAAGTGTATTTCAGAGAAAAGGTGCAGTATGTGGAGAGAGCCAGCCCAGAAACATTATAATATGTTTACACAAAGATTTCTTTTGATATATTCAAACTTCTCCCAAATGGCGACGTTGGTACACACAGATAATAAGGCTGAGTGTTACCCACAAACATCTTAATGATCACATTGACCTTTACTTGAGAGATACACCTGCAGCAATGTTCACATTCATTTCACTTCTTTCCAAAATAGAGGATTTTCTCTGGAAAGAGTGATCCAGAGGTGAAATAAGGACTTTCGTCTATTTTTTGGAACTTTTAATTCGACTAAAACAGTGATTTAGATTTGAGAAAATGTCAAATGCATGGTGAGAAACAGCTGACTGACAACAGTCTGCTCTGTAAGCAGGTGAGCCAGCGAGGCTGCAGACTGACGAAATTCAAGGCGAATTGGGTATCGAATTGGGATCTAGGTCAGTGGAACTGCTGCCCCTAAAGTCCACTCGGCTGCCTGTCAGGTCCGCGCCCAGCAGAACTCAGCAGAGATGTGCTGGCTGCTTCAGAATTTCATGAAAGCGAGGACGTGAAATGGAGCACCTATTCTGAAATGTTGTAGCCTGGAGAAACAGCATGTTGAAGAAATGCACATTTTATTTTAGCAAGTTTTACAACTTAGAATTCTCATCAGCTCATACATGCAATTTTCTTAAAACCACCTGAACATCTCTGCTAAGTGTTGTTGCACAATGCCAAGGTGAGTGAAGTCTAGCAGGTATACTTGAGAGCCTTGCTCTTTTGATGGCGGCACCTTGTCCTGATGCATTCCATCTGATCCTTCTGCCTCCAAGATGCCCTGGCTCTTTACATTTCTGATATTCTATTCTACATACCACTTCACTTCTTGTGCTTAGAAACCATACCTGCTGAGAGCTGACACAAGTGGCATCATCTTCAATACTTTTATATTTTTCATATTTTTTGTGCATGTTATTACTCCTGCATGACAAAAATAATGATGTACAAGCAATCAGATGTCACATGCGCAGACTTGGGCTGTTAAGATTGTGTATGAAGTACACATATATTCCGTACAGAAGAAATATTATCACTTACAAAATACACTAAATTTCCCGTTGTTGTGACATACAAAATGCAGATTCGGATTTTAAAACAGTTTTTCTTGGAGCAAGGTGAAATACAATGTACAGTGAGATCTTTCTTATTGTGACACATGCTCATTGTATCATCGTAGTTAGTTTTTGCTTATTTTCATCCCAACCTCACTTGAAATTCAGAAACAAAGTTTCGCATGGACAAAAGAGGAAGTCTTCAGCAAGAGTTTTGCCACTTAAAGCTGTGATGCTGTTAAGACTAAGGCTGAGTTTTTCATCTTTTATGTCTGAGAAGTGCTTCCAAGGCAAATTCTCTAAAGGTATTTTATTTTTTCTATGCAGCCATAAATTATCTTTTGTTCCTTCCCTTTTCTAAGCAGCACTTGGTGTGCGCTGCAGAAAGAGCTGCTAGTTTTCACAAAAAGTAGCGGCCTCGCATTTAAGCTAAAACATTAATTTTGTCTATAGATCTGTCTTTCTCTTTCTCAAAGGTGTAATTTATCTTAAGAAGGAGAGAAAGCCAAATGACTGGATCTTTACTGTGTGTGAAAAATGCTTCTCACAAATCACACAACAGAGTGAACCTAATCTGAATCTTGACTAGCATTCTTGACTCATCTGTTACAGAAAATGCTGACATTAATAATTGACATTGATTGTACATTAACTTACTAACCGCTGAAGAATCTGATTTTTAATGAAACTTTGTGGATGTTTAGTGGTCATCTATTGATGATTATTCTAACAAATAGTGAGCACTGAAAAGATTACCAGTTTTTCTAATATGCTTGTCTATGACTAATGTGCACATGACATACACTAAAGCTTCCATGCCCTGAATGAAAGGAGTTTGCCAGCACCAAACCAGACATATAAACTTACTCACATGAGAATACTGAGAAAAGACAAACCTCTTATTTGTGAGAAGTAAATGACATCCACCATGCATTATTTACCTGTCATGGAAAACACTCCTCAACATTTGAATGGAGAGAAGAATGTGTTTTGTCTCTGTTGTGCTTTGCTGTGCTTTGTTGTCTGTCCATTGTCTCAGTAGAGTGGTAGGGAGACAGTCAGAAGAGGAAGCACTTACTGCAACTTAATTAATCGGTCCGGGTGTGCAACAAGAAAGTGGATCTCTCATTCTCATCTTTTTGACTACTATTCTCCTCCACCTCCTTTATTATATATATATTGGTTCACATCCTTGCAGCGGAGGCAGATGGTGAAATTACAATTGTTGCAATTGATCTGATTTTAGTATGTACATTGTTCACTTTACAATAACAAGTGTGAAGATGCTAACTATCTATCTATCTAGATCTATCTTTTATATTATATGAAAACACAGAAATTTCAAGAATCGGCGGATTTCTTTTCCTGGCACTTAGCAAGGAATGCCATTTTGAAATTTGAAAGCCCAGACTACTATATTTTTCACAATATATCCACTTTCAAGAAGACCTACCGAAGACAAAACAGCTGAACCCGGCAGCATAGGGTGCCTCCTCGCTACTCTCAGAATAAAGATAATTATAAAAAGTCAGACACTTTCCACACCTCTTGCAATTTTGCAGAGCCATCAATTTTCCGGTAGGAATATATTGTGACATTCTGAGTAATATTTCTAAAGATTGATCAGTGCAATTCTATGGATTCCAGCAACGTTTAGAAGTTTTTAGCAACGCAAATAATTCTTTCTCTGGTGGTGAAATATTTTCCAGCCTCATTTATGTTTTGTGAGTATTTTAGTAGAAGCAGAACCCACCACATGAGGTTCTTATCGCAATGGCTGCAGGCGGTGGCCCCTGTGTTCACTAAAAATGTTAACATTCATTTTTCCGAGTTCATGGACTTTCACCAACAGAAATTACACTGTAAAACCGAAACCGTTGGTTTAACGGCATTACCGGCAGCAAATTAGCCAGTAACTTGCCGTAAAATCAACGGTAATGCCATTATTCAATTTACGACAAGTTGCTGTAAATTTAACACTCTCATGCCGTAATTTGATACAGACGGCAAATTGCCGTAGCTGTAATTTTATGCTAACGGCAAATTGCCGTACACTTTGCCTTAACAGTAAGCTGACATAAATTACAAATTACGCCGTTACGTCATGTTACGGCATTATTGCCGTAACTTAAATACAAATTTTCAAAGCTACTGTAGGGATGACAGCAAGGTGCCGTAAATTTAATGGTATGTGTGATCAGTACCTTCATATAAAAAATTTAAGCATACTACAGATTTTAATTTCAGTGAATATCCCTTATGGATTATCAATATGTATATTCATTGCAAGGTAATTCAAATTAATTGGCCGGCTATCCTCACTAATGCTATTGTTCGCCTGTGATTGCAGTTCACCAGATGTCACAGTTAATTTCTGCTTTATGCATTTATCATTTTTAGCCTCATACTTTATTGCAACATTATCATTTGAGAAAGAATCAAACACAAAAGAAAGCTTGTCATAAGAACACATTTATTAGCGGATATAAACAAAAAAACAATTATTAAAATAAATTTTAAATTTTGATCTATTTCTCATTCATCCAAAAGTCTAAAAGAATATTTATCTATGTTGAAATTGAAATTTTGTCCATTGGATCTTTCCGGGGTCAAAATGGATTTTTTTTCTTCTTTTGGTTTGCCTCCAAACTTCGAAGCAACGGATCTCTCTTTTTTGTCACCTGGTTCCTGAAATGTGCAAACATAATGACAAGTAAATGTACAATTTATATGCATGTTGTTTGTCATTCTCAGAAAAGTGACACGTTCCTCTTAGGTCAATTTTATAAGAAGGGTTCATAATTGATTATATAATTAGCAGGAGAGAGTGTGCATGTTAAACCATATAAAAATTTAGTATGCGAGGGGTGCTCATAAAATTTAATCATTCTAGATATATAATTATGAATTCTTCACTGGGTAATAGTTTTGATATGCATTATGCAATTGTAAAGTATTGCGTAATTTGGAAATTTTAAAGTTACGCTTGTTTCCATTAAGGAAAAATGCTCAAGAGAGATTCAGGACCACTGACATTTCAGACCAAGATAGCTGAAGACCGTAGCTTTATTACTAATATGCATAGGATTAACAATGTTTGATTTATCTGAAAAAACAAACAACAAGAACCGATGACTCAATGTGCAGTACGGAGGCGTATTACTGCCAATGATATTTTTTATTTTTGGTTTATTCCAAAAACTTCTTGTTTAAACCAAAAACTTTTTTTAATTTATGAAAAACCTTTTGGTTTAATCCAAAATTGCTCGGTTTATTCCAATAGCTTTTTGGTTGAAATTCAAAAGCCTTTTTCATTTAGTCAAATAAAAGATTTTGTGTAATCCAAAAACCATCATCTAATTTAAAGAGTTTTTCATTTGAACCAAAAAACATTTTGATTTTTATCGAAATATCTTTTTGTTTAATCCCAGAGTTTTTTCCTTTGAACCAAAAATATTTTTTATTTAATCTATAAAAACTTTTGAGTAAAATCCGAAACCCTTTAGGTTTTATTCAAGATTACATTTTTTATATAACTTTTAGTCTTAACAAGAAAGCAGGAAGAGTCAGGAGAAATGAGTTGGGAATAGTCATGAGGAGGCAGCTGGGGAGAGTCAGGAGGATGCAGTCTGGGGTTTGGTAATCGGGAGGATGCAGTGGGGGAAAGTTGAGAGGGAAGTCATATGAAGAGGAGTCAGAAGGCGAGTTTGGAGGATGGATTTGGGGAGAATCTGGGAGAGTCATAAGGAGTTTGGATTGAAGGGCAAGTCAAGAAGAGCGAGTGCAAGAGTTGCTAGAAGGGAGTAGGGGAGATTCAGGAGGTGGGGTATCAGGAAGAAGGAGTTGGGGAAAGTTGGCAGGACATAAGGGGAATCAAAAGGGGAGTCAGTTGCGGGAGTTGATAAGTCGGGGGGAGGAGGGAGTTGGAGAGAGGTGGGGTATCAGGAAGAAGGAGTTGGGGAAAGTTGGCAGGACATAGGGGGAATCAAAAGGGGAGTCAGTCGCGGGAGTTGATAAGTCGGGGGGAGGAGGGAGTTGGAGAGAGGTGGGGTATCAGGAAGAAGGAGTTGGTGAAAGTTGGCAGGACATACGGGGAATCAAAAGGGGAGTCAGTCGCGGGAGTTGATAAGTCGGGGGAGGAGGGAGTTGGAGAGAGGTGGGGTATCAGGAAGAAGGAGTTGGGGAGAGTTGGCAGGACATAGGGGGAATCAAAAGGGGAGTCAGTCGCGGGAGTTGATAAGTCAGGGGGAGGAGGGAGTTGGAAAGAGGTGGGAGTAATCTGGAGGAGGGAGGCAAAATTGGGAGGAAGGGAGTTGGGGTTGCAGGTCACAGCTCCCCCTGTTTTTTTTTATCAAGGGAGCTCAGCTCCCTTGAACTCCCCCCCCCCCCCAATTCCATCACTGGATTCAGATGAAGTAAACTGGGGAGAGTCAGGAGTATGGAGGTTAGTCTGGAAGAGTGAGTTGTGGAACGTTGGAAGAAGGAAATTAGGGAGAGTCAGGAGAAATAGTTGAGCACTTTGCAGTCAAACCTAAAGCAGGAACCTTTTTCATATAAAATCAGTTTTAAGTAAAATCAATAAACAAAAAAGGGGTTTTGGTTCAGATGAAAAACTTTAATCCAAGAAGCTTTCGGTTTAATCAAATTTTGGCTTAATGCAAAAACCTTTCCATCTCAGCAAAAACGCCAAAGGGGTTAAAGGAGAGTAGAGAGTCGAGCAGAGTCAGGAGAATGTAGGGATGAGGGAGTCAGGGAAAGTTTGGAGGAGGTTGAAAGGGGAAACAAGAGGAGAGTCAGAAGGAGAGTTTGGAGTCAGACAGAGTTGTCAGGAGAGTCAGGAAGTGAGAGTTGTGAGGAGAGTTGGGAGAAGAGGGAGAGTCAGGAGGAAGGATTTGAGAGTTTGGAGGATGGAGTTAAGAGTCGGAGTTGGAGAAGGAATTTGAAAGAGTCAGGGGCTAGGGGAGAGTCGGGAGTTGGGTAGAGTCAGTAGTTGGGATAGTCGGGAGGGGACACCAAACTCAAAACTCCCAACTCTCCCTGATTTCCTTCTTGCGACTCAATAACTCTATTCCTGACTTCCCTCCCAACTCTACCTGAACTCGCCCAAACTCCTGTCTCCGACTCCTGTTTTTTCCCAAATTCCTTCCCTGACTCTCCTTCCAACTTCACTTCCAACTCTTATTCCATCTTCAATTCTGAATCTCCTTCCAACGCTCCTTCCAACTGCCCTTCCAATTCTCAACTCCACTTCCAACTTTCCCTGACACCCGACACTCCCGATGAAAATTGAAAATTTCTTTGTATCAAACCCGAAATAAAAAATCTTTGGCGGTAATACGCTTCCACTGTCTGAATCTGAATCTATAGCACGGCCGATTTTTGCATGGCAAGTTCAATGTGTAAAATGTTGAATTGACATTTCACATTCCCACATTCTGTTTTTCGATTTTTTTTTCTCCCATTTGCCTTATTCATTTTGCTTATGTTACTCAGTTGTGGGTGCAAAAGTTATTGAGTTATGATGAGATATGTTTAAAACAAGCATGCCAAAAGAAACAAAAACTTCACACATCTGATTTCCAGCCATTTTCTTTGCAATTGCAACCAAAGGCCATACTATTTATCAGCGCACAGCACCTGTTCAATATCAGTCACTGATTTTGCAACTGGATAACTGTATAATATCTCCTATTGAGATTGCCTTGAAAAAAATTGTTTTATTTGGCATACAGTATCAGCCCAAGGCAGACAGTGACACAACTTACCATTTTACTTTTTATGATGTCATATCGTATAATACATTTGGGCAATATCTCTGAACCAAGTCATCACAATGGCATCCAAATTTAAAGCTGTCCATCCTGGTTTCAGGCAGCAACCTTACAATTCTCTTTCTGGAAAAACAAATAAATATTCTAATTCAGTGTTCTTCAGAAAAAATTAAGTTTAAAATATCTTGTACTCTGACATGATGTTTATATAAATGACTTACACATTGTTTGTATGAATATTGCTGGTCATTAGCAGAGGTGAGAAAGTGTGGGTTGAAATGCATTGGTGATATTTCTTGGAGTTGTTTACTTCAGCCAGGAACGACGATGTGTCTAACTCATCAGATGGAATAAGATGACTTCAGTAGGAAACACAGTCCTGTGGGATATGACCCTTTTCCTGAAAGGTCGCATAAGTCTGACTTAGCAATTGTGTCAATTTTCCTGCGATTTGGACAAATCATTTTACTTGGTATTACACAGGGTAATACCAAATGATACTCAAATGATTATTTAAAATTATGAGATTTCCGAAACATTGCATGATGCAAAATCTGAAGAAATTTCAAGTTGGTATGGCACTGATTTACCGAAATTACATCATTCCAGCATCTTGCAAAGAATCTGAAAAAAACAACAATATAATTTGGTATAGCAGTGATTTGCCCAAATCACTGAATTTCTAGTATCCTGCTACATAAGTGTAGATATTTGTTCAAATTGCTGCATTGCAAAGCACAAAGTTTTCGGCAATGTTCTTAGCAAACTGGAAAAAATGAAATGATGATCGATGGATGGATGGATGATTGGGGCTTAACATCCTGTATTTTTGCACTTGGTAGGCTAATTAGGACAGGAGGAGGGCACGGCAATGAGGTGAAGGATGATTGAAACAGCCATCCAACATAGGCTCAGGTGACGCGGCAACAGCTGGATTCAAACCCCAGACTCAGCGATTGGCAGGCCAGCATGCTACCAATAGACCAACCCTCCCCCATAATGAAGTGATAGATGGATAGATAGATAGATAGATAGATATGGTAAGTGCAGCCCTCTGAGCCCAGATCTGGGCGCTCACTAGGGTTGATTGATGACATGGGAGAGAGAGCGGGAGTCCTCAACATGTTACACATTTACCCCATGTGAGGGATCTTTTACTTGCCCAGCATAGAAACGGATACAAGGGGCCGCCAATTTAACGTCTCATCCGAACGACATACCGCTGGGATTTTGCTCATGAAGGTTCACTGAAAATTTTGGGTTCCCCACCCGGAGTTCGAACCCATGCAGGTAAAGACCTTCAGTGGAGCAGGCTGGTACCTTAACCACTTGGCCACCCAGCTGCTGTTGTGATGAAAACACAATGAAAAGCATAGTGAAGAGCTAAAATAAATGTCCTATTCTTTTTGTGGCAGAAAAGATGGATGTGATGTGATGATATGCTGTCTGACAAACCGCCTCAGAAGCTGCCTGCTCTGAACGCCCTGCATGACCAAGTGTTTAGTTGCCCAAAAAGAAAGTGCCAGATTCATCCATCATCAAACCAGTATTTCAGAATACTGGAGTTTGTCCCGTATGAAATAGAGGTTAATATAATTCTGGACAACATAACTGTTCTAAATTATGGTCAAAACCAAAGGTGTGAACAATTGAAGACTCTTTTGGCTTTCTATAAAAATTCATGAAGAAATACTTCACATGTTCAATCGTTTGTTTTTGCACTACTTAAACTATTCCTTGTAACCCTCCGTTATCCCGGTATAAGATAACGATAATGATATCTTTATTGGCCATAACCTGATACAGAAAAAGAAATTTTGTCACATGATATTTGACAGTGAGTACGGCAAAGATTGAAGAATTTAAAAGCAACATGGACAAAAGTACCTTGCAGACACTTTGTGCGAGCCCTAGGGACTCTCAACTGTACCACTAGTTAACAACTCAAATTCATGAAACAATGGGTGGGATATGAATTTCTGGACTTTCTTAGCCAGAGCCAAAGTTCTTTTCCTCTTCTGCACAGTCATGGTGTTGAAACAGATGCTTGCAGATACTACAACGTCGTTCAAGGTCCTTCACCAGTGCCCCTGACAACATGCCATAAGAGGCTGGACAAGCACATAATAGTGACAATGTAACAGCAGCATTGAATTACAGTCAGACATACAATGTTAACATCAACTTTCAGTTTACATGTACTGCCAATACAATACATCTTTATCTGAGATTTCCTAATTTGACTGCTAACTTGTGTTTTAAAAAAGGGCATCTGTAATCGATCCGTATCCCCCTACCACCTTTCTATTGTCATCTGCCAACCCTTTTCACGGCCCCTTAATAAGATTCTACAATTTGTAGACATGTTTTTTTGGGATATACTCTGTATCTCTTGCTTCTATGGGATGCTGAGTTTTAACTACAAGTATTTACCGAAATTTGGCCCTAACTATTTATTCGTCATTGACCAGTGGATCAGCATTGGGACTAGGTCAGTTCATCAGATCTAGACAATTTTACAGTCCAATTTAGAACTCGGGTCCTCATTCCTACTCTTGCAATGTGAAAGGGGTGTAAGACTTGGTTGAAATAAGACTTGATCTGCCCAAAGAAATGGGTAAAACACAAGGTTTTCGTGCAGCACCAAAAAGGCAAACCATGTTGCATGAACCACTTTTTGTAAATGCCTATAGTGTTCACTCTTCACCCTTCAATAGTGATGTGCACAAAATGATTATTGCAAATCAGCCAATGATAAAAATAGCACAACTCACCACGGTCTCCCCTGTTGTCAATTGCTATGACATCATAAATATTAAATTTGCTGCATCACCCCTTGCAATTAAAAAAAAAAAAGAGTGCCGCCTATGTTTGGCAATCTGCAGATTCTTGTTTCCGGGACAATCACTAACTTCATTCATACATGAAACTTCACATTGTTTATGAAACAAGTTATATGCAGAGTATATGTAAGTTTTCTCCTTATATATCCCTGTCAATGAAGACTTAATGATGAACCACTTGGTGAAGATGAATATATAGAAAATATCAAGTTTTTGCTCCATGGTTCTATAATACCACTAAAGAGACCAACTGAGAAACACTGTTTTGCTCTGTTACTTCTAATTGACACAACACCTATATCTATTCTTGATGACAACATTTTATGCTAGGATTAGAGCACAATAATTATAATCATAGTTTGTTTTTAACAGTTTTCAATCTAACAATTGAGCAGGTGTGTCCTTTAAACTTAAATCAAACTTTGCAGTATAGTATCAAAATTACAAGACACAGTTTCAAGTGTTGAAACTGAAGGCTAGCTTATTGGAATTATTCATAAATTATAAGGTAAATACATTTTTTTTATTAATTCATAAAATATTTTTAACATAGAAAAAGACAAACTTCATATCAACTCTGTCATTTATAGGATGTAAGATTAGGTGAAAGCAGAACAATCAACAAATTATGATGAAGCTTTATAATAATATGGCTTGCAAATTAAGCGGATTCTTACTGTCCTTTTGAATTTATGATTTTACTACATAAGAAAAACATAAGAAAGAAATATTTTTGCAGTTTGTAGAGGGATGATCAGTGTTTTTTATATCCATTTGTTTTGCTATCATCCTAGTTGTGCCTTTTAGGTGTCTAATCCACATGGCATAAATACTTTTCTTACAATTATTGAAAATTATGAAAAAGTATTTTTTTGTGTATTGGGCAGTAATGTTAAAACTATAGCATGTATATTTTTTTGTTTTGGAACGTTATTGTATCTTTCATCATAGTTGTGCTTTTTTAGGAGTGTCATCCACATAACATTAATAATATCCCCATATTATAAGAACACTGTAGTATTCTACTATCAGCATGCAAAACAGGAATCAAGCCCCGAGCAATTGTCGAATAAAGTCACAATAAGGGCCTCTCCTGATCGTTGGTGACCGGGGTGGCTGGAGGGGTTGAAAATTTTGTCAAAAGAAATGACGATGCACATGCGTGGCCAGTGTGTCGTGTGTAAAACGCGGATGGATCCATATGATGGACTGGTGGGCTCCCTCTTCTGTGGTCAACAAATTGCGTTCCACTCCGTTGAAACGATTGTTATCATTAATACTTTTTTCACAATTATTGAAAAATTAAAAAAAAAAAATTAAAATACCAAAGATATGCCGTTTGGGCCATTAAATGCTTCAAGAAAAATGGACTGACTAAAATCCAAAAGTAATGTAAAAAATTAAATTTTTTTCAAAAATGCGTTATTCAGTCAATTTTGCAACAACATCTATGACATTTTTTCCGTTTACGCTTCTACATTATAACTCTTGAAACATCTTAACTCATTTGGAATTTTAGCCCAATAATTTTTTTTTTGAAAACCAAAAGAAAAAAAAATAGAAAAAATAATCTTTGCTAATTTTCTCACATTTCTGTCTGAAATGCCAAAATAATGCTGGCTGAATTATTTAGATTTATGGCGTATTATAGCTAAACATACATACTACGAGGGGCGTTCAGAAAGTTCGAGGCTTTTTTTCATATGGATACTTATTTTCAATCTAGAACTCTGAATTTTTCACAGGATAAAATTCAGTATATTTGGAATGGATTTCCAAAATTTTGGACAATTTGGACATTTTTAAGTCATTTTGTGGTTGCCATGGAAACTGAAAGTTCGGCTTCTTGGGGCAGATAATACTGAAACCACTAAAGCCAATGAATTTTGACTGTGAGAGACCTCTCTCTATCACTTGCACTAGTGAGATTGACAATATTTGACACAAGAAATATAATACTAGCCTTAAAAAATATACCCAAGCTCACCAAAAGTATTGATTCATACACCTGACCCATTGAAGTAAATATATAAATAATAATAATAATAGACATTTATATATAAATGTTCCTTGAAGTCCTCCAAACAAAGTTCTGTGAAAGAATTTCGGTCATCCAAAGCCTTTTCTCCTCCAGTGACTGAAACTATATGGACTAAAGTAAGGGAAAACCAGGATTTATGTAAAGCAGCATGTCACAGGAATAGCCAGGATGGATGATGCTGTCCATTTTGGTCTCTTGTTCATACTAGTGAATCCATGCTTTCACAAGTCCTTATGTAGTCAGGGAAACACACCTTTGCCTCCTGTATTTCCCTCACCAAATCTGGCATGCAGGAGTGCTTTCCTACACGGGTTCAGTGTAAGAATACACACATTTAGTGTGCTTGAAAGAATATTTAGAAGCTAATACCATATTTCTTGTGTCAAATATTGTCAATCTCACTAATACAAGTGAGAGAGAGAAGTCTCTCACAGTCACAATTTCTTGGCATACTTGTTTCAGTGTTACCTGCCCCAAGAAGCTGAACTTTCAGTTTCCATTGCAACCACAGAATGACTTAAAATGGTCCAAATTGTCCAAAATTTTGGAAATCCATTCCAAATATGCTGAATTTTATTCTGTGAAAATTTCATAGTTCTAGATTGAAAATAAGTATCCATATGAAAAAAAGTCTCGAACTTTCTGAACGCCCCTCGTATGACAGAATATTCATATCCACAGCATGAGTTATCGAAATTTAAGTGCAAGAAATATGTTAAAATGTCTATTTCCTCCATAATTCTAGCAAATTTTCCTCTTTTTAGAAATTTTGAGAAATTTGTTCTAACTGCATTGATTCCAACATAGATTTTTATTTTGAACAGAACATTAAACTTCCAATTCAATTGGAAATCTGGACCCGATAGAGACTGAGACAAGACTTTTATTAACCCATTAGTCTGTTCTCTTGTGTAATTCCGCGGGACTTGCATGTTAAAATTGGCAAACATGCATTTTCTTGTAGATTTGGGTGCATAGAACACGTTTTCGAATGATTGCATTTTTTTCAGACAGAACTTCCTGTAAAATCCAAGATGGCCGCCAAGATGGCTGCCGAGAAGCATTTTTCGCCTATTTCGGTCAATATTTAACATAGATTAACAAGTGACAGGTCATTTTCTGTATTTTTAGGGCCAAGGAATTCATTTTTGTAGGTTTCAAAGCCATTAAAGTAATATTTGATACATTTTGTTCCATGATAGTAACTAAAATAGTAGCGCAATCATCAGTTACTCTTGTTCCAGACAACTATGAGAGTGTCTCAAGATCCTCAGGAAAGTGATATCACAACTTGAACCCTGGAAATTCACAGGGACATTCTCTGGGGTCAATAGGAGTTACTTACCTGACATCTAACAACATTTATTCGTTGGGTAATAATTATAATATAATTAAAGGCCCAATTAAGGATTTACATCACCAAGGGCGTGATTCTGAAATTGAAAAGAGAATAGAAATTGTCACAGACAATTTTGTGTGCCTTTGAAAGCGACCGCCAAGTTCAACACAAATCCAAGATGCAAGTAATGAAATTGTTGATTTCCTTTATGGTATTTGTCAGTTGGTCAGATGGCTGGTGCTCACATTCCTCCAATGATTATTCAAGGTAAATTTATGTATTTTGCAATTGATAATGTTGACTTAAGTAAGGACAGCCCAGATGGCAAGAGAACATTGCATGGATCTGCTGCAGCAATATTCCAAAGAAAACCTTCAAAAGGTATTGCTATGCCTATTAACCATAGATGCATAATTGAAGAGATGGATGACAAAGTTCTTCAGTCTCATCCTCTGCTAAATATTGTAACTCGCAACATTGACAGCCGCAGAAAACCAGAGTCACAAGTGTATGAAGATTAAAAAGCTTCACAAGTACTGCAACCCTTGGTCCTCAAAGACCTGGCCTGGATACTTTCTCTAACTGTGCTGCAAATCCCTGATGGTGATCCATCTCCAAAAGATATTCCCTTTTGGGCTGCTTACAATTCACTGACAGGCTTTGAAAAGCCAACCACAATTGTGGATGGGCTGCCCTTGATTCCTGAGCCCCCACAAGACTGGCAGTAAACCATTTTAAAGCAAGCTCAGAACATCAGTACAGCAATAATGGATCCAAACAATGAAACAGTCATTACTTCAGACCCGCAGCTCTGTGAAAAGACCAAACAAATGCAGATGTCATCTCCAGAATACGCAGACAAATATATTCTTCGCGCTGGTGAGCTGCACACCATCATGCATTGAGAGCAGTGGGTTATGTGGAAGGCAGTGGCATTGATGAGGCTTGGATTGTGTCTGGCCTTTATGGCCCACATACGACCAAACAGATCCTGGACGGAGATCATATCAAGTGAGTTTTAATGGAAAACCAAACCACCCTACAACGTACAAGCACGTTTGACTTATACTGGGCAGAATTTGTTAGATTGCATCCAAGCACCATCAAATGCCTAGACTTTCCCATTGAGACTGCACATGCTTGCCAAGAGTCTTCCTTGGAGAATATCAAAATAGCAACTGATCAATTAGTAGTCGCCCTGGAAGCAAAAAAATATCTGGAATGCCTACGTGAATTTGACAAAGATAAGGAGTCTCCATCAAGCCTATTCAAGTTCATTCATAAGTATATGCTCCAAGTCCATGCCATCCTCCAGTTTGTGAGAGCAACTTGTGAATGTGACTGGAAACTCCACATTGAGTCACTGGATCAGTTGTGTGAATTTTTTTTTTTTGCACACAACCAACAGGAGTATGCCAGAATGGTGCCACTGCATCTGGCAGAAATTAATTCTTTGGAAACATCAAATCTAACGATCTGGCAGGAGTTTGCAGATGGAAGTTTCCATGTAGACACGGTATAGTGCATCTGAATAAATGGGTGAAAGGTCATTGAGGTTTGGTGGGGATTAGCCTTCGCTCAATGACAATGCTTGTGACAGATTTTTCCTCGTAGCTCCTGAATTGGCTAGACTATCCGAGGAAGCTCATGGCATGTTTGGATTGCAGAGTGCTCAGAGTGGTAAGCATCATGAACTTACACCAGCTGTGCAAAGGCGTTTTGATGCAAATGACAAAACTTGGCTTGAAGAATCCACCAAGAAAGAAGTGAAAGTTTCGCTTGCAAATGAAGTCATCACATAAAGATGAAAGGTTACTCTTTTCATGGTTACTAATTGCAGCTTGGTCAAGACCAGAAATCAACTTGCAAGATGCAATTGGATCTCATGAGCTCACTGCCATACCACAGTCTCTTTCTGCCAGATGGATCTCTTGCTATGTGTACTGACAAGAGCAAGCTAATGTCTTGTCTAGAACAAACACTAAATGAGGATAGAGTGTCTGAGGCCTTACCAGAATGTCCTATGAAAGCTGCTGTACTAAATGGAATGAAGGTAGTTCAAACCCTTGGAAAGCCCAAGAATGCGCGGACGTGTGGCGATTTTTCCAGAACTTTTGTTCAGGTCGTCAAGGCAAAATTCCGAGGGTACCAAGAAGGGCATCTTGTATTCGACAACAGTATCAATGAGCACTCTTTGACAGATTCCACCTGAAAAAAGGAGTTGGGACAGTGCAGCAAAGTAACTTTCATGTCGATGGCAGAACATCTATTGCCAATGTTAGCATGAGGCTATTCCTGTCAAGTTCCAAATCAGAAAACGAACTCACTTGTTACCTAGCAAAGAAGTGCTTCAGTTACTATCAGAATAAGATAAATGCATTCATAGTAAAATCAAGGGAAAAAGTAATTTCAACTGGCCAAAATCAACATCTTGAATGCACACACGAGCAGGCGAATGGTCGTTTAATCGTGTATGGCGCAGATGCAGCTAAAATTGGTGCTGATGTTGTGGACATCCTTTCTCAAGACACAGATGTTCTTGTTATGGCGGTTAGATTCATTCCACAGCTTGACAAAGAAACAAATTTCGTAACAGGTACTGGAGCAAAACGGAGAGCCATTTCGGTGAACCAGATACATGAAACGCCGGGGAAGAAAAGGCTGGCAGTGCTACCAGATTTTCATGCTTTATCAGGTGCAGACATGACTGGACATGCAACAAAAGGCAAACTTGCATGTTGGAAGCTCTTCTGTAAGGCTGATGATGATGTGTTACAATCTTACCAGGTTCTTGGTCAGCACGACGGACCCGAAGAATCCATCCAAGCAGGACTTGAAAAGTATGATTGCCAATTTTATGATCCACAAACAAACCTCAGAAACTGCAAAGATCCGCTGGAAGTGCTTCAAGAAAAATCAATCCCAAGGACAAAAACTACCTACAACAAAAGGAGCTCTTCAATAATCTATTCTCAGATCCCAGTACCGAAAAATAGTTTGGCAAAACAACATTGTGCCAAAGCCAGTCGTATTGGATCCCTGTGAATTTGGCTGGACATTTGAAAATTGAAAGTACCTTCCTGTTACAACTTTACTGCCTCCTGCTCCTGATGCTATTGTTCAGTTGGTTAAATGTGGATGCAAAAAAAAATTGTGCCAGTAGGACCTGGTGTTCATGCCACCAAAATGATCTAATGTGTACTGACCTCTGTCTTTGTGGAGCCGATGAAGAGGTGTGCACCTACACTGACCCTGTATTTCATGATGACACTTCATCTGATGATGATGATGATACTTCTTAAGATTGGTTTATTACATCAGTTCTGATAATTGCTGTTTTGGTATTTCCTTATGAGAAGTCCTGCACAGAACACGGTTAGCTTGATGATTCAGTTGTAATTTTGTACGTAATAATTGTCATGCAATTACATAATAGAAGATTGTTTAGATGATTTAATCATTTGTTCTGTTTATATAGACCATTTCTAAAATATGCTGGACTATATGACACTGTATTGTGTAAATGTGTAGTAAACTTCAGATAATAGTCAAATGGTTCGCTTGTGACAAAGTATATACTGTTTTGACACTTTATTGATTGCCGTTGTATTGTATGTATTGATAAGATTATTCTTTTTGGCAACAAAATTATCATTACTTTCCCTAAATTTAGGTGGTTAGTTCATTTCTTGACATAAAGCCACGGAAAATACATAAAATCAATCCAAAGATTGCAATGAAGCACAGATTTGATGAAGAATATGACTGTCTGCAGCGTTGGCGGCCATCTTGTCCACCATCTTGAATTTGAGTGGGAAGATGTGATCAGAAAAAATGCAATCATTGATTTTTGAATTCTACACAAAATTCTGGCCTAGAAACACCAGAATTGCAAATTTTAACATGAAATTTTCACAGCAGCCAGTATAGCTACACAAGAGAACAGACTACATGCAGGCTTATGGGTTATGTAATATGTGCAACCATGCATGACTGTATGTTACAGCCTGGAATTTTGACACAAAAAAGTAGTGGACTGCTGCATTGTGACAATGGCACTTTGTGACTACTTTGTTGATGAAATGACTTGAAATGCCATCAAAACATTTGACTTGCCATCTGTCTCAAAGAGACAAGTCTGAAAACTTTTTTTCACAGTTTTTGTAAAATGTTATCAAATTGAATATTTTTCTCATCTTTAGGAAGAACCATAGCTTATGGGGCAAAATTTTAAAAAAATTTCTGCGAGTTAATGTAAAAAATTTAGGCAAAATTACCATAAATCTGAATTACTCAATTTTCTGTGAACTTTAAAGGCACAAAATAATAATTTCCTTTAAATATTCATGAAAAATTTTTTTTTTGTCTCAGGCTGGAAATATTTGTGCTTTCATGCAATTTCAGTCAATTATAGGCCTATAAATATCTATAAAGAGCCATATTTGGCACCCAACCCTGGAGCCACGCTATGGCAACAGCTATAACAAAACTGATTTTTAATATTGTTTTCTGAGGCCTCCAAAAACAATTATCTAGAGGGACAATTTTGAGATAACCCTTTTTTTGGCTAAAAACAGGCAAAACGTTGTTTTCCCGCCAAAAAACGAGGCTGAAATTTTGGCGGGAAAACCAGTTTTTGGCTATTTTTAGACCAATAAGGGGCTATCTCAAAATTGTCCCTCCACAAAATTGATTTTTTAGGCCTTAGAAAACATTATTAAAAATTTGTTTTGTTATAGCTGTTGCCATAGGGTGGCGCCAGGGGTGTGTGCCAAATATGGCTATTTATAGGCTATTTATAGGCCTATAATGCCCTGAAATGGCATGAAGGCACAAATATCTCCAGCACGAGACAAAAAATATAAATTTTCATGAATATTTTTAAGAAATAATAATTCTGTGGCTTAAAACATCACAGGGAATTAAATAATTTGGAATTTTGCCAATTTTTGCCTTAATTTTTACATTAAGTCCCTGGAGATGTTTCAAGAGTTATAATGTAGAAGCGTAAACGGAAAATATTGTCATAGATGTTGTTGCAAAATTGACTGAATAACGCAGTTTTGAAAAAAAATGTAATTTCCACATTAATTTTGGATTTTAATCAGTTCATTTTTCTTAAAGCATTTAATGGCTCAAAAGGCATATCTTTGGTATTTGAATTTTTTTTTTTTAATTTTTCAATAATTGTGAGAAAGGTATTAATAATATGGGGAAATTATCAATGTTATGTATATGACACTCCTAAAAAAGCACAACTATGATGATAGATACAATAACGTTCCAAAACAAAAAAATATACATGCTATAGTTTTAACATTACTGCCCAATCCACAAAAAAAATATTTTTTCATAATTTTCAATAATTGTGAGAAAAGTATTAATGCCATGTGGATTAGACTCCGAAAAGACACAACTAGGATGGTAGAAAAAAAAATGGATATAAAACACTGATCATCCCTCTACAAACTGCAAAAATATTTCTTATGTTTTTCTTATATAGTAAAATCATAAATTCAACAGGACAGTAAGAATCCACTTAATTTGTAAGCCATATTATTATTAAGCTTCTTCATAATTTGTTGATTGTTCTAATTTCGCCTAATCTTACATCCTATAAATGACAGAGTTGATATGAAATTTGTCTTTTTCTATGTCAAAAATATTTTATGAATTAATAAAAAAATGCATTTACCTGATAATTTATGAATAATTCCAATAAGCTAGCCTTCAGTTTCAACACTTGAAACTGTGTCTTGTAATTTTGATACTATACTGCAAAGTTTGATTTAAGTTTAAAGGACACACCTGCTCAATTGTTAGATTGAAAACTGTTAAAAACAAACTATGATTATAATTATTGTGCTCTAATCCTAGCATAAAATGTTGTCATCAAGAATAGATATAGGTGTTATGTCAATTGGAAGTAACAGAGCAAAACAGTGTTTCTCAGTTGGTCTCTTTAGTGGTATTATAGAACCATGGAGCAAAATCTTGATATTTTCTATATATTCATCTTCACCAAGTGGTTCATCATTAAGTCTTCATTGACAGGGATATATAAGGAGAAAACTTACATATACTCTGCATATAACTTGTTTCATAAACAATGTGAAGTTTCATGTATGTATGAAGTTAGTGATTGTCCCGGAAACAAGAATCTGCAGATTGCCAAACATAGGCGGCACTCTTTTTTTTTTTAATTGCAAGGGGTGATGCAGCAAATTTAATATTTATGATGTCATAGCAATTGACAACAGGGGAGACCGTGGTGAGTTGTGCTATTTTTATCATTGGCTGATTTGCAATAATCATTTTGTGCACATCACTATTGAAGGGTGAAGAGTGAACACTATAGGCATTTACAAAAAGTGGTTCATGCAACATGGTTTGCCTTTTTGGTGCTGCACGAAAACCTTGTGTTTTACCCATTTCTTTGGGCAGATCAAGTCTTATTTCAACCAAGTCTTACACCCCTTTCACATTGCAAGAGTAGGAATGAGGACCCGAGTTCTAAATTGGACTGTAAAATTGTCTAGATCTGATGAACTGACCTAGTCCCAATGCTGATCCACTGGTCAATGACAAACATAAATAATTAGGGCCAAATTTCGGTAAATACTTGTAGTTAAAACTCAGCATCCCATAGAAGCAAGAGATACAGAGTATGTCCCAAAAAAACATGTCTACAAATTGTAGAATCATATTAAGGGGCCGTGAAAAGGGTTGGCAGATGACAATAGAAAGGTGGTAGGAGACTTCGGATAATTATCAGCATTTGGGGATACGGATCGATTACAAATGCCCTTTTTTAAAACACAAGTTAGCAGTCAAATTAGGAAATCTCAGATAAAGATGTATTGTATTGGCAGTACATGTAAACTGAAAGTTGATGTTAACATTGTATGTCTGACTGTAATTCAATGCTGCTGTTACATTGTCACTATTATGTGCTTGTCCAGCCTCTTATGGCATGTTGTCAGGGACACTGGTGAAGGACCTTGAACGACGTTGTAGTATCTGCAAGCATCTGTTTCAACACCATGACTGTGCAGAAGAGGAAAAGAACTTTGGCTCTGGCTAAGAAAGTCCAGAAATTCATATCCCACCCATTGTTTCATGAATTTGAATTGTTAACTAGTGGTACAGTTGAGAGTCCCTAGGGTTCGCACAAAGCGTCTGCAAGGTACTTTTGTCCATGTTGCTTTTAAATTCTTTAATCTTGGCCGTACTCACTGTCAAATATCAAGTGACAAAATTTCTTTTTCTGTATCAGGTTATGGCCAATAAAGATATCATTATCGTTATCTTATACCGGGATAACGGAGGGTTACAAGGAATAGTTTAAGTAGTGCAAAAACAAACAATTGAACATGTGAAGTATTTCTTCATGAATTTTTATAGAAAGCCAAAAGAGTCTTCAATTGTTCACACCTTTGGTTTTGACCATAATTTAGAACAGTTATGTTGTCCAGAATTATATTAACCTCTATTTCATACAGGACAAACTCCAGTATTCTGAAATATTGGTTTGATGATGGATGAATCTGGCACTTTCTTTTTGGGCAACTAAACACTTGGTCATGCAGGGCGCTCAGAGCAGGCAGCTTCTGAGGCGGTTTGTCAGACAGCATATCATCACATCACATCCATCTTTTCTGCCACAAAAAGAATAGGACATTTATTTTAGCTCTTCACTATGCTTTTCATTGTGTTTTCATCACAACAGTAGCTGGGTGGCCAAGTGGTTAAGGTACCCGCCTGCTCCGCTGAAGGTCTTTACCTGCATGGGTTCGAACTCCGGGTGGGGAACCCAAAATTTTCAGTGAACCTTCATGAGCAAAATCCCAGTGGTATGTCGTTCGGATGAGACGGTAAATTGGCGGCCCCTTGTATCCGTTTCTATGCTGGGCAAGTAAAAGATCCCTCACATGGGGTAAATGTGTAACATGTTGAGGACTCCCGCTCTCTCTCCCATGTCATCAATCAACCCTAGTGAGCGCCCAGATCTGGGCTCAGAGGGCTGCACTTACCATATCTATCTATCTATCTATCTATCCATCTATCACTTCATTATGGGGGAGGGTTGGTCTATTGGTAGCATGCTGGCCTGCCAATCGCTGGGTCTGGGGTTTGAATCCAGCTGTTGCCGCGTCACCTGGGCCTATGTTGGATGGCTGTTTCAATCATCCTTCACCTCTTTGCCGTGCCCTCCTCCTGTCCTAATTAGCCTACCAAGTGCAAAAATACAGGATGTTAAGCCCCAAGCATCCATCCATCCATCGATCATCATTTCATTTTTTCCAGTTTGCTAAGAACATTGCCGAAAACTTTGTGCTTTGCAATGCAGCAATTTGAACAAATATCTACACTTATGTAGCAAGATACTAGAAATTCAGTGATTTGGGCAAATCACTGCTATACCAAATTATATTGTTGTTTTTTTTCAGATTCTTTGCAAGATGCTGGAATGATGTAATTTCGGTAAATCAGTGCCATACCAACTTGAAATTTCTTCAGATATTGCATCATGCAATGTTTCGGAAATCTCATGATTTTAAGAAATCATTTGAGTATCATTTGGTATTACCCTGTGTAATACCAAGTAAAACGATTTGTCCAAATCGCAGGAAAATTGACACAATTGCTAAGTCAGACTTATGCGACCTTTCAGGAAAAGGGTCATATCCCACAGGACTGTGTTAGGAGAGTTTTGGATGGTACTGCATCTTGACTGGTTGCAGAAGGACAACATTTTGTAGTCACTTTAACTGGATTTTATAAGTTCCCTGCAACAAAAAGAATTGTTATAATATGGCAGCTGTTTGCTGAAAACTTAATGACATCAGTAGATAACATAGACTAAGTCGCTGTGAAGGAACCTAAATCTTGTAGGCAAACCGCAAATTTTTTAAACTCTCAAAAAATATTAAACCTCCTCAATTACATTGAAATGGCTTTGGAGTACTGTCAATCAATAACTTTAATGTATAACGGATACTGGGGGTAAGTTGTCCCAAAGGGCAACTTGTGTAGCCCACTTTTGGAAGAATTTAGTAAAGAAGGCAATGCCATCCATTTAAAGGGCTCAGCGGTGATGTTTGGCCTACTGACCTCAGGGACACTGGTTCGATTCTCATTCCAGGCAACCCTTGTCAGAGGGATCTTTCATCTTGTGCAATGGTGCACCTTGCCTCATTGCTGTAGTCCCTAATCTAATATTAAGCTAAATAATTGCATATATACAGGATATAAACCTGAAGGATCCTTCCCTTGAAATGGGTGAAACACAAGATTTTTTTGGAATAAAGTTGGTGCTACAAATTGCCCCATCAAGTGACAAAATGAATTGCACCAGCGCCTTACATGTAGTTGTGCCACTTTACCCACTTTTCTCTAAGGCCTACCGTCATCATCCATATACATGTATTCCAATGTGCTAAAAATAACTTTCCCCAGTCTTCCTTCCCTATCATTAATAGAAGCACCCTCATCTAATGACAAATGAGGGCAGTGAGCCCTCATTAAGGCTGAAAAATGTGTAATGATTCCATCTTGACAGACTTTTTTGAATCAATGGATTGATTTTTTCAGGGGCAGGAAGATCAACTAAAGCTGTGTATTATTCACAGGCCCGCATGCCCAATGAAAGGACAGAGCGAGTTCTAAAGGCAGATCCTACAGAAATGCCAAGCTCTGCTTTTGGATCCGCGGATTCTTGTTTAACATAATATCATATGACCAGTATTCCAAGTGCATTTGCAAATCTTACTATTTTTTGTTACCCAATGAAACTCAATATGACTACATACGAAATTTTATGTCTTGCCATTGCTGTCGAATTGCACTTTTACAAAAAAAACTTAGGTTTTAGTATTGTTCCTTAATGGTTGGACATTTTAAATAGCTTTACAGTAACTGTGTTATTAATATAATGTATGCTAATAATTTATAATTTATGAAAGGCTTACAGGGTGAGCATAAAATCGAGCTGTGTCGGGAGACCATTGTATGTTGTGCCATTTTTGCTTCAGGGAGATTCCCAAAAAAACAAAGCTTAATCATGTAATCTGATAATTAGATATCAATGATATAACAAATTGGCCAGAATCGAAGCGAGTTTCAGGGCGACCAGACCAGATAGAAGATCATGGCAAGTGTTTGAAAAAAGTAGGTCAAGTACCCAAGTGCTGGGGTAAGTTGTGCCAGATGATGGTGAAAATTGTTCGATTTAGTTTATTCCATAAAAACCTATCATTCTGCCTATTTCTTCCGATATAGCATGAGTTCAGCATATGTCTGATATGCTACATGAAACTTATTAAACAATTATAAGCCATTTTACACAAAAATTCTGCAAAATCCAGATTATTAATTGTTAAGAGGGAGATATAACACTTTTAACATTTCTTCTCAGTGTAAGTTGTTTCAAAAGATGTCTAGGCTTTGAGTAAAATGAAGAGAAAAATTAGTTTAAAAAAAATTAAATCCTATGTCATGCCATTGGCACAACTCAACTCACTCCAAATTACAGTACTTACCCTAAATTGATTTTCTGAAGAAAACTGGTTGTAAAAAATAAACCAACAATAGAGAAAACTGGTTGTCAAAAGTAAACCAGCAATGCAAGATTTCAAAACCTGACTACACAAATATATCTAGATATACACCTTAACTCCATCCTATCAGAAGGACATCATCTTATACCAATACCAGATGACTGAGAACAAGAATGTCAGTCCTCCGTACTTCCAAGTTTTCAATAAAAAATTTGAACTTATGAGTGTTGCTTTTCATAGCATTATATTTGGCAGTTTTTTTCCATGGCTCATAATGACATTCACCAAATGTGAATACATGAGTGGGATTGCCTTATTCACCCAGATCTTCAATTCACCCCAACGATAATGCTTTATTGAATCATTGAAAATAATGAAACTCATTTGATTTACAACAGTGGGTGGTACAACTTTTCCCATGGTACAACTAACCCCATTCTCCCCTACTGCTCATAAAAAGACCTCCAGTGAGTAGCACAATTTACCCCAGTACCTCCTATTAGACTCCTGCACATAAAAATATTGTAAAAGGCTAGCTATTCATATTAGTAATGCATAATTTCACAAGAAAATTAATTTGTTTATATATAGCACTAATATTGAATTAATTATTTTGCAGTCAGCCCCACCCACCTCTTTCACTTAATACAACATTCTCTGGGTAGGTTGATACTCCTGTGTTAATAGGCACATGTATTAAAGTAATATTACCTTGAAACTTAAAATTTCCTTGTGAATACAGATCTTCTCAAGTCTCTCATACAGTGTTCAACCGGCAATATAGTTGACAGAAAATATCATTAAGGTAGACTTAAGTACAATAGATTTAAGTTGTCTAGATTATTGTTATAAATCATAAACAGCCAAGAGTCATGTTTGCAGAAACAAACAAACAAACTGCTTTGACAGCACTGTTTGTGTTGTGGTTCAGAACAGTTGGCCTGATGCAACAAAATTTCTACGGTAAGCTGCTGTAGTGCATAATTAGGCCTATACGGCAACTTTGTAAAAGTAACAGTTACCGTAAAATCAACAGTAATTGGCTAATTGCCGTTTTCTTGATCTTACGGCACATTCCTGTTGGTTTTGCGGTAGACAATGTCACATTTACGGTTTACTGTTGAATTAACGGTAATTTACCGTTTTTAAAGATTTACGGTAAGATCAGCGTCAGTTTTACGGCACTTTTTCAACGGCACCTACGGCATGGGTTTACAGTGTACCTAATGGCAAGTTGCTAACAAATAGTGGCGTAAGACACCAGATTGGCCCCAGTTGCTTGGATAATCTACATTATAGTATTTGTAAAGGCTCAAACACAAAATTTCCAAAGATTTTGTCTTCCTGTATGCAGCAAGTGATAATATTGGCTGAATATTGAGAAGTGTATTTACGATACGATACGATACGATAATAATTTATTGTCACTGTTACAAGTACAGCAAAATTTGTAGCAATAGACGATATTCAAACAGAACATAGTGAAATTGAAATTAATTATACAAAATTATACATATTTAAATATATATATATATACAATTTATACATTTAGCAGCCTAACACTTGCAGGCACAAATGATTTACTAAGCCTTGCCGTTCTTGTGTATTGTGCTAGGAATCTCCTGCCTGATGGTAGTAACTGATAGCAATTGTACAATGGATGTTGAGAATCTGATCTTATGGCTTTTGCTTTCTGCCTACTGAACTTCTCGTATAATTCTAACAATGATTTTGCATTTTGTACACCTAACCTTTTAGCATACTTGATCACTTTACACAGTTTGCTTCTAGACACCTGCGTGCAATTGCCATACCATGCTGCTATTCCAAAAGTGATAACTGATTCCACAACAGATCGATAAAAGAGTTCAACAATTGTGCTATCTACATGTAGGTTGTGCAGTTTTCTAACAAAGAACATTCTTGAGTTGGCTTTTTTATAGATGGCACTGACATTTGTTTCAAAATTTAATTTACAATCAATGATGGTACCTAAATATTTGTACTCTGCCACTCTTTCTACAATTTCATCATTTATAATTAGTTCTTTATGTACACATTGTGATCGTCTAAAATCTATGACCAATTCTTTTGTCTTTTGAACATTAAGTAATAAAAAATTATCTTTGCACCAGGTAACAAAAGATTTTACTTCGTTCTGATATTCGCTATCTTCATTGACACAGAGTCCCACTAGAGCAGTATCATCTGCATATTTGTACACTTTACATGACGAACAGCTAGATCTACAAGTGTCTGTATACAAGGTAAAAAGTAATGATGAGAGAACGCACCCTTGCGGGGCCCCTGTTTCAGAGAAAAGGTGCAATGTGTGGAGGTATTTGAGAGCCAGCTCAGAAACATGTAATATGTTTGCACAAAGTTGGATTTCATTTGATATTTTCAAACTTTTCTCAAATGGAGACGTTGGTACACACAGATAATAATGCTGAGTGTTACTCAAAAACGTCCCAATGATCACATTGACATTTACTTGAGAGATACACCTGCATGTCAGCAGTGTTAACATTCATGTCACTTGTTCAATGTGGAGGATTTGGCAAATTAATTCAATTGAAACGGTTATTTAGATTTGAGAAAATGTCAAAGCATGGTAAGAATTAGCAGGTTGAAGAAATTTACTGAGAATGCTCATATTCACGTCAAACTTTTTAAACATCTATTGAGATCACAGCGGAATATTACTCTATGTTGAGACCTATACCTTTACATCTATGCTAAGTGTTCTTGCACAATGCTAAGATGACTGAGGTCTGGTAAGAGCCTTGTTCTCTTGATGGTGCCACTTTGCCCTGATGCATCTCATCTGATCCCACTGCCTCCAAGATGCTCTCAGACTGGGAGCAACGATTTCTGACATTCTATTCTACATACCACTTCACTTTAATGCTTAGAACCACATCTGCAGGGAGCTGACACAAATGACTATCTCTCAAAATGGCATCATATTCAATACTTTATATTTTTCACATTTTTTGTGCATGTTATTACTCCTGCATGACAAAAGTAATGATGTCCAAGCATTCAGATGTCACATGAGCAGACTTGGGTTGTTCATAATGAGTATGAAGTACACATATATACTCTGTACAGTAAAAATATTATTATATACAAAATACGCTATATATTCATCCGTTGTTGTGGCATGCAAAATTCAGATTCGAATTTTAAAACATAGTTTGCTGCCAGCATGGTGAAATACAGTGAAATCCTTCTTATTGCGACACATGCTCATTGTATCATCGTAGTTAGTTTTTGCTTATTTTCATCCCAACCTCACTTGAAATTCAGACACAAAGTTTTGCATGGACAAAAGAGGAAGTCTTCAGCAAGAGTTTTGCCACTTAAAGCTGTGATGTTGTTAAACTCAGGCAGAGTTTTTCATCTTTTATGCCTGAGAAGTGCTTCCAAGGCAAATTCTCTAAAGATATTTTCTTTTCTCTATGCAGCCATAAATTATCTTTTGTTCCTTCCCTTTTCTTAGCAGCACTTGGTGTGTGCTGTTGAAAGAGCTGCTAATTTTCACAAAAAGTAGCGGCCTCGCATTTAAGCAAAAACATTAATTTTGTCTATAGATCTGCCTTTCTCTTTCTCAAAGGTGTAATAAATCTCAACAAAGAGAGAAAGCCAAATGACTGCATCTATGCTGTGTGTGAAAAATTATTCTCCCGAATCCACACAAATCACACACCAGAGTGAACCTATCCTGAATTGACTTGCATACTTGACTCAACTGTTGCAGAAAAAGTTGACGGGATTCATTGACATTGATTTTACATTAAGGGTTGTTTTTCAATCGGGGTACGCTCTGGAAAGTCACACGATATCCAAAATACCAGAAATACCATGCATATATGTGGAAAAAACGTTACACAGAAAGATTAAACATACTGAGACGGACCTACATTAGTGAAAAAAATTATTCAAATCTGTTGATAACTGCCCGAAAAAAAATTTATTTGTGTCATTTTGACAAAAATTGACTGTCTCATTTGCAAATTAGGCAAATATCGCTTCAGATTTTTCAATCCTGACCTAACAGTAAGTTTTAACCAATGTGAAAATGCTTTCAACATTGTCCCAAGAGTTCAACATTAGAATTACATGCATGCAACAACTATGATTAGTCTCTTCAGAATCCTGCATTGAACACATGAAGGTCAAATCAATCAAATATTGTCCTCTCCGAAATAGGGTCAGCAAAACGAGGTATATATTTTTCAATATTTTGCATGTAGACGAATTTGTAAACCTGCAAAAACGAACATGTACACGAATTTGGCATTCGTAGAAGTGCGAAATATTGTCATTCACGAATTTGTATAAGTGTAATTACGAACATACTAACCCTAAACTTGGCTAAAACTAACCCTAAACCTAATTTTGACCCTAAAACTGAAACCTCTAACACCTCCACGAATGTTAGTATTGGCAGGTCCACCAATGAATAATGAAGCACATCCACGAGTGTTAGTTATTACATATACACGAGTAATTATGCTCGTTTTTACACGTCCACGAACTCGTACATGCTCGTTTTTACACCTCCACGAATTCGTGAACATGCCAAATAATGAAAAATATATACATGGCAAAACAGCAATAACATAAATTAAGATGATTTTTATTTTATAGAAATACTCCGTCAATAGATTAGACAGAGTTTTGGTAAGTGTTTCACTTCAGTTGTATGAACTGCACAATGCTCGTAGCGGAAAACACCAAAAACAGCTTTGTCAAATAAACTGTCCTCTCCGTCCTCTCCGAAAATATCTATTTTCCTTGACAAGCACACAAGTTCTTTACCAAAATTAAGCAAGTAAGATGATTTTTCATTGTCAGACATATATCTATCCCCTCAACACAAGCCCATACAACTGGGTGTTCTATACATCCAGTAATAGAGGGATGAGCAGAATACTGACTTTGGTCAAATTATCAAAAAGTCAAATAAAAAAAAATTCAGAATACTTGTAGCCCTAAAATTTTCAGAAATCCATGGAACGGTATATAGTAACAGAAAAAAGTCAATTTGGCCAGATAAAAAAGACCTTTATTTTTTAACCCCTCGAGACAAAACTATGTACCCCGATTGAAAAACAACCCTTAACTTTAATGAAACTTTGTGGAAGTTCAGTGGTCATCTACTGATTATTATTGTGACAAATAGTAAGCATTGAAAAGACATATTTGCCAATGAAAGACCTTCCATTCAAGGATTTCCTGCCTGCATAATCATAGAATGGGAGTGGGTTTGCCTTGGTCTTACAGTATTTCCTTCACATGCACTCTAAAAAATTTCAGACAAAATTGGTTTTTTAGAATCAAAATGGTTTTTTGAAAAACCAATTTTCAATGCAAAAAACCAACGTGGATTTTTTTAAAAATCCATGTTGGTTTTGCATTGAAATTTGGTTTTTCAAAAAACAATTTTGAATCTAAAAAACCAATTTTGTCCCGACATTTTTTAGAGTGTGTGCTATGATATCATTGGCCAGCCCTATCACTCCACGAGGCAGTTGCTGCAGCAGGACTGGCGCCAAATGGTCATATCTCAGCTCAACATGGTGCCCTATTCCTGCTGGTGAACAAGGCAAGGGAGACGTGTAAGCAACTGATTTGTTGGGTCATACAACTACAGTGAACACCTAATGGGAAATGTAATTGGGTGGCCCTGTCTTCTATTTTTACCAATTGCTCATGCTATAATCATTGTACTCTTTTTTTTTTAATGAACATAATAGGTATATTGCATGCTTCATGTGTGCTTGAAAGTTAACACTGTTTTTCGTTTTCTTCAAAGTGTGTTAGTACAACATATTTGTAAATAAAATAAAGATTGTGTTTTGTGTCCACTTTTTCCACACTGGAATAATTGAGGAATGATTGGGTTTCATCACAAAAGGATTGTTGCATGGCTCTCTCAGTATATTATATCATTTTAACTTTTCTACAACACATTCGAATTTGACACGCCAATGATGAAAGCTGAGTCGGTACCTCTCATCACGCATCCTATGGAATTGGGTGTGACTTTGCTTTGGCTTGACAGAGATTTAGAAGCCAGTATATATGCTAATGCTGAAGCTTCGTAGCATTTATGGCAACAACCGGAAAATAGGTGAGTAATGATTAGTTATGTGCAGGTCACATAAAGCATTTATCGCAGCAATGAAAGAGTCGTGTGTCACAGAATAAGTTGCTTTTTACGACACAATTGGCAGTCATTGCCAAAGTCAATTTGCAGGATATTGTTAGTGTGGTACCTTTGCAAAGTATTGAGTCATAAATCAGAGGATATTGCCCAATGCCCATGCCAATATGCCACTGACATGTTATGACCTGAGGATCTAATAAGGTGTCATGAATGGTGTGAACTGTCCTTCCAAGCTTGTCTCCTGACACTCATTTGTGAGAAGAGTTTGTCCCACAACTTGCAAACTGGTGTTTGGCCTGATTGCTCAGCATGTACAAGTCGCATAGCAGAAAAATGTACACTCATGTGTAGGTTAGCTAGTTTATAATTTATTTATCACATTTTTGTGATGTTTGTTGTATTGCCACAGCGTTCGACGATAGCCGGTCATTCACAGAAGTGGACAGACTGTAAGTTAGTTAGTGAGCCAGTGAGCAAATAATCAAAGATGCAAGTATGTTTGTTTCGTGCTATGATGTGTTAATCCTATTTTTTGTATGCATTTCGACACACCTGGTTAACGCTATATACTTATGGAATCTCATGTAAAAGAGAAAGCAGAACAAGTCAGCAGCAAAGAGCATTGGTACAGAGATGTGAATATTGGAATGGTAAACATGTTCAAGACTGCAATATTGCAGAACAAAGAAAAATAACATTTGTTGCACTCAGCCAAGGGCCAAGGCTAAGAAGTACATACATATTCCTGACAAAAACAGCTTAATGAAAATTTATGTAAAACATTAAAACTTTTTTTCACTGTGTGAAATTACCAATTACTGCTTGGGAAGCACTTATTCTTCACTTGGTACTGCAAAGGTTCAGTCACTTTGATGACATACAATCAGTTCTTATGACACAATGAATTATTACTGAAAATCGAACAATTTCATAATGAAGAAAAGCAGAAACATTTCAATAGCTATTACAGTCTGCCACTTTGATATAAAAAAAGAGTGGACTGTGGCACTGTGAAAACGGCGCTTCCTGAATCATCATACTGATGATTTGTCATTATCAAACCCAATACTTTCAATGTGAAAGCTGTGGCCTAGTGGATGAGGTGCTCGACTCACGCACGCAAGCAAGGTTGTGGGTTCGAATCCCTGCCATGGCATTGAGGAGTTGGGGAGATCCTCCTGCAACCACTGCCTAAACCCACCCAGGTGCAATGGGTACTTAGCAATAAGGCAACCACAGTGACGGTGCTGGAATGAGCTCTTAAGCCCCAGCGTTTAACCCCGTGTTCAATGCTGAATACTCCCAGGGAGTTGAGAAAGACTCTGGATTGGCCTGCCAAGGATGTAATTGTAAAATCGGCAGAGTACGTCCACAACGTAGATGCAGACTGTGAACCCAAATACAATACAATGTTAATTTGATTCAAGGAGACTTATCCCTTGTTGGTGACAGCCAAACGAAAGGATTATGCATCTGATTTTCACTCTAAAATCAGTTATGACACGTCAAATGGCCTTCTCTTGATCGCGACTAATCAAACAGCCTCTATGTTTCCCATGCTGAAAGTAGAGAAGATGACACTTCATCGACTATCATGAGTCACAATGTGCATTTTTCACAGTGAACTGGTCCTCATTTTTTCTGTATCAAAGTGACAGACTGTAATAAGTCAATAAAATTAATATTAGCAATCAGCCCTCAAACCTCATTTAGAATATAATAGGAGGACAATGACCTGAAGAACGATATAATTTCAGATGATTTTCTGTTGAAATTTAGTTGTGAGTTTAAGTCAAGATTAATTTGAATGATGATGCCATTTGCATTTGTGTGCATGGTGATGATTCTTCGTATGTATTCTTTATTATCCCATGTCTAGGCATACTTTTTCCCTGATACAGCCTCTTTTGCTTGGCAAATAGAGAGGGAGAAATTGCTGTATGCAGCCAAATGCAGGGAAAAACGCCGTATATGATCAGCTGACCATATACGGCGTCATTTGCCTGGCAAATACTGTTCTTGAACCAATCAGGTTGCTATATTCACCAGGAGGCAGTATACTGCCTGATGCGCCACCTTGTGGATATTGATATTCTCTGTTGTGATAACCAAGATGTCTTTAGCAGACGAAATTTGATTTGACAAGTTTTCACAATGGCAACGCTCGAAGATGCCATTTTAAATCTTGAACAGTTAATTGAGCAAGGTAATAGCGCTGAAGGCTTGAGTGAAGCAGAACCTCAAGCTGAGCAAGCTGAGCAAGCTGCTGCAACTGCAGCCCCAACTCCGAGATTTGTTGATGTGACAGAGGAGGACACATCCAAGCTGGTGGAGGCCCAGAAAAATCTAAACACCTAAAAAAAAACGAACTCAGACATCAACATGTTCAAGGTTTGTGAAACTTTGTAATTGTAGATGAAGTATCTTAAACTCATGTTGAATATCACTGTAATTTGTGTTGTCCAAATGGTATTACGGCCGCAAAAACGGTCATGAAACGTCCGGATAAAGAGGTGGAGGGTCTCAGAGTGCTAAATTAGCTACATTTTAGATTTTATTTGACGAAAATCCGATAAGAATTGACGGAATTAGCATGGCAGAGGGGAGAAAATTGACAATTTTGACAGCTGAAAATGTGTAGGCGAATGTGAATAGGGCCGACAAACTCAGGTGTCACTGAATGTGACTGATGGTTTTGAGATAATTATTTGCAATAGGCCTAAATAATTGACACTGAATGAGTGAGCCTTGCTGTATAACGTATAGTATGCCTTATTTAAAATTTGTGTTAATTCAATATTTTATTTGTTTATTCAACAGGAATTTCTTCGGGCCAAAGGAGAAACTTGTGAAATGTATCGTATTCCCGTCAACCAACTTGACAAATACTTAGCGCAATTTATTATATCTATACGGAAAATTCCAAGACCAGGCGCAGCTACATCTGAAGAATATGAGCCAGACTCCTTGTCGAGTAAAGTTAACAGCATTTCCAGATATCTTCGTGAGAACGAGTATCCGTCTGACATAAAGACATCAAAAGAATTTGAGCATACACGGAAAGTTTTAAGTGCTAAGAGAAAGGTAATTCCTGGTTTTTTCCTTATTTTCTATTGTGTACACTGTTCACAGTTTCACCTTGTTCACATAAATTATGTTCATAAATGTATTTGTAAAATAACAAAAATTCATGCAGTTTGCCTGGTTTGAAATGTTTAATTTAAAGTACTCACGGTAATCTCTCAATTTACGATTAGCAAATTTTTAAAAAATATTGTAAAAATATGTTATCACTAAACAACATAGCTGTTGTAACCTTCCTATTTTTTAAGTCTATTAAGTTACTATTTTATTTTTAGGAGCTCAAAGCCCTCGGGAAGGGGAATAAGAACCGCAAGGCTGAAGCAATTGAAAAGAATGAGATGAAAATACTGAAGGAAAAAGGACTAATTGGAACAGGTTGGTTTTGGGTTCCATACAATTTGAAAAACAATTAAGTGTAATAAAGGAAACATCAAGATTGGTAGGAAACACTCCAAATTCAAACTTTTGCTACAAGTCTTCTAATTTACTTTAATTATGAAAACACCAAAAATTGACAATCATAACTATCTGCCTGATTCATGCTGTAAAAATTGTCCAAAATGGCCAAATAATTTTTCATGATATATTCATTGCGATTGTCATATTTTCAGAAAACCCAACAACACTTCAGAATACGATGTGGTTAATCTTCACTTTGCATTTTGGCATGCGGGGGGTGAGTTCCCATGTGGCCATGCGCTGGGGCGACGATGAATTGGAAGCAAAATGCTGATGGACAAGAATTCCTCGAATATACGGAACGTGCAACGAAAACAAGAAACGGGATTACCTCAGACGCTAGGGCTTTCCGTCCAAAGGCTTTCGAAGCAGGTAGCAATATAATCAAAATTAATTTTTGATATGAATGCATTTTGCAGTGGATATATACTTTCTGGTAGAATAAATCAAAGAAAATATCTGATAGTTTATTAAAGGATGAGCCTTTTTTTGCAGCGGATGAACTTTGCCCTGTTCACGTGTATAAGGCTCTACGCAACCATCGACCTGTTAGCTGCCTGGATCCGGATTCGAGGATGTACTTACAGCCGCTCCAAACACCAAAAACTGACACCTGGTTTTCCAGGCAGGCAATGGGAAAAAACAAGCTTGCCTCCATTGTTAAGTCAATGTATGCAGAGGCCGGTATTCCTGGTAGACATACGAATCATTCAGCTCGCAGAACCATGATTAAAAATGCCCTTGATGCTGGTTTCCATGAAACGCAGGTTATGCAGGTTACTGGCCACAAAAATGTGGCCAGTCTGAATGAGTACCGAACAATTTCCATGGAAAAGCAAAGGGAGATTTCCCACACACTAACATCAGCAATCAGTGCCACTGAGAGCGTGGCCCCAGAAATGCCTTCTGAAACAATGCCCTTGGAAGATTTGGACTTGTCAAACTTTTTGAACATGCCAAATATTTCCATGCCCAATGTTACAGCAACGACTGAAGCGCTGTCAACTGATTGTAGTGTAAATGTACCAAGTGCTACTGTGCCAGCATTGTCTGGCTGCACATTCAACGGGAACGTCACATTCAATTTAAAAATGTAAATTGCCGTCTGCTGCGAAAATGTGACTTGTTATTCCCACTACAGTTTTTTAAAATGTTGCTATATAATTTATAGTTATTTGTTACTGGTGAAGAAAAAAGTTATCTGTTGTTTTAAAATATGATTTATTTAATTATTTGTTTTATAATTTATAGCTTAATTTATGTTTACATATATCACTGTGGACTCTACATATGTTATCCTGATGTTGTCATAAGTTTTGAAGGTCAAAACCAGATCTGTGAACGAAAATATTAGCAAAATTCATTTTTATATTAAATGAACATACTCATGAATTCTTAATTAAGATATCAAAATACGTATCAAGTAGGCCTATTGTTGAAAAATATATATTCTGCAAATATGCTTTTTTTTCCTGCCAATTGTTACTTTCAGGTATTCCTATACTTGAACTTGTTAAATTTATACATTTTTTATTGTTATTCATTATGGTTTAAGACTGTAATTGTTGTTACCTGTTTGTAGCTTAAATAAATTATTTATAATACATGTGGTCACTGATTTATATGGTCAAAATAAATTTTTATTGAACATTTAAGACTTTCTTATTTTATTCAAGTGCTCTGTCTGAGTAAAAGTAGATATATTTAGATTATGAAAAAAAAAAGTATGCCTAGACATGGGATAAAAAGCTCATATCATGGGTAGGTGCAGTACATCCCCGTATACTCCCCTCGACCCCAGTATATTCCCTCGACCCTTCGGGTCTCGGGGAGTATACTAGGGATGTACTGCACCTACCCATGATATAACCTCATAATATAACGCTTTCATTCAGCTTTCTATGTTTGCGGATGAAAAGCAACAAAAATGTCAAGAAAGATGGAAAATATGTGAAAGAGAACTTTAAATTTGAAGGTTTTCATGGGAATGTGAGGCAGCCATGCATGTTCTTTGCACAGCAAATACCACTTCTTTGGTTTCGCAGCATAATGGGCATGTGGCGGCGGGAACATAAATAAGTTAGACAAAAGATAAATTACAGGCGTGGGCAAGAATGAAAAGTTTCTTTTATAAATCTCTTCAGCTTTTAGTGAATATACACACTTCTTGGTCATCACTAAAAAGATGGTATTATTGATTGGATATATACTTTTAAAGAGCTTCTGAATCTTAATTACTTGACAATACATTCTGGATGCTGTCTAAAAAATAGGTCCTGAGTTACATTTTTTTAAATAGTAGCCTTTTAAGTACTTGAGTAAATTAGGCCCTGATTGATTAAAAAATGAATCTATATGTTTAAACACCTTCTTTGATTGATTATCTAAATTAATTGATATTGTTCTGTCATTTTGTTTTCTTTCATTTGTTGTTGCTTAATAACTTGTAACAGGCACTAATGACTTACAAGTATAAACATTCTTTTGTTACTTGAAAAATAACAACTATTATTCATCTCAATTAAATGCCAACGAAACCTGCATGATCTCGTTCTGTTGTGTGAGTACATTGGTCTGTTGCTGCTGATTTCATAACTCAATTCCTAGAGACCTAAAGACTCAGCAGTGTTGCTTATTGTGCAAGTTTTCAGTATTTTGTGAAGACATGGTACTGTGTATATGAGAGTTGAAGTGTCAAAAGCATTGCATCCAACAGGATTTCTTGTAGAGGATCAAATGCAAAGGAAGAGCCTGATATGACCAAGAGATGGATCACAAACATTTGATTTGGCTTTTGTGGACTGTAATATAGCAGAATGCTGGCTGATAGATTCAATATATTTGCACAGAAAAGACATTACGCAAATCAGCTGGGAACTGGGAGGAATAGTTTTGTATCCATTGACAGTGTAGTTGTGTGATAATGAGGCAGAAGCCAATCTCAATGAGATGAGAAGGAGATCAATGGTGAAAATGCAGTTGTCAGAAATCACAAGTCCTAAGTTTGATTCATGGCTGTTGATGCGAGTTGAGTTAACGGGACATTATAGTGTTGCTACAGATATACACATAGCATTGTGGGTTATATGCGACAATGATGGTTTAGTCATTCATCATAAGTCTCCATTTCCTCTGAAAAAATATCTGTTGCTATGCATACTATAGAAAGTTGAATTCTCAATGTCTTGAAATACCATGTACTTGTGTGAGACATTGAGGAGTAAGAGAAATGACAGCGAAAACGTTCCACTAATTAAATAAAGTGGGCGATAATAGTACCTACTTTCTGTTACCGAAATTGGTCATGATAATGGCTGGTATCAAAATGTTTTTCTGATTTTTTGGTCCTATTCAGAATCATGACCAACCTCGGTAACACGGGAAAATGCCTTACTTCCCATTTATTGGCCAATCAGAGAGGGTTATTCTGGCAGGAACCAGTTGTTTACCAAACAAAAAAAATGCTGCAAGGTGTTGGTGACAGCCAAACAAAAGGATTATGCATCTGATTGGCTCAAATGGCTTACTCTTGATCATGACTAATCAAACAGCCTCTATGTTTCCCATGTTGAAAGTAGAGAAGATGACACTTTCACAGTGCCACAGTCCACTTTAATTCTATATCAAAGCGTTTCACTGTAAAAGTGAAAGTTACCGCTTGGTCTTCTTACTAGTCCTTAGGTCTTAAATTGAGCACAATCCAGACAAACATTTCTTAATGACAAAGGGATGTATAATCTGTTTACTTTGAAAAGCAACTAAAATGCACAACTTGAAGCTTGTTCATGGGCCATATTCTGAAGACTACATTTCTTCAATCATCTAGATGAAGGTTGAAATCAATGCAGTACAGATTTAGTTCTTGAGGTAGCTTTCTGGTGTTTGAACATACCATGCAGTGTCCATTCACAATGAACTTCTGAAAAGTATTTTTCAGTTGTATTAATATCCATTGTTTTCACTTCCGTTTTACATTCAGGTCTTATTACAATTTGAAGGCAATTTTCTAAAAAGGCACGATCTCAGCCAATCTCTAAAATGTGCTACACATTTACTTAATGGTTTTCTTGAATTACCCATATCTCGATTGACGATACTTATGGTGATTAGAAGTGAACACAGTACCTGCTTATACTTATGACAAGATCTATGTGCAATATCTGCTCCACAAGATATCAAGTTATGTTTACCACGGTCATAGTATATTCATACATCTCTGTACCAATGCCTCTTGGCTGCTGACTTATTCAATAAGGCATCGTTGACCTCTGACAGCCGACATTTTCTCTTGTGCCTCAGGAACCAAAACTACATTTCACAGATTCCCGCGGGACTAGGCATTTCAAAGAAGGGCGAGACAGATCAAATATGGAAGGAAAACTGAATTTGTGATTTTTTTGCAATTTTACAGAGTGCACTATTATTCAATGTACAGTGCTACTGGACTACTGGCGATTGGAAGGGTCAAGAATGTTAGAATTACTGCAGAATTTTGTTAAATCATAATTTGCCTTTCTTTGATTGTCCAGTACTGATGGTGCTGCCAAGCAGCCTATGTATAAAATTTTCCCACTTGTTTATAAAAAGAATTGATGGCAGTTTGAAATACACAGAATCCATATATGCTACTCTCCAAGTGACCACATTTAGCTGTCAACAAATTAATGTTAGGAGGCAAGCATGGAAGGACAGTTAACACCATTCATGACACCTTATTAGATCTTCAGGTCATAACATGTCAGTGGCATATTGGCATGGGCAATATCCTTCTGATTTATGGCTCAATACTTTACACAGGTACCACACTAACAATATCCTGCAAATTGACTTTTGGCAACGAGTGCCAACTGTGTCGTAAAGGGAAGCTTATTCTGTGACACACGACTCTTTCATTGCAGCGATAAATTGCTTTATGTGACCTGCTCATAACAAATCATTACTCACCTATTTACAGACTGCTGCAATAATTATGCTTATGTTACACCAGTCTTCAGAAGGTTCCAGATTACACTGTAAGAAATGACCGTGTTTTTCTGGCTAAAAGAACCGTAAATTTTATTGTTATTTTACAAGTATTTTTTAAATACAGACTTTGTCCGGGAATTTACAGTTCTTTGTCAGTTACAAAATGGCTCCAAGATAAATTTACTGCAACATGTCATTTAACATTCAGTTCACGTTAATGAACAATTACTTCAACCTTTAATTTACTGGCAACTTGTAATATGCAGACAAAACATTAGAATTGGCCAAACAATCAATACACCTGGTCAGATTAGGAACTATAAACAAGAGATTGCATGGACTTCAACCACAGAACATGTGGTGCCATCTATAACATACGCTTTACGCAGCTGTTAATCAAACATAATTTATAACTTATCTGAAGGTAAGGGAACATCCTCATTCATATGATCTTAAAGATGCTGTCATTATGCAAAAGTTTTAATATCTATATGTGACATGACATTTGTGTGAGTTTTATGATGTGATCTAAAGAATATACTATTAAAACCAAAATAACCCAAGCGCAGTCTGCATCAATACAACATACTTGGATAAACTTGACCCCTGCTTCTCCAGGAAAATATCCATCAATTTTATGGTTTGTGATCAAACATGTGCGAATTAATTGCTGGGTATAATTGATGGACTTAGTTCCCTGCTGTCAAGCAAGAGATGAGCAAGGCCAAGCCTGGAGTCAGTGGCTCTCTCACTCTCTCAGCTGATTCCAGCTTCGGTACATCCCTACAGCTTTGCGACAGTTAAATCACATGCTTAGTCTGTTGTTTCACAGTTGTGCAAAAGTAAGAATAACATATACTCTCCGTATTTTTACAGTAGATTCTACAGCTCCTTGCATTCTTTACATTCTATGTTTGACAGTTGATATAACTGTAAAACATAATTTGAATAAACTGTTTTATATATATACATTATACCGTAATATCACTGTGTTGAATCCGCAAAAATACAGTTCAATGTACCAATCTGCATTTTACGGTTCATTGTACTGTTCAGGTTTATTAGTACTTTTACAGTTCTTAGACCTGGAACAAAGTTGCCAGTAAATTTAACTGTAAAATTTAACGGGAATTTTTTGCAATGTAGCATATACATAGACCTGCATACTGGCTTTGGGAATAAAAATATTCTCCTCAGCTAAATGTGTCGAAATCATTAAAATGTGCCTAATGCTTGCTGACAAACAATCTGTTGCAAAGCATATATTGGAAAATTAAATTCTAAACAACTTGGAATTAGAATGCACTTGTTGTCTGAGATGTGGGGTAACATCAGAAATAATAACAAAAATTTATCCACGGAGACATGCAGAGAGTGAGAGAGGGTCAAGTTCTTGTCGCACACTGGGTTGGACTTACTGCAGATTCAATAAGTATGAGTTTCCCTGACTTGATTTCTCACTGTCCACGTAGCAATTTCAGCTTTTCTGATTGGACCCTGGGCAATAAAACGTCCTCCAAATGAGTTAGTTAAACGTGGAAAGCTATGAAATATGTATTATGCTGCTTCAGTGAGCAGTTGAGTTTGACAACTTGAGCAGATTAGCAAGAAAATGCGAGCAGTCATTGCCAACTTCAGACACGTCACCTGCAATTTAAACACGTTTTTATGACATTCAAATTAGTTTAATGTCATGTAATTCAGAGCCTCAACCAATCACATTATCTACATTTGCTACGTTTTTCTGCAAAATTGCAGAAACTCATACTTACTGAAATTGCAGTAATTAAGTTGCAGTAAGTGTTTCCTTTATGGCTGTCCCCTTCAGTCCTCTATTGAGCAAAATCCAGACAATTGTTTCTAGTTTCCATTTACAAAGGCTCTGCATGTTCAGTAAAAATGATGAGCATTATACTTTTCAAACGTCGGAAGATTGAATAAGGAATAGTTTCTTTGAGAGGTAAAATCAAGTCCTTTTTGCCACCAATGAGAAGTTTACCTCCTGAAGCTTTGAAATTCCTGAAACATGCAATGTTCTGTTGGACTCATAAGCATTAGATTTAGCTTCACAAGGCATTTCGGACATCTCCATGAAGTCTGAATGTTATGGCCTAAGCACAAGGAATGGATCATTTAGAGAAGACAGGGCCACCCAGTTACAATTCCCAAAAGCTGCTCACAGCAGTTATGGGTCCAACAAATCTGTTGCTTACAATGCAGGTCTCCCTCATTCACCAGCAGGAATAGAGAGCCGTGCGGTGCTCACCGAGATATGACTGTTGGGTGCCATTTTGCTGCAATGAAAGCCACAAGGATTGATGAGGTAGGCCAATGCTATCACATAGCAATATGACTTGGACAGGCTTAATCAAGTATGATAGAGCCGAAAACCCTGCATGAAGGAGTCTCATCATCAGAAAATATGTGTGTTCAAAAATTGTCTTATTTATTATTTATTTTTTTCAGTAGCTGAATTTGCCTAATGATAAAATTCTAAAACTGCACATGTGAATAAAGATATCTGGATTTATATTAAGAAAAACTTGTGAAACTCTTCCAACGTATGTTCCAGTGAAGTTGGAGCTTTGGTGCAATGACACAGTTAATTATATAATGAGGCATTTTGGAAGTTTTTTTGTACGAGATGCATGTCATAAGATGGAGATATAGGCCTATATGCATTTCTTATTTTGTTGTTTCATTAAAAAAATTCCAGTATAAAAGTGAGTATTTTTTAAGGTCTTGGAACACTTGGATCGAATTCTAGGATGTTTATTCTGGAGATGAAAAAGAAATATAGGTGAGGAACTGCAAGGAGGGAAAGCAACATAGCTCAATTTCATTCAATAATCCCTGTATTTTTGGGCTCTTGTCATTAAAGCAACTCTTATCCTGCATTGCAGACACTCCATCTTGCTCTGTCACTTGTGATTTCCTGACAACTTCATTTCCTCCTTCTCATCTCACTGAGATTGACTCCTGGTGCTTATGGCCACTTCATCTGCAACCTGACAATGCAATTCAGCTAAGGTGGATTTACCCAATCCTTTCTTTTGCCAATATGTGTACATGTTTGCCAGTATTCAAGGGCATTTTGATCATCGATATCCTAAATGATGTTTTCCTATTGAGTCAATGTTACAGGCCTCGTCATATTTACGTGGAATCTCAAGTTCTTTCAATGCTGAAGTGTGATATCAGAGATGATTTTATTCTAGCATTGAAATATATGCAAAATGAGCTGAGAACAGCCAAGCAAATTGCCAGTCACTCATGTCAGACATAGAGGAGACCAGGGTAAGTTGTGCCACGGGGGTAAGTTTTACCGCCCACTATGGGGGTGAAATGAAAAACTGGGCAAAGAAGGCAATATCACCCATGTATGCAAACAAAAAAGCGTTGTACCCCACAATGTTTACAATACCACATGAAAAAGCAGTGGATATATCCACAATAAATAATACTAGTTTTTGCAGCATTTTGAATTTTTGCAATTTATGGCTCAAAAGTGTTTGATAAGTGTCATGTCATATATCAGCCAAATGCAAAAGACACGATACAAATGATCTACCTGAAGAAACAGGAGAAATATAAGTATTTTCAGATTAAATTAAGCGGAACAACCTACCCTGTCATGCAGCACAACTTACCCCAGGACCACGGCAAGTTGTGCCACTTGACCTACTTTTTTCAATGCCTACCTACCATGATCTTCTCAATGGTCTGATTACCCTGAAACTTTGGTCGATTCTGGCAAATGCATTATATTTTAATATCAGATTTTCTGATTACATTATTGAGCTTTGGTTTTTTAGAAAATCACCCTGAGGCAAAAAATGGCACAACTTACCCCAGTCTCCCCTACCTCCCTTTATGAGGCAATATGTTTTCATCCCGTCGGTTGGTTGGGGATGTTTAGCATTGACTCAATGAAGAAATGTCACCCGTTTCACTCACTTTCAAGCATTGCTGTCATGTTTGCCGGCATTTATGTCATCTTCTCTCAATTTTATAATGATATATTAAGTGCAATTATTGAAAATATTTGCTTCCACTGCAAAACTCTGAGACTCTTGTTTCCATATATATGCTTACACCTGCAATAAAAAGTCGATTTTCATTGTGAAGAAGCATTTTCTATATTCTTAATTATGGAGCCAATGCCATGTATGTCACGACAGTCAGCCATTATTAATTTCCTTTGTTTCCCCCTCAATCCCAACATTTTATAATAATTCTAAGCCAATATTCTGTAAAAAAAAGTCACAATTTCAACCAAATCTTTGGAATATCTGCTTTGCATTTATTTTAATGCATTGTTCTCGAATTACCCATCTCGTCATTCACATGAATCACGTTGCTTTTCTTTTGACAATAATTATAAGCATCCTATTTGTTCTTCACAAGAATACAAGAATATGTTTACTGTCACAATATTCACACACCTCTGCACAATTGCCTCTTGGCTGCTGACTTATTCAACATGACACCACTGACCTCCGGCGGCCGATGCTTCCTCTTGTGCATCAGATCCCACCATTACATAGCTTTGTGCTCCCAAGAGAACCAGGCATTTCAAAGAAGGGTGAGACCAATTCAAAAGGAAACCTTTAGGGAAGATGGGGAGAAGCTCTTAAGCATTTGTTATTCAATATGAGAAATGCTAGAAATTGTCATGTATCCAAAATCATACATATATATGTAGCATACAAAACAAAACACTTAAATTCTCATATTTTTAGTATACATGTAACAGAATCAGTGGCATATTTATGGGGGGCCATGGTGCCATGCCACCGAACAGAAGGAATGATTGTTTATTTGAAAATACTATCTTGTCTCCTATTAATGAAGAATGATGGCTGTGTGCCTTGTCTGGTTACAGTCCTTATCATATTTACGTGGAATCTCAAGTTTTTTTTTCTATGCTGTTGAACTGTGATGTCAGAGATGACTCTATTCTAGCATTGCAATATATGTAAATTAACTACAAGCTGTGATGTCATTTCAAACTGGGTCAGATTCCCCAGCTTCTAACCAATGCGAATCCACCAAACTGAGCATCACAGTTTCAACTCAGTGTCAGAGTTAAAATTGGGTCTGGGAAAACCCATGCAAGTTTGACATCACAGCCTCTCAGCCAATGGGCAGCCAGAACAAATATACATAACATAAGCCATGTGTTTACAAACAAATTGTCAATCCTTCTGTTTATACCAACTTCCATCAAATTTTAAAGTTGTACGTTAGCAAGTTTGTAGATTTATCAAACAACTCTGTGGGGATTATAACAGTTGTCTACTGTGAATGCTCATAAAGCTGCCTTTTGGTAGGATTAGACTGGTGATTGCATTGATAAATCATTGGGATCAAAAATGTAAGGCTTCCTTCAATATATCAATGTTTGAACTCTGATGCGTAGTTTACGGTCAGCCCATTGGCTATCAAGCTGTGATGACGTAGTTGTAGGGGCTATCCCTGATAAAACTCTTACTCTGACACTGTGTTGAAACTGTGACGCTCAGTTCAGGAGGATCAACATTGGCTAGAAGCTGGGGGATCTGACCCAGTTTGAAATGACATCACAGCTTGTAGTTAATTTACATATATTGCAATGCTAGAAGAGAGTTATCTCTGACATCACAGTTCAAAAGCATAGAAAAAAAACTTGAGATTCCGCGTAAGTATGACAAGGACTATAAATCATTATACTATTTTCAAAGACCAGCAAAGAAGTAGTGGAATTATTGAAATTATATTATTTTTACAGCTTTTCATAAATAATCCTCAGAAAACATGATTTATATTTCTGGAAATATGCTTCACACAACAAAAACGCATTGAGTGTAGGATACTGTGACAGGAACATCGAGTTCAATGAACTGTACATAAGGTGCCAAGATACGAAAGGGAAAGAAGAAGCCAGAAGACACCAAGACAGTGTATTTCCTCTGGGACTCCGATTCTTTTTTTGCAAGTGACCACATTTAGCAACCACCAAATGAGTGCTGAGAGACAAGCTTGGAAGGACAGTTCACACCATTCACGACACCTTAATAGATCCTCAGGTCATAACATGTCAGTGGCATATTGGCATGGGCAATATCCTTCTGATTTATGGCTCAATACTTTGCAAAGGTACCACACTAACAATATCCTGCAAATTGACTTTTGCCAACGACTGCCAACTGTGTCGTAAAGGGAAACTTATTCTGTGACACACGACTCTTTCATTGCTGCGATAAATGCTTTATGTGACCTGCACATAACTAATCATTACTCACCTATTTACTGGCTGTTGCCATAATTATTCCTGTGCATTTCCACCACACTTCCGAAGCTTCAGGATTAGCATGTAAACTGACTTCGGGTATAGGCAACTGCTTTCCTCAATTTAGACGAAATGATTTTTGACAAGCCAAAGCAAATCCATTTGATGCAAGTTGAAAGTTGATGACTCGGGTTTCACACTGTTGTGAAATGACATTTAAGATCTAATCTGACTTTATGGAAGAAAAGTGGAAATTGAATATGCTCTTTACCCCTGCAGTAGGAGAGCAAAACCTACAGAATAAATGGTTTTTCCAGCTCCCGTACAGCAACGGAGCAATGATGTGCACGTTTACAAGGTTGGCAAATTCCAATATCAGGTAGTCAGCTTAGCGAGAGTGCATATATATATTTATTGAGAAATTTATAATTGTATACCACATTGCTTTAAAGAATATTATTAAATTTACATAAATAAAATATATAGTGGTGCTCAAAGGCAAGATCTTTGTTGCTATCAAAGCTTCGCTATAGATCATTGAGAGAGAGGGAGAAAGCTGACTCCATCACAAGGTATACATTCATTGCTATTCTCCCAGGGACCAGAAATAACCTTCCAATATTAGTTTGGCTTGTAATACACCTCTCTCCTTGGAAAGTTTTTATCATTTAATATCAAATCATTAGACGACATGAAAATGTAAAGGCCTCTAGACAAACATGCTAAAGTTTGCAACTGATACCGGTTTTATAATATTTTTTATAATGCATTGTCAGAGATCTTTCCGATGAGACAGACTGATAATTCCAATCATCTCTCAGACTCGGACCAAATTATCTCCATCGCCGGATCGCAAGAGGAAGATGCGATAAAATATCTGGCATTTTTTGCTATTGTCTTCACTCCATGCCATTCAAATACACATTCCACATTGTCACATTTTGCAACTTGGCGGGGCCATTGCGAGGCGACCATACTTCTGATTCATGCAGGAAAGTAATTTTAGTAACAACTGCTAATTTTATGTAATTTCAGGCGATTTCATTACTGCGAGATTCTACAGTCTCTATCCACCTTGCTACATCACATTTTTGCCTAATCTGATTGGTTTATGGTCACTAAAAATGTCACGCACTTGATAGATTGGACGAAGCAAGCAGCTATATGCATTGCTTTGCACAGTCAGGGCTGGATGACCAGAATCGCATGGTAATGAAATCACCTGTAACTTAATATTAGATTTTGAATACATGTATGCTTTGGATTCAGATTATCATTGACATTTGCACAAACTGAAGCTAAGTTTCGAAAATGTATATTGCCAAACAATTTTGCATAACAATATTAATTTCCTGAAATTTTCATCTTTATGCTTTGACCATGCACTCAAAGAAAGTGATTGATTTATTGAGCGATTTACTGATTAATTGATTGAAAGTGAAACAATTGCAGGGTTTCCTTATATTTAATAGTTTAATCTATTGCTATAAGAACCGATGTCCATTCATTGCAGTGTGGTATACAATTGGCACATGAGATTTTTTTTTTTATTGTAAGGCTGGCAATCAACAACTTCTGTGAAGATTTCCCAATAACCGTTCACCATTATATTGAAATACTACACTGGCTTCACACTTGGATACTTACATGTATTTTCACAGTTCTATGCTTCTTTGAATAAAAACATTTAATTCTTTTTAATTGGCCTAATTCTCATAATAGTCGACTTGAAAGGTTTGAAGTTGATGTCGTTCTTCTTCTTCCAGACAATTCCATCCGTTGTCCAGTACTTGCCCGTGTCATAGTAACGACCATTGAGATTGGAAAGGTGACAGTCGTTGTACCACCATCCCCCATGGGCCACCCTTGCACAAGCTCCTGCTGGGCCTTCCAGGTCATGGGTGGAGAAATTCATGCCATTGTGGTAGGACAGGGCATCGCCAATGTTCCCCTTGAACCCTGAAACATGCAGACGATACCGCTCTTCTGCCTCTTCAAAGGAGAAGTCAGCGTAAAAAGCGAAGTACCAGTTGTCCTCAAAATCTTGAAGGTCCACTTGCATAACAAAGGACCCAGTCTTGATTATTGTGTGGATCTTCTTCAGTCCCAACCAGAACTCTCCTCTGATGTCCCCAAAGCCTTCCTCGTAATCTTCCCAGCCTCTGAAAAAATCCACCTCCCCGTGGTAACGCCTTTGAATGATGGTCCATCCGTATCCATCTGGAGTCATCTCACAGAACACTTGAAAAGACTTGCTCGATTTGTCCGGAAATATTGAGTAAACACCATCCTGCGCACTGTGAAGAGTCCTAATTTCTTGACAATCTGTCACTGGAAAAGGAAAAGATTTTAATATTGATGAAGATCGCTAATGCAACAAAAGTTTCTTAAATATCACTTTATATATACAGAATGCATTTTTGGAGTTGATGCAGCTTATAATTGTACTTTTGAGGGTTTGAATACTTTCAAGATCAATTGTAGTGGCCTAGTCATCCTTTGTAATATATTTCTAATCAATAGGCCCACCTTGTATTTCAGCAAGCATTTGGAATTGGAGTTGAACACACAACACCGTTCTAAACTTCCCAAAAAGCATCACGCTGCAGCTGTTGCTACTAGGAAGTAAAATACTATAAAATGGTTGTTTTTTAACAGTTCCTCAAAGTCAGTGGCAGTACGGTATTCACAATTCATTGGACCATTATGTGATCCAGCACAACTTGACAGAAATGCTTATTTCTTAGAAATGTATATGTATGCAGTATTTATTCCATATTCATGAGTATTAATATATATGATGAGACAATGGAGATATGTAGCCTATTTTACCTTTTGCCATTTGTGGCTGCGGGGTTGGAAGTGTATGTGTGTCATTTCTTGACCCTGATCCGGATTCAGGATTCTTACTTGAGTCGTTTCTTGAAGTGAGACATCCCTCCATATCCTCCCTCATCTTCGTCATCTGCTTCTGCAGTTCAGCTACGATACCTTCCAGTCTTGTTGTTCGCTTCTCTAAATCCCACTTCTGTTCAAGAGTCTCCGATAATTTCTCTGACAATGCTGTCTTGAGCTGATGTATCTCTCCTTTTGCACTTTCTTTATTTTCCTGCAAGTTTCCATCCTTATGCACTGTCTTTGTCCTGTTCTCCAACACATTGATCCTCCTGCTGTCCTGCGAGATCTGTTCCTGCCAGACGCTCAAGTGCTGCGTCACCTCCGTCAAGCGCTTTTTGGCAACAGCTTCTTCTTGGTGATGTTCCTCGACCACACCTGCCAGGTGACGCAGTGAATCATTCAGACTGACAAGGTGATTTTCATTCTTGATCTGTTTATTTTCCAGTTCTGACATCTTCAATGTCAAGTCTGTAATTTTATCCGACATCAAAGCACAACTTGAGCAGTTGACGTTAGACTGTTTCATCAGTTCTAATTGTGTCGCGATGAGTTTTTGTATACTTGTGTCGTGTTTGAAATAATGTTTCAGATTGTCAACTTCAGAATGTAAAGCAAGTATTTCCTGTAGTACATGATCTGAGGTACAATTCCTTGGGTAGACCCTTGTCTGAGAAGCGGTATTGTCCTTCTTTTTGAATTCACAAGGAAAGCGTTTGACCTTCACTTTGCCCGAGAGCTGTAAATGTGACTTCAACATTCTGATATCCCTTGTGTGTTGAGTAATAGTATTCCTGATAAAATCCAGGTCTTGCTTTGTCTGTGCAGAGGGTTCACACTTAACAGACCTCTTTGGGACAGTGTATATTTGCATGCAGGCCTCCTCCCCTGCTTCTGGGAGGTGGGTGGTGGATCCAGGAAGAGTCAATATCCAAACCATAACTGATAAACGAAAAGAGCAGGTCCCAATGACCATTTTAACAGCTGGCAACTCAGTTAGTGAGAATATAACATCATGGGATTAGTCACATTGGCCAGACCAGCCACTATACACCAAGGGGAAGTTTGGCAGATTGATATGGAGTGTTTAATTCCCCCACATTCCTGAGGATTGGTTTACACGTAAATATACAGCGCCAGTATGTGTAGCATTGCATGTATATAAACATCTGATATAGACAACCAAGGTGTTTGATTTTTTTAACGATGCAATACAATTGTTGTGAATTTGTCTGCATTGTCATATCATAAATTGTCATTTTGCAAAACTCTCTAAGTTAAATGATGAAGTAATTGAAATATTTTACATAATATATATGCATTAAAATGAAGAATAATATCTCGAGTTTTACACAATATGAGGAAGTTGTTTCAAACTATGGTTTTTGACTGAGAGCTTGAATGCCTTGAAATGTTTTAAAGAGTTTACCCAAACTGAATTTACAGTAAAATGGCTGTATTTGAGTAGTTTTGAGAGCAAACTTTAGGCTTAAACAGACAGTCAGACACTGTCAGTGTCAGCAGTACATTGCGTTTTTGTTAAATAAACATGGACTATAACAATTATACAGATGTTATATGCATTTCTTGTTAAAAACATGGAAATCATGGTGTCACTGATGTGTCATTTTATATTTTAAAAAATCGTGTAAAACTTCACAGGTGCCAATGCAAATTAATTTAGTGTTTTTCTCTTTGGCAAATTACCTGAGGATTTGTCAAATAACTCAAATTGATTCTGAAGTCCAACGGCATCTATCATTTTCCATTCGACACATCGGCCAATCAAAGCCATTATTTAATGGCATGAAATAGAAAATCATATTCTTAGTTGTCCAAGTATTCTCTTAGGTTTCTATTTGGCTCATCCACATGATTTACAGGAGAGGACCTGTTCATGACTCATTAGTTTACTCTAGGTGTCTCTTCAGTCGAATAACAAAACAACAGTATGACCTCTGGTGTTCAAATAGCATATTGACATTTACAGATAACGGATATAAAATATAATGGTTCCATAACTTCCATTTCATGCATTGCAATGGATATTTAATCATCATATTTTGGTTTCCTTGAAAGTAAAATAGCTAAAACCCTGCCCTCTGATTAGTACATAGATAGGAAGTGTGTCATTTCTGTATGTCTGTATGTTCATGTGAAAGTGTTTTGCAAGTAAAAACCAGGAACATTCACATGATATGAAGCTTCTGAGGTTTACAAGGTCCATAATGCAGGGGTAAGACATGATCTGTTATACCAATTATCTGTTATGAAGCAGTTGCCCGACTGGCTGGCAGACAGCTAGGATTTTCCCAGCTGGCAAAGTTGTCAGCTGGGATTCAATTTTTGGAATTCAACTGATGGCATTTGCAGTCAGGTAATGAGAAAGCAGTTGAGACGGCTGGCTGGGAAAAAAAAATTCATATCAGTTGGCTGGGAGGTGATGAATGACGCTTGGGCTGGCTGGAAACCCAGCTGGTAGCATAACAGATATTTTCTCTCAGTTGCTTAAAAAAATCAGTCTAAGTGTTACTAAAGGTGTGCAACCAAGACCTCACACTGATATGGGCATTATAATAACACTGTCATGAGGTGCCCCTGATAAAGCAGTTTTATGGGCCTGACAATGCTGGGTTTGCCCAAATGAGTCAAGTTCTGGACCTAATCCATGGATCCTGCTAGTTTTACAACACATACCTGTGAATTTAGAAGCATTTTGGAGCCCGGAATGCCAGCTCCATCGACTCAGCAATGGTGCAAAATGGCTTTTGTTTCCGGAAACAGTTTTTTTGAGCGCCCAGAACTGGGCTTAGAGGGCTGCACTTACCATATACATGTATTTATCTATCTATCTATCTATCTATATATCTATCTATCTATTTATCTATCTATCTATCTATCTATCTATCTATCTATCTATCTATCTATCTAATAATAGCACCACCATGGATCATTGAGGAAATTCAGCTAGGTTCAGATCAATTGACTAACGTAGCTATGCCCCCTTTGATATGCTTACGATTCTGAATTAGCTATCCAATGAGAAAGAAAATGTCACCAGGTTGAAGTTATTTATGACATCTTTAATGACATTAAAACGAAGCATTAACAAGCAAGCTGTTGAAGAGGTCTCCCTCGGGTAGGAATGTGGCATTGAAGTTGCAGACACAAGCCGTGCTGTCACCCAGCATGGGGTTCTTCACCTGCACAATGAGGAAGAAGTAGGTCAAGATCATTCCAATCACCTGCAATTACAACAGAGGGAGCTGTAGCATCTTCATAATTTCAACAGAGGGAGCATGTATTAGTGATGCAGCCGGGACCACCTTTAAAAGGGTGGTCCAGTCCTGGTCTGGTCTAGGGCGAAGTGGCCAGATTTTTTTATTGGACCGGTTCATATGTGGTCCATCTGCATTTCGAAAATTATGATAAAAATGAGGGTTCATTATGAGCTTCATGAATTTCATTTTCAGATATGACAAAATTCATGCTACACCCTTCATGACATCAAAAAGCACTGGACCGGTCCGGATGGGCATAGGACCAGTCAAGTGTTGGTTTTTTTAGGTGGTCCGGTATTTTGGTGGTTGAGGTTAGACTGACGACCTGATATGACTGGTCCAAGGTGGTCTGGTCTGCATCACTAACCAGCATTTATATCCTAAAGTAAATCTACACATTTATACAAGACAATGGGGCGTAGGCCTAACATCTCGTACTCTTTCAGAGATGTTTTGCCCATAAGAAATGATTTGGATAGTTATTACTGATTCAATTGCTCTGGGTATCTTCTTATCTTGTTGTATTAATGATCCTTACAGTTAGAATTGCAGGCTTGTTGATCACAAACATGTCCCATGCAGTCAAGCCAATGAGGGTGCCGGTCAGCTTGTTGAGGAACATGTTCATCTGAAAAAAAAATAGGCCAATACAGCGAGACAAAAAAGTTACAAATGAATTTGATCAAGAAATAGAAGATTTGAAATGGTGATTACTTTTCATATACTCACCTCCATTTGTCGTTCTGCTGAAGTCTTCTGAACCCGGATGGTGTACATTGAAACTAAGGGAGCATGGGCCTGAAAGATTAAAAGACAAAATTAGTGAGCGAAGGCCAATAGAAATACTCTAAGCGGGAGTTTTAGCCAGGTTCTTTAAACAAGAAAGTTTGATCAGGCACCTGATTGTTGATGAGAGTCGCAGCAACTGAGACGACCATCATCTGGAGGAACACGTAGAGGATCCTGAAAGTGTTGATGAAGCGGTAGGACAAAGAGTTGCTCTCATCGTACACCAGGTTGTAGAGCAGCAAGCAGAGGAGAGGGACGTTGGTGGCGTAAGTGTTGGCAATGTAGTACTTGAAAGAGCTGTCGGCATCTTGTACCAGGGTGCACCTCTTCTGGTGCATGATCCTGAACTTCTCCAGGTCGTCACTGAATTGCCCGTCATCCTTGATCTTCATGAGGAATGTCCTGGCGAAGTACTCAAATTCCTAAACAGAAATTAAGTGTAAATGGAGTAATCATGACAGACAGACACACAGGTTTCAGCCATTTAGAACACATTACACATACATTGGACTTTTTCATATTATAGATAACTAGATTTACCCATGATTTGGGGCAGGACTATAATGAGGAATAATTAACCCCCCCTCCTCTACCTGCATTGGCATCTGGCCCCGTGTTGCATGCTGAGCATTTGAAATAGTCATTTGAGTAATAAAAGTAAGGAGTGGTGGTAGAGAAATTGAAGTTGATTGTATTTCCTTTTCTTTTGACATAAAATGCTATGAGTTTTGGCATATTGATGATGAAAGACTGGAAATGTCATGCCCATAAGGAAAGGAAAAGGTATGTGTAAAGGAAATGTGGATTGATGGAAATTTATAGAATTAGGCAAACAGGTAAAAGTGTATGGGCATTGGGACATTGACAGATGGAATGGGCTTGAGAAGAGCTTTAAAATGAGGGTAAGATGAGGAAGATACAATGAGTAGAAGTGATTCAGCCAGGTAGGAGTGAAGAACAGTAGGTGAGAGTGAAGTGTGTGGAGCTTTTTGGCGGGAAGGCAGACGGTGGCGCCAGTCCTAAACGTGAGCAATAGCGGAACTACGATGGAGATTCATGCGCCCCTGGTGGGGAACAACAGTAGAAGCAGAAAACGTAAATAAGGGAGCTGTTTCACTGTTATTTGCTGTTATCAGAAGGACAGGATAGATCAATAAGGATAGGTGGACAGTTAAGGTGAGTGGCATTGCTCGGGGAGGAGTGTTTAGCTGTTGCAGGTGTGACCATGTGACCCATGATTTTAGCATCTTATACCCGGCAGGGATTGGCTAGGCGATGCTTGAGATGTCATATTTAGAACTCTTTTCCAAGCACCACCTTTAAATGGTTCATGTCCTAGGTCTAATGATGAACTGCCATAAATGCATGCGCTTAGTCTACCCAGAAAACATGGCATGAAACTTATAAAAATATTGCAGTGACACATTATGTATAAGTTATTCACAACTTGAGAAGGGTTATGTGATTTACAACCCTAGGGCTTAGGCCGAGGTGTGATAAACACATATGCCCGATCCCATGGTGAATAACCAGCTTAAATACCATGATACAAACACTCAAACTATCAAACATGACACTTAAGTGCCCAAATGAATATAGGAATTATCGCCCTGGGATACTGCCATGTGACAAAGAAACTTTGAGCTTCTCACCTTGTAGAGGCCGTAACAGATTGCAGTGAAGAAACTGAGACTGAACATGGCAATGTAGGCGTTGACAAACATCATGACCAGAAGAAATATTTTGAAGTAGATGATGCCGGACAGATCTTTTGGAACAGGCACCAGAAGAACTTCAAACATGTCAGTATCCATGAACATCCCCACAGCTGTCATTCCGACATTCGCAAGACTGGAGACAGAAGAAATACAATCATAATATTCATAAAAATATATATCTATACTCTATAGGACTGTTTACAATAGACATTTTAAAAAGAAGTTAGTCAACTTATGAAAATTTCGGTACGTGCATACTGATATGTTTTAAGAAAATTGTCGAAAGAAATAAGAAATATAAAGCGGAAAATAGAGAAAATATGAAAATTATCCCGAAAAACAATCTTTGCCGGCAACGGAATCGCTCACATATTGGACAAACTGCTTAATTATTCCTTCATCAATCAAGGACCACATTCTCACCTGATGATGATGCTGGATGCTATCATGACCTTCATTACTTTCTTGAGCTGCTCCTCATAAGGGATGATGCCATCTGGATAGCAAATGCTGTCCAGCGAGAGGAACAGATGTTGGTATCCCTTTTTGTCAAGCGAGCACCCGTGGTAGTTCAACATGGCCCTGCTCATGGCTTCATAGGCAAAGATAATGGACAACAGCTTGAAAAAGAAGACGGAATCAAACCCCTCCGAGCCGTCAAATATGGGAATGGTGCGAATGAAGTTGGCACAAAGAACAAAACTGGTGAAGATGCAGTAGATCTGGAGAGGGGACATGGAGCGGAAGCGGCCCACGATCGTCTTGCCGAATGTGCCTTTCTTCTTCATGAAAAAGATGCCTGAGAATTTCATGCAGGTCAGGAGCGGTTTCAGGGTCTGGTACATGAGGGAATCCTCAATGGTCTTGAACTCATCCATGTTTTGCATTGCTTTGTTCATCTTGGCTCCTCTGCCCCACTTGCCCATACCTTCTAATTTTGAGGATCTTCTCCGTACCAATCCAGGTGTCATTCCAGGCACCAATCCAGGCACCGATCCAAGCACATTTTCATTGAGGTGATGTGCCTTTACAGCTGCCTCCACTACGGATGACATGCTGTTTTCTTCTGTTACTTCGAAAGCATTGTTCCTTATTCCTGTGCCCAAGGTAGAAGAAGGGAGGGCATTTGTCGCAGTTAAATTATTTGACTTTTCATTGCTGCTTTCCTCCCGCATGGAGGAGCCTGGGAGTGAACAGCCATGTACTGAAAAAGAGAGAAAGTACATTTCAAATGAGCAAGGGTTCTGGCCATAATTCAGATACGCTTTCAAAATGTCAAACCATGTAATTTTTTCAGCCTGATTATGCATGTGTTCATGTACAATAAAGGCTAAAGGATCATGGACAACAATGATGTACAATTCACTGTTCATACTTTGTAATAAAAATGAATTAAAACAACATTCTCATCATAAGACCTCTCTGCAGATAGGCAGTACATTGGAAATAATTTTCAACTTTTCAAACTGCATGTACATAGCTTGGCTTTAGGGGAGAGCGGGGCACAGTGAGACACTTTTTTTATTTTCAAGTGTAGCAAAATGTTGACGGTCAACAGTAAAACCAATTTAGACCCACATTTTAGATGATGAAGTTGGGTATATTGTCCGGTAGTTTTGGGTTCCAAACTATTACAGGTTTGGAGATACATCATGTTAAGTCCATGCCGGATAAGTGTCTCACTGTGCCCCATATGCAGGGCACAGTGAGACAGCAGGCGGGGCACAGTGAGACAGGGAAGTCTGCTACCACAATTGCAAACCCTCTAGACATGCAGAATAACTTTGTCAATGGATATTATGAAAACTGATATATTTCATCATGAAAAGTTGGAGAGGTGAGTTTCTAGTTCTTTTTTTGTGCAAGTATGACAAATTCATGTCTGTGGACATGTGCATAACATATTTAACCAGCCGCACCTGTTACTTTCTTATGCCTTACTAATCAAAATTGTTCCCTGATGCTTCCCTTTTGATATAACTCTCTAAAACAAGAGGTCAATGACAGGCATCGCTTTGAAGATTATGAATTATGAGTTATACCCTGAATTCAAGGTGTCTCTACTCTATTCTGTGGTGTCTCACTGTGCCCCTTCTCACTGTGCCCCGTACAACATTCTTCATTAAATTTGAAAATTCTGTGGAGACACATGCCAAAATTGGGGATCGCCAGCATAGTAAAATAAGTCAAAAAGCCATAGCTTCAATCCCTGGTGATTGATTTGCATTAAACTCCTAATGCTTATGCATCAGAACAAAAAGTCATAAGGCAAAAATATTTACTTATCAAGGCAAAAAATTGAAATTTCACTCGCCCTATGCTTCAAAACTTTTCCGGATTTAGGTTTACCTTTCACTTATATATTTTTGTTCAACATAAGAGATGGTAGTTCTGTAAACAGTACCACTTTGATGCTAGGGGCACTGTCTCACTGTGCCTGTCGTCTCACTGTGCCCCGCTGTCCCCTACACTAGAGTTTCCTGTTAGTTTCACTAATCCTCTTAAAAATTACCTTATTTTAAGTGAATAGTTTGCTTGTTACGTAAATGCTGAACATTACATAAATCTTCATAGAGGATACACCTCTTGCTCCCTTTTCCTATTCCATGATATCAGGTAACCCCCAAATTGCTGTCGCTTTCCCCTTACTCTCCCATCTTCCCTCATTTACCCCTGACCTCCCCCCTCTTTTTCCCACCCAACCCCGCTGCCCCCAACTTGCCCTCCACTTTCCTCCACTTGCCCCACTCAACTTCCTCCATACCCCCATTCCCACACCTGCCCCTCTCACTGCCCCAATAACATTATCTTATATTGCTGTTGCTCCAAAGTTTTGGGGTGTATCCTGTCATGAGGCCTTCCGTATGAATGATACGCACATGTAAAGAACTAGTACAAACAAAGGTCTGATAAATTCTGATCTGACAAATATACATTTCTGAGGTTATTACAAAAAGGCACACTTACCATTGTCATCATCATTTAGAGGAAAGAAAAGTTCAGAATAGGCAGTGGAGTATTGGTCCGGTGCTATATCCGAATCAGACAAGGCGATTCCTGCATCGTCAGCGTCCCTGTTATTCTCATCAGCAACCGAAAAAAGTTTTGAAACATCTCTGCTGTCATCGCTTAGCTTTGACGTTAGGTGAGGAGTCAGGGGCCTGTTTTTTGACAGCTGCTTTGAGATGAGAAATGGGTCAGAGTCTGCAATGAAAGCCAATGAACTCTTTGGACGCTTGTTTTCTGCTTGGGATGAGCTCAAGAAATCCTTGCATTCAGACATAAATGATAGATTTTTCCCAATGAAATCATCAATTGATTCGTTCACTTTGGAGTGAGCCTCCTTCGCATTGGCTTCAGTGTTGTCTCCTTTTCCTGCGCTGGTCTCATTCGCATTCTGAGGTGATGACTTCTTGTCAGACTGATTCGATGAAGAAGAATTCAAATCCTGAGTGGATAGGCACACTGAGGCTGTTTCTGTCATGTCCGCAACTTCTTCCACAAAAATCACGCGAGTTGTCTTAGTCGTCTTCATCATAGATGCCATGGAAATGAACTGAGCACTGAGACTCCTAACATCCACAAAAAACTATTGATGTATTCCTCCTCTATGGTTTCAGTTGGCACAAGTCCTAAGACCCCATAACATTCTCTGCTCCAAGGCCAACACAATTTGAATCAGTGTAATTTGAATCATGATCAGCGAGCAACTCCACCGATTGAGGCTTGTGGTCAATTACAGTAAATGAGTCTCAATATAACAATATATATCCATGAAGTGGACGACTAATTGAGAAATGACAAAGGCGGCTGCTGGACAGGTCCATTCAGAGCAGGGAGAAAGACTCATCTCATCAAAAGAAGATGGTGGGAACAAAACAGTCACAACCAGATGTTCTGTACATTGCAAACAGGTATATCGAATACAAGACAAGTCGTAGACATGCCAACTCGTAGACATGCCAACTCGTAGACATGCCAAGTCGTAGACATATTCAAGAGCTATCTTGACTTGATACCAGGCAGATAACAGGTTGTTCAAACAGACATCTACAGTGCCGCCTGTAAGTAAGTGAAATGCATGATATTGTGCCATTGCATCAATGTTAAACATCCTTAACCAAAATGCTTCTGGAAGGACAAATTCTCATGCGATGAGAGGAAAACATTTTGGGTCATAAAGGCCGATATATGAGGCATGTGGGATAAAAATAGCAGCCAATTTTCTTTGCTGTAGTTGGAGTTAGATATGGGTCAAAGTCTTTGATAAGTAAGTGAAACGCAGGCCCAATGTTAAAACATAGGGAAGGGTGGTTCACTTACTTATCAAAGACTTTGACCCATACCTAACTCTGACTACAGCGAAGAAAATGGGCTGCTATTTTTATCACACTTGCCTCACACATCGGCCTTTATGACCCACTTTGTTTCCCTTTCATCCGATGAGAATTCATGCCTCCACGAGCAGTTTGGCTGAGGATGTTTAGCATTGATGCAATGGCACAATGTCATGCGTTTCACTTACTTAGAGGCGGCACTGTATAGGGCAGCCTCAAGACAATGTATATATATATATTTTTTTTATATACAAGAATAACAGGTCAAAACTGTTAGGGGGCCTACAGCCAACAAATGACAAGTGCTTACAGAATTGCACCGAATTGTTCCTTCAAGAACTTCCTTGTGAGGTCATATCCCTATCTAATCCATGCAATGTTATTCTCTGTGACCCAGAAGCAATTTGTGAGGCCATATCCAATAAATGTACTTTCAATGTTTTCAAAATAAGTGAGTCAAGCACTCATCAGTGAGGTCACAAGTTACCAAATAACTTGAAGTTCATTTCAATACAATGGATAGGGCCTGTGGTGAAGTCGTTGATGGCCGAGAACAGCTGTTTGTAAATACTCGTCTTTTTGATGCTGAAGAATATTGCATGTACATGCGGGGTGCTTTGGGAGGAGTGCCATGTTTTTTATGGCTATGTGATAAGTCTCTATGTCAAAATTCATAATTTAAACTATTCTGGCCTATTATTAGTCACATAAAGAATCATTTGGAATCATTTTCATGGTGACAAAATTGGAACAAAATAATGTGATGCCAGGCAATGGTGTGACCAAACCAGATGCTGCTAGCCATTTATTTTTATGTTTTTCCATTAATTGATCCATCAAATAAACATAACTGCTTTCCAAATAATAACAATAATGATAGGATAGGTGTAGTAACTAATAGAGCTTCCATTCAGAATAACTTTCATAATTTTGTTCACCTATATGTAAAATATCCTCATACATTTTTTTAAGGCTCAACTTGAAGTTCCAGCAACACATTGGAATTCATAATAAAACATTCAAAACAAAGATACCTAATAACACTTTGGGACTGTGAAATAATACAAGCCCAAGAAATACAATAAGGCTGCATACATGTGCATTCAGTAAACTAACTGTATCCACGATATGCACTCAGAAAGCTACAATCAAATGATAAGGTTTAAAATCAATTTTATTAATTCTTTGTTCCATCTATTTTCTATAAATATCATTTTACAAATCTTCTATTTTCTTCTTTAAACAGTCACTGCTGCAGGTTGGCGCAGGGCATTTTGTAGAGGAATGTCCCATTGGGGGTGACCATGTTGAACTGACAGGACTTGGCTGAGTCCAGGGGGTTCTGGAACTGCACCAGGAGGAAGAAGTAGGTGGCGATCAGGCCCATGATCTGAAGGAATACGGATGGAGGAAGTTTATTTAATAATGGTAAGTAATACTTTTAAAATAAAAAATAACACAATACAACTGAACTAAAGAGAAAACTGCCCTTACAGTCAACATAGTCGGTTTGTTTATCATAAACATGTCCCAGGCAGATAGACCAATAGAGGTGCCCGTCAGTCTGTTCAAAAACATGGACATCTGCAAAGGAAACAGTAAAGCCAAATTGAGAAGAAAGACCAATATTTATCTAATAGGGTCTAAAATATATGTAAATTGCACAGCCATGAAATTCGCGCAGCACTTAAAAAAGTTTTGGTAGTGTCACCAATCTCACCATAATTTTCATATCTATTTCATATTCAATAATATGAAAGGCAGTTTTGTAACAGTTTCAAAAAAGACATATAGAAAGACTGAGAGAAATGTTGATTGTATAAAATGTTAGTTTGTTGATATTACATAATAGTAAAATGAAAACAATAACATTACTGCCATTGATTGGCATGTAGATTAATTGCTCACTGTTACATAATCATCAGTTTATAACGATTATGCAACTTTAATTTTGTTAAGTTTTCTTGTTGTCTGTTTTGAAATTAACTGAATCACATGTAAATAATTTAATTTAAGTTTGTCAAGGCAAACAATTTAACTATTCCATAAAAATTATGGGTACATGGAATACTACTGGAGAAAATTGAATTTTTAAGACACTTTTAAAGGTGAATATGTCATGTTTTGTTAAATTCGAAACTAAATCATTGATAAGAAGCTGGACCTACTTGACCTAATTTCCTTCTGTCGACCATTGATGTTGAGACCATCACTGCACAGATTTTTGAAACCTCTCTTGTGCTCAATTCGCTTCGCGAAATGGCCTGCGGGAGTTTTCGCTGCGCAAATATAAGCAACAAACAAATTATATATGTGTGTTCTTACCACCAGCTCTCGTTCAGCCGTCGAGTTCTCTTGCTTCCTGATTTGGTAGATGAATTCCAATGGGGCGTGGCCCTGTAGTACACAACATCAGTATTAATACAAGACCCAATGGTATTGAGGTATTTTGAGATGTATTCAACAATTTGAAGAGATCTAGAGTTCTCTGTACTCGTAAGCGAAAAAACCCTCGAGTATACAAAGTAATACCCACTACTTTTTCATATGGTAGTGTAAACATTATGGGGTTTACACAAATAGTTGATCTCAAGACTGATTAGATAGTTTTGGAAGTTTAAGTTTCCACAGACAAGAACCGTACCAGGTCCGTACCTGGCTATTGACAATGATGCAAGCAGCGGATATGAGGACCATCTCAGCCAGAATCTGTAGGAAGAAGACGAGGCCGGTGATACGATGCATTGTGTCCTGGTCGGTGGAGAGCAGGTTGTACATGAGGAGGACAACTATGGGCACTTCCGTCATGTAGGCATTGGCAATGTACACTTTGAAGAGGTAGTCTGCCTTCTCCACTATCTGGCATCTGAATCAAGCATACCAGATATTACAATGCATAGTGCTAAGAAGTCAGTGACGTATTCTAATGGACGCACTGCTAAAGAACCAAACACTTGAAATAAAGGTAGTTTTATCGCATCATATGAATTACGAGCTGTCACCCTTACATTTAACAGACAAGATAGTGAAGGAACTCCAAAAGAACACAATCCTCTTTAAACAATATGCAGATATAGATAACATGAACAATTGCATTGAAGTATTACAAGTAACAAGAACAAACAAAACAATGAATTCAACCTTCACCTTTTCTGATGGTTCAAGCGAAACCTCTCGAGGTCATCCACAAAATCTCCATCATCTGGGATCTTCATGGAGAAAGTTCTTGTCATGTATTCAAACTCCTGAAATTGTTGTAATGGGATTGTAGTTTGAGATCAGAGACCAGAATTATAATTGAGTGTTACTGTTAAATATCTTTGCGTTGATATATTTTCACAACTTTGTAGACTTTTAAAATGTAAGGTTGGTATTTTTTCAGAATAAAAAAACTTTGAAGGCACGTCGAATCTTCATATTCCTTGGTTACACTGAATTAAAAAGGCTAAATGTCTTACTTTATAGAGGATAACGCAGATGAGGACGAAAAAGATTAGGCTGATGGAGCCAACAAATGCCCCGATGAATGTCAAGAAGAGAAAGACGCCTTTTGTGACAACATTGACAGGAATTGGCTTCAACAGAACAAGGAATAAGTCGCTGCCCTCGCTCTCCTCCTCCTTGTAGAAACCGTACGCACAGATGCCTGGTGAACGAGACAGAAGATAGTGAAGTGGACAAATGGAGTACACCAATCTGTCTAATGCATCTAGTTGTGGATCATGATATATCATATAATACATAACGCCTTTTTTCAAATGGAAAATACTAATAAAATGTATATCATTATATACTATTTGTGTAATCAAATTGAAAGAATGTGTTATCATGCCAATATCGTACATTCCCCATCATATTGAAAGATAAAATACGGTACATATGTGGCATGAATTACAATTGGTAATCGCAGCATCTTTCCCCTATGAAAGAGATTTTGGTTTCAGTGCATGCAAGATTATTACAGACTTCTCACCAACATAACACAACGAGGTTGCAAAAGAGTAGAGCAGAAGCAGCCATAGCTTGTTCCTCAGGGATTCTTCGTAAGGAATGATGTTGTCCGGGAAGAAGGTCTCCTCCAGTTTCAGAATGAGGTCCTCCAGGCCGTTCTTCTTCTGCCAGCAGATCGAGATGTTCAGGTAAGCTCGACTCGCACATTCGTACCTCAAATGAAACATGGACGATTAATACTCGCTGTTGGATTACAACCATTCCACTGCAGTATGAAATCAGTGGACTTCACATTTTTCAGTCATGACAGCGTATGATATATGTCATGATAAAAAAAAGAAACTTTTTCACACACATATATGTATACATGTATACTAACGAAATGTCAATAGATAGCCTATTTCCTGTGATTAATCCCTTTAAGACCCTCTAAAAGCCAGGAACTATAGTTTGATGTTCATTCACATACCAGAAGATGCACCATAACAGCTTGAAGAATAACTCATAGCCAAACTTGTCATCAGAAGAGAAGTAGAAGAAGGAGCGAACAAAGTTGGCTGCCAGGAAGATGCACATGAAGAGGCAGTAGATCTGCATGGGGCGGTGGGAGCGGTGTCTGCCACACAACAACTCATCATCCTGAAGGAAGGAACAAAATGGAGAACTTCCAGGTTTATATACTTTATAACGGTCAGCATAAATATTCGAGGGAGTGAAATGATGTGCATCAACAAAATCATTTAATTATCTGATACTCTTTGTACAAAGTAACTTGTGGAAAAATTTTAACCACTAAAATTATAGGGATCTAATTGTCCAAAGAAGTTAAGCGACCAGACAGACCTACCAGCTTTCTTGAGAAGAAGATGCCGGACATTTTCATGAGGATGAAGACAGGCTTGAGGATGTCATAGAGGAGGCTGTCTGTGATGCACTTGATGGCTGGTTTGCTTGTAGCGGGCAATTTGAATGCCCTTTTTGCCTGAAATGAATATCCGATGTTTTGATCATTTAAAAATCATAAGAACGTAGTGACATAGTAGAAAATGGTATCTGAACACGTCACATTCATCTAGGTCTGATTCATTTGAAAAGCCCAAACACAATACTCACAATGCCAACTGTTGTGGCTGTAGTCTTCAGTGATCGCGACATCCGGGATTGGATGCTGGTGCCACTCGGAGCTTCTGCAGCGACTTTTGGCTAAAACAAAATCACAAGCACATAGATAGATAGCTCGATATGTAGAGGATAGATAGATAGATAGATTGAAATATATATATACTTTATTACATATATATAGATATGGCATATTGCAAGTGCAGCCCTCTAAGCCTAATGCCAGGTTCTGGGCACTAACAAGGGTGACTTGATGATGTGGGAGAGTGCGAGTCCTCAATGTGTAACATATCCGCCTCATCCGAGAGACATTTTACTGGCCCAGTACTGACACTGTTACTAGGGCCACCAATTTTAATGTTTCTTATGAGCCGCATCCTGAGCTCAGGGATTTTGCTCTTGAAAGTCCATTGGAAATGTTGAGTTCCCCGCCAAAGGTTCAAAGCCACACAGGCAATTTGAGGCAAAGCCCTTCGATGGATGGCCGGATACGACAAACAGAAATTGATTAATAACAAGCTACATGAATTCAATTGGTTGTCATATTTCTACATTACACACCTTGCCCTCTGAGGTCCTCTTCTCCCCAATCTCTTCATTACCAGGATTCCTCTCTACTTCTGTCTGTTCTTGTGGGGTCAACACCTCGTCCATTTCTTGTGAGATTTCCTCCAGGATGAGCATTCGTTTCTTGGTCGTCTTCCTCGATGTTTCTTCAGAGATCATGTTGTCTATCAAATAATATATATGAGCAATTTTTAACAATCCATATTCACGAATACTCGTAGAATAAAAAATACATCTTCAAAGATGTTATATTGTCAAGCTGTACTTCAGCTGTGTTCACAAACTTTTTACTGATAAAGCCAACTAAGTTGGCACCGCGACCCTTCCACCACAGGACAAATGGTGGAACCTAATTTTTTGACCCAGGACCAATTCAGAAACTGTTTGAGATGATTGAAATGATGGTGGAAATACCTTCCGAAAGTCATTCTGTGCCTTACCCGGGGCGTATAGGGTCACACAGCATGGGGAACCCTCCATTCCACCACAGGACAAATGGTGGAACCTTTTATCCACCACACGACCAATCGAATAGTTTGAGTCAGCTTTTGATAAAATGCTTGTAATATGTCTCTTAAAAGTGCTTTTGAGTAATTAGGTCAGTGTGGGGTTACATGGATGAAGGAACCCTGCAATCCACCACAGGACAAATGGTGGAACCTATAGTTTTTTGACCCAGGACCAATTCAGAAACTGGTTGAGATGATTGAAATGATGGTGGAAATACCTTCCGAAAGTCATTCTGTGCCTTACCCAGGGCGTATAGGGACACACAGCATGGGGAGCCCTCAATTCCACCACAGGACAAATGGTGGAACCTTTTATTCACCACAGGACCATTCGAATAGTTTGAGTCAGCTTTTGATAAAATGCTTGTAATATGTCTCTTAAAAGTAATTTTGAGTAATTAGGTCAGTGTGGGGATACATTGATGAAGGAACCCTGCAATCCACCACAAGACAAATGGTGGAACCTATAGTTTTTTGACTGAGGACCAATTCAGAAACTGGTTGAGATGATTGAAATGATGGTGGAAATACCTTCCGAAAGTCATTCTGTGCCTTACACGGGGCGTATAGGGTCACACAGCATGGGGAACCATCCATTCCGCTACAGGACAAATGGTGGAACCTTTTATCCACCACAGGACCAATCGAATAGTTTGAGTCAGCTTTTGATAAAATGCTTGTAATATGTCTCTTAAAAGTAATTTTGAGTAATTAGGTCAGTGTGGGGTACATGGATGAAGGAACCCTGCAATCCACCACAGGACAAATGGTGGAACCTATAGTTTTTTGACCCAGGACCAATTCAGAAACTGGTTGAGATGATTGAAATGATGGTGGAAATACCTTCCGAAAGTCATTCTGTGCCTTACCCAGGGCGTATAGGGTCACACAGCATGCGGAACCCTCCATTCCACCACAGGACAAATGGTGGAACCTTTTATGCACCACACGACCAATCAAATAGTTTGAGTCAGCTTTTGATAAAATGATTGTAATATGTCTCTTAAAAGTAATTTTGAGTAATTAGGTCAGTGTGGGGTTACATTGATGAAGGAACCCTGCAATCCACCACAGGACAAATGGTGGAACCTATAGTTTTTTGACTCAGGACCAATTCAGAAACTGGTTGAGATGATTGAAATGATGGTGGAAATACCTTCCGAAAGTCATTCTGTGCCTTACCCGGGCGTATTGGGTCACACAGCATGGGGAGCCCTCCATTCCACCACAGGACAAATGGTGGAACCTTTTATCCACCACAGGACCAATCGAATAGTTTGAGTCAGCTTTTGATAAAATGCTAGTAAAATGTCTCTTAAAAGTGCTTTTGAGTAATTAGGTCAGTGTGGGGTTACATGGATGAAGGAACCCTGCAATCCACCACAGGACAAATGGTGGAACCTATAGTTTTTTGACCCAGGACCAATTCAGAAACTGGTTGAGATGATTGAAATGATGGTGGAAATACCTTCCGAAAGTCATTCTGTGCCTTACCCAGGGCGTATAGGGACACACAGCATGGGGAGCCCTCAATTCCACCACAGGACAAATGGTGGAACCTTTTATTCACCACAGGACCATTCGAATAGTTTGAGTCAGCTTTTGATAAAATGCTTGTAATATGTCTCTTAAAAGTAATTTTGAGTAATTAGGTCAGTGTGGGGATACATTGATGAAGGAACCCTGCAATCCACCACAAGACAAATGGTGGAACCTATAGTTTTTTGACTGAGGACCAATTCAGAAACTGGTTGAGATGATTGAAATGATGGTGGAAATACCTTCCGAAAGTCATTCTGTGCCTTACACGGGGCGTATAGGGTCACACAGCATGGGGAACCATCCATTCCGCTACAGGACAAATGGTGGAACCTTTTATCCACCACAGGACCAATCGAATAGTTTGAGTCAGCTTTTGATAAAATGCTTGTAATATGTCTCTTAAAAGTAATTTTGAGTAATTAGGTCAGTGTGGGGTACATGGATGAAGGAACCCTGCAATCCACCACAGGACAAATGGTGGAACCTATAGTTTTTTGACCCAGGACCAATTCAGAAACTGGTTGAGATGATTGAAATGATGGTGGAAATACCTTCCGAAAGTCATTCTGTGCCTTACCCAGGGCGTATAGGGTCACACAGCATGCGGAACCCTCCATTCCACCACAGGACAAATGGTGGAACCTTTTATGCACCACACGACCAATCAAATAGTTTGAGTCAGCTTTTGATAAAATGATTGTAATATGTCTCTTAAAAGTAATTTTGAGTAATTAGGTCAGTGTGGGGTTACATTGATGAAGGAACCCTGCAATCCACCACAGGACAAATGGTGGAACCTATAGTTTTTTGACTCAGGACCAATTCAGAAACTGGTTGAGATGATTGAAATGATGGTGGAAATACCTTCCGAAAGTCATTCTGTGCCTTACCCGGGCGTATTGGGTCACACAGCATGGGGAGCCCTCCATTCCACCACAGGACAAATGGTGGAACCTTTTATCCACCACAGGACCAATCGAATAGTTTGAGTCAGCTTTTGATAAAATGCTAGTAAAATGTCTCTTAAAAGTGCTTTTGAGTAATTAGGTCAGTGTGGGGTTACATGGATGAAGGAACCCTGCAATCCACCACAGGACAAATGGTGGAACCTATAGTTTTTTGACCCAGGACCAATTCAGAAACTGATTGAGATGATTGAAATGATGGTGGAAATACCTTCTGAAAGTCATTCTGTGCCTTACCCAGAGCGTATAGGGTCACACAGCATGGGGAGCCCTCAATTCCACCACAGGACAAATGGTGGAACCTTTTATTCACCACAGGACCATTCGAATAGTTTGAGTCAGCTTTTGATAAAATGCTTGTAATATGTCCCTTAAAAGTAATTTGGAGTAATTAGGTCAGTGTGGGGTTACATTGATGAAGGAACCCTGCAATCCACCACAGGACAAATGGTGGAACCTATAGTTTTTTGACTGAGGACCAATTCAGAAACTGGTTGAGATGATTGAAATGATGGTGGAAATACCTTTCAAAAGTCATTCTGTGCCTTACACGGGGCGTATAGGGTCACACAGCATGGGGAACCCTGCATTCCGCTACAGGACAAATGGTGGAACCTTTTATCCACCACACGACCAATCGAATAGTTTGAGTCAGCTTTTGATAAAATGATTGTAATATGTCTCTTAAAAGTAATTTTGAGTAATTAGGTCAGTGTGGGGTTACATGGATGAAGGAACCCGGCAATCCACCACAGGACAAATGGTGGAACCTATAGTTTTTTGACCCAGGACCAATTCAGAAACTGGTTGAGATGATTGAAATGATGGTGGAAATACCTTCCGAAAGTCATTCTGTGCCTTACCCAGGGCGTATAGGGTCATACAGCATGCGGAACCCTCCATTCCACCACAGGACAAATGGTGGAACCTTTTATCCACCACACGACCAATCAAATAGTTTGAGCCAGCTTTTGATAAAATGATTGTAATATGTCTCTTAAAAGTAATTTTGAGTAATTAGGTCAGTGTGGGGTTACATTGATGAAGGAACCCTGCAATCCACCACAGGACAAATGGTGGAACCTATAGTTTTTTGACTCAGGACCAATTCAGAAACTGGTTGAGATGATTGAAATGATGGTGGAAATACCTTCCGAAAGTCATTCTGTGCCTTACCCGGGCGTATAGGGTCACACAGCATGGGGAGCCCTCAATTCCACCACAGGACAAATGGTGGAACCTTTTATTCACCACAGGACCATTCGAATAGTTTGAGTCAGCTTTTGATAAAATGCTTGTAATATGTCCCTTAAAAGAAATTTGGAGTAATTAGGTCAGTGTGGGGATACATTGATGAAGGAACCCTGCAATCCACCACAGGACAAATGGTGGAACCTATAGTTTTTTGACTGAGGACCAATTCAGAAGCTGGTTGAGATGATTGAAATGATGGTGGAAATACCTTCCGAAAGTCATTCTGTGCCTTACACGGGGCGTATAGGGTCACACAGCATGGGGAGCCCTCAATTCCGCTACAGGACAAATGGTGGAACCTTTTATCCACCACAGGACCAATCGAATAGTTTGAGTCAGCTTTTGATAAAATGCTTGTAATATGTCTCTTAAAAGTAATTTTGAGTAATTAGGTCAGTGTGGGGTTACATGGATGAAGGAACCCTGCAATCCACCACAGGACAAATGGTGGAACCTATAGTTTTTTGACCCAGGACCAATTCAGAAACTGGTTGAGATGATTGAAATGATGGTGGAAATACCTTCCGAAAGTCATTCTGTGCCTTACCCAGGGCGTATAGGGTCACACAGCATGCGGAACCCTCCATTCCACCACAGGACAAATGGTGGAACCTTTTATCCACCACACGACCAATCAAATAGTTTGAGTCAGCTTTTGATAAAATGATTGTAATATGTCTCTTAAAAGTAATTTTGAGTAATTAGGTCAGTGTGGGGTTACATTGATGAAGGAACCCTGCAATCCACCACAGGACAAATGGTGGAACCTATAGTTTTTTGACTCAGGACCAATTCAGAAACTGGTTGAGATGATTGAAATGATGGTGGAAATACCTTCCGAAAGTCATTCTGTCCCTTACCCGGGCGTATAGGGTCACACAGCATGGGGAGCCCTCAATTCCACCACAGGACAAATGGTGGAACCTTTTATCCACCACAGGACCAATCGAATAGTTTGAGTCAGCTTTTGATAAAATGCTAGTAAAATGTCTCTTAAAAGTGCTATTGAGTAATTAGGTCAGTGTGGGGTTACATGGATGAAGGAACCCTGCAATCCACCACAGGACAAATGGTGGAACCTGTAGTTTTTTGACCCAGGACCAATTCAGAAACTTGTTGAGATGATTGAAATGATGGTGGAAATACCTTCCGAAAGTCATTCTGTGCCTTACCCAGGGCGTATAGGGTCACACAGCATGCGGAACCCTCCATTCCACCACAGGACAAATGGTGGAACCTTTTATCCACCACACGACCAATCAAATAGTTTGAGTCAGCTTTTGATAAAATGCTTGTAATATGTCTCTTAAAAGTAATTTTGAGTAATTAGGTCTGTGTGGGGTTACATGGATGAAGGAACCCTGCAATCCACCACAGGACAAATGGTGGAACCTATAGTTTTTTGACCCAGGACCAATTCAGAAACTGGTTGAGATGATTGAAATGATGGTTGAAATACCTTCCGAAAGTCATTCTGTGCCTTACCCAGGGCGCATAGGGTCACACGGCATGGGGAACCCTCCATTCCACCACAGGACAAATGGTGGAACCTTTTATCCACCACAGGACCAATCGAATAGTTTGAGTCAGCTTTTTATAAAATGATTGTGATATGTCTCTTAAAAGTAATTTTGAGTAATTAGGTCAGTGTGGGGTTACATTGATGAAGGAACCCTGCAATCCACCAGAGGACAAATGGTGGAACCTATAGTTTTTTGACTCAGGACCAATTCAGAAACTGGTTGAGATGATTGAAATGATGGTGGAAATACCTTCCGAAAGTCATTCTGTGCCTTACACGGGGCGTATAGGGTCACACAGCATGGGGAACCCTCCATTCCGCTACAGGACAAATGGTGGAACCTTTTATCCACCACAGGACCAATCGAATAGTTTGAGTCAGCTTTTGTTAAATGCTTGTAATATGTCTCTTAAAAGTAATTTTGAGTAATTAGGTCTGTGTGGGGTTACATGGATGAAGGAACCCTGCAATCCACCACAGGACAAATGGTGGAACCTATAGTTTTTTGACCCAGGACCAATTCAGAAACTGGTTGAGATGATTGAAATGATGGTGGAAATACCTTCCGAAAGTCATCCTGTGCCTTACCCAGGGCGTATAGGGTCACACAGCATGCGGAACCCTCCATTCCACCACAGGACAAATGGTGGAACCTTTTATCCACCACACGACCAATCAAATAGTTTGAGTCAGCTTTTGATAAAATGCTTGTAATATGTCTCTTAAAAGTAATTTTGAGTAATTAGGTCAGTGCGGGGTTACATGGATGAAGGAACCCTGCAATCCACCACAGGACAAATGGTGGAACCTACAGTTTTTTGACCCAGGACCAATTCAGAAACTGGTTGAGATGATTGAAATGATGGTGGAAATACCTTCCGAAAGTCATTCTGTGCCTTACACGGGGCGTATAGGGTCACACAGCATGGGGAACCCTCCATTCCGCTACAGGACAAATGGTGGAACCTTTTATCCACCACAGGACCAATCGAATAGTTTGAGTCAGCTTTTGATAAAATGCTAGTAAAATGTCTCTTAAAAGTGCTTTTGAGTAATTAGGTCAGTGTGGGGTTACATGGATGAAGGAACCCTGCAATCCACCACAGGACAAATGGTGGAACCTATGGTTTTTTGACTCAGGACCAATTCAGAAACTGTTTGAGATGATTGAAATGATGGTGGAAATACCTTCCGAAAGTCATTCTGTGCCTTACCCAGGGCGTATAGGGTCACACAGCATGCGGAACCCTCCATTCCACCACAGGACAAATGGTGGAACCTTTTATCCACCACACGACCAATCAAATAGTTTGAGTCAGCTTTTGATAAAATGCTTGTAATATGTCTCTTAAAAGTAATTTTGAGTAATTAGGTCAGTGCGGGGTTACATGGATGAAGGAACCCTGCAATCCACCACAGGACAAATGGTGGAACCTATAGTTTTTTGACTCAGGACCAATTCAGAAACTGGTTGAGATGATTGAAATGATGGTGGAAATACCTTCCGAAAGTCATTCTGTGCCTTACCCAGGGCGTATAGGGTCACACAGCATGGGGAACCCTCCATTCCACCACAGGACAAATGGTGGAACGTTTTATCCACCACACGACCAATCGAATAGTTTGAGTCAGCTTTTGATAAAATGCTTGTAATATGTCTCTTAAAAGTAATTTTGAGTAATTAGGTCAGTGTGGGGTTACATGGATGAAGGAACCCTGCAATCCACCACAGGACAAATGGTGGAACCTATAGTTTTTTGACCCAGGACCAATTCAGAAACTGGTTGAGATGATTGAAATGATGGTGGAAATACCTTCCGAAAGTCATTCTGTGCCTTACCCAGGGCGTATTGGGTCACACAGCATGCGGAACCCTCCATTCCACCACAGGACAAATGGTGGAACCTTTTATCCACCACACGACCAATCGAATAGTTTGAGTCAGCTTTTGATAAAATGCTTGTAATATGTCTCTTAAAAGTAATTTTGAGTAATTAGGTCTGTGTGGGGTTACATGGATGAAGGAACCCTGCAATCCACCACAGGACAAGTGGTGGAACCTATAGTTTTTTGACTTAGGACCAATTCAGAAACTGGTGGAGATGATTGAAATGATGGTGGAAATACCTTCCGAAAGTCATTCTGTCCCTTACCCGGGGCGTTTAGGGTTAAACAGCATGGGGAACCCTCCATTCCACCACAGGACAAATGGTGGAACCTTTTATCCACCACAGGACCAATCGAATAGTTTGAGTCAGCTTTTGATAAAATGCGTGTAATATGTCTCTTAAAAGTGCTTTTGAGTAATTAGGTCAGTGTGGGGTTACATGGATGAAGGAACCCTGCAATCCACCAGAGGACAAATGGTGGAACCTATAGTTTTTTGACCCAGGACCAATTCAGAAACTGGTTGAGATGATTGAAATGATGGTGGAAATACCTTCCGAAAGTCATTCTGTGCCTTACCCAGGGCGTATAGGGTCACACAGCATGGGGAGCCCTCAATTCCACCACAGGACAAATGGTGGAACCTTTTATCCACCACAGGACCATTCGAATAGTTTGAGTCAGCTTTTGATAAAATGCTTGTAATATGTCTTTTAAAAAGTAATTTTGAGTAATTAGGTCAGTGTGGGGTTACATGGATGAAGGAACCCTGCAATCCACCACAGGACAAATGGTGGAACCTATAGTTTTTTGACCCAGGACCAATTCAGAAACTGGTTGAGATGATTGAAATGATGGTGGAAATACCTTCCGAAAGTCATTCTGTGCCTTACCCAGGGCGTATAGGGTCACACAGCATGCGGAACGCTCCATTCCACCACAGGACAAATGGTGGAACCTTTTATCCACCACACGACCAATCAAATAGTTTGAGTCAGCTTTTGATAAAATGATTGTAATATGTCTCTTAAAAGTAATTTTGAGTAATTAGGTCTGTGTGGGGTTACATGGATGAAGGAACCCTGCAATCCACCACAGGACAAATGGTGGAACCTATAGTTTTTTGACCCAGGACCAATTCAGAAACTGGTTGAGATGATTGAAATGATGGTGGAAATACCTTCCGAAAGTCATTCTGTGCCTTACACGGGGCGTATAGGGTCACACAGCATGGGGAACCGTCCATTCCGCTACAGGACAAATGGTGGAACCTTTTATCCAAAAGTCTAGATCCAGGGGGGGGGTGTTCAAGGGGTTCAAACCCCCTTGGACCCAAGCCAAAAAGTCTCATAGACAAGTAATACTCGCGCGTGCATAAAAAATCTGCGAGGACTAACACGCATGTGACCTTGCACTCATGTATGGTGTTTTACGCCTCTGCAGCACCTTAATGGGCTATATCGAACACTCACGTATGGTAGTCGTATACATGGGAGTTCTGCCCACAAAGTAGTTTCAAAGTTCTCTTTGGTTTCTTATTTAAAGAGGATAGTTGGTGATGCTAAAGTGCACATTAACAGAGAGGCTTTGCTGTGCATTTCTGTGTGACATGTACATGTGGAAGTGCTATCTTATTACATTGTTGTCATGACAGCTTACACGTCCACGGGACCTGAAAATGTGTCGCAAAACCTCTTTAATTTCTGATGAAACATCAAAAAATATCTATAACTGCATTCAGATTGCTCAAAATTAATCTGAGAGCATGTAAAATCCGTTGGCTTCTGGGGGCCTTGAACGGCCCCCAGACCCCCTACCGCATATGCTTCAGCCCTTCGGGCTTCGCCTCCTTTTTAGTCCCATCACTCAGCCTGAACCCCCCCTTCCAAAATTCCTGGATCCGCCCATGCAGGTGTATGAAATTTGCCATAACCTATTGTCATGTTCTTAATTTTCTTTCATCTCTATATCCAAAGGCTTCATTAATTCATTGAAACAACAATATTTTTGTGCTTGTTTTAACATCATTGAATTATTCGTGTTCGAAGGTTGACTTCGAAAAATTGAGTCAAATTTGAAGCTTCCTGATCTGGGATGTTGTAACTTCCCTTTTGCACATGTCAATTGAATCTTTTTTGCCATTAAGATCTAGTATAACATATACTTAGTTGTTTTGGAGCCTTTAGCGCTTGTGAAAAGCTCTGATTTTAACCTGGATTGGCTGGAACACAGTAAATCGGATCAATAGACTATGAACTAATACATGTTGGTGACTGATACCTGGTGGTAGAATACAAAAATTACTCTGTCACACGCGTCACGCACACAAAAATATTGATCATATTCAAATTTTTTTTTTATAAATGGTGGAGCCATGACACTAATATTACCTGTTGTGACAATTACCACGTTATTTTAGCAGTTTGTACTTGTTTCATGAACCAGCCGATAATATAATGGCATATATAAAGGCAATATCCAATCAACAAACACCCTTTTCATTCGAAATGGTCATACTTTTCAATCAGTTATGACATATAACATCAAATGAAATAGATTCTAAGCAAAACCAGCATTTTTTGCAATTTCATTTGACATCGTTATTCAAAAATCAGGATTTAAAAAAGGGCCAAAAATCATGCTTCTTTCAACTTTTGCTGAGTTTTAATTGCAAACTTGAAAAACACGTAGCTATGAAAACGATAATAATCCTCACTTCGGTGGCACTTATTTGGTATGAATTTGAAGTCAACATCCAGACCCATAACATAAGACAGTTGAAATCGTTTTAAAGGAACAAATATGTTTATGATGGAAATTCAATAATGTTTTAAAAAAATATTAAAGAAAAATTATCAAAAATAGTGTGTTTCTCACTATATATTTGATGTACTGCAATGAAAACTGCCCTGAAGACTCTACAATATTTGCCCTATGTCATCATACAGTAGTGGACAAAAGTTTAGGCCACGTCAATTTTTTGGCAATATTAGGGAAAATTGGTGCTCAGCTGAAAAAATTCTGCATGGATTTTCTTGCCTATGTGTCAGGGGAGTTCTACAAGAGAGAAAACTTGATCTATTTTTAGCACTCCCTTGAATATGTGTGATAAACAACAATTTCAGGTGGTCTAAACTTATGTCTGATGCTTGCTTACATCCACAAAGGCCCTTAATGGCATTGTGCATTAGCGGAAAGGTGGCTGAATTATTCAATGTTATTTTAGTTCTTCAAACATGTTTCATGTGATTTAAAGGCAATTAGTCATGAAACAGGAAAAAACACATTTTTTAATATTTTTTAAAAATTTCAACTTAGGAGTTAATAATGGTGATTCAATGAGCCAAAATTGCTAATAAATAAAAGGTTAACTAAAAACAACTAAGAAGATATGTGTCTGACACATTTTCATCCTTCTAATGGAGTATGAATACACTTGGCACCCGGTATTACTGCAAAAATGGTGTTTTTGCCTGGTTTTGTCTAAGAGACTCCTATTTGAAGCATCATAAAACAGTGAAAAGAGAGTTTTCATTCACCTGAGTATGCGTCCTGATAAAATCAACAAACTTTTGTTCTTTTCCCACAGTACAGAAAATATTACAGACACCACTCTGGAAAGTGTACTGAAACGCAATGTTAATGAATGGGCCAGTTTTACGCCTTCCATAAAAGTGGCTGTAGTTTCTTCATAAGTAAAGCGAACAAACAATAGCTGTTTGATTTTATCATGACACATACTCAGGTGAATGAAAACTCTCCTTTCACTGTTTTATGATGCTTCAAATAGGAGTCTCTTAGACAAAACCAGGAAAAAACACCATTTTTGCAGTATGAGTGGGTGTCAAGTGTATTCATACTCCATTAGAAGGATGAAAATGTGTCAGACACATATTTTCTTAGTTGTTTTTAGTTGACCTTTTATCTATTAACAATTTTGGCTCATTGAATCACCATTATTACCTCCTAAGTTGAAATTTTACAAAATTATTAAAAAATGTGTTTTTTCCCCGTTTCATGACTAATTGCCTTTGAATCACATGAAACATGTTTGAATAACTTGTCTAAAATAACATTGAATAATTTAGCTACCTTTCCGCTAATGCACAATGCCATTAAGGGCCTTTCTGGATGTAAGCAAGCATCAGACGTAAGTTTAGTCCACCTGAAATTGTTGTTTATCACACATATTCAAGGAAGAGATAAAAATAGATCAAGTTTTCTCTCTTGTAGAACTTCCCTGACACATAGGCAAGAAAATCCATGCAGAAATTTTTCAGCTGAGCACCTATTTTCCCTTATATTGCCAAAAAATTGACGTGGCCTAAACTTTTGTCCGCTACTGTATAAAGAAATTTGATTTACTGTGATGATAAATTGACATTTAATTTAGTTGTCTTTTGTTGACATGGAAATAAAAACGTTTACATATTCGGTATTATTCTGCTATCATCAGTTTTTTCCACTGGTTGAGGCTCTGTGGCAAATATTTTTTCTGGAACTTAGATATGTTCTTAGCAAAACTGCATGGTCATTTGATAAAAAAATACATTATAAAATTTTGAAGGTCATGTCACACTTTGGCTGCATTATTTTTGTACATGCCATAAGCAAAAGTCTCCCAATTGCCCGCTTCATATATATATGCTCCTGAAAGATAATATAATAAGCTAATCAGTAGCAAAATAATTAGAAAAAAGATTTGGAGTGAAAATCTCAAAAGAAATGGCTTGAATTAAAAAAATGTGGAAAACAGAACCTTTCGAATATGGAACAAAATGATTGGTGGAAAAAATAATGTGGAAAAAAAATTGACAAAAAAAGTGGAAAGGAAAATTTGGAGGGCAAACAAAATTCAAGGAATAGAGTTTGTGAAAAAACGGAGAAAGATTTGAAAGTAAAGATTTTTAGAAAAAAAAACCCCCCAATATATATATAATTATATATAATTGGTAAAAAGATGTTGTGATTGTCAAAAAATATAAAGGGAAATGGGCAAAGGAAAAATTTTTTTAAAAATCTGGAGAATGAACAATATATCCATTTGGATTGGATTGTCAGGAGTAGCATTCATATATTAATGGAGGGGGGGGGTTGAAGCTTTTATTTCATGGTAACAATGGCAGTAATTAGGGGGGCTGGTTGGTCTAGTGTTAGCGTGCAGAACTGCAAATTGCTGGATCCAGGAATCGAATCCAGCTCTTGCCGGATCACCTTGGCCTATATTGGAAGGCAGTTTCAATCATCCTTCGTCTCATTGCTGTGTCCTCCTCCTGCCCTTATTAGCCTACCAAGTGCAGAAATACAGGACGTAAAGCCCCCATTCATCCATCCAAGCAGCAGTAATTAGACATATTTATTTCAAATTTTTATCAAACAAAAGGTGTTTATTTTAGAATGCTCAAAAGTAATTGATTTATTTTGCCAAGAACATGACAAGAAATTGTTTATTTAAAATAACCTTCCTCCCCCTCACGGAGTTCTAATATGGTTGACCCTTAGTCATGATATTTGCATTAAAAACTGTCTACAAGTGGTCCGCTGTTACATTGCCACTTCTTTTTCCAGCCCGGGCAGATCAGAACATAATGCTGTCATGTGTTGCCACCTACATGTAGTGACTGCTATTCCGCAAGCAGGGGCTCGTGGTCCACACCATTTCAATCTGAGGAACTGGGGCCTGTTTCTGAGTGTGCTGATGGCCTTTTCTGCTTCCTTAGAGAATGTGATTGCCAAGTCTGACTCTGCATGGTATAAATCAAAGTTGAATAGACATTTTGTGAATGTACAATGAAATTAGAACTATTTCTTGGGACAGCAATGCTGTAGCATACAAAATCAACTTTTGTGCCAGGTGGCAGCAGCATGCAGTTCTCAGTTTCACCAGACTGCATTACTAATTTAAATTGTGATCAAATTAAAGGATTGATGGATTTGTCATAGGCGTTAGGTTTTATTTATAATACTTTAGTTCTATTTTTGTTTTGATTCCACTGTTTGGTTCAGTTTTGCTGTTTGTGTTATGAGCTTTGTTAAACAATGAGGCTTTTTATACTCCCATAAGGTCCAATGTCGTGAGTTGGTAAAATTTCAGTTTTGGCCCAACGTAGACATACATTTCCAATCATATCTCAGCTTTCTGATAGAATTTGTGCATATATAATGGAAGGCGGTGATGTCCCCTTTGATATGTATAGCAGTAAATGTTTCCACCACTTAGAGCTTTTGATATATTAAATAAATGATAAATGATGACATATGGGGTCAGATTTCAGCATCACGCTGGACACTACATGAAAAAAATGCATGTAAAACTTTAAAATACAAGCAAGTAAATTCAGATAGAGTAAAATTTGCAGTTTGGTATTGTGCTCTGGTTAGTTGAGCATCTTATGAATACAGAAAAAAGGCCATAATATGTTTCTGTATACATGTCAGAATGACACCTTTTGTAGTATGAGGTTGTTGTGTCACAAGCAAAGCCAAAATGGACAATATGATTTTTGATGCATTAGATAAACCATTCATGTATTTTATTTTTTCAATATTTATACATTGGTGTTTTGCTCCTGACCTGGTTTGTCAGGAAAAAGTAACAAAACTTTGCAGCAACTCTTGTACTCGAGATGAGAGGGTTAAAGTGCGACTGACGAAAAATTGACACCCTCTTTTTTTGGAGAGTTATGTTGGTCCTCTCATGTTGAGATGCTGTCTGATTATGGCTCATAGTGGAAATGTTACTTCTCTGGACAGTTTCTAGTTGCTCATGAGCTTCGAAGTACATATAAAAAATGGTTGTAACTCTAATCTATCATGGTATTACAGCCCTGTTTTTGAGACTAACGAAAAATTGACACTCTCAAATCTTGTGAAATTTATGACACACCTCTCTTTTATAGGTGCTTCTTGTTCAAGGTGTGCTGGAATGCTCATCATCTTGATATTTTCTTGTCGCTCATGTTTCTGGAGATTCATTCATGTATAATATGTGGTTGTAAGTCAAACCTATTCATGCATTAGAGCCCTGTCTTTGAGACTGACAACAAAATCGACATTCTTACCGATAGTGAAATGTTATGTCTTGACTGCTTTTGTTCAGATGCTTCTGGAAAAAGGATTGTTGCTAGAATGGCCATTACCTTCATATCATTTTTTTGCTCAGGACCATGGCTTTCCAGCTCAATATGGTTGTAAGTAGAACCTATCTTTGTATTAGAGCCCTGCCATTGAGACTGATAATAAATGCAGCATGTTCGTGTTCTGCAATACCTGCCAACTGCCTTGAAATAGGTTAAATAAGGGGAAATATTTCAAATCCTAGAATTTTTGTATAAAAGATATCATTTTCTGGAATTTGTGTAAATTTCATGGTGATATCTTTAACACTTTACCCTACGAGTCCATTAGAATTAAGTAAGAACAGTTTCGCGAAACTGCATTTGAAGTTTGTAAATCCTTCATATTTATATTTAAATATAACGCACTATCTTGCCTTTTTAGCTTAAAAATGCATTTACAACCAAACACTTTTGCATTTTGGAATCTACTGATATATAGGGAACATGTCTGTGATTATCAATTTTTCGTCTTGAATGACCAAAAATCCCAAATTTTACCAACTTGTGACATTAGACCATAAGTGAACAACAAAGAATATATATACCAGCCAAATACAGGCTTCTGATTGGTTGATGGCTCACATGTAGGGTATAAGAAAATTTGATTGCACGACGAAATTAATATTGAACGAGGACGCAGCCCGAGTTCAATCTGAATACAAGTGCAAATACATTTTTATATTGCATGATAGTGACTTTTTTTTTTTATTACATGACAACTATGCTTCCAATATGATGTATAGATCTGAAGAAAAAATTCCGGCAGAAAAGAAAGTGAATTTCTTTTTGTCAAAGAAATTAGTTTTTCGTGTTTCTTTAAATTTATAAAAAGGTAATATTGAATGGAGGGTTCCACAGGCTGTGTGACTCTAGAGGCCCCAAGTAAGGCACAAATGATTTTTGGTAGGTATTTCCACCATCATCTTCATCATTTCAACCCATTTCTGAATTGGTCCTTGGTTGCAAAAATTAGGATCCACCATTTGTCCTGTGGTGGATTGCAGGGTTCCTTCACCCATTTAATCCCATGCTAACCTAATTAATCATAATGACATTTAAGAGACATATTACAGGCATTTTATCAAAAGCTCATTCTAACTATTCAATTTTTCCTGTGGTGGATGAAAGGTTCCACCATTTGTCCTGTGGTGGAATGGAGGGTTCCACAGGCTGTGTGACCCTATACACCCCAGGTAAGGCACAAAATGACTTTTGGTAGGTATTTCCAACATCATATGCATCATTTCAACCCATTTCTGAATTGGTCCTGGGTTGCAAAAATTAGGTTTCACTATTTGTCCTGTGGTGGAATGGAGGGTTCCACAGGCTGTGTCACCCTATACACCCCAGGTAAGGCACAAAATGACTTTTGGTAGGTATTTCCACCATCATCTGCATCAATTCAACCAATTTCTGAATTGGTCCTGGGTTGCAAAAATTAGGTTCCACCATTTGTCCTGTGGTGGAATGGAGGGTTCCACAGGCTGTGTGACCCTATACACCCCAGGTAAGGCACAAAATGACTTTTGGAAGGTATTTCCACCATCATCTTCATCATTTCAACCCATTTCTGAATTGGTCCTGGGTTGCAAAAATTAGGTTCCACCATTTGTCCTGTGGTGGATTGCAGGGTTCCTTCACCCATTTAATCCCATGCTAACCTAATTAATCATAATGACATTTAAGAGACATATTACAGGCATTTTATCAAAAGCTCATTCTAACTATTCAATTTGTCCTGTGGTGGATGAAAGGTTCCACCATTTGTCCTGTGGTGGAATGGTGGGTTCCACAGGCTGTGTGACCCTATACACCCCAGGTACGGCACAAAATGACTTTAGGTAGGTATTTCCACCATCATCTGCATCATTCCAACCCGTTTCTGAATTGGTCCTGGGTCGAAAAATTAGGTTCCACCATTTGTCTTGTGGTGGAATGGAGGGTTCCACAGGCTGTGTGACCCTATACACCCCAGGTAAGGCACAAAATGACTTTTGGAAGGTATTTCCACCATCATCTTCATCATTTCAACCCATTTCTGAATTGGTCCTGGTTTACAAAAATTAGGTTCCACCATTTGTCCTGTGGTGGAATGGAGGGTTCAACAGGCTGTGTGACCCTATACACCCCAGGTAAGGCACAAAATGACTTTTGGAAGGTATTTCCACCATCATCTTCATCATTTCAACCCATTTCTGAATTGGTCCTGGGTTGCAAAAATTAGGTTCCACCATTTGTCCTGTGGTGGAATGGAGGGTTCCACAGGCTGTGTGACCCTATACACCCCAGGTAAGGCACAAAATGACTTTTGGAAGGTATTTCCACCATCATCTTCATCATTTCAACCCATTTCTGAATTGTTCCTGGGTTGCAAAAATTAGGTTCCACCATTTATCCTGTGGTGGATTGCAGGGTTCCTTCACCCATTTAATCCCATGCTAACCTAATTAATCATAATGACATTTAAGAGATATATTACAGGCATTTTATCAAAAGCTCATTCTAACTATTCAATTTGTCCTGTGGTGGATGAAAGGTTCCACCATTTGTCCTGTGGTGGAATGGAGGGTTCCACAGGCTGTTTGACCCTATACACCCCAGGTACGGCACAAAATGACTTTAGGTAGGTATTTCCACCATCATATGCATCATTCCAACCCATTTCTGAATTGGTCCTGGGTCGAAAAATTAGGTTCCACCATTTGTCCTGTGGTGGAATGGAGGGTTCCCCAGGCTGTGTGACACTATACACCCCAGGTAAGGCACAAAATGACTTTTGGTAGGTATTTCCAACATCATATGCATCATTTCAACCCATTTCTGAATTGGTCCTGGGTTGCAAAAATTAGGTTCCACTATTTGTCCTGTGGTGGAATGGAGGGTTCCACAGGCTGTGTGACCCTATACACCCCAGGTAAGGCACAAAATGACTTTTGGAAGGTATTTCCACCATCATCTTCATCATTTCAACCCATTTCTGAATTGGTCCTGGGTTGCAAAAATTAGGTTCCACCATTTGTCCTGTGGTGGATTGCAGGGTTCCTTCACCCATTTAATCCCATGCTAACCTAATTAATCATAATGACATTTAAGAGACATATTACAGGCATTTTATCAAAAGCTCATTCTAACTATTCAATTTGTCCTGTGGTGGATGAAAGGTTCCACCATTTGTCCTGTGGTGGAATGGAGGGTTCCACAGGCTGTTTGACCCTATACACCCCAGGTACGGCACAAAATGACTTTAGGTAGGTATTTCCACCATCATATGCATCATTCCAACCCATTTCTGAATTGGTCCTGGGTCGAAAAATTAGGTTCCACCATTTGTCCTGTGGTGGAATGGAGGGTTCCACAGGCTGTGTGACACTATACACCCCAGGTAAGGCACAAAATGACTTTTGGTAGGTATTTCCAACATCATCTGCATCATTTCAACCCATTTCTGAATTGTTCCTGGGTTGCAAAAATTAGGTTCCACTATTTGTCCTGTGGTGGAATGGAGGGTTCCACAGGCTACGTGACCCTATACACCCCAGGTAAGGCACAAAATGACTTTTGGTAGGTATTTCCACCATCATCTTCATCAATTCAACCAATTTCTGAATTAGTCCTGGGTTGCAAAAGTTAGGTTCCACCATTTGTCCTGTGGTGGAATGGAGGGTTCCACAGCCTGTGTGACCCTATACACCCCAGGTAAGGCACAAAATGACTTTTGGTAGGTATTTCCACCATCATCTGCATCAATTCAACCCATTTCTGATTGGTCCTGGGTTGCAAAAATTCGGTTCCACCATTTGTCCTGTGGTGGAATGGAGGGTTCCACAGGCTGTGTGACCCTAAACACCCCAGGTAAGGCACAAAATGACTTTTGGAAGGTATTTCCACCATCATCTGCATCATTTCAACCCATTTCTGAATTGGTCCTGGGTTGCAAAAATTAGGTTCCACTATTTGTCCTGTGGTGGAATGGAGGGTTCCACAGGCTGTGTGACCCTATACACCCCAGGTATGGCACAAAATTACTTTTGGTAGGTATTTCCACCATCATCTGCATCAATTCAACCAATTTCTGAATTGGTCCTGGGTTGCAAAAATTAGGTTCCACCATTTGTCCTGTGGTGGAATGGAGGGTTCCACAGGCTGTGTGACCCTATACTAGAGACCTGCGCGGGCCGGGCATGCCCGCGCGGGCTGAGGGCGCCCGCGCCCGCGGGCAGCCCAAGGGCACCCGCACAATAAAGTGTGCGGGTGCGGGCCGGGCACGGGCTGGCTATTGCGGGCACGGGCCGGGCATGGGCTTAGTGATTTTTTTGCGGGCCGGGCAGCCCGCGGACGCGGGCATTCCTGTGCGGGCAGTTTCATAAAAGCGCCCGCATGACTGAGATGACCCTTGGATGTGCAGTACTAATTATCAGATTGTTTACTTTGCAAAAGTTGTAAGATATACCTGGGGAAGCATGTCAGGTCTAAGTTAAACACCTAATTTTCGGTTCTTCTAACTTTCACTTTTGTTTTAGTTAGATCATATCTAACTTACAAAAATGCATGTTAGACCCCTTAAAATCTTTGTCCAACTTGTATGGATTTTTAACAAGACCATCTATACTGGCTCTTGCTATATTAATACACCATCTTGCATTATGTCCTATACATTAACTTAAAAAAGATTTATTGTCTTTACTTGGCTGAGAATAATTTGATTATTAAAAATGCTGAAAAGAATACCATGTCATATAATGGCTTCAGCTAAATCAATCTTATTTTCTGTAGTTATAAAAAATATTTGAATCCACCCTTCATATAAATATCTAAGACACACAGATGGTTATATGCACAATTTGTTTGCATATCCATAATGGATGTGTACTGGTCTACACATGTGAACCAAATATTCCCAATTCATATGCTGGTATACACATGTGAACCTAATATTCCCAATTCATATGAAATATTTCATTTAACTTATAGTAGATGTAATTCATCTAATGTGAAAATAAAATCTGTATATAATTGCTAATATGCATCCAGGTCAAGTATACTCAATTATTCTTTGCTATTATACATTTTTAAACAAAAGATGGGGTGGACAACTGATAACATGATAAGATTGCTTGGAAAGACAATAGGGGTAACTAGTTTGCAAGGAAGGAGGGGGGGGGGAGAATTGGATATTATCTGCATTGAAAGGTGTATTTATTGGGTTTTTTTTTTTGGAGAGGAGCATTTGAGACAATAACAAGGGGAGGTATTTCATTTAAAACATTAATATTTTGAACTTTTGAAATTAAGTAAATGATAATTATCTAACCTCAATTTTAAACAGTTGATTTCTTTAACACTGAAAAGACTAAATTGATGTTGTATACCACTTTTGTATATTTTTCCTAATTATTAGGAACAATGGATGGATGGATGATTGGGGCTTAATGTCCTGTATTTATGCACTTGGTAGGCTAATTAGGACAGGAGAAGGACACGGTAATGAGGCAAAGGATGATTGAAACAGCCATACAACATTGGCACAGGTGACCCAACAATAGCTGGATTTGAACTCTGGACCCCGCGATTGGCAGTCCAGCACCTAATTGTTAGGAACTGGATAGTTACCTTTAAAAGGACAAAAAATGCTTGGATGCAAGATCAAAAAAATAGAGATGTCACAATCTTTTTCAAGTGGTAATCCAATCTGAAATTAAGCCAGTCTGCTGGGAAAAGGTTGAAGTTGCGGGCACGGGCATTTGCGGGCATAAAGTTTGCGGGCACAACTGCCCGTGGGCATTGCACTGTGGGCGGGCGCGGGCATTCATTTTTGAAAGGTGGGCTGCCCACGGGCACCCGCACAAAAGTGCCTGCGGGCGCGGGCCGGGCACGGGCATAAATCTGCGGGCGCGGGGCGGGAGTGGGCAGGATTTTAGTGCCCGCGCAGGTCTCTACCCTATACACCCCAGGTAAGGCACAAAATGACTTTTGGTAGGTATTTCAACCATCATCTGCATCAATTCAACCCATTTCTGAATTGGTCCTGGGTTGCAAAAATTAGGTTCCACCATTTGTCCTGTGGTGGAATGGAGGGTTCCACAGGCTGTGTGACCCTATACACCCCAGGTAAGGCACAAAATGACTTTTGGAAGGTATTTCCACCATCATCTTCATCATTTCAACCCATTTCTGAATTGGTCCTGGGTTGCAAAAATTAGGTTCCACCATTTGTCCTGTGGTGGATTGCAGGGTTCCTTCACCCATTTAATCCCATGCTAACCTAATTAATCATAATGACATTTAAGAGACATATTACAGGCATTTTATCAAAAGCTCATTCTAACTATTCAATTTGTCCTGTGGTGGATGAAAGGTTCCACCATTTGTCCTGTGGTGGAATGGAGGGTTCCACAGGCTGTTTGACCCTATACACCACAGGTACGGCACAAAATGACTTTAGGTAGGTATTTCCACCATTATATGCATCATTCCAACCCATTTCTGAATTGGTCCTGGGTCGAAAAATTAGGTTCCACCATTTGTCCTGTGGTGGAATGGAGAGTTCCACAGGCTGTGTGACACTATACACCCCAGGTAAGGCACAAAATGACTTTTGGTAGGTATTTCCAACATCATCTGCATCATTTCAACCCATTTCTGAATTGGTCCTGGGTTGCAAAAATTAGGTTCCACTATTTGTCCTGTGGTGGAATGGAGGGTTCCACAGGCTGTTTGACCCTATACACCACAGGTACGGCACAAAATGACTTTAGGTAGGTATTTCCACCATCATATGCATCATTCCAACCCATTTCTGAATTGGTCCTGGGTCGAAAAATTAGGTTCCACCATTTGTCCTGTGGTGGAATGGAGAGTTCCACAGGCTGTGTGACACTATACACCCCAGGTAAGGCACAAAATGACTTTTGGTAGGTATTTCCAACATCATCTGCATCATTTCAACCCATTTCTGAATTGGTCCTGGGTTGCAAAAATTAGGTTCCACTATTTGTCCTGTGGTGGAATGGAGGGTTCCACAGGCTATGTGACCCTATACACCCCAGGTAAGGCACAAAATGACTTTTGGTAGGTATTTCCACCATCATCTTCATCAATTCAACCAATTTCTGAATTGGTCCTGGGTTGCAAAAATTAGGTTCCACCATTTGTCCTGTGGTGGAATGGAGGGTTCCACATGCTGTTTGACCCTATACACCACAGGTACGGCACAAAATGACTTTAGGTAGGTATTTCCACCATCATATGCATCATTCCAACCCATTTCTGAATTGGTCCTGGGTCAAAAAATTAGGTTCCACCATTTGTCCTGTGGTGGAATGGAGGCTTCCACAGGCTGTGTGACCCTATACACCCCAGGTAAGGCACAAAATGACTTTTGGTAGGCATTTTCACCATCATCTGCATCATTTCAACCCATTTCTGAATTGGTCCTGGGTTGCAAAAATTAGGTTCCACTATTTGTCCTGTGGTGGAATGGAGGGTTCCACAGGCTGTGTGACACTATACACCCCAGGTATGGCACAAAATTACTTTTGGTAGGTATTTCCACCATCATCTGCATCAATTCAACCAATTTCTGAATTGGTCCTGGGTTGCAAAAATTAGATTCCACCATTTGTCCTGTGGTGGAATGGGGGGTTCCACAGGCTGTGTGACCCTATACACCCCAGGTAAGGCACAAAATGACTTTTTTTAGGTATTTCAACCATCATCTGCATCAATTCAACCCATTTCTGAATTGGTCCTGGGTTGCAAAAATTAGGTTCCACCATTTGTCCTGTGGTGGAATGGAGGGTTCCACAGGCTGTGTGACCCTATACACCCCAGGTAAGGCACAAAATGACTTTTGGAAGGTATTTCCACCATCATCTTCATCATTTCAACCCATTTCTGAATTGGTCCTGGGTTGCAAAAATTAGGTTCCACCATTTGTCCTGTGGTGGATTGCAGGGTTCCTTCACCCATTTAATCCCATGCTAACCTAATTAATCATAATGACATTTAAGAGACATATTACAGGCATTTTATCAAAAGCTCATTCTAACTATTCAATTTTTCCTGTGGTGGATGAAAGGTTCCACCATTTGTCCTGTGGTGGAATGGAGGGTTCCACATGCTGTTTGACCCTATACACCACAGGTACGGCACAAAATGACTTTAGGTAGGTATTTCCACCATCATATGCATCATTCCAACCCATTTCTGAATTGGTCCTGGGTCGAAAAATTAGGTTCCACCATTTGTCCTGTGGTGGAATGGAGAGTTCCACAGGCTGTGTGACACTATACACCCCAGGTAAGGCACAAAATGACTTTTGGTAGGTATTTCCAACATCATCTGCATCATTTCAACCCATTTCTGAATTGGTCCTGGGTTGCAAAAATTAGGTTCCACTATTTGTCCTGTGGTGGAATGGAGGGTTCCACAGGCTGTTTGACCCTATACACCACAGGTACGGCACAAAATGACTTTAGGTAGGTATTTCCACAATCATATGCATCATTTCAACCCATTTCTGAATTGGTCCTGGGTTGCAAAAATTAGGTTCCACTATTTGTCCTGTGGTGGAATGGAGGGTTCCACAGGCTATGTGACCCTACACACCCCAGGTAAGGCACAAAATGACTTTTGGTAGGTATTTCCACCATCATCTTCATCAATTCAACCAATTTCTGAATTGGTCCTGGGTTGCAAAAATTAGGTTCCACCATTTGTCCTGTGGTGGAATGGAGGGTTCCACATGCTGTTTGACCCTATACACCACAGGTACGGCACAAAATGACTTTAGGTAGGTATTTCCACCATCATATGCATCATTCCAACCCATTTCTGAATTGGTCCTGGGTCAAAAAATTAGGTTCCACCATTTGTCCTGTGGTGGAATGGAGGCTTCCACAGGCTGTGTGACCCTATACACCCCAGGTAAGGCACAAAATGACTTTTGGTAGGCATTTTCACCATCATCTGCATCATTTCAACCCATTTCTGAATTGGTCCTGGGTTGCAAAAATTAGGTTCCACTATTTGTCCTGTGGTGGAATGGAGGGTTCCACAGGCTGTGTGACCCTATACACTAGGGTGCTCCTTCTGCCCCCCAAAATTGAAATTTTTTCTGGATCCAACCTTACTTTTTTTTGGTGGTGAGGTTATCAATGTAGACCATTTTTCTCAAATTTCATGAATTTTGAAGAATTCCTAGGTGTAGCACATTGCAATTGAAATTTTGTCGTTTTTGGTAATTTCGAGAGAAAAGAAAAGAAAAAGCCAACCAAGAGATAACATGGTTTGCATGATAAATCAGATTTAAACATACATAATGAAGTACAGACATCATTTGGGAAAGACAGAGGTCAGCTAAGTACCAGGTACCACTTGCCAGGGTCATCAATATGATAGGTGTACATTGTACAACATCAAGTTTGCACTGTTTTCTGTGATTTTTGAGATAATTCAGCAATTGTCGACCATACTTGTAGTTCATTTCGAAATCGATCTTCCTTTCTTGATCTTAATAATCTGCTTCCAATTTTACTCTCTTTCTGCACAGTCTTTTGTAACCCTAAAGGCACTGGAGATCTTTTTCCCTGATATGCATCTGTCATAATATTGTCATTTAGAAGGTTCGGATGTGTACATCAATCTCCAAAAAGGATGGTTCAATCTTCACTAAAGAAACAATGTGCATGCCATAAGTCTGCAACCGCTAACCCACAGTTTCATATTTTCCCTCAATTCAGGAAAGGAATTTAAGGCTTTTGATGTCGGACATTTTATGGTTGTTTTAATATTTCTTGAACTAACTTACTGTATGAGTTTTCCTCATCAGTACGTAAGTGAGCATCAAACAGTGTCAAAGCGATCATGTCAGGAACAAGAAAACGGAGACGATGTTTCAGTATTTTCAGCTCAGCTTCCCAAATTGTGGAGTGAGTTGTTAATAACTTGATGATATTATTGCATAGTACGAGGTCATTGCCTGGGTTGCAGTTGAATTCAACCAAGGTTAATACACAAATACCTCAAATTTGACGAATCATTTAATTTTTTGCAAGCTGAGAGCACAGGCAAAAAGCCTGGAGTCTTGTCTTAATTGTCACTATTAATTTTACTTATAATAGTCAAATAAATACATGACTCTATTCAGGCAACACCTAACTAGAGTGCATAAGGAGCTTTCCCATCCAAGTTGCACCCTCCTTTTCAAGTCATTGCTAGTCGCAATTGAAGAGTAGAAATACAGCAAGACAAGATCAAGTATCAATACATCATCAGAATTAGGCTACCTTCTGAAGTTTTACAAAAGGTCTGCCACAATCTCTTTCAGCTCACTGAGGAAAGGCTGCAAACCACTATCCGCCATTGACATTGAATTTAAATCACTGAATGACATTTTTTGGGGTACACTTTCTCCTGAGTTTGACATATAATGGTGAACATATTCATGGTCCTGTGCCCAGCCACTGTGGCAGGAGTCTTTCCTCTCTTGATGTTTTATTTCAGTAACACTTTAAATTCCTCATAGCATTAAATATATCAAAAGTCATCTTATTTGGGGCTGACAGGAAATATGTGCTCTCTCACAGAAAGATAAAACAAGTCCAGAGTATTTTTTTCCAAATATCTTCCCTATGAGCTATGAAGCTCAACAAGACCTGCTTCCTTTGGGAAGAATTGTAGACACAGTTTCTTGTAAAACAAACGCCTTGAATCCTTGATCCTAGTGTCTTGACATGACTAAGAATGCAGCGCAAAAGGACAATCCCAAGGATCTGCTGAATTTGATGATTGACATCTTTGTAGGCCTTTAAAAACTTCAGAAATGTCCTTCACACTTTTACCATGTGAGGTACTATGCAGCTGGTCACATTACAAAACTTTAATTAGTGACTACTAGTGTCACAAGTAAAGATTTAATGTGTACATTAAACACTGCATCTTGAAACTCTTGGCAACTTCTTATTTTTCAACTCATTTAAATGATAGAAATTCTAGTTTCCATCAAGATACAGCCTTATTTTGATAAAGGCATTCAAAGAAGTCAAAAAGTTTGATTTCTAACCAAATTTACCATGTAATGAGGGGAAAAATAATTTTATTTGTTGTATAATATGCTATATATACTAAACCAGACTTGTTATCAACAATTAATGATAATGTTATGACATTATGAGACGATGCACTCAGTGTTGCCACCTACAGTGCCTTCCTGAACCTGAGCTGAGCCTTTAATCTGATGTTAAATTTAGAAATGAGTAAGATATGGATGGAAAATGCTGTTTTGACACAGAAGTCTTCTTAAACAATATTCAAGGCTATTGAAAAATTGTGGTAGATAACCAAGAAATTCACAAGAATCGCACAATTTTAAGGAAATTTGACAAATTTCAATCCAAATGTGCTACTCCTAGGCATCAATAAATTTTCCTGAAATTTGGCATGGTTACTTCTATTGACTAACCTCACCCACAAAAAAAAGTAAACGGGGTTCTGAGCAAGTTGGGGCAAAAGAAGCACCCTACTATACACCCCAGGTATGGCACAAAATTACTTTTGGTAGGTATTTCCACCATCATCTGCATCAATTCAACCCATTTCTGAATTGGTCCTGGGTTGCAAAAATTAGGTTCCACCATTTGTCCTGTGGTGGAATGGAGGGTTCCACAGGCTGTGTGACCCTATACACCCCAGGTAAGGCACAAAATGACTTTTGGAAGGTATTTCCACCATCATCTTCATCATTTCAACCCTTTCTGAATTGGTCCTGGGTTGCAAAAATTAGGTTCCACCATTTGTCCTGTGGTGGATTGCAGGGTTCCTTCACCCATTTAATCCCATGCTAACCTAATTAATCATAATGACATTTAAGAGACATATTACAGGCATTTTATCAAAAGCTCATTCTAACTATTCAATTTTTCCTGTGGTGGATGAAAGGTTCCACCATTTGTCCTGTGGTGGAATGGAGGGTTCCACATGCTGTTTGACCCTATACACCACAGGTACGGCACAAAATGACTTTAGGTAGGTATTTCCACCATCATATGCATCATTCCAACCCATTTCTGAATTGGTCCTGGGTCAAAAAATTAGGTTCCACCATTTGTCCTGTGGTGGAATGGAGGCTTCCACAGGCTGTGTGACCCTATACACCCCAGGTAAGGCACAAAATGACTTTTGGTAGGCATTTTCACCATCATCTGCATCATTTCAACCCATTTCTGAATTGGTCCTGGGTTGCAAAAATTAGGTTCCACTATTTGTCCTGTGGTGGAATGGAGGGTTCCACAGGCTGTGTGACCCTATACACCCCAGGTATGGCACAAAATTACTTTTGGTAGGTATTTCCACCATCATCTGCATCAATTCAACCAATTTCTGAATTGGTCCTGGGTTGCAAAAATTAGGTTCCACCATTTGTCCTGTGGTGGAATGGGGGGTTCCACAGGCTGTGTGACACTATACACCCCAGGTAAGGCACAAAATGACTTTTGGTAGGTATTTCAACCATCATCTGCATCAATTCAACCCATTTCTGAATTGGTCCTGGGTTGCAAAAATTAGGTTCCACCATTTGTCCTGTGGTGGAATGGAGGGTTCCACAGGCTGTGTGACCCTATACACCCCAGGTAAGGCACAAAATGACTTTTGGAAGGTATTTCCACCATCATCTTCATCATTTCAACCCATTTCTGAATTGGTCCTGGGTTGCAAAAATTAGGTTCCACCATTTGTCCTGTGGTGGATTGCAGGGTTCCTTCACCCATTTAATCCCATGCTAACCTAATTAATCATAATGACATTTAAGAGACATATTACAGGCATTTTATCAAAAGCTCATTCTAACTATTCAATTTGTCCTGTGGTGGATGAAAGGTTCCACCATTTGTCCTGTGGTGGAATGGAGGGTTCCACAGGCTGTTTGACCCTATACACCACAGGTACGGCACAAAATGACTTTAGGTAGGTATTTCCACCATCATATGCATCATTCCAACCCATTTCTGAATTGGTCCTGGGTCGAAAAATTAGGTTCCACCATTTGTCCTGTGGTGGATAGGTCGCGGCGCCGACCTCTATCGATAAAGCTGTATGTGAGCACTGAAACCAAACAGTTTGCTTGCAGTATAGCGGCGGAAAGTTTAGGCCATTTCTGGATTTCTTTTGATAGTCCATCAGAGCAATACAAATTATGCCAAACCTATATGTTTGTTTGGTATGAAGCTCCTCTAGTATCAATTTGTATAATTATGGTTTTTAACCTTCATTGAATCAACAATTTTGGCACATAAAATGGACATTTTCAAAAAATTAAAAATGTCATTCTGTTAACTGAAAATCACAAAGTCACATTAAAATATAGGATAAAATTCCGGTGCATCTGAGTTGTTACGGTCATATTTTGAAATATTTATAAGACTAAATATTTGGCAATCTCTCTTTCCACAATTTGCCTTATACCCAGGCAGGAAAATTATTCAAGACAGGACAATTAGGCCTAACACATATATGGGAGCAAATCGAGCAATATTTATTATTAAAACAGCCGAACTCCTGGCCACTACAGAAGGCATAACCTCAAATTGTTATCTCCAGCACAGCTTCATTTCCAGAAATGAAACAACATAGTATGAAAACTAACATTAGTGAGCAGAGCAACCTACCTTTTAGTACCTTGAGAGATCAGCAAAGGAGGATGGGCAATTGCACTGTCCTGCAGAAGCACAACAGGTAAGTTCTTTTGGCAGCTTCTTCTGACAGGTTTTTCAGACAGGTTCATCTGACAGGTTCTTCTGACAGGCTCATTAGATACATTTTAGGTGCTTGTGAAACAGACAGCTGGCCACTGTCTCTTACCTGTTCAGTTCCAGGTAAAGTGTGGAATACTTTCAATTAAATCATAAGATCCATTTTCAGTGGAGTTTATTCACGTTTGACAACTTGGCAGATTACATGTTGAAGTTGTGTCATGCTTGAGTAGTCCTTTTGTTTTTGACAAGTTTGACCACAAATAGTCCGGCGGACAGCCATGCTTGACTGGTTCAAAAGTTGTCATCTGAAGAGAACATGCCGCTTATCAACCATGACTGATTTGCAAACTTACAGATTAAGACTTCACAGTTTTCTCCAAAAGTCAACAAAGAGCTTCAAAGAGATGACAAGAAATTTAATAATGTATGGAGGCAACAATCAGATGTCCATTGGGGGGGGGGTGGAGTTTTCTTATTTTTGTAAATTAATTTTTATTTAATAATTTATTACCCCACTTTTGGAAAAACAGTAAATCTTTTTTTGCTGATTTACAATAAGATAACATCTAGTGGTTTTCTGTTTGATTCAACACGGCGAAGCACAAATATTTTAGGAAATCGCATGCCTGACATCAATGTCTTATCAAGGAAAACATCAGGCCGCTTCCCCAAATTTCTAATTGTCATGCCCTTACAAGACTTTATGCTGGCCACCACACAAGTGTATTATACTAGTTACTAGAAACGCTCGTTTGGTCACATGCACTGTTACACGGGCATATTATAGGTCTATGGGTATCAGTCCGTGAACACCAATTGAAAAATTTAGGAAAAAAATTAGGAGAACAATTTTGGAGAAAAAGAAATTTGTAAAAAAGGATTTTTTTTAAGTGAAAGAAAAAGACACAGGAAAGGCTTGATATGATAAAAAGATGGGTGGAAGACATAAATAAAGGAAGAACAGAAAGAGGAAAGGGCAGTGAAAAGAGATGAAAGAAAGAACTGATTTAAGGAAGAAAACACAGAAGGAATAAAATAGATTTAAAAGAGGGGAAACGTTGGAGTAATGAAAAAAGATGGAGTGAAGGAAAGAATCTGGAATAAGGGAAAGAAAAAAAAAAAAGAAAACAATCTTCAGAGATAGAATCTGGCAGACAGATAGCTAGATAGATGTCTGGATAGATAGAAAGATAGACAGCTAGCTAGCTAGATAGATACACAGATAGATAGGCCAGTGTAACCTCATCTTTATCAAACCTGTTACACAATTACAAAATTAGATAGCTAAGTAGATAGCTAAGTAGATAGCTAGATAGCTAGATAGATAGCTAGATAGATAGATCTATATTGATTGATTGATTGATTGATTCAATTTGATTGACTGGTCGATTGGTTTGCTGAATGGTAGACTTGGACTGTAAACTTCATTTTATGAATTTCAAGCATTTTAAATATTTTAATAACAAAATGATGTTGGTTAATCCACTGCACTTAATGCACAGCTTATTTTCGCTGTGAGTTATGCTTCACTGAACAAGCAACCCAAACAATTTTTAGGGCCTTTTCCAAGTTGGAAGTCAGCACAAAATATAGTCAGGTGAAGTTGGCTCCCTGGATTTGGCTCCCTGGCAGCTCCCTGGTAGCTCCCTGAGAAAGTGAAGATAGCCCCCTGAACTAGCTCCCTGGCAGCTCCCTAGGAGCTCCCTGGAAATTGTGAACCTGGCTCCCTGAACTATCTCCCTGATAGCTCCCTCACAGCTCCCTGGAATTTTTAACTGAAAATAACCCCAGCATGGGGGCTACTCACTTGATGCTGATTATCGTAAAAGCTCATCCATACAGTGAGAAGTGCCACCAAACCAGTCATTGTCGGTGACAGCATTTCGAATTGGCTAGAAACCTTACTTGGCCATGTTAATGATAATGACTAATCTACATTTCTTTAATCAATGTACCTGATGGTACACGGATAAAGAATGAGAGAATGTAGACTCAAAAGCAGCTGAAGAAGAGAAAGAAGTGAATTTGGAAAGGAAGGAAGGATGGGTTCGCAGGAGAGAAAAACTTTTCTTGATGCAACCAAACTACATATATATTTCCTTCAATTTCTTTGTGCTTGAAAAAGTTCCCTCAGGTTTTTAAACAAACTTTTCAGTTCTGACCAGGAATCAGGTTCTTGTGCACTTCTTTATTGTTTAAAAGAACTATACAATTTCCATAAATGTCCTATAAAATTTGGTTCAGAGTTTAAGAAATTTACTCTGCTTTCAAATAATTATTACATATTTCCTCATTGGGTTAGATTCAAAATCCAGAGAAATCCATCATCACAGCTCCTTGAAGTCCTTCAGCGACTAGGCCTAACTTAAGGTCTTCTTCATAAATTGTATTTGGCTTCTCATTTTGTATCAGACATGTAATTTATTAAGTGTCAGCATATCTATTGATCAGAAAATGTTGCTATTCAGGGAGCAGGTTCAGGGAGCCAGCTTCCCCAGGGCCCACCTATGTGAAGTTGGCTCCCTGGATCTGGCTCCCTGGCAGCTCCCTGGCAGCTCCCTGAACAAGAGGTCATGAACAAATTGAAATTACACAAGAATGAAGTGCAAAATAATTCACATGGAGACAATACATGACTTAACTTATGACTTTCTTTAGACCAATTTAATTGTCCATAATTATGCACACATAAAATTATATTTATTTATATATGACGGGGGCAGATCCAGAAAGTGTTGGGGGGGGGCCCGGGGGGGGGGCCCTGGTTTAAACCGAGAGATGGCTTTGTGAACATTCTTAAAACCGTACTTGTTCATTTTAATGATAATGAGCATAGGTGTAGAAACCGGGGGGAGGGGAGCGGGGGGCAGCAGGGGCAGCTGCCCCCCTAAAAATCCGGTAACCTTCAAAATTGACAAATGTTGAATTAGGGCAAAGATTTGAAAAATTCGGGCAGAAAGCTCCATTGGGCCAATTGTGAATTGCCCCCCTAAAAGACCACCTCTCTAATGCCTTATAATGACCAGCATGTAACTAAACTTCTTTAACTGTGATATGTCGGTGAACATGCTTTCTTAATGCGTTTGTATACAATGACATTTTAAATCTACCTTGATTTTAAGACTTCATACCTTGCTGTTTTAAAGTGATTTTAGGCCACACCTAATAAATTTTATGGGTGAGAGAATTGCCTCTTTTAAAGCAATCAAATTAATATTAAGATGAATTTCTAAAATAATTTACCGCCCACATGGATCACAAAAGTTTGTTGAAAAAATTAAATTCCCCATCATGAAAAGATAACCAGAATTTTTACAATTTACTTTACTTGCTCATATATTTCTCATTGACAGGTAGGCTATTTAGAATCCAGAGAACTTAATCTTCACAACTCTTTCGATGAACATGCCTAATTAGATGTGGCTTTCAGTTTCGTATCACATTGTGGAAGTGTAAATTTATTCAAATTCTCCTACCTGAATTAACACTTTCCCAAATTCATCTGAAAAACTTGCTGTTCAGGGAGCTGGTTCAGGGAGCCAGTTTCCCCAGGGCCCACCAATGTGAAGTTGGCTCCCTGGATCTGGCTCCCTGGCAGCTCCCTGGCAGCTCCCTGAACGATCTGTCACCAGTGTTGGGCAAGTTATCAACAATGTTAACTGAGTTAACAAGAACAACTAAAAAAAAAGGTGGATAAACAACACAATAAGGTCATATTTTATTGATATAGACAGATAGATAGATAGATAGATAGATAGATAGATAGATAGATAGATAGATAGATAGATAGATAGATAGACAGATAAATAGATAGATAGATAGATAGATAGGTAGATAGGTAGATAGGTAGATAGGTTACACTGCTGTGAGGCTCTTTGATTGACAACTTATTGACAATTTTTTTCCAACATTTAATCCATTGTACGGATTTTTACTGTTTTACTTTTTAGACTGAAAGGTCATGATTTTGTGCTTTGAGACTGAAAAAATATGAATTTGGACTTTCATATATTTTGGATTTGGACACTTTTTTTACTCTGTCTCTATTTTTTTTTCTCTCTTTCTTCATCTTCTTCTTTTATTACCACTGTACAGTCGTACAGAAGTTTGACACTTGCATTTCCAATTGTATTTGATGGTATACGACTTCAAATAAAAATAATACATACAATGTAGATTAAACATAATTGTATACAAATGCATTAAAAAAGCAAGTACCCTGTTAAAAACAATTTAGTCACTTACTAGTCATTATCATTAACATGGAAAGTAAGGTTTTTAGGCTATCAGAAATGACATCACCGACAATGACTGGTTTGGTGGCACTTCTCACTGTATGGATGAGCTTTTACGATAATCAGCATCAAGTGAGTAGCCCCCATGCTGGGGTTATTTTCAGTTAAAAATTCCAGGGAGCTGTGAGGGAGCCATCAGGGAGCTAGTTCAGGGAGCCAGGTTCACAATTTCCAGGGAGCTCCTAGGGAGCTGCCAGGGAGCTAGTTCAGGGAGCTATCTTCACTTTCTCAGGGAGCTACCAGGGAGCTGCCAGGGAGCCAAATCCAGGGAGCCAACTTCACCTGACTACAAAATATATTTTTAATCTTTTTGTTTCTCATAATGCACACAATTTCTGAAAGGCACTTAACTTCAGTTGATAGCAAAATAATTGGTAGTGTTTTGTTAGTCGATGGCTTAAAACAAAATCCTCAGAAAAACTGAACTATTTTACACAGAGGATTATTGTACATTGGAGTTTATTCACGTTTGACAACTTGGCAGATTACATGTTGAAGTTGTGTCATGCTTGAGTAGTCCTTTTGTTTTTGACAAGTTTGACCACAAATAGTCCGGCGGACAGCCATGCTTGACTGGTTCAAAAGTTGTCATCTGAAGAGAACATGCCGCTTATCAACCATGACTGATTTGCAAACTTACAGATTAAGACTTCACAGTTTTCTCCAAAAGTCAACAAAGAGCTTCAAAGAGATGACAAGAAATTTAATAATGTATGGAGGCAACAATCAGATGTCCATTGGGGGGGGGGGGGTGGAGTTTTCTTATTTTTGTAAATTAATTTTTATTTAATAATTTATTACCCCACTTTTGGAAAAACAGTAAATCTTTTTTTGCTGATTTACAATAAGATAACATCTAGTGGTTTTCTGTTTGATTCAACACGGCGAAGCACAAATATTTTAGGAAATCGCATGCCTGACATCAATGTCTTATCAAGGAAAACATCAGGCCGCTTCCCCAAATTTCTAATTGTCATGCCCTTACAAGACTTTATGCTGGCCACCACACAAGTGTATTATACTAGTTACTAGAAACGCTCGTTTGGTCACATGCACTGTTACACGGGCATATTATAGGTCTATGGGTATCAGTCCGTGAACACCAATTGAAAAATTTAGGAAAAAAATTAGGAGAACAATTTTGGAGAAAAAGAAATTTGTAAAAAAGGATTTTTTTTAAGTGAAAGAAAAAGACACAGGAAAGGCTTGATATGATAAAAAGATGGGTGGAAGACATAAATAAAGGAAGAACAGAAAGAGGAAAGGGCAGTGAAAAGAGATGAAAGAAAGAACTGATTTAAGGAAGAAAACACAGAAGGAATAAAATAGATTTAAAAGAGGGGAAACGTTGGAGTAATGAAAAAAGATGGAGTGAAGGAAAGAATCTGGAATAAGGGAAAGAAAAAAAAAAAAGAAAACAATCTTCAGAGATAGAATCTGGCAGACAGATAGCTAGATAGATGTCTGGATAGATAGAAAGATAGACAGCTAGCTAGCTAGATAGATACACAGATAGATAGGCCAGTGTAACCTCATCTTTATCAAACCTGTTACACAATTACAAAATTAGATAGCTAAGTAGATAGCTAAGTAGATAGCTAGATAGCTAGATAGATAGCTAGATAGATAGATCTATATTGATTGATTGATTGATTGATTCAATTTGATTGACTGGTCGATTGGTTTGCTGAATGGTAGACTTGGACTGTAAACTTCATTTTATGAATTTCAAGCATTTTAAATATTTTAATAACAAAATGATGTTGGTTAATCCACTGCACTTAATGCACAGCTTATTTTCGCTGTGAGTTATGCTTCACTGAACAAGCAACCCAAACAATTTTTAGGGCCTTTTCCAAGTTGAAAGTCAGCACAAAATATATTTTTAATCTTTTTGTTTCTCATAATGCACACAATTTCTGAAAGGCACTTAACTTCAGTTGATAGCAAAATAATTGGTAGTGTTTTGTTAGTCGATGGCTTAAAACAAAATCCTCAGAAAAACTGAACTATTTTACACAGAGGATTATTGTACATTGCAACTTCCAAGTGAGTGAGGCGTCTGAGGCAGAAGGTGTCAAAAACAAAAGAAGGCATTAATTTTCACACAGGTGATCAGGTACTTGTTACAACTCTGCCAAAGTGTAAGTTGTCATGACAAGTTTGACAAACATGAATAAAATCCACTGGAATTCAGTAGCATTGTTTTGTTAAATTACAAAATTTTGCCAATAGAAATCAGAGGGGAATCAGAGGGGAACTGTGACTTTTAAAAGTTGAAATCACAAAATGTTTGTAGGCAACACCAGATTAATGAAATCATGAGTGGAGTCCAAGTTATGCATCTGCTCTCCATTCATTTGAGCTATGAATTTATTGTAAATTAATGTCAATCAATTGTTCTTTTAATCCATCAAACTATCACACTTAGGAAGTGTGGGATAGATTGTTTACCCCTCTATAATGTACTTACAGACCAATCTGCAGTTCTAAGGAAAAATGCTGCCACTGCCTTGTAAAATGAAATGGTTGTCTTGTCAAATTGGGGCTCGTCTCTGAATGCCTCCTTAGAAATTTAGGAGGATGTTCGAGGAACAGTGAATGTCAGTGATGCATCGTCTTGCACAAGATAAAATAGGGTTTGTGTTAAATGCTTATCTCCTTGGTCTGACACCAGGTGGCTAAAATTAGACACAGGCTACTACCATGCAGAATTCTCTGTTGGGAGAGATACCAGAACAGCTTCTCAGCATTAAAAGCCGGCTTCACATGTCACATTAATTGAGTTGGTCATTCAGGAACAATAGGCCTACACCGAAAGGCAAAGCTTATGCATATGTTGTGCTCAATAGAAGGTTCTACCTACACTAGCTTTACATAAAATCCAATGTAAAGCCTAAATGTAAATGTTGTTGGGGTTCATTCCGGGGTTTCGACGTCCTGTCATCTGGAGCATCCCCTACAACATCAATAAACATGCTTTCAGTACCCCGCAGAACTTCTGCTAACTTAAATCAGTATATTGGAAATTTAATTGCCTACAATTTTATATGAGTTTTGGCTCTCTACGAAACTATTTATATGGGAAAATTGCATCCAAAGCATTGCAAGTTTATGGCCGAAGTTTTGTAGGGGTACATGTAATGCCACCGTGAGTTTTAACTACCATTAAGTTAGAATTTAATAATATATTCTAATGGCATGACACCTGCTGGATATGGTCCACAAGATTACAATAAAACCCACTCAGGGTGGTGGATCAGTCCACTGAAACCCAATCTTGAGTGGTCTGGCTGGCGGAGGAACTCACAAGTGGCGAAGTGAGTTCCGCAGCCAGCCAAACCACGAGTGGGTTTCAGTGGACTGATCCACCACCCTGAGTGGGTTTTATTTATATCCCACATTTTCTGCTATTTTGACAACCTATGAGGGTATTTTAATGCTTAAATATGGATAATTAAAAATAATGATGACCTGATCACTTTGGTGGATGGATCTAATGTTTTGATGGTGGCACATGGGTGACACCAAGCTGGTTTTGGGAATCAACTTAGTTCCCTGCCAAAGCTCAGATGGCACCACTGATTTTGTTTACTTTTTGTTTAACGTGAAAAATATTAGAACTATTCACAGTAAATGGGGATGTTTCTACATGAGAATAAATATTAGTAAAGTCAAAATTATTTATGTATCCTCTTTGTTATTCTGTCAACTTTGTCGCCATGGAGAACTCTGGCTGGGTGCACATGCCAAAACTCAGATGGCACCACTGATACTGTTTACTTTTTGTTTAACATGAAAAATATTAGAACTATTCACAGTAAATGGGGATGTTTCTACATGAGAATAAATATTAGTAAAGTCAAAATTATTTATGTATCCTCTTTGTTATTCTGTCGACTTTGTCGTCATGGAGAACTCTGGCTGGGTGCACATGCACTTGATGACGTCAAGATATTGTGCACTGTTGAGTTGCTGGTCTTTTCATGCTTAAACATGCCATGTTCAGAGATCTGAAACTCACAAAGTATCCACAATATCATCCTGAAATTTGGAGAGCATTTCAGTCGACTATTGAAGTTTATTACCTGCTACTCAGAATTTGTCTAGCATTTCTTTAGCAACCAAAAATGCTGTTTGTTTGCACATGTAAGATCCTTATGATCATATTCCCGAAACTTAATAATTATCAATAGGAAAATTATGAAATTAAAAGGAATAATTCATTAAATACTTGAATTTTATCCCCTGCTTTTCAGAATTTGTCTAAGAATTTTTTTTCTGCTCGAAAATACAGTTCATTTAAACACAAAAAATCACAAATTTCCAGTGAGTTTTTTCTCTTTTGCGAAACATGCTAAATTTATAACCTTGGTTTTAAAAAAACAGAGGATCCGAAAATTATGAAAGTTGCGAAATATTTTATACAACACTTGCCTTTGATAATGAATTTGATTTGATAAAAAAAATCTATAGCAGACTGAGCGTTGAGAATGTGTCAAAAAGATGTCTAAAATCGGCTTGCTTCACCATGACTGCAGTTGTATGTATATGTGTACAATAAACCCATCTCATCATAAATCAGCAACTATTGAAAAATTTTTACATTTTTGGAATCTGCATGCGTTTTCCTTTTAGATTCATTTGTTTTTTTTTTCTCAAACTCCTTAGCAGATTTTAAACCTCTGTGAGAAGGGATTCTAAAAAGATCGTCAAAAATGGGCGTTCTGAGGTCATAGCTCAGTTAGTGCATGTTGAAATGTATCTCATCATGAACCATTAATAATTGGCTCACAAAATTAATTTTTACATTCTAGAATCTGTGAGTATTGTTCTTGAATGTGGATTTGTTTTTGAATTTTTTATGCAAACTTTATAGCAGACTTTAAACCTCTGAATGAAAAGATTTCTCAAAAAAATTGTCAGAAATTGGCACTGTGACGCAATAACTCAGTTTGTGCATATTGATACGTATCTCAACATAAGTCATAAATTATTGGCTCACAAAATTAATTTTTACATTTCTAGAATCTGTGAGTATTGTTCTTGAATGTGGATTTGTTTTTGAATTTTTTTTGCAAACTTTATAGCAGCCTTCAAACCTCAGAATGCAAAAAAGTCTAAAAAAAGTGTGGAAAATGTGAATTTTTTGGCAATTTAATGCTTAATCTAGAAGAAACTAATAATGGTAGGAGCATGAGACGATTTCCAAAGGAGACTTTTGAAAGACGCATCTTTTGATATCAAAACAGTCTTTCTAACTTTAATATTTTCAGAGCAATGAATTTGTTACTGAAGTTAAAATATGCTTTATCAACATTAACTTGCTAAAAGAAGCAATAGCTTTGTTTTGGCAACAATTTTTATCTAGCCTAAGCAGTGTGGAATTTTGTTCCCTTTATTACGCTTTTTAAATTTTGTAATTCGGACTACTATTAAGGTCTGAAGGTCTGATTTTGCACAGAAAGTCATGCATCTCCCATGAAATTAGTTGGTGTGCCACTCCCCAGGTGACGTCTCAATATGAGGATTCCTATGGAGCCCAATGGTGGCGTCACATCTTGGGTACATAATCTTTGATGGTGGCCAAACCAATCAGATCAAATTGTAACATAAACAAATGACAAAGTGGGTGGAGTCTGACTGGTTGCTATAAACACAGCCAACAGAGTCACATGACTGCTGGTGACGTCACCAATGCTGATTATGTCATAGTGGTTCAGCTGCTATTGTGACGTCATGTGCTGCTGTTGTGATGTCATGTATCGTGATTGCGACCTCATGTGTGATCTGAAGTAGTGCCACAAATAAATAAAATATGTAAATCAAGGATAGTGGATCATATTTGAATTAGGGATGGTGGATCATATTTAAATTAGGGATGGTGATCACAAAATTATATCCCATGGGCCGTTCCTCGTGGGTTTTCCATGGGGATCACTGCCAAGTGTGGCATGTTACCTGAAAACTAGAAAAAAATCTGTTGGGAGTTTTTTAACGAAAAGCACAATTTTGTGTTGCAGCCATTTTGCAGTGTGATAAACTCCAAAAAAGGGGTTCTAGAAAGCATTAATGGCACAAGACCAGCTCAAAATAATGCATAAGGACATGCAGATCTGTTTGACGAAAAGAATCATTATGCAACGGGTAGAGTCCGGTAGACCCCATTAAAAGGTCATGAAGGCAGAAAAAACACATGTGGCATGAATTCTGCAGGGCATAGTCTGCAAGGACATGCAGATTGTCTAAATATGGGAAAAAATCTATAGCGAATTCTTTCAGAAAAGTGCATTCTCATGTGTTAGCCATTTTGCAATGTGATGAACTCTTCTTGCTCTGAACAGACCAAAATATTGACACTAAGTTAGTTCCTGGTACCTTCACCAGCTTTCCTTCATTGTTTTGAGGATGTCCTCAAGTGAATTCTGTAATGTAGGCAATATGTATATTATGTCAGGTCATCTTTATAGCTTCAGCATCTTAAGGAAGATATCTTAGCAGCTACTACGATGTAGACAGCTCCCTGTATATATGCCAAAGGAATGAGGTAGCCAATGCGGAAAGGGCCAAAAAGCCTCCAGGAATGGCGAGGAACGGTAGGAAGCCAGCAAAAAACATGCGGATGGTCTCCGGAAAGAACAAACACATCAAGGAGGTCCCAATAAAGTACTAAAATATATTTTGAAGTGTGCAAAACAGCTTAGAACAAGATATCTCAAGAAAAGATCTAAACTAGGCACACAATCAACAAGTATAATTTTACCCATGTTTTTGGCCATGTCCGGCTGTCATCGTGATTGTCCTGGACTATTCTTTTATATTTAATATCTTTATTTCACACAATGTTGGACATTGGTACATTTTTTAATAAAAAGTATAAAAACAATGACAATTAAAAACAACAAAAAATAAATAAATAAGATGATTTTTAAAAAAACAAAAAGATAATTACAGTAACTAGGTGACACACAGGTCATAAATGATATCCTGAGTATCACAGAAACTCGTCGTCTCACAACTGAGAGCACCATCACGCACATCAATAACTTCTTTAATTAAATTTATAATATGGTCAGGTTCAACTTCTCTATTCTTTGAAACTTTAGTACTATTGTAATTTCGATTAGAAACAGACATAGGATTTTTTAAACATAATTTACTAACAATTCTCACTTTATCATTCTTATTTAAAATACACTTATATATATAAATTTTGAAAACCTTTTAGACAACTGAGTGTGTAATGGCATAAAGCCTGACAATTGTTCAACAATATTACAATGAGTCAAAGCAGGCACCCTCCATAAAATACGAAGCGCTTTTCTCCAAGCAATACACAAATCATTAACAGCATTGCTATCTAATAACCAAAGAACTGAGCCATAAAAAGAACAGCAGTACTGTTGAAATAATTTACATTTTATAGCAGCAGGCAAATGCCCTAAATCAGTAAGAAATATATTAAAATTTTTCCAAAAATTACAAATAGCCTTTTTTATGAAAATATCTTTATCGACAGTAGAAATATTATGACCCAGGTGAATAGTATCACTAACATATTGTAAGTCAGCACCATTAAGGCGAATTGTACTATAATTAGATTTACAATCTCTCCCTTTAAACAGAAGCAATTGGCTTTTATCACCATTAAAAATAATATCAAATTCTTTAGCGTAGTCCTCGCATATATTCAATAACTTTTGCATACCATCAGCAGTGGGGCATAATAATGTTATATCGTCAGCATATGCTAAACCACCTAAATATTGGTTCCCCATACGACATCCAATACCTTATTTCTCTAATTTTAACAATAAATTATCTATGTAGACTAGGGTGTCCCAAAAAAAAATAATTTCCTCATTTTTGATGGGACACCCCCTCATTTTGTGATATAACCTATAAAAAGGACCTATGCAAAATTTTAAAGCATTTCAACATGATTAACTGGTGCCTCAAGAGCATTGAAGTTTAGTCATTTTTGGTCGTTTTAGACGATTTTCGCAATACGCGGTTCTCTATAAATGCCATGGTTGGAAAAGTCTCAAAAAGACCTTCAATTTACATACCAACATCAATGGTCTACGATAATTATGTAACTCCCACCAGCTCTTCAACTGACAATCATAAGAACGAAAATGTTTCAGAGCGATTTAACCTAAAATAATTTTTTCATTTTACTGCCAGCTGTTTTTATTCTCAATCTGCTAATAACAGAATGACCATATCATTTTTTTAATAATTTTTCTTCATGAAAATATCTGCTTTATTAGACATGAAATGTTTATGATAAATCTCGTCAAAAGAGCTGAAAATATCAGAGGGGGCAGGTAAATATCATTTTAAATCTTTATCAGATGTCATTCAGTATACCATCAGTATACCAAGAATTGTTCCATATAACAGAAATTTTGTTTTTCTTAAATGTTTTATCACTTATGTGGTCCTTAAGCCAATTTTGGGATGATGTAATATTTTTTTCAATGATAAAACTTTTCAAAAGGGCTGAAAATAGATGGACTTGTTATATTATTTGTTATATCTTCGCCAGAACCATTGATTTTCTGCCAGTTACTGTGATTCTCAATATACAAATGGCAGGTTCACCATATATATAATTTGTGAAACAAGATTGGTTGATTAAATTTTTTTGCTTTATGAGCCGTGAAGTGTTTATGATAAATCTTGTTAAAAGCATTAAAAAAATCAGATGGGGCTGTTATATTAATTTTGTCTTCATCAGATTTGATTCAGGAAACCAAGAGTGGTACCATATATATATGTATGAACAACAATTTTGTTATTTTTCATATTTTATCACGTAAGTTGTCCTGAATTCAATTCTGAAATGATGTAAATATTGTTTCAGTGATAAATCAAGTCAAAAGTGCCGAAGATAGATTGAAGTGTATATTTTGTGCTATATCTTCATCAGATCAGAATTTATTCAGTATACCACTTGTTGAGAGAAAATAATTATTTCACTGCCAGTTTCTGTGATTATCAATCTACAAATGGCAGGATGACCATAAATTATATATAATTATATAATTTGTTAAACAAGTGCCATTTATACAAAAGAAAAGCGATAATTGTGTGAAAGGGCTGAAATTAATATCAGATGGGGCTCTTGTATTTCAAGTCATATTTTCCCAGAATTGACATCAGGAAAACACAATGCCACCTGAAAATAACAAAGTTGTCATTCATATATATATGGTACCACTCTTGGTACCCTGAATCAATTCTGATGAAGATACAACATGAAATATAACCATTTAATCTGATATATTCAGCTCTTTTCACTAGATTTTTCTTTAAAAGCCATGGCTCATAAAGCAGGCATTTCCATGAGCGAAGTTGTTTTAAAAGTTATATTTGTCCATCCTGTCATTTGTAGATTGAGAATAAGAACAATTAGCAGAGAAATAAATTTTTTTTTTAGGTTAAAGCGCTCTGAAACACTTTCATTCATAATAGTGTCAGTTGAAGAGCTGGAAGGAGCTACATAATTGTTGTAGACCATTGATGTTGGTATGCAAATTGAAGGTCTTTTTGAGACTTTTCCAACCATGGCATTAAGAATGTTGTATGATACAAATTGACAAAGTTATAGAGAACCGCGTATTGCGAAAATCGTCTAAAATAAGCAAAAATGACTAAACTTCAAGGCTCTTGAGGCACCAGTTAATCATGTTGAAATGCTTTAAAATTTTGCATAGGTCCTTTTTATAGGTTATATCACAAAATGAGGGGGTGTCCCATAAAAAATGAGGACATTATTTTTTTTTGGGACACCCTAATGTAGACAGCAAATAAAACTGGCGATAAGACTCCTCCTTGCTTAACACCATTAGATACGTTAAACAGACTAGACATTTCACTTCCCCATCTTACTCTCATAGTTTGGGTAGTGTACATATTTAACAACAACCTTAGCACCAGTGGTGACATCTTACGTTCAATCAACAATTTAAATAATTTACAATAATGGACTCTATCTTAGATGCATCTAACATAACCGTATAAACATTATAGTCTGTTCTCTTGTGTAATTCCGCGGGACTTGCATGTTAAAATTGGCAAACATGCATTTTCTTGTAGATTTGGGTGCATAGAACACGTTTTCGAATGATTGCATTTTTTTCAGACAGAACTTCCTGTAAAATCCAAGATGGCCGCCAAGATGGCTGCCGAGAAGCATTTTTCGCCTATTTCGGTCAATATTTAACATAGATTAACAAGTGACAGGTCATTTTCTGTATTTTTAGGGCCAAGGAATTCATTTTTGTAGGTTTCAAAGCCATTAAAGTAATATTTGATACATTTTGTTCCATGATAGTAACTAAAATAGTAGCGCAATCATCAGTTACTCTTGTTCCAGACAACTATGAGAGTGTCTCAAGATCCTCAGGAAAGTGATATCACAACTTGAACCCTGGAAATTCACAGGGACATTCTCTGGGGTCAATAGGAGTTACTTACCTGACATCTAACAACATTTATTCGTTGGGTAATAATTATAATATAATTAAAGGCCCAATTAAGGATTTACATCACCAAGGGCGTGATTCTGAAATTGAAAAGAGAATAGAAATTGTCACAGACAATTTTGTGTGCCTTTGAAAGCGATCGCCAAGTTCAACACAAATCCAAGATGCAAGTAATGAAATTGTTGATTTCCTTTATGGTATTTGTCAGTTGGTCAGATGGCTGGTGCTCACATTCCTCCAATGATTATTCAAGGTAAATTTATGTATTTTGCAATTGATAATGTTGACTTAAGTGAGGACAGCCCAGATGGCAAGAGAACATTGCATGGATCTGCTGCAGCAATATTCCAAAGAAAACCTTCAAAAGGTATTGCTATGCCTATTAACCATAGATGCATAATTGAAGAGATGGATGACAAAGTTCTTCAGTCTCATCCTCTGCTAAATATTGTAACTCGCAACATTGACAGCCGCAGAAAACCAGAGTCACAAGTGTATGAAGATTACAAAGCTTCACAAGTACTGCAACCCTTGGTCCTCAAAGACCTGGCCTGGATACTTTCTCTAACTGTGCTGCAAATCCCTGATGGTGATCCATCTCCAAAAGATATTCCCTTTTGGGCTGCTTACAATTCACTGACAGGCTTTGAAAAGCCAACCACAATTGTGGATGGGCTGCCCTTGATTCCTGAGCCCCCACAAGACTGGCAGTAAACCATTTTAAAGCAAGCTCAGAACATCAGTACAGCAATAGTGGATCCAAACAATGAAACAGTCATTACTTCAGACCCGCAGCTCTGTGAAAAGACCAAACAAATGCAGATGTCATCTCCAGAATACGCAGACAAATATATTCTTCGCGCTGGTGAGCTGCACACCATCATGCATTGAGAGCAGTGGGTTATGTGGAAGGCAGTGGCATTGATGAGGCTTGGATTGTGTCTGGCCTTTATGGCCCACATACGACCAAACAGATCCTGGACGGAGATCATATCAAGTGAGTTTTAATGGAAAACCAAACCACCCTACAACGTACAAGCACTGTTTGACTTATACTGGGCAGAATTTGTTAGATTGCATCCAAGCACCATCAAATGCCTAGACTTTCCCATTGAGACTGCACATGCTTGCCAAGAGTCTTCCTTGGAGAATATCAAAATAGCAACTGATCAATTAGTAGTCGCCCTGGAAGCAAAAAAATATCTGGAATGCCTACGTGAATTTGACAAAGATAAGGAGTCTCCATCAAGCCTATTCAAGTTCATTCATAAGTATATGCTCCAAGTCCATGCCATCCTCCAGTTTGTGAGAGCAACTTGTGAATGTGACTGGAAACTCCACATTGAGTCACTGGATCAGTTGTGTGAATATTTTTTTTTTGCACACAACCAACAGGAGTATGCCAGAATGGTGCCACTGCATCTGGCAGAAATTAATTCTTTGGAAACATCAAATCTAACGATCTGGCAGGAGTTTGCAGATGGAAGTTTCCATGTAGACACGGTATAGTGCATCTGAATAAATGGGTGAAAGGTCATTGAGGTTTGGTGGGGATTAGCCTTCGCTCAATGACAATGCTTGTGACAGATTTTTCCTCGTAGCTCCTGAATTGGCTAGACTATCCGAGGAAGCTCATGGCATGTTTGGATTGCAGAGTGCTCAGAGTGGTAAGCATCATGAACTTACACCAGCTGTGCAAAGGCGTTTTGATGCAAATGACAAAACTTGGCTTGAAGAATCCACCAAGAAAGAAGTGAAAGTTTCGCTTGCAAATGAAGTCATCACATAAAGATGAAAGGTTACTCTTTTCATGGTTACTAATTGCAGCTTGGTCAAGACCAGAAATCAACTTGCAAGATGCAATTGGATCTCATGAGCTCACTGCCATACCACAGTCTCTTTCTGCCAGATGGATCTCTTGCTATGTGTACTGACAAGAGCAAGCTAATGTCTTGTCTAGAACAAACACTAAATGAGGATAGAGTGTCTGAGGCCTTACCAGAATGTCCTATGAAAGCTGCTGTACTAAATGGAATGAAGGTAGTTCAAACCCTTGGAAAGCCCAAGAATGCGCGGACGTGTGGCGATTTTTCCAGAACTTTTGTTCAGGTCGTCAAGGCAAAATTCCGAGGGTACCAAGAAGGGCATCTTGTATTCGACAACAGTATCAATGAGCACTCTTTGACAGATTCCACCTGAAAAAAGGAGTTGGGACAGTGCAGCAAAGTAACTTTCATGTCGATGGCAGAACATCTATTGCCAATGTTAGCATGAGGCTATTCCTGTCAAGTTCCAAATCAGAAAACGAACTCACTTGTTACCTAGCAAAGAAGTGCTTCAGTTACTATCAGAATAAGATAAATGCATTCATAGTAAAATCAAGGGAAAAAGTAATTTCAACTGGCCAAAATCAACATCTTGAATGCACACACGAGCAGGCGAATGGTCGTTTAATCGTGTATGGCGCAGATGCAGCTAAAATTGGTGCTGATGTTGTGGACATCCTTTCTCAAGACACAGATGTTCTTGTTATGGCGGTTAGATTCATTCCACAGCTTGACAAAGAAACAAATTTCGTAACAGGTACTGGAGCAAAACGGAGAGCCATTTCGGTGAACCAGATACATGAAACGCTGGGGGAAGAAAAGGCTGGCAGTGCTACCAGATTTTCATGCTTTATCAGGTGCAGACATGACTGGACATGCAACAAAAGGCAAACTTGCATGTTGGAAGCTCTTCTGTAAGGCTGATGATGATGTGTTACAATCTTACCAGGTTCTTGGTCAGCACGACGGACCCGAAGAATCCATCCAAGCAGGACTTGAAAAGTATGATTGCCAATTTTATGATCCACAAACAAACCTCAGAAACTGCAAAGATCCGCTGGAAGTGCTTCAAGAAAAATCAATCCCAAGGACAAAAACTACCTACAACAAAAGGAGCTCTTCAATAATCTATTCTCAGATCCCAGTACCGAAAAATAGTTTGGCAAAACAACATTGTGCCAAAGCCAGTCGTATTGGATCCCTGTGAATTTGGCTGGACATTTGAAAATTGAAAGTACCTTCCTGTTACAACTTTACTGCCTCCTGCTCCTGATGCTATTGTTCAGTTGGTTAAATGTGGATGCAAAAAAAAATTGTGCCAGTAGGACCTGGTGTTCATGCCACCAAAATGATCTAATGTGTACTGACCTCTGTCTTTGTGGAGCCGATGAAGAGGTGTGCACCTACACTGACCCTGTATTTCATGATGACACTTCATCTGATGATGATGATACTTCTTAAGATTGGTTTATTACATCAGTTCTGATAATTGCTGTTTTGGTATTTCCTTATGAGAAGTCCTGCACAGAACACGGTTAGCTTGATGATTCAGTTGTAATTTTGTACGTAATAATTGTCATGCAATTACATAATAGAAGATTGTTTAGATGATTTAATCATTTGTTCTGTTTATATAGACCATTTCTAAAATATGCTGGACTATATGACACTGTATTGTGTAAATGTGTAGTAAACTTCAGATAATAGTCAAATGGTTCGCTTGTGACAAAGTATATACTGTTTTGACACTTTATTGATTGCCGTTGTATTGTATGTATTGATAAGATTATTCTTTTTGGCAACAAAATTATCATTACTTTCCCTAAATTTAGGTGGTTAGTTCATTTCTTGACATAAAGCCACGGAAAATACATAAAATCAATCCAAAGATTGCAATGAAGCACAGATTTGATGAAGAATATGACTGTCTGCAGCGTTGGCGGCCATCTTGTCCACCATCTTGAATTTGAGTGGGAAGATGTGATCAGAAAAAATGCAATCATTGATTTTTGAATTCTACACAAAATTCTGGCCTAGAAACACCAGAATTGCAAATTTTAACATGAAATTTTCACAGCAGCCAGTATAGCTACACAAGAGAACAGACTATTAGAATGTTTCATATTATAATAAGAAATTGTTTCATTTAATAAGAAGGTACAGTGACTAGTACAGGCATTTTCTTTAAATCCAAACTGCAAATTAGAACTAACAAGTGCTTTGCCTTCTTTAATTAAAAATACCCAATCAAGAACTTTACTAAATATACTGCTTAAAGCTATTGACCTATAATTATTTGAGTTACATAAAGGCTGTCTTATTATTTGGAATAGGAATCATAGTACCTACAACCATAGATTCAGGAGACACACCATGGATCAACATAGCATTAAATACCAAACTAATCAAGACATACAAACTCTGACAACCATTAATTACATGGTCTGAAAATAGACCTTCCCCGCCATCAGATTTACCGCTTTTCAGCTTATCAACACCCTTAATAACATCACCGAACGACACATAGTTCAAATCTTGGTTGTCTTTACTTATCTGATCACTAACAGAATCTTTCAAACACTGCATTTCATCCATGTCATAAGGTACACTATTATAGATAGTCTCATATTTCTTTACAAAAACATCACAGATATCATTTTGAGTAGACATATTATCAACACACCCTGGTAGAAATGAATTATTTCCTTAAATTTTACGTATCTCAGTCCACAGGTCTCTGTGTCTATTATCTGCTATAGCTGAACCCATCTTCTCAATTCTGATTTTATCCTTATTTTTCTTCACCTCCTTTACAGCTTTATGATACCTCGCCCTAGAAATTCTCATAATTTCAGCAACATTATCTCCATGAGGGCAACCATCATCTTTCCAACACCGGTGCCAATACAAAGCTTCACGTCTAAAATTTTCAACATGATCATTCCAACCTGGAATGCGCTTACTATTACAACTTGGCATGGTAGAAGGAATACATTTATCACCAGCACACAAACAAGCTTCAACAATCCGTTTATAAATAAGTTCTATATCTTTAACATGACTAGTACAAAATCTGTCAGTACATGTAAACAATGTTTTATCATAAGTTATTAAATCTAGATGATCACTAAGAACGGATTTATACCTTACAATATCACTATCTTTGGCTTTTTTCCTTCCTGGAGTGTTTCTAGACATGTTTGCATTGACCCGACATTATCATGGGTATTCAACACTGATTGCAAATAAAATGTAGAAGTTCCTGGCAGCTAAAAAATCCTGCATCCTGCATCTGATGCTGAAGGTATGCTGAAATTATTAAATTAGCTTCATCAACCCTACCTGGTATTTTCTTGGCCTATGTAGAAGCCCCGCCACCCCTTAGATAAAGTGAGAAATAGTTCGCCTATTGATCAATTAATTATGATCTGGGAACAACTTGATGCTACTAAGAGTATTGCTACATCTTACTTGACATCAATCAAATCAATTGTGCTTTTATGAAAGCTAATGCATTTTGCACAAACGTGTGCATCCTCTGTTTTCGGAAAGTAAGCTGCTCCATCTCAGACAAACCACATACTCTGACAGCATCTAAGTGCTGATAACCGGAAGTGTGCCTACATGTTTCTTTGCGGTTACACCTACAACCATAGCACACCACGGCCAAGATCTGACTGTATAGTGTATACAAATAACGTATTGGAAAATTGACCTTTTTATAGCGATGTCTTAACCTGGAAGAAAACATTTCTTATGAAAAGTTTGTTACAATATAAGCTATTGGAAGATTGTCAGTCAACAGAGGCGATATTTTTTGCGTGTGAAACGTCATCAATATGTGTGTATATATAAATTGGGTTACAGACCTTGATACATGTCCGATTTTCAAAATTTAAAAACCTCCATATATCAAATAAACTCCTCCGAATTCAATGCACTTATTCATTTTGCTCTATTTGCAATATTAACTTCGCAAAAAGCTTTTCGGCGCATCACGCTGCAATGGTGCAAAGTTGCAAAATCCCAGTTACCCACAACAAACCAATGGCAGATCCATGTTTGGCCTATGTCTGACTTGGGCCAATTTTGCTTTAGGCTGACGATATAAGAAGAGGTTCTTAATGTTTTTCCATTGAACTTTACTATAGGCTTATACTAAATGTTCCAATTGAGCCTCCACCATGATTATCCACCAAACATTTCAGTTGACATTTTTTTGAAAGAATTTACAATTTACACGTTTTTGGATTTTCGTGAATAACCCTATTTCAAATCAATGGCTAGCCTATCGTGAAAGAATATTGAAATTGACAAATATATACATATATTATATATATACCATAGTTTTGTCATACTGGCAAGTACACAAGTTGGTCTATCCCAGTTACCATAACAAACCATTGCCGTCACCAGGTTTTTTTTGGGTTTTTTTTTCTTGGCTGGGAGCTTTGCATGTTTTACAAAAATGTTATTCCACCCCAAATGCATCAAAATAACACGATTCATTTTTCAGATATTGGTAACTGTGTATATAAAACTCCATAACAAAATATCTTACAAATTAACCCTAACTTTGCAGATGCATTAAATTCTTTGCATGCTGGCTCATTCCGTTACAGTTTTTAAAAGAAGGTAAGACCAAAGTCGCTATAGTACCCTTTTTTAAAGGGTACTTTTCTTGTTATGGAGTTTATCACATCACAAATTGGGTTTTTTTTACAAAAATTTGTTTTTCTCCAAAAATTTCCAACAGATTTTTTTCTGCTTACATATAATCTGCATCTCCTTGTTTATTATAGTAAGCGGGTTTAATGCCACTAAAATAAGTTTTTATGCTTTCTACAACCCTTTTATGGAATTTATCACATTGTAAAATGGCTACCGCATAAAAAGGTGTTTTTCTCAAAAAATTCCCAACAGAGTTCTATAGTTTCAGATAATCTGGATGTCCTTGTTGACAATATCACACAGGTGTCATGCCATTAGAATTTGTTCGAACTTAAGTATTAGTTAGATACCTCATTGTCGGGTTCTAACATGCATTTTTGTCAGTTAGATCCCGACCGGAGGGAGGGATCTAACTGACAAAAATGCATGTTAGAACCCGACAATGAGGTATCTAACTGACTTAGACATCATATGCTTCTTCTATTATACCTTTTAACTTTATATTTTTGCAAAATAAACAATAATCTGATTGTTTGTTTGCTGTTATTAATCGTGTTAATCCTTAGCTGGGCGCTAACATGCAAAACTGTCAGTTAGATACCAGCTTTTCCAATGGCATTAGTATCTTGGTGATGTCTAATGGCGTTTAAAACCCACTGTGTGCATATATTGTACGTATAGGATGGTATTAGAAATTACATACGGGATGGTATTAGAATTACTTATGTTATGTAGGATGATAGTGGAAATTACAATTAGGATTGTTTTTAGAATTACAGATAGGATGGTATTAGAATTATATTGAGGATGATAGTGGAAATTACATTTGGGATGGTAGTGGAAATAATATTTATCATAGTGGGAAATTGCATTTAGGATTGTAGCAGAAATTGCAATTAGGATGGCAGAGGAAGTTACATTTAGGAGAGTACTAGAATCACATTTAGGATCGAAAATCCCAAAAGAGGGTGAACTGAAATGGTAAAATTGCAAAAGAAGTATTCTGGGCTTCAGGAAATTTTGTTGAAATTTGGTTTATCCAAAAGATAGATAGATAGATAGATAGATAGGTAGATAGGTAGATAGATAGATAGATAGATAGATAGATAGATAGATCGTTTGATTGATTGATTGATTGATTGATTATTGATTGATTGATTGATTAACTGACTACTTGATTTATTGATATTTTATCATATCTATCTGTATTAGCAATTATATATACGGTGAATGCACCCAAAAGCCAAGCATATGGGAGACAGTGTCGTCTGCTTGGCCGAACATTATTGATTGAGTGTCACGCCTGACTGCCCACAGCACGTGCTGATCTATTTATAGTTCTGAGCTCTGTTATGACAACAAGAATGTGTGTTGGCTTGCAGTTCAACATGGATGCCTGCATATACCGAATTATTTTGCTGTTTTCAATAATCGTCTTAATAAAGGGTAAATAGTATTTTTAATTGTACATTAAAGACTAAAGAGTAGTAGGCAGGTTGGGCACCTTTGAAATAGAAAAATTGCCTTGTCATACAAACCCATTGCCTACCTGTTGTGAATTACTAAAAGCCATGCATATGGACTGGAACATTTTCTTTGTTTCTGAATATTTTGAAGGTGTTTCTTTCTCGTTAATGATTACATATTGGAACTAAACATAATTTGCACAGTGCATGTATCCTCCGATTCCTCCCGCCTTTGTTCTAAATACATTTATTCAGATATGGTGTGATAAATTATCCTCCATACATGTCATGGCAGAGTCATCATTGTCGATTCACCCATCAGAACACGAATTACAAAACGATATTTATATCTAAAGTAATTTCAGAACAGTTTATTCTTTGTAAAAAAAACTTTTGACTTGAAAAGTCTGTTTAAATAATTGACAGCTTTCAGTCATACACTTGTATTGAACATGCTCTGAAAATAGAATTAACGACTAAATGCAATTCTTCTACAAAATATGAAAAAATTGTTATTGATGCCATCAAAAAGCCATGTTTTGTTTACAATGGGTTTTTCATTGCATCAAAAGCAGCCCTACAAAATTGGAAAGAATTTGGCTCAATTCCCCCATTAAGTGGGAGACTTGTGTCATCCAGGGGGTGACTTGAGCCACTGCAATGTGTCAGGTTCGGTAAAGCTGTACTTGAGGCCATAATATTATTAACCTTTAGTGTGGTGGTCATAGAAGTCATTAATCCAGAATTCAGGCCTCTTGCAACTCCAGTTTGCTGTCAGACTTAAGCTTTGGCCTGATGGCCCAACTCTCCAAATCTAGATTTACTGATATCTAATTTTATTAGACCATGAATAATTATTAAGGCTTAAAAATATTCAATCTCTGTTGAAAATTGCTCAAGACAAGTTCTTCTGTCTTAATAAAAATGAATCTGGGTAAATGCAACACATGTGGGGAGAGTCTTGGCACTGTCCCAACTCCCCCATTCCACCATTTTTCTGTTAATCCCAATTATGACAAAACTGGTTGTCTGATAGTTTTCCAAAACCAGTCAATAACTACGGAATAGTCAATCCTATCAAGAATGCCAGAGAAAGTTTTCTCAGTCCTTGTTGTGTGACAGACAATTAACTACTCATAACATGGCTCAGTTTTTCCGTTTTTCATCCAAATTTGAATTTACTTCTTCTCTCTTAAGATTGTGACAAGCAAATTAGCCAGAAATGTTACATCCATTCTTTTTTAAATAAAATTTTGATGGCTGCAGCTTTCTCAAAAAATTTTAGTTTCCTCAATTTCAGGGTGTCCCAACCCTCCCTGTGACCCAACTCTCCCAAGCTTCCCTACAGAATTGTCGATCTTATAGCCTTCAGTCACACCATAAATTGTATATGTGTAGTTCAGTGAAAAAGCACGTTTGCATTAGAAGGTCAATTCAATAAAAAGTTAGATTCTGATAAATCTGATTAAATTTAAAATAGAAAAAAAAACAACTTTCATTTATGCTATCTTGTGATAAATATGTGTGTGTATGGCAAAGCAATGTCGGCCAAAATTGGCCCGATGCTAGAAATAGCTAGAGACCGATCTCCTAAGATGTTTTCATGCTGTATCATCACCATCCTGTTTCATATTTCCTTTCATGTTTTGTCTCGCGAAAGAATCTTTGAGGAATTAATGCGTAACTGTATTGATTTATTAACACAGGTGATTTGAGTGCATTTGAGTACTACGAAACACTGCACTACAAAGATGTGAAGATTGGAGATGAAGTAAGGACGCACAGCCATGTTCACAGGAGGAGCCTGGAGGACATCTACGCCAAGCCTGTGAAGGAGGTGGAGTTCACCACTCTGGGAAGGTAAATCAACCAGTGGGGAAAAGGCAAAGGCCAGACATAATTGATCCTTAGCTTCTCATATCTCCTTGAGCAACTTTTAGTTGGATCAGTCGGACTCTAAAGTAGTTACCATGTAAATTTCTTCCTTCCACGTGCATTTTGTTAGCATTCAAGGATATCATTCGAAACCTTCACCTTTCTCTTGGCACAAATACAATTATTCTCTCAGATCCTATGGGACTGTGCCAGGAACAGAAATCTGCAGGTTGGGGGCATCCTAGTACGCTGGGGACATCTCTTTGTTAGGTATTTGGAAATTTGGAGGTGTCTCGAGGTTTTCGGGAATAGCCTTTTGTGAACTTTAACGAATTTCTGGAGAATTTCCTTCGAACTTTGTTCAAAGTTATTCCTAAAATAACATGCTTGAAAAATCCTCCTTATTTTGACTATTACGAATATTTAAAAAGAAGCAATTTGTCACTTACTCTGGTCAATTACTTTGAAAATAGGGAGATCTAAGCACCTCTTTTTTGTTTCCAGACATTTCAAACTTCGGCTCCACCCCAGACGAGGGCTCTTTTCTAGCGATTTCAAAGCATTTTCAGTTGAGGGGTCGAATCGACGCAAGGAGAGTTATGTGGAGAAACTTGCATTTTTAGAAGGTTACTTGGAAGGTGAGTTCCCCTTCATATCACACTGCGTTGCATACAAATAATGCAAAAGCTTTGTGTATATAATTATTCAGAACTCTTGATTGCTAGGCCTATTCATATTTCATTCTTATTATTCAGGAGAGGAAAACAATTCCACAGTGAACGCCTTTTTTGATGATGAGAACCTCGTCGCCTCCATTGTCACTCGGGGTGACACCTACTACATTGAGGTAAAAATTCTCACATCTACGGCACTACAGCTACATTCATTGACTATGAGACATGTGGACCTGAAAGATCCATAAAGTTTTGAAGTGTAACTGTGTATTAACTTCGAGGTGCTACATGTTTCTCAGTCCATTTCGGTGCATGTAGTATGCCCTGAAACTCCTGAACCTCAAGCCTGCCTCTCAATGCGGACTTTAGTTGCAAACAATTCTTTTCTACATGGCTTAGAACTATCCTTTTTTACGCTACGTAAAAGAAAAAACAAGACAAGATGTTAATTCCTTTCTTTTTATTTGTCTACCCTTGCAATTTCCTATACACCGTGTCAGAACTATTTGTTTCTGGTTGCAGCCTGCTGAGCCTCATTTGCCCTTATCCAACAACCACACAATGGTGACTTACAGGGCGTCTGACCTGAAGAAGTCATGGAACAACAAGGATCATGGCAGGTACAATGGAACAGATATGCTTAATAAGTCCTTGTCATATTTATGTGGAATCTCAAGTTCTTTTCTATGCTGTTGAGCTGTGATGTCAGAGATGGCTCTATTCTAGCATCAATTGCAATATTTGTAAATTTACTGCAAGCTGCAATGTCATTTTAAACTGGATAAGATTCCCCGGCTTCTAGCCAATGTGAATCCACAAAACTGAGCATCACAGTTTCAACTCAGTGTCAGAGTAAGCATTTTATCACGGATAGCCCCTACCACCACAGCATCACAGCTTGATAGCCAATGGGCTGACAGTAAACTATGCATCATAGTTCAAACAAGTTGTCCTGTTGTGGTGGGACAAGTCTAGTCAGTATGAATTAATCATTGAAATTAAAAACCCTCTTAAATATATTTTGTTAAGTTATGACTTGAACAAATAAACAACCATTTATCTTTTATTTTCATGCGACAGTTTTTGTGGATTTGTTCACCCGGACCGTGATGACGCTGCATACAAATCACCAATCAACTCGAACGACATCCCCGTCATATCAGACGGATTCCCTGGTAAAGAACGTAAGTCAAAGAGCTCATTCAATCAAGTTTTCCTACAGCTTATAAAATGGAACTGTAGAGAACACATTCATGTAAACTCTTAAGGTAAAGCACACCAGCATGGCAGAAAAAATTACCTAAGTAGAATTTCACCACATTTCAATACACAACAACAAACTTAATTTCGTTTCAGTCAATCAATAGCAACATTATGTTCGCACATTGTATATAGAATGGCTTTTCCATTTGACTTTATGTTGCAGTCCTCATCATATTTATGTGGAATCTCAAGTTCTTTTCTTTGCTGTTGAAATGTGATGTCAGAGATGACTGTATTCTTGCATTGCAATATATGTAAATGAACTACAAGCTTTGATGTCATTTTAAACTGGGTCAGATTCCCTAGCTTCTAGTCAATGTTGATCCTCCTGAACTGAGCATCACAGTTTCAACTCAATGTCATAGTTAAAATTGGGTCTGGGAAAACCCATGCAAGCTCAACATCACAGCCCCTCAGCCAATGGGCTGCCAGAACAAATAAACATCACATAATCCATGTGTTTACAACCAAATTGTTAAAGCCTTTTGTTTGTAGCAAGTTCCATCAAAGTTTAAATTTGTAAATTAGCAAGTTTGTAGATTAACTCTGTGTGGATTATAACAGTTTTCTACTGTGAATGCTCACAAAGCGGCCATTAGGTAAGATTAGACTGGTGATTGCCTGTGATAGATCATTGGGATCACAAATGTAATGCTTTCTTCAATATCAATGTTTGAACTGTCAGTGCATAGTTTACTGTCAGTCCATTGGCTATCAGGCTGTGATGATGTGGTTGCAGGGGCCATCCCTGATAAAATGCTTACTCTGACACTGTGTTGAAACTGTGACACTAAAAATTGGCTAGAAGCCAGGGAATCTGACCCAGTTTAAAATGACATCACAGCTTGTAGTTAATTTACATATATTGCAATGCTAGAATGCAGTCTTCTCCGACATCACAGTTCAACAGCACAGAAAAGAATCTTGAGATTCCACGTAAATATGACGAGGACTGTAATCTAAGAGGACACAAATTCAGTAACATCAAGGAGCTTTGGAAACAATTGACATTTTGCTGTGCACCAAGTCGTCAAGAAGTGTAGCCACAGGGCTTGTTCTGCTTAAAAAGTCAACAGGAAAATCAATCACATTCAAAGATAATGTTGCTATTGGTTGACTTACAGGAAAGAAGCTTTGCTGTTGTGCATTTCTTGTGTGCTATTCAAGCCTTCTGATATAAAGTGAAACTCCACTACTGTAAGGTCCATTTTTCTCTGCCCAGCAGTGCATTGCATGTCTTTCATCCACAGATATCAGGAAGAGTCGTCACAGGAGGGCGACAAATGATGCCAAGACAACATGTCGCGTGATGCTGGTGGCCGACCATCTTTACTACTCTGCAGTGGGTCAGAACGACTTCACCAAGACTGTCAACTACTTGGTGAGTAAACGAAATATAAATTCAAGTAACACATGCAGCAGACGGTTAGGATAGGAAAGGTCTGAGAGTAGTCTGTGTATGCCACTATTTGATTTTCATCTGTTGTTACATCCAAGAGAATCACCTTCAGAACGAAGCTGTAGATTGCGGATTGGTAACCATGGATTGTTCACACCGGAGGCTCATTGACCATGGTCCATGAACATCAATCTCATTATCAGATGATAACCTTGGCCTTTTGGCCACTCTGTTTGTTCAAGAAACAGTTTTCAAGTATAATCGGTGTAAAGCAAAGCTTGCATTCTGTTTCAGATCGCAGAGATGGCTCGAGTAGATGCCATTTACAGAGCGCAGAATTTCAACGGATACAAAAACCTGGGATTTGAAATTGCAGAGGTTTGTATTTTTCACTTACATGTAAAATGCATGTTTTCTGTAGAATCAAGATCCAATACTTGGCAATAGGTAGATCTAAGCCTTCCACAAGATCGCAGCACTTGTAGGCCTACTTATTCTGACACATGCACTAACCCTCCACCTGCTGGGAGAAGTTATATCATGGCTCCCAACATTTAACAAAGCAGTGCAATAAGGAAGTTTAAAGGAACTCTCTATTGGTCTGATTGCTGTTCATTGGACAAAGTAATTTCAGGTGGGAGTTAATCTGATAAGAGTCGAAAATGGGTATCAGATGAGAAAAGAGGTGTTGAATGAAGCAAATTCCGCCAAATATATGGCACTATCTGTTGGTGATTGCTCTAATTATCCCTCAATCTCGTCTGTAACACGTTAAATTGTCTTAAATTGAGTTTTAAGGAGGGCTATTCAAATGACATGTGTGCCTGACAAAGCAATTAATTTCAGATTATGGTGCACAAAGTTGCCACTCCGGTGAACGCTGGAAGCAAGCACTACAACATGGCGGGCACCCCGTGGCAAACGGAGGACCTGCTGAAAGTCAGTGTTACTTTTTTACTTTGTATTGCAAGCAAAAATGAACAAGTTACTTCTCGAATGGAATTTCTTTATTATAGATCATTAGACTAAGTGATAGAGATATAGATCAACTTTGAGTGGTCAGCCATTTTAAAAGTATCAACGATCCATAAATTATGAATGTGTCATGTCCTCTGACACACATAGCACATTTTTACTTGTACTCAGCATGACTTACTTTCAAGACCGCATCTAGCCTACACAAATTCCAATGAATTATTGTTCTTTTTAAATAAAGTCTCATTTCATATTTGCAAATGTTACGATACAGCAAGTGGCACACCTTTATGGAATGCCATTTTCATGACTGTTTGTTGATTCGTCAGGAATTCAGCAAAGAGGAGCAGCTAAGGTCGTTCTGCCTGGGCCACCTGTGGACGAGCATTTCCTTCAGCAACGGAGTTCTGGGCCTGGGCTGGATTGCTGACTCCAAAGGGTCAGTTGGGGGAATATGTTCTGCCAGTGAGTTCATGTTCATTCATAAAAAATTAATATTCTATTTTCAACAACTACACCTCCCACACACTTTTATAAAGGCGCTGCGCACATGGACAAAAAAGAATCATCTGTGAAAATTGAATTTGTTACGTGACTCTCAAGTAAACATCGCAATAACAGGAAGACGGGAAGAATGTTATGTGGATTCAATATATAGCATTCCAAAAGTTGATTTGAGTTTCAATTTCAGGTTTTATTCTGCACTAAACAGAATGTGATTGCAAATGGGTTAAATATGAAACTTTGGCAAAACATGTGCCTTGTCCGTCAAAACAGGCGCGTAACTTGGAAACTGTTGATGTAACTTAGATTTTAAGAACTAGCTATATCTTGAGTTCTTTTCTGTCACAGTATAGTACTTTCAAATGTTTATCACTATAAGTATCTCACATTTGTAGATAGTATTTCACTGAAGCCAAGGAAGGGATATTATTGCCTCTCCTATAACTGCGAAGAACCAGAACTGCCCCATGTCATCAATTTCCATCCAACAGGCGCAAGTTTCAATTTGGGGCTTCCTTTGCTTTTCCGAACTTCACACTTCAGATTACAAGGGACTTCGTTGTGAAGAGAAATATTGTTCACCCTTTTTAACAATGATTTTTCAGTTGCATATATATAAAACTTAGAACATAAGATAATTTCTATTTTAGCAAGTGGAGCTTACACATACAACACAGCCTGGACAACATCGCTGAACAAGTACGGAAGCCGAGTGTCAACCCTGCAGATGGACATTGTCACTGCCCATGGTATGTACACTCGGGCGCAAATAGGTGAAGAGAGTGAGGGTGAGGTGGGACATTGGGCGAGATTGTCCGTCTCATATAATGTCATACTAGATGAAGTTATTCCCTTTAGTTTATTCCAATAAAATTTAGCCAGCCAGTTTTCTTAAAATGGTTTGAAATACCCTCATTTTGTGTTCCTGTTTATCTTCTGCAGAATTTGGACATAACTGGGGAAGTCAGCACGACCCAGCCACCTCCGAGTGCGCCCCTTCGGACTTCAGCGGAGGCAAGTTTGTCATGTACACGTATTCAGTGCCAGGCTACGAAGACAACAACAATGTAAGTTCTGGATAAATCATTCAGTTTCTAAAGCAGTTCAACGCATCTCCTTCTATTGTATTCTGTTCCTGTATATGAGATGAGAAGGCCAATTTGTCACTAAAGACATGACATGTGATATCACTGATGAGTGATATTTGACTCATTCACTGATATGTTCTGATGATAGGTAGGTACTTGATTTGATTTATTTAACAGTTTCATCAGTGCATATACAATAAATGTGCCACATATAATAAAATAAACAAAAATAGCCTAATAAAATGAGAATGAAGTATATATATGGTGATGAAAATTCTAGGATGGCCCACGAAAGCTTCATAGTTTATTTCCAGCGGGGTTCTGAGAAATGAGAGAAATGATATACACAAGAAGGCAGCATAGGTTGTGTAATTAGTGATTCACTAGGTAACGTAAGATAAGACTCACAGAATATGTGAAGGCTCATTAAATGTATCTATTTGTTTGTAGACAGGGAAGTGTATAGGATAAGTTAGTGATATGACATCGCTTAAAGCATTTCGCCAATTATTCGTACTCTGCGAATGTCAGTACATGTTGTGATAGGACTAATAAAATTTGTTTTGACCTTCGTCGTCTCACTGCTGCTGCAACCAAATATTTTTACATCACCTGAAATGTGGGTAACGAGTAAATAATATGGCCAGGAAACACTGCCTAAACAAGCTGATGAATTTGACAAACAAACCGGTGAGGTGAGGACATGGCTACTCATCTGTTCTGAAGTATACACATCGGGAAGCAGCACCCCTAAATTATTAATAGATTTAGTAAGTCCTCTGGGGGACATATGCATGCAAGGGGTGTACACTGTGTTGTCACCTGCCACTCTTAGTCATCTCCCCATATCATGGAGTGATGCTGAGCACCTGACTTGGGTCCATAACTTTTGTTGTGCATCTTTCTGGGTAAAAAGGAAATATTACAGCCTATCCATTAGTAACGAAAAAAGAAAGGACCAGTTTACTTTGTGACTCAGTCGATGAAGTGTCGTCTTCTCTACATTCAACATGGGTAACATTACAGTCTTTCAATGTGACTTTGATAAAGAAAAAATGAGGACTAGTCCACTGTGAAAAATGCACTTCATGACTCATGATAGCCGATGAAGGGTCATCTTCTGTAGTTTCAACATGGGAAACAAACATCAGTTTGATTAGTCATGATCAAGAGAAGGCCATTTGACTTGTCATAACTGATTTTGGATTGAAAATCAGATGCATAATCCTTTCATTTGATTGTCACCAACAAGAGGGATAAGTCTCCTTAAATCAAATTAACATTGAAAGTATTGGGTATGATCATGACAAATCATCAGTATGATGACTCACGAGGTGCCATTTTCACAGTGCCACAGTCCACTCTTTTTGCATACCAAATTTACAGATTGTAATTTAAACATGTCATTATGTTCTATTGAGAGAAAAAAATGAAAGATTGTCACTAGCTCTAATTCGCTGAGGCATTATTAAGATTCTTTGACCATGCACATTTCCAGTTTATTTTTTGTAATTTCGAGTGTTCTACCAATTTATTTGTTTAAATCAGCACTTTCTTTGTCCTCATGAGTCCTGTATATTGTAACATGAATGAGCCGTTCAAAATCCGTCAATTCCATCTCTCCGCTTGACAAAAGACCCAGTTCATTAATTCTGCTTTGACTTTTGACTCCCTTTTCATTGATATTTTCAGAAATTCTCCCCTTGCTCACAGCGCAGTGTGTCAGCGGTCCTTGACGCAAAGAAAGCAGATTGTTTTACAGGTAAATGAAATACGAGATAACAGCTTCAGTGTGATACAGTGACCCTACGTTCAGAAATAAATTGACGAACGTGGGAAGCACCTATATTTAGTTGCACTGTCCTTGATGACCTCACCTCGAAGAACTGCGTCACATCCTCAATATCAGAAAGCTAATAAATCTTATTTGTCACTTGATTATTCTCTTTCCAGTTAAATTGTGTTTTTAAATCATGACAAATTGCGAAGTAGCTCTGCCCTATACCACTCACATTTACCTGTTCACTTTTTTGCTTCCCGCTATGCAGGTGCACACCTGAAATATATATGGTGTCTTATAATGGACACATACGAGGGGTGTTCAGGAAGTTCTGACCAATTTTTGTAACAGGCCTTTCTCTTTGACATACTTGAATGAAATTTCCACAGTACAAAATTTAGGTGTATAGCCATTGATTCTGAAAATATTGCATCCGTGGCCAATGTTTAACTTACTTCTCTGTTGCCATGGAAACCACACCTTGGGGTAGGCAGCGCAGCTTAATTTTTCATACAAAACTCAACAATTAAGCTGTGTAAATCGTCATAAATTTATTGCATCTACACAATTAATTGTGAACAGAGATGTTCACCAGCAGCTTCACAATTTTTCAAAGTACTCTCTGTGGTATGAAACAAATTTTTGCATCCTTTCAATCCACTCGGTGAAGCAATTTTGAAAGTCTTAACTTAGAAAAGCCCTGGAAATGGCATGTCAAAAGTCCTGATCTTTCACCTCTCAGCTCATCTTTTAAATTGGGGAATAAACAGCAGTCACATGGTGCTAAATCATCATAAAGGTATCTAGAAATGCTGTCCTAATGAGATCCTGGGTTTGTGTATCATTCTTTCAACAAAATTTGATTGAAGCTCTCTGATCGCGTTTCGGGTCCATGTAAAATGCTCATTGAAAATCAATCTTTACAGTGCAAAAATCAGGCTTAAATGGTTAAACAATGGATTGGCACAACATTGTGACATCATTAAGTTACAATCACAATTGCCAGTAGGCCCTGCACAGGTTTACAGTCCTTTTTAACATAACTTGACCCTAGATTTCAGGGAAAACACAACGCTAAGTTCACCAGAAAAATGAGCTGTCTTGTCGTTTCCAAGGCAACAAAATAACAACTTAAATATATTGTGTCTCAAAGGTGCTTGGCCATTTGTTTCCTTGATACCTCAAGTTGTATTCCTGAAAATTTGAAGACTCTAGCTCAAATATAAGCATCTCTCAGAAAAATTGGTCAGAACTTTCTGAACGCCCCTCGTATTGCACAATTATGAAAAGCCACAAATGCATTTTAAAACAATTACTGAACAAATTATTTAAATCATCTTGAATGAGAGACATCTTGGAGATAAACGTAAAGTCCATTTTGAAAGTATGCAAGATGTTTTTTTGGCAGTATCTTAACAGTGGCTGCCACCTATGGCCCTAATAAATAGGATCCTATCTGGTCTGGTCTGTCGCTGTCTTTTCCTCTTTGCACGCAGTCAGTCACAGTTTGCGAAAAAGGAAGTTATATCATTGGACAGATTATCATTACCTAAAACAACAAGCTATGTTGGCTGGAATTGTGCTACCATTTCACCCAATCATTTAAGCTGACTGAAAATTAAAAATTTTGCAGTGAAGATGATGCATTGCCACAAGGCATTCAAATTCCAATTGGCTTATTATCCATCCAATAACTATGTATCCTTCAATTTTTTTCATAGACTGAAAGCTTGATGTCATGCTGACACTCGGTGACTATTGGTCAGTTGAGGTGTGAGTAGAAAAACCATATGTCATGCAAGGTTTTTTTGGTGATGTCAAGCTATATGAACATAGTCAGGTTGCCAAACCTGATTTTTGACCCTAACCCTGCACCGACGGATAAAGTTTTTTTCGAAATGGATTTTGGGTCCTTAGACCCTCCTTAAGACATAAATGGCGGGTAACGAGAGCGTATCCTTGAGCATTTTGAGAAAATGGCCGAATTCAAAATGGCCGCCAAAAAGAGCATCGGTCATCCAAACTTTCTTATTTTTTGGGCTAGAAAGGTGTGCAATACCTCTATTTCCAGTAAAATTGGCATGGGGAATTCATTTTTAAGGTTTCTAAATGATTTAAGCTCACCTGTTAGCTCCTAGAATTAAAAATAGTAAAAATATCCCTCAAATTTACGATAATTTTAAGAAAAATGTTTCCGTCTGAAAACTGGCTTTATTTCTGGTTTTCTATATGTAACTAAAATGTGAATTTGTTTTAAATACTTAAGAATAAGTGCAGAAGATTGTTAATTGATGTGGTAATCATGATGTTGTTCAATGTGAAAATGACTGATTTTGAGACTGAATTAGACTGCAGACCTTGACATTGTTACTATAAAGCTGACATAATTTACTTTTTTAACTTGCAAATGGGTGTTGCTGTTCAGACAAACTTCAAATCTGTTACAGGTGATTACATTAGTATGCGATTCCCAGGTTCTACACCCACCAAATACATGAGATATTTAGTTAATCTGATTGGTTTAGAAACAACAGAACGTCACACGTAGTAAGTACTAGTTTAGCATTGAATCCTCACAGCCAAGTGTGAATGATAAGAATCGCATGCTAATGAAATCACCTGTAAAGCAATACTCAACATAAAATACATGAAGGAGGTCTACAAGTCAATATATTTGCTTTTGCCAAACCTGGGATCTATGACATTCCTAGTCGCCCGAATGGCACATACTTCATTGGTGAAACTGAAGAGGAAGTAAAAGTTGAAAAGGCTTAACAACAATCAAGAACAAGTGTTCAAGGAAAAAGAAATGAGTGACAGAGCAACTGGCAACAGTACAGACATGCAGCAAACCTCAATGCAGCAGATGCAATGTACCATTGACAGTGTAATTCTAGATTTGTGAGTATTTGAGCAGATAAGGGAAGTCCAAGACAGAATGTCTCTCACATCTGAGTGCAATGTCAAGGAATCTGTGTGAGATCCTCATAACAGATGCAAGAGCAACAACACTAGAAGTGAGAATCAATCAAGTTGATGGACTTGTAACTTGAACGTGGACGCAGAGGAATGATAAGGCTACTTTGCTAAATCAGCGGCATGAAAATGAATGGTTGTTCTTTTTGCTGCTCCATTATTTTCTTCACGGGAAGCATAATGTCACCCTGAAATAGAAGGATGATGATGAAGAAGACAGTTTGAAATCGCAAACAGTACAATTTTATTTCCACTGTCAGGCTTACACTGAGGGAACGCTGCTCCAGATCAGATAAACTTCAAGACTGCCAAAGAAACCATGGGTGTCAGATTGTTGAAATTATATTGATGGAAAAATGTCCCAATTGCAGTTGTTGTTCTTCTGAGCAAATTTTAAAATTCAGTTTGAACACAGCTTACACAGGTTCTTAGTCATCGTAGTCGCTTTTACCACAGATCTGAGCAGCTGTATGGAACGGTTTCCTGTTGTGCCATGGTTATCATGAAGATGGTGCATTGGTTCAGCTGAAGCAGTCCCTGACACTACCCCAATAGTATGCCTACCCCATAATACAAAATGTTAAAATGAGAAGCCAATGTGTGTGGGTGTGGACTGTGATGCTCACCCATACAAGCAACCCCATCAATTCTTGCTATGGGGAATGTATTGGAGGTATATATTTTTCACTATATGGCATGTACACGAATTTGTATACCTGCAAAAACGAACATATACACGAATTTGGCATTCGTTTAAGTGTGAAATATAGCATTTCACGAATTTGTGTCGGTGCAAAAACGAACATTGCAACCTTGAACTTGGCTAAAACTAACTCTAAACCTAATTTTGACTCTAAAACTGAAAGATATAACACCTCCAAGAATGCTAGTATTGGCAGATACACAAATGAATAATAAAGCACATACACGAGTGCTAGTTATTACACATACACGAGTTGCCTCTAAATAGCCCACACTGGTGCTGATGGGGCGTAAAACACAAACTCACTCACTCACTCACTACACATACACGAGCACCTATGCTCGTTTTTTCATGTCCACAAATTCCAACATGTTCGTTTTTACACCTCCACAAATTCGTGTACATGTCAAATAATGAAAAATATATACATGTGTATTGCCGAAGCATATTGCCATTGAAACAGTAGGATTTCATCATACAAACATCAATCAAGGAAGCTTGTAGTGGCACCATTGATGACAGTTTTAATCTGCAGGGAAGAGAAAGAGTACACATACAGATGAGAATATATAATTTCCTCAGGATAACTTCTATACAGCAAGATGTTTTGGACTTCAGCAATTCTCTTGCCAATATTGTCCCAACACCCATGATGGTTGTTGCTCCACCCTTATTTGCCTGGCAACAAAATCAATTGTACTGTTCACAATATTCAGACTGTCATCTCCATGTTCATCCTTCATAATCAGGGTGACATTACTATTTAGGGCTTCCTGTGCAAAAAATAATGGAGCAGTAAGCTGGTGATATGAGAAAAACAAAATTCTGGACTCCGCTGATTTAGCAAAGTATAGTTTAAAGTGCAAGTCCATCAACTGGACTGATTCTCATTTCTTGCAGTGTTGCTCTATGAGGATCTCACAGCTTCCCTGACATTGCTCTCAAATGAATACAAGTCAAGTCGTAGACACGCCAAGTCGTAGACACACCAAGTCGTAGACATATTTCAGAGCTATCCCCCAAGTCGTAGACACAACATTTTCACTTAAAAAAGTTATTACCCACTCGTAGACACACAATAAAATTAACTAACCAAGTCGTAGACACTGCATAATCCAACCCGTAGACAACAATCTTTTACAATCTACCAACTTGTAGACATCAAAATTCAAAGTTATTATAAACTTTAAGATAACATTGGGAGCCAATTTTGGCTAATAGGCATGGTGCATACCAATCAGGTAGGGCCCAATATTGCCACTTTTCTTTTATTCAAGTGAACTATCTTAATTAATGGCAATTCTGGGACACCCCAATCTGTCAATTACCATGGCTTGACTGCAGATTGCCTTCTCAATAAAGGCAAAGCTCTTCTTTCATGTAGATTGCAATTTACCCTAGCCAGTCAATTGAATGCACCCAGAGAAGTGATTGAATGCTGATTGATTGAATCTGTTATTAATATTTAAAATTTTTCTAGGGCTATCTAATATGAAATTTATAATCTGTCTACGAGTTGGCAAGCAGAAACATTACTATGTCTACGACTTGGTTATATTGTTCTGACCAAAAAGTTTGTGTCTACGACATGGTGATCCCTGAAAATGTGTTGTCTACCAGTTGGTAGTCCCGTGTGTCTACCAGTTGGTTGTCTACTAGTTGGTTGTCTACCAGTTGGTGTGTCTACGAGTTGGCGTGTCTACGAAATGACTTGATACCCTCTCAAATACTAGAGATATTCTGTCATGGAGCCTCCTAACCTGCTCGATCATTGAAGAATCTGGAATAACATGTCTATTGTCTAATGTATCTATGGTAACATACATCTGTTCCGTTGAGATTTTCTGTCTTGACTGTTGACATTACAAGTTGCTCTTTCACTCATTTATTTCTCTTCTTGTTCTTGATTGTTGCTAAGCCTTATCAACTTTTGCTTCTTCTTCAGTTTCACTAGTCGAGTATGTGCCATTCGGGCGACTTGGAATGTCATAGATCCCAGGTTTGGCAAAAGCAAAGATAAATGCAGATCTCCTTCATGTATTTTATGTTGAGTATTGCATTAGGCCTTTTTGCTTTAACAGATTTGAAGTTTGTCTGAACAGCAGCACCAATTTGCAAGTCAAAAAAGTAAATTATGTCAGCCTTAGAGTGACAATGTCAAGGTTTGTAGTCGAATTCAGTCTCAAAATCAGTCATTTTCACATTGAACAACATCATGATTACCCAGTACCACATCAATTAACAATCTTCTGCACTTATTCTTAAGTATTTAGAACAAATTCACATTTTAGTTGTCTGAACAGCAGCACCAATTTGCAAGTCAAAAAAGTAAATTATGTCAGCCTTAGAGTGACAATGTCAAGGTTTGTAGTCAAATTCAGTCTCAAAATCAGTCATTTTCACATTGAACAACATCATGATTACCCAGTACCACATCAAATAACAATATTCTGCACTTATTCTTAAGTATTTAAAACAAATTCACATTTTAGTTACATATAGAAAACCAGAAATAAAGCAAGTTTTCCGACCGAAACATTTTTCTTAAAATCATCATAAATTTGAGGGATATTTTTACTATTTTTAATTCTAGGAGCTAACAGGTGAGCTTAAATCATTTAGAAACCTTAAAAATGAATTCCCCATGCCTATTTTACTGGAAATAGAGGTATTGCACACCTTTCTAGCCCAAAAAATAAGAAAGTTAGGATGACAGATGCTCGTTTTGGCGGCCATTTTGAATTCGGCCATTTTCTCAAAATGCTCAAGGATACGCTCTCGTTACCCGCCATTTATGTTTTAAGGAGGGTCTAAGGACCCCAAATCCATTGCGAAAAAAACCTTATCCGTCGGTGCAGGGTATAACCCTCTGGCAACCTGACTAACATTCTCATTGGTCGGGAGAGTCAGCTGCATGACATCAAGCAGTTGCTCTTAAGGTGGCTCGCTACCCACGAAATTACGTCACCTGCACACATTTCCGCGCAGCCAGGCAGGCCCTATCTATCGTAACGTCACTACTGTGCTGACACTGCTTCAAGATCTTTTTTTAATTCTGAGAATTTCATGCGTCGGCCGCTTCGTTTGCCATTTGCGCCACTTCTATTGGGGTTAGAGACTTCTCGTTTGGAGCATTAGATGCGCCATGACAAATACTATAATCTGAGTTTCAGTTCTCTACTCCCAGCAGAAAATTTCTGCTGACGATTTTCGGCAAGCATGTCTAATTTCTCAAAAAAGACTCTGTGACATAAATAAATTTTTGTATCAATATCCAGGCCCGTTGGGCCATATGTCTGTATCACTATATTGTTCCTCACTTTATTTGGAAGCAAATGACAAAGAAATAAAGAATTCTATCTCGTCATTTTTTTTTGGCGCTATGGTTCGTAAAAAATATTTAATTTTCAAAATTAGAACTTTTGTTCCGAGCCCCTAGAAAAGTTCTATAAACTAAATATATTTCTATGGAATTTGGGTCAGCTTTTCCATCAACCTTTCCTCTTTAATTCCATGCTTCATTTAATAACATAGGATGAATGGCCACTGAATGGCAGGGAAAACTTCACAGTAAAAAAATTAAGAAAAAAATTGAGTTTTTCAGGTTTGCGTGGACTGACTTTCTTTTACATAAACTCAAATATTTTGAAAGAAAGGCTGGTAGCGACCACTTTTGTTTACATATCCTTGCTATAAACTATATTTTGGATCATTTTAAACTATTTTGAAGAAATCCTATCTTAGAAAGTTCACGAGTATCGAGCCACCTTAAATTGTACTAAATTAACATTGTGAAGGCTCCAGTGTAATTATTATCTTTAATCAATGGAGTACATAGATACTCAAAGCATGCCATGTGATGCCAGGGTGGCTTGATTTGGAATCTTATCGGAAGAAGATGGGAAGCAGAAGAGAAAGGTTTTATAATATGTAACAGAACATCTGATCCAATACCTGTCCTCAATATGCAGCAACTGCTGTCTACAAGTTGACCGCTATTTGCTGCCACCTAGGGTGCAAAATTCGCGAGCTCCTGTGAGCGGTCAACAGAATTTTGATCTCTGGAAAAAACCAGGACAGTGTGGAAGAAACCAGGACAGTTCCATTATTTAGTGATGGTCTAGTTTATTTCCAAAAACTCTGCAAGTGTCTAATCTGACTTTGGTTGGCTTCAATTTTAAGCAGACAGTTTGTAAATACCAAAATAAGTTGGAACTATTTTTTATCATGGAGGATGTATACATTGTAGCTCACATATATTGCCAGTATAGAGGGGGCCACTTGTGGCATGGACAAGACATTTTGCTTAGTGTAACACAGCTTTTATGAAATTGTGAATTATATTGTTGTCTTAGTTCATAAATCTCCATAAAGTAATAGAATAAATACAATTTAGCATTTTTGATATCACAAAGCAAAAACATCGGCTTTGTATGGACACGTGAATAAGTGAGAATGCATTCTTTTTGGACCCTTTTCTGACCACAATTTAACATGCACTAAATGGCATAATTAGATTGAATACCATCAAACTTATGATGAGTAAAATCATCAATTTCACAGGCAAAGTGTATGCTAAAGTTTCAAAACTTTCTTTTTGTCTCATGATTTCCAAACATTTTCATTCATTCAAAGCAGTGGACTGGATATTTGCCAGCAACCATGCTTTGTGAAAGTAGTTTGCCGTAGTAATATGGACAGCTGTTGTTCGACCTGATCTGGTGATCTGTCCAAAACAGATCAAATTATTGTTGACCCAATTCGATTTTCCAGGGACTGTCAGCATTCTGCTGCCACTTGACAGTCCCGAACAGAGACAGCAGCAACTGAATGCATGTCACTCAGCTGGGGAAGGAGTTTAGTGAAAAGCTGTAAAACACAAACAAGTCTTTCACTTAATCTCAGCTTGAATGTCAACTCAATGCAGAGTATCGCCATGCTCAATCACCAGGAACCGAAACGATAACTGAAACTTGATCAACTGTTTGGAGGTGCAATGAATAACAAAAACCAACAAAATTCCACTGACATGAAACTGTCAAGGATTTGTTTTAACTATTTGTTGTTGCTAATTCTACCAGCCAATCTGATTCGCTTGTCAGCACGTTGTCATGCTATATGTAAGCTTTAATATTATTGTTCAACAATTTATAGCCTATGTAAAGAGTATACTCAATATAAACAAACATCATGGAAAAAAGCCAAAGATAGTGATATTGTAAGGTATAAATCCGTTCTTAGCGATCATCTAGATTTAATAACTTATGATAAAACATTGTTTACATTTACTGACAGTTTTTGTACTAGTCATGTTAAAGATATAGAACATATTTTAGCTGGGCAGGTATGTAAAAAAATAGTGCATTTATACATAGAAGCATGAAACTTGGTGCACACTTAAAAAACATCTACACAAACATATTTGGATAGGGAGCCACTTCAGATTGAGGTTAGGCGGCTACTGGCAGCCATTTCCCAAAATGGCGGTCAATGCTTCCATTTTGCTGCTCTCTGTGTAGTTCCTACAAATGGAATGCACGTAAATATTGCTTTTTTTTGCTTCTCTAAGTATTCAGTACATCACTATCACATTTTTTAGTAGCCTTGGTCTATTTTCAGGCTTGTTGGAATCCTTTTTGTTAGAAATATTGATTCAAATACTGGATTTCACAGTTACGGATGGTTACACCAATTCTCTATAAATCTCAAAATAAATAACATATATATATGTGAATTCCTTGTAAGAAGAGCTTTCAAATGAGTACCCGCATCAATCGGTTTCGTAAACTTGGAACGAAAATGGAAAAAATGAAAATAAATGATTTTTGAAGATTTTGTTTTTTAAGCTCTTCTTACAAGGATCTCAAATATGTTGTCAGTTTTAAAATCAATTGAGATCTCATGGAACCATGGGAAATCGCGAATATGATACATTTTCTTCAACAGTTCTAACAAAAAGGACCCTGACTACCCTAAAATTCCTCAGTTCAATCCAGAAATCAATTGATAATGTTTTTTTGATCAGTAGAAGGAATAATGAGCACTGTTTTCATACTTTTAAACTATAGGCAGTTCACAGAAGGCAGGAAAGTGAGATAATTAGCCGCCATTTTGGAAAATTGCTGCCAAAGGTCAACCAGGTCAAATCTGAAGTGGCTCCCTATCTAAATATTTTCTTTAAGACATTTTTGAAATGTGTGCCAAGTTTCATGCTTCTATGTATAAAGGCACTATTACTCCCCTATTCATGACAAATCTGCCCCGCTATGCTCTTCAGCTGCACATCACACAGAGCTGCCAGACCAATAGCTATCCTGAACCAGCATGACTTCATGCTGTCGGTCTGTGGAAAAAAACAGAAGGATACATAGTTATTGGATGGATAATAAGTTGTGAATAAATATTTTTGATGACATTTCAGCGAGGAGCAACTCGTTCTGCGGAAACTTGAAGGTTGAGGAGCCGTACGAAGAGTGCGATGCGGGGACGGCCGGTGACACCTGTTGCACCAGCAAGTGCAAACTCCAGCAGGGAGCTGTGTGCAGGTGCGCCATACACTTTTCCATCCCAATATCATTAGAGTTTTAATCTAGTAATTTTTCTCTTGGTAACCCGATTAAGTTGGTAAGCCAGTGCATGTATGTGATATGGAGGTGAGGTACTGCTGAGGCTTGTGAGATGTTACACCTCATAAGGGTGATTACTTGATTGATGAAATGACAGAGGACGGGGTGAATCTACACCATGCATGCTACATGTACATTTAGGGGTTGACCATTCATTATCGGGGGGAGGAGGCTCGGAGTTTCCTCGACGGAAATTGGTTATTTCTCGGTAGCGGCGGCCATAATCATTTATTTCAAGAGCGCTAAGTCCCTGAATATTCATTCCCATATCAAGCATCGACTTATTAAGAAATACCCCCGCCACTCCGGGCCCCTTCAGAAATTATTTATTTCAAGACTGCCCAAAAAGAATTTATTTATTTCACCAAAATTGAGCAAGAAATATTTATTTTGCTAGTTAAATGAGATACAAGAAAAGAAGTCTTGTTTGAAACACGTGTAGCTGGTATAACTCAATAAGGTCATTCAGGTGATTGATCCCCGACTCGAAACAAACAAGGCGAGTGGTAGTAGACTACATGTAGTTGACACTCTGAATAGATCTAAAATATATTCAGTGGACCTTAAATGTTCAGATGAGATGTTTATTTGTCTGTGCTGGGCAATTAAAAGATCCCTCACATAGGGTATATGCAACATGTTGAGGACTCCCGATCTACCTCCCACCTCATCAATCAATCCTTGTGAGCATCCCTAGCTGGGCTTAGAGGCTGCAGATACTATACCTATCAGAGCAGTATCCTAAATTAATACAAACTTTGTCTGTTTCAGTGACATCAACTCTGATTGTTGTCAGAACTGCCAGTTCGTGTCAGCCTCAGTGGTGTGTCTTGCTGGGAGCACCGACAACACATCCTGCGAGGCGACCACCACATGCTCAGGTATGCTCAGTTGAACTTATTGCTCTTTCTCAGAGAACTTGTGTATTTATTATTAATAATAGGCTGAACATTAGAAAACTCGTCAATATTTCTCCATTTATAGATTTCAATTTTGAAAGCATTAGCCAATGACTTTGAAAAACAATTTTATTTATTTTAGTCAACATATATTGACTCTTCTGACCAGCAATAGGTGTAATGATATCCCTTGTGGAAAATTAATTCGATTTACTGAAACTTTTATTTGACAAGCTTTTATTAAACCACCAAAAGACATACAGCTGTTGATACTAGACATCTTCAATTTCATAAAATAAGACAATATCAATATCTACGCATGACTAAAAAAATCAAAAGCAATTCATATAATATATTAGGACAATCTGAATTAACGTTGTTTAAAAATTGAAAGACACACAAAATTTCAGTAGTGAATTAAAGATAATCTACAGTGGTCCCTGCGTTATAAGACCGCCCATCTGCTCTCATTAAGCGGTCTCTTGAGGGGTGTGGTCTCTCATCGGGGTGTAAAATGAACTAAAAATACTACTTAATGTAAAAGGATGGTGGTTGCATTTGACAAGTAAGTCTTACAACAGGGGTTCTTATGATGTATGTACCACTGTACTCAGTGTACTGCCATACACTCACAAATAAATTCAAGCTCACTCTAGAAAATCTCGGGACAAAATAGGTTTCTTGCATTGAAATTTGGTTTTTCAAAAAACCACTTTGATTCTAAACCAATTTTTTCTGAAATTTTTTAGAGTGCTGTTTGGTTTCTTTCCAGGAATGAATGCGACATGCCCCTCTTCATCTTTCCGCCCGGACAACTCCGAGTGCATCGACCAAGGGAGATGTCAGAACGGGCAATGCCTGGCCTTCTGCGAGAGCAAAGGTCTGGTCTCATGCCGCTGTGAAACACGTAAGACTTCCTTCTGCTATTTCTAAACGCAAGAGCAGTCGTTTCCTGTTCAGGTGAGCTGTGCCTCTGAAAGGACTTATTGGGCTGCGAGTATGCACAGTTGGGCATCAGAAATGTAAAAAATTGTAAATCATTTTGAGATATTCATTTGGTCATGAGGTATTTCAAAATAACTTGAGGTATTTCAAAGAACTTGAGTGGCGTCAGTTTAATTTACAATATGTATTTTGAAAATGACTCATTTCACAGCACTATACTCAGGCATATAAATTGCATGGCTACACAAAATGACCATTTTTTATTCTCAATACTTCAGCAAAATAGAATGTGTATATAACAGATACCATGATACAAACAACCAAAGAAAACATTAATTGCGAGCGACCCTCATTTGCGCTACTTGGACAACCCCTTCTCCTTGAGATGAAATACTTATTTCATGTTTGGCAAAAGTGTCGCCTTGAGGTAGAAAGAGTGTCGCCTTGAGTTAGCCCATGACCGTTTTGAAGTACAGGGTGACCCACCTCAATTTGTGAATACCAATATTGGCCAGGCTGCTAAGAGTAATGCCCCTATCACACGGAGACGTAACAGAGGGTTCCTGTTGCGGGGCTTCTTGCTTTTCCAGGAAAGTGGGAGGTTCTTAAGCTACATTCAACAATTCGGCGACGATATTTTCGTCTACGGCGCTTCTTAAACTTCCTCGCCAAAAGTTCCTAGAAGTCACATGACCTTATGGTGAGGCAAGAACTTGCTTCACGAAAGATTCAACCTGTTGAATCTTTACGAAGCAAGAAGCCACGATGCAAAAGACCTGAAAGACCCCCAAAATGATTGGGCGAAGTTAGAGACAGCTTGGGCGAAGTTAGAGGCAGGTTGGGCGAAGTTAGAGGCAGGTTGGGCGAGGCTACTTATCATTGAGTCAATGGAACTTCGGCGAAAAAAGAGAACAACTCGCCGACACAAACAGGCTGTTGAAACGCCGAAACAGCTACTTGCTTGGCCGTAACAGGTATTTGCTTGGGCGTAATAGAGTATTTGTCAGGTGCTTGGGCGATGCTAGAGCCTGCTTGGGCGATGCTAGAGCTTGCTTGGGCGATGCTACTTTAACATGGAAGCAATGGAACTTCACCAAAGCTCCTGCCAACTGGCCGACACAGTCCTGCTCCTCTTTGGGGGTTGCTACGGCTCCAATTACGAGCGATTCGGCGTAGAAAACGAGTGCCTCGTCGTAATAGGAACCATCAACGACGATTTAGAACCTCTAATTGATTATATAATTGTCCAAAAATGGCTTGAAACGCCGAAAGTTGGCGAATCTGAAGTTCCTGGCACCTCTACAACTTCGCCGTCACTTAACCACTCTCGTGTGATCTAGGCATAACTAAGACCCAATCTGGGCAACAAGCCAAAGGCGTACAGCTGCAAAGCTGCTCCTGCATCAGTTTGTAAACATACATGTACGGCGTATGTGTATACAAGGTAGAGTAGCGCGGGGCATGCAGTGGCCCTTAACTTCGACGTTCCATTTGACCTACTGTTATGGTCACTTATCAGAATGATTATACAATAAGGAAGGCCGGACTTGACTACGTATGACTAGTGAAACAAATGTCTACTGATTCAAATATCTAAGGTGTGCACAGACATTTTTGTAAAAAAAAATGTCAAATGACCTTCTTACCCCACACATCTGGCAAGAGGCACCCTACTATGATTGTATGATAAATTTTTTGATAAGCACGTTCAGATTTAAAGCAGTATTTTGGGCTTATGCTACCGTAAAACGGGGTAAAGTTGGCAATCCGGGGGAAAGTTGGCCGGCTAATTGAACCCACTTAATGGCAGAAATACAAACTTTCCTCAGTGACATGTGTGGCAAATTTGCCGAAGAAACCTGTTGCAGTGAGAAAAGTAGGCATTTCATCCATTAAGTGGATTAAAATAGCTGGCCAACTTTCCCCCGGATTGCCAACTTTCCCCCGTTCTACGGTATTTTTTTAAAAGCTTCTTCCATGTAATTACTTCCCTTTGATTCTTCTTTTTCCTTTTTTCCCCAGAATTTTTGATGTTTTTCTGTTGAGCCTTTTCTTTTTTGCTCATTTGTCTGAAGTTCAAACCTGGGGCAGTGGAGCACTATTTTCTCTATTTTAATTAGTTATTCGATCAAGATTTAAGAAAAATAACCTTTTCAAATGGAAGCAGCTTTGAGGCTCCATTGAAGGGAGTTTCACGCCCCATGGCAAGCAGGGGCCTCGCACTCCACACATGCATATTTGAATTTATCCTTGTCATTTTCACCCAGAGAAATGGTCATTTTGAACAAAATTGCAAAAGCATGATTCAAATCATATTTAAATGGTCATCATTAAGTAGAGGAATGCAGAGGTCCATCCTACTATATTAAAAATTCAAAGCTGTTTCTGATAAACCCTATCAAAGAGTTTATCAAGATTATAAAATGGTGCATTTTTTTCCCCCTGTATTTCGTGCTGTTTGGCTTGAAAATTTGCGACGTCACCATAATAGCCTCTAGTTTCAATCCTGTCTACAAGAAAAGCCCTAGAAATGTAAGTTATTAATATAACCCTGGGGGAGGGGGGGGGGGGCTTTCGCCTTAGAACCCAGGCTTCTTGACCCGCTCAACTAACTCTGCTACAGCTCTTGACAGTGAAAATATTTTAAGCGAAATAACTCGAATAGTACCTCTTTAGTAATGTAAACAGTAAAACAGCCCTGTAAGGAAAATATATGAATAGTATACATTTGTACTTGCAATTAATCACACACCTGGTTCTGTTGCAGTGGACAACTCGTGCAAGTTCTGCTGCAAGAGCAATGGCAGTTCGACCTGCGAGCCCTATGGGTCTCCCCCCACTCTGCTGGCCAGGGGCAAGTCATGCATCCAGGGAATCTGCAATGAGAATGTGAGTGCTCAAACATATAATATTATAGACTAAGCTGAACAAGCTCTTTCAATTAGCCCAGGGCACTTCCAAGATTGTGGACCTGGGCAGCCATATGATATTGTGTCCAATTATATTGTAACAACTTCTTTATATACGTCCCAGTGTCTGCTTACTATGCTATTATTTTGCTATATATAAGGACTTAATAAGTTTGGGAGGTTATGAGGTTGTAAACCTGAATTTGAGCTGCAGAATTCAGCCATTATGTTATTTGAGAATATGGGAAGCAGTGTTCCTATGAATGTCATTTGCAGGGCGTTTGTGAGAAGCAGGTGATAGGTTTCAGTGGAAGGTTCTTCTCCATCATCGAGAATCTCAGCGTCGACTATTTACGTAAGTTAAAGCTTTGTGGAAAACGTCAACTTTTTACAATTTTATTCTACACAGCCATAAATATGTCCCTCAGAAAGAAGACTTACACCGCATCTGATGAAATTACGCAAGTAGCTTATTTCGCATTAGTACAAAAACTGTTTGGCCCAGCGGTGTATACTTTTCACATAACCATTGGATTGGACTGAGAAATATTCCATGTGACTTTCATCAAGTTTCGTTCAGGCAAAGTTGACTTATGCCATATATTCAAATATTTTGGTGTCTGACTAAATTACGCAAAAGCAAAATGGTAAGTGGAAAGACAGTACAAAAGTTAAATTTTCAAATAATTTTTCTCAAAACATTAGCATCACATCATTTGGCTACTATCCACATCGAAACATTTTGCTTACTTGCAGTCACTGCCAAGAAATATGCATAAATTGTGTCCATTAGAATAACATTGATTTTGCATATATTTTTCAAATTTATGCTCCTAAGACCTCAAGATAGTTCCAAACATTTGAAAAAAAAGGCCTCTAGCATTCAACTAATTCTGTCTATTTAGCTGTATGAAAAGGAAACTGAAGTAACATCGTTTACTTTGAAATGGCTAGCAAACAAAAATTATTTCCGCGACCTACCATTGGAATTGCATTGTGTTTACGATGTGCAGTTCCTTATTCAACAGTCTGTCAATTTACAATGCACAACTTGTCTGTCAACTTAACTGAATTTAATTGACATCAGATGGGAACTTTTGAAGGCATTTTTAAAAGGATCACAACTTTTTTTAGATTTTGGAGAGCAAAAATTTGAGAAAAATGGGCAAAATCAATTTTAATCCAATGGAGGCAATTTATGCATATTACTTGGCAGTTACAGCAAGTAAGCAAAATTTTTTGATGTGGGTGGTAGCCAAATGATACAACGCTAATGTTTTGAACAAAATTATTTGAAAATTACGCTTTTTAGTAGAAGACCCCACCATAGATCCCGTGACCACTTGAGTGGGAGCAATTTTTTAATGTTGATCCAAGTTTATGAGGTCAAAACAAAAAATTTTGGCCGGGGCGCCCCTCCAGAAAGTGCGGGCTAACTCCACCAGGCGGCCATTTTGAAAATGGCTGCCGATAATCAAAATTTTGTTATATCTCGGCTTCTAATTGGTCTAGGATGATAATCTTTGGGTCAAAATATATGTTTTTGGGGCCAATAAATTCAATGGTCACCATTAGAATTGTCTATGACCACCACCAGGGGGCTGAATAAGAAAATGCATGAGAAAAATAGCTAAAATACAATATATTCGGGCCGAAACCTAACACACACATGCAGAATCTGTAAAAGTGAACAAATGACAGTTAAATTATAATCCTTTCATACCTCCCAAAATTACATAGTGCAAAGGAATCATATTGTCACTCATCAGCAGGAAAAGTACGAACCCTGTGAGTTTACGAGCTCATAAAAATGCTCAAAAATGCATTAAAAAACTGAAACATGTTGTCGTAAGTATGTGTTATTATCAACTGAACACTAAAACTTCATTGCCAGAGACCTCATTTCTGTCACCTGTGCAACTATCTTCAGACTATCTACACTCTATAATTTCCACCTGTGCCATAGTGTCACTGAGATTCTCTGTCAGTGCAGGCTTGGAATAATGAATAGAAGTGCATTCGTCCTTCAAGGCATCTTCGATTTCCGAAATAAAAGGGATTAAGGTCTGGTTTGTCAATGTTGAAGTAAAGGGGGATCAAGAAATTTCCATACAGAACAAAAAATTCATGCAAATCCTAGGCTGTGTGGTTATTGCAATGGACTTTTGTCTGAGGTTCTTCTATTACAGAGCGATTGTCTGACTGATTTTGTCTCTGTACTTCTATTGGATAGTGAAGAGAGTCACGTCATCTGGCATCCCTTTCTTGGCTGGAGGCCTAGGATGTACAATGGTTGGCATGCCTGCCATGTCCAGAGGTTATCACTATAATGATTGGTATGATTGCCATCCTCTGAATCAACCATATCAAACCTAAGACTGCCATTTTCCCCGAATCTGTGAGCAAAAATTGAAAAAGAGCAGTGTCATCTTCAATATGGATGCATTCGCTCCTGTAGGGAGATTCTCACTGTTCCTAGGGAATGTATCAGTTCTGTGTTGCCAAAGGTTCAAGACAAAGCAGTTAACTGCCTCTTCAGAAATATCAGAAGCTTTGTTACTTGAGGTGCCAAACAGCTCAGTCTACTCAGCACGATGGGGAAAGCAATCTGCTCCTCTATACGGAAGATGTCTCTGAACCCATTCACAGATTTCAAATGCCTCCACACCAATCATTCACAAGGTTTGATCAGTGCGGCTGCATGTGGATCTTCATATCGCATAAAGCTTGTCTGACCATTCAGGTATATGCGGTTCCATCTTGTTTGTTTGCCTGTTCTGGAACAGCTGTATGCCTCATCAACCTCAAGTCAATTAGTGCTATGTGGCCACACCTAATCTAATAGGGCATCGAGATGGAGAACATCTACCATTTTGGATTTCTGAGTCTTCCTTGGTTGTCACTTGTTATGTATTTGCATCTGTGATTCATCACATCTTCAAGTTCTACTTTTTTGTCTTTATTCTCAGTTACTATACCTCACATTTTATTTTTTTCCAGTCTGTGCTCCTTTAGAAAGTTTAGAGGACAGATTATAGTTGGAGTGCCTTCGTGAGTTCATTTTATGCTCACATGAGTGATTTGTAGGAAGAGGATGATCTTTGCAGAACAGTAAAAATGCCTGTGGCCATCATTGTTTGTTGATTCAAAATCTTCGCAAGACTGTCCTTAGTTGGTAAAGAAAATGGAGCACACTTAAATCCTAATGCCTTTTTGCATCCAATCGGGCTCCACTGGCTTTGACTGTGATTATGCACTTAAATATTCGAAGAGATCATTGGTCTGAAACCTTACTAGTCATGATGAATTAACAGTATGATATCCATAAAGATGCCGACAGGAGGTAACAGATGAAAAAATCTGTGAATGGATTCAGAAACATCTTCAGTGGAGCAGCAGATAGCTTTCCAATTCCTGCTGGGTAGATTGAGCTGTTTGCGAACTTAAATAACAAGGGCAGGCTTCAGAATTACTGAAGAGGTAATTAACTACTTTGTCGCAAACCTTTGGTAACATAGAACTGATATATTTCATAGGATCTAGCTGTGAGAATCACTACAGGAACAGAAGTGGCTGATCACTAATGCAACCATATTGGAGCTTATTCTGCTTTTTCATTTGCTCGCAGATTCGAAGAAAATGGCAGTCATGGGTCTGATGTGGTTGGTTCAGAGGAAGCTGAAGTCATGAAAATGTCAATGCACATGTGGCTGACAAGGCCAGTGGTACACTGGGACTTTAGAGAAAGAATACCATCGTTGAGCTTTCATTCCCTTTGTTCAAAATAAGTTGCTGAAATTAGTGTGCCACTGTATGTAAACTCTGTCTGCGGAACAACTGCAGCTGTCTTCGATGGTGCAAGATGGTGATATCGGACAAGGCAACTAGCAAGGAAGCACAGAATAACCAGAATTCCTTTCAAAACAATAATATAGTAATACTAATATAGTATGATTTTATATAGTGCCCATTCCAGATAAATCTGTTCACCGGCGCTCACCATACTGAACGGCAATCATACCAATCATTATAGTGGTAACCTCTGGACATTTTTAACCCGCATCCTCAAGTGTACAAGGCAGGCATGCTAACCATTTTACCAAGTAGCCACATCCTAGGCCTCCAGCCAAGAAAGGGATGCCAGATGACATGACTCTCTCAACTATCCAATACAAATATGGAGACAAAATCAGTCAGACAATCGCTCTGTAATAGAAGAACCTCAGACAAAAGTCCATGGCAACCACACCATGGCCTAGAATTTGCATGATTTTTATGTTCTGTATGGAAATTTCTTGACCCCCCCCCCCCTTACTTCAACATTGACAAATCAGACCTTAATCCCTTTGATTTGGGATATTGATGATGCCTTGAAGGACGAATGCACTTCTAGTCATTATTCCAAGCCTGCACTCTCCCTGACACTATTGCAAAGGTGGAAATTATAGAGTGTAGAAACTGTAGATAGTCTGAAGATAGTTGCACAGATGACAGAAATGAGGACTCTGGCAATGATTTTTTAGTGTTCAGTTGATAATAACACATACTCATGACAACATGTTTCAGTTTGTTTTAAGAATTTTTGCGCATTTTTATGAGCTCACAAACTCATAGGGTTCGTACTTTTCCTGCTGATGAGTGACAATATGACTCCTTTGCACTATGTAATTTTGAGAGGTATGAAAGGATTATAATTTAACTGTCATTTGCTCACTTTTACAGATTCTGCAATCTGCATGTGTGTTAGGTTTCGGCCCGAATATATTGTATTTTAGCTATTTTTCTCATACATTTTCTTATTTTGCCCCCTGGTGGTGGTCATAGACAATTCTAATGGTGACCATTGAATTTATTGGCCCCAAAAACATATATTTTGACCCAAAGATTATCATCCTAGACCAATTAGAAGCCGAGATATAACAAAATTTTGATTATCGGCGGCCATTTTCAAAATGGCCGCCTGGTGGAGTTAGCCCGCACTTTCTGGAGGGGCGCCCCGGCCAAAACGTTTTGTTTTGACCTCATAAACTTGGATCAACATTCAAAAATTGCTCCCACTCAAGTGGTCACGGGATCTATGGTGGGGTCCTCTACTATTTGTACTGTCTATCCACCTACTATGTTGCTTTTGCATAATTTCGTCAGACACCAAAATATTTGAATATATGGCATAAGTCAACTTTGCCTGAACGAAACTTGATGAAAGTCACATGGAATATTTCTCAGTCCAATCCAATGGTTATGTGAAAAATATACACCGCTGGGCCCAAAAGTTTTTGAACTAGTGCGAAATAAGCTACTTGCGTAATTTCGTCAGATGCGGTGTAGTCTAGATACTAAGAATTTAGCTGTCCCTGCCTCCACCTGCTCTGGTGAACATCTTAGCATGAATCGGTTCAAACCCCGGGTGTATAAATTCTGTTGACCTTTATGAACATACTCCAAAATTGATTGTTGTTCAAATGAATTTTGGCTCGTATTATTGTTAGTGATGGGAAAGGAAAATCCCTCATATGGGATTAATGTGTAGCATGTTGAGGACTCCAGCTTTCTCTCTCTCATCTCATCAGTCTACTTTTCTAAGCGCCCAAAACTGGGCTGACCATATCTCTCTGTCCATCTATACATGTATTGTATGTTATCTTTCACCAAAATAGCACAAACAAATAATCAGTTTAAGGTAAATCAAAATCTCAATTTATAAAACAGATTTTGAAAAAAGAGATGAGAGATGAGTTGTATGTCCATTGCCCTAAAATGTCTAAATAATGGAAATTGATGTTGCAACAATTTTGTTGTTTGCAGTGGAGTGGATGAAGAAGAACATAGTCATCGCAGCCATCATCATCTCCCTCATCATCTACGTGCCCATCTGCATCATCATCTGCATTGTGGTAAATTGACAGATTCCCTTTAATTCCATCATACCATGCATGCAGAAACACTCTGAAATGTCAGTGAAACAGTTATCACGAGCTACAGACTTTGTTTTAAAGGCTGATGGTGTAATTTTTTATCAAGATTACTTATAGAAGATGTGTGTCATTTTAAGTACATGAACTGGGCATTATATGCAAGCTGGAAAAATAAATGGCAGGCTGTAGTAAAAACAGTCATATATAACAAAATGTCCTGTCTTATAATTATGTGCTATTTAGATATTGCTTACAAATGTCATGTAATTTTTATACTATTCTCAATTTAAAGGACTACAGAAGGGAGAAGAGTGACAAGGAAGAAGTCGAATGGCACAGGAAGGAGGTAATCTGATATATGTGTTGTTTTGCATCTTATTCTGTTGTTTTCCACATTAAACTGCATCTACAAAAACAGTACAATCCAAAATAAAACAAGAAAACTTCCTGTCAGAAGTCCTCTGTTTACCTATTTTTCCCAGCTTTCTCCCTTCCACCCCAAATCTCCTTCTCTGTAACTACCTTTGACTCCTCACCACAACCTTATCCCATATTAAGAACTCTATTAAAACAGCTGTCAATGAAATTGCACTTAGCAAAGGGGCACAATATCAAGGAAATCAATCACAATGGGTGTGCTTGAGTTGTATTGGCTGAATGTGAATTAAATGTAATTTTAAAAGGTACTTGTGAAGTTGGAAAATGTAGGAAGGGATTTGAGCGGAGTCAAAAGGTGTGAAAGGGTAAAGTAGTGGCTGATTCTTGCTTCCTGTTGGGGTATTCATACTTTATTTTGAGTTGTACTGTATATTTGAGAAGATTTTGTTTGTATAGGCCTACATGTGGTTCTTGAGATGAAAGTAGTTTGTCAGCAGACTTGCTGGGCCTCCAGTCACTGTGTCCGAGGACCAATTCAAGCCACTAGTTGGGTCACTTGGATCCAGATGTTGGGTAGCTGATTCAATCATCCTTTGCTTCATTCCCATGTGGACCTGCTGTCCCAGTGAAGTCTCCTCACTCAGTGCATTAATACAGGACATAAAACCAAACAATTCATCCATCAATGGTCTGTCGTTTGAGCGCTCTCCTCATGCCACTGCCTTTGGACATGCAGCCTATTTGAGGCTACCATCCGCAGCCTCCTTTTATCAAGTTTCAATCTCTCTATGATATCTTTATATATATATATATATACTACTATATAGTAATTGTCAATATGATCATGACAAAGGTTTATCCGCAGAAGGGTAGGTTTTTCAGGAGCTATTAGGTATATATATATTTATACATGTATATATTTAAAGGTTACTTCATCACATGGAAATCTTCGGCTATTTTTTTGCTGATATTTTTCCACAGATCCTGCAATGTCACTCCTTATTTTGAAAAGACCCTGCAGGCAGTTGTGGATAACGTAATCTTTAGATGTGATTTTTTCGTTTCATAACGTTTCTTAGGCTGTCTGCCAGGATTCTGGCTTACAAAGCTTACAAATAAGCTCCTTCGAAATTCTTCTTCGGTAATTCTGCAGAGATAAATAATTTACGAACTCCGAAATGTACATTCTCTGCATTTGATTTAAGGTTGCTTCGCTGATCGAACATTTGGTTAGCTTTGCGGACTATTATGAATTTGTGATTGTAGTTTGTGAGATGACTCTTGTGATGGGACAAATATTGCAACAAAACTTATATGTTTCCACACTCAAAATATCCCATCATGTATATCTTGTACATCCTTATCCACTGCTCATTGATTGAGACTGTTTACCTCTCAAATTATGCATTTTAAATATAGCCAAGACACTGGCAATAGCAGTGAAGAGTGGCTTCAAGAGCTTGACGGCCAAGCTAGACTTATCCGGAGATTGTAGACAAATGGACATTGTGCAGGAATCAGGAAGGATACACTTTTGCTAATTAACAAGACAATCATGGAAGAGGACGCTAATGTTCCTTGAAAAATGGTTCAATCAATTGACGGACTCTTCAGAGAAAAGATGATCAGCAGCTATAATGTAGGATTCACTGTCATAGTTAACTACCACAAAAAGTTATCCTACAATGGTAATTGTAACCATGTCTGGTCACAGATAGCTGGCCAGGGGGCTCAGATGTCTCTGTTTTCTGACATTTGCCTCAGCCTTTTGCATACTTTTGAGTACCTTGCTGTGATTGTGATTGTTTTCTGACCTCTTTGTTTTTATTTCAGAATGACACTCTGTACCTGGAGAAGGACAAGGACAGAATCCACAGAGGGTACAACAAGAAGAAGAAGGAGGCCAATTCCAACAACAGCGCAAGTGCCGCATCTGCCTCGTCTGTCAACCTGAGAAGAAACAGTCGCAATTCAGTCGCTCCTTTGTGATTGTGCTAACAAACTGCTCAGTAAGGAATATAGAAAGATAGAGTTCTGACACATGTACCTGCTGGCATGTCAACTGGTGTGCCATGAAATATAATTGAAATGTTATAGGAGCCACAAACTGGACAGAAACAAAAAATCTTGCAATGAAACTTGTCTTCACTTGAGGCCATGATGGCTCCAGGTGACTATCTACTGCAGGAGTAACGACGTCTCGAAATCTTCATTTTTCACTTGGACAAAATCTGTCTTATTTGTTCATTCCATATATGTTGTGTAAATGTTTGTCATCCATAAGGATACTGCATGAGTGCAATGGATGTGCTTTTAAAATATTACATGTATACCTTGACGCATTAGTCAATCTTGTACAATTTTCGAAATAAGGTGTGTGATTAAGTCAATTCAGACTGTCCTGAATTAGGTCAGCTTATACAACTAATGATATTTAACTATCTGAAAGCATCTCCTTAGCCTGGATAATGAGAAGTGATTATGAGTAATCACCAAGCTGATTCCATCCAGGTGTTGCATTGTATATATCCATATATCACTTCCATGCTTTCCTTATTGACATATAAATGGATTAGCAGCAATATGTGTCTTCGCAGATGACCTTTGCATTTGAAGCATTACTATAGCATCATGACTGCGATGATGTAATTTCAACAGGAAACATGTATCAAGTTGCAGTTTGCAATTTTTGGTGGATGCCATGAGGCTCTTCATTCATTGCTAGTTAGCCTTATATATTACAGCCGAGGAAGCATGAGAGATAATCATACCATGGCTATTTAAGGAATTGATCATGTCACCATAGGTCCTATCTCTTACATTGCAATTAGTGGTCGATTTGTCATTCAGACATGTGGTCTAACCGCTGTGCAGGTTGTTTCCTTTACAGTAGGCCTATAGATCTCGGTCTAAATAGCTATGTGCAAATGTCCCACAGAGCTTAAATAAATATGATTTGATTTTAGGTTTGTCTAGTTTGCCGGTTGTCGGATCCGATATCACTTATGTGACTGCATGTCATGTCGCCACTTATTCGTCCCCAACAAAGTTTTGCTTTTTAAATTGTTAGAAATAACGGGCTACCGCTGGGGGAATATCTGTCACCTTTCCTTTGCATACATTTGTTACAATTTCATACATTGTGCTGCTTATTCGTTGGCTCTTGGCAATCCAGGCTTGGACTCTTGCTGTGTGTCACAGCTTGGTTAAGTCAAAATTGTTTCCTGTGAACATTCCAGATGTCTTTTCGGGCAATTTATCGCTTCCTGTGTCTGCATACCAACTTCATACCAACCTCAGGCATCCAGTGTTGTCCTTGGAATTAAGATCCTGCCCAGAGTCAGACAAACCATCCAATTTGGATGAGCTTACAGTTTCCCACATGAGAAGTGCATCTGAATCCAGTGGCGGATTCAGACACGGTGTGTCTAGTGGGATCCTGGGCAACGTCGCCATTATTGGGCATTTTCAATCTTGCGTTATTGCATATTTACATAAAAATGATATGTATTGATCAGTCGTCGGAGGGGGGGGGGGCTAGATCCTAACTCCAGAGGCTCACTGGAATTGATCAGCCTTCTGGAAACTTCAAGAGGCTGGTCAACTGTAACTTTAATTGTGACAGAATTTATAGAGCATGTCAAATCATTGGTATATAAAATGTATACGAGGAAATTCCTATGCCATCAAATATGCCTTGCAGAAAGTTTCAGGCCATCACAAGGCCTTCATAAATATGTTTCAAAGCTCAGTATGACTGATAATTTTGAAACACATCTGCTGCTGGCCTTGAGGTAAGGCTCAAAACCTGGTCAGCAAATTCTGACAGGATCTTTTGAGAAAACGACATTTTAAACCTTCCTTCTAAATTTAATACATTCATAAATCATAGATTATCAAAAATCAGAAACTGTCAAATGTCATCTAGCAAAATCAAGCTTCATATTTTCATCAATTCATTCCAAATTTACCATATTATAACTTTTTATCATCACTTATTTTTGCAAAAACTGATACGTAGGCCTATTGAGATATAAAATATCAATTTACTATGTGGTCCTATATTCTATGGAATCTGTGTGTGTTACCTTATGCTTTGATCAATGTATTTCATGGTGTATTGTATATATATTTCGGCGTTTTCATATATTTTATCCCACGGTCTTGATCGACACCTACAGGGTAGTCAAGAAAAAACTTTACACTCTTTCCATGGCATAGTTCTATAAATTTGTCTGTAATTACCATCCAATCTTTTCTAATGTAAAGAGGATAGTCATAGCAATATATCATCTGTAGTTTGTTCCCCTGGGACATTATGTGTGAACTTGAGCTCTGATCTTGCAGAAATAAAAAAAGGCCATTTTCACACATTTTGCTGTCCGAAATGCAAGGCACTGCCATCATTTCAAATGTTGTAGCGTTGCTTTCATATTCTTACAGTAACTTAGAGTTCTTGAGAGGAGTGTGGTCCCAGGATTTCAGCTCTCTTCGATTGAAACTCAATCCTGTGGGGGGCTTGAAAGAGAAGAAGGTTGATAGAAATTGCACGCTATCACAGTTTTTCAAAATTTGCCTCCTGTTGTAACGCCTTATTAATATTAGATCCAAGAGTAGAAATATAATAATGCGATCCCTACCTGGACTTTATGCAAGAATGAGACTGATTGGATAAGGACTCACTGAGTTGTGCCTCATGAGCCAAAGACTGTGAAGTTTTTTCTTGACTACGCTGTATACAGGCCTACAGAACCACTTGAGAGACATGTACTTCCTTTAATGTTATGATCATGATTCTTTATATAGTCATTAATTTTGTTTTTAACCAAGCGTTATACATGTGTGACACTGCATTGTCAGTCAACTCTCTTTGATAGTGTGCGTTCATAAAAACTGTTGCTCCCTTGACGCAGCTTAGTGTTTGCTGAATCGTCTTATATTTTATGAAAATTGTATACATCAAGTTTGTATAAATAAAGGAAACTATTTCTTCTCTAATAAAATTGATTTTTTCTGTGTACAATTCAATGACAAACACTTTGAAGGCAACCCTGATCATGATTGGTACATGTATGACCAGGATGACAGAGAAAAGATATTTTGGTCTGAATTTAATGATTTATTTAGTCTTCAGTTTGTTTTCTATTTGACAACAGTTATCTATGGTGGGTATTTGCAAAATCACCGGCAAAACTCTGCACAGCGTCCGCGAATAAAGTCTGGCATTAACTACAAAAAAAATTAACACGTATAGGCTATGCCACTAGTATGGTGTTAAAGAAGACAATGCCAATGAACAATGGGCAAGTGATGGGAGAGCCCCTATCTAGTCTTATGCAATTGATAAATTATAAGATTCCTATCTAGAGGGAATAGGAGTGATACAACAATTAGGTTTCAAAATTGGTTAGTTAAGGGGAAAAATCAAATACTTCACAAGGAGAACATACTTCCATCAAATTCAGTGAAACATTGCATGAAGTGATCACAAGAAAATTTAAGAAATTATTTAATTTTTTATTGTTCAAAATCATGTGGGTATTGCTAGTGCACATTTTAGTTCCATACATAAGCCTCTAATTATGTGATAAGAGAGTACACGAAAGTTTACCAAAATTACATATCTTAGCAATTTCCAATTTTTGCAAAAAATGAAGAAGAAAACACTATGCAGTGATCTGTTGCTTATATTTTGGCATCGCAGGGCTCATCTGAAAGGTTCTGGACCAATTTCTTATAGAACAGCTGTTACATGTAAATACATTTCAGATATATTTGATTGGAATCTGGTAAAATCTGTAGACATTGTGCATTTAAATCAGAGACTCATAGCAAATAAGTCGTTCATTGAGAATATATTTGAACAAAATGGTAATTGAATTTTTTTTGTAGAATAATACATTACTTGTCTTTTCTTTAATCAAATTTAATCTGATTAAATATTGTGTTTAATCTGATTAAATATTGTGTTTAATCTGATTAAGATTGTAAAATGGGCTTAATCAATCTAATCTAATAAGCAAAGTCTCCATTTGACCTAATCTAATCGATTAAAAAAATTAAATCGCCCCAACCCTGCCTCTCAGCCATTGTCAAAATGCTGCGCTGCATAATCAGGTCAAGTGCATCGCCTCAAACCAGGAAGTTGGAAATAGGTCGGGTCATGAACTGGGCCAGTTTCTCTTGTCAGAATTCTGACAACTTAAATTACCGATCACTGGACCCTTATAGCAGGTATATTGCGGTAATTTGGTTGGAATCTACTTCGTGTATATATGTTGAAGTCCTAGATAGGACTTCCTAGAATTGGTTTTGAGAGTGCAGTGTCTGTGTTCTCACCCCCATGTTCAGCAGGGCGTGAAGTCCCCGAATCAGCCGAGGGTGACTCAGTGCAGTGGACCAGCAACTCTATGAAGCACGAAAGGTAAATACAACACCTGACCCACAGAACGAATGATTTCTTTTTGCTAAAATGAAGGTGATATTCTTCAGGATGTCCAAGGCCAGGTAAGAAATGATTATTCAAGGCTATTCTGCTCCAGATTAAATTGATGTCTTGAGTACTGATGTCAGTCTCAGAGGAGCAGAGGGCAATATGATTTGGGAAGTGAGGGGTGAATAATGAGATTCATTTGACTAAAGAGGTACATTTGACTTCAATTGAAAATCTATGAAAGTTTATATCCTTTCACAGATCAAGTTAATATTCATTGTAGCAGTGCAAACATCTGGCACAAGTGTATTGTGAAATCGATACTGGTCAGTGTACTTACACAGCTGTCAAGAAATTCTCAAAATTACTGATGTTATGATATATGATTGATATTGAATGTTGTTACTTATATTCTTAATTGCTGTGAATTCTCTGGACTTGAACCTAGGCAGCAAGAGAGCCAAGGTTCAAGCAAGAGACAATTCAGCTCTTTTTAGAGATAGGGTAAGGTGGGGAAATCCGCCCCCGGGGCAAATCCGCCCCCTTGAGGAGAAAAAGTTCTCTCATGACCCAAAATATAAATGACAATAAATATTTCTCATGCAGATTAGTGCTTATGTGTCTAGAGACCACTGAAACACAGAGATTAGGCTGTTACATAGTTTTGTTTGGACTACAACTGAGAAAGAAGACATACATCTCATCACTAAGCAATTTCAATGTGCAATTGAAACTTTCAAAACTGAGGTGTTATACAGGTACATGTTGTATAAACACATTACTTATTGTCATTAATAGCAACGTTTATTCAACGACTTTACATGTGCAAGAGGTTTCACCGATCAATAAAATGCATATGTAGAAAATACCACCCTCATAACTTCTAGTGGTCGGGGCAATTCCGCCCCTTGTCCATGGGGTAAATCCGCCCCCTCTGATTCTCATGTTAAAAACATACAAACACGAGATATGCCTTGTAAGTCACTCTATTTTGTCATAAAGCTCCACTAATTGTGATTATGATTTTAATTGAGATGAAGTTAAGAATTTTTGCCATGTTTTAGTGTATGTTGAATATGCCAAATGCAAACTTTTTTTATTCTCACACATAAATTGTGAAACGATCCTTACATGTTTGTAAGTACATCCAGAAGAGCCAGGGCTTAATTTAAGAATATAATTTACTTCAGAAGCCAAATGTTTCTTGTCATTTGTAACTAAAACTCAAGGGGGGGGGCGGATTTGCCCCACACTTCTGGGGCAAATCCGCCCTCATGAGATTGAACATTCATATGGTGATGTTGGCTCAAAGGTGTTGAATTAAAGCATGTAAGTTTCCAGATATGTTCAGATGTATATATTCCATCATTCCCTGAAATACAATGTTCATTTTTCATAAAGGTGTGGGTCACTGAGGGACTGAGCAAGGAATATATGTGAAAAGGGGGGCGGATTTCCCCCACCTTACCCTACCTGCTTGCTTGCAACAAAATCTTAGGTCATGGTATTTTATACTCGTGTGCATCTCCATCAAATTGCCAATAACGCTGACAATTTTATATGTGATTGTATATTTTTTGCCTGTTTGAAAATAATAAATCAATCAATCAATCATTATCTTAGTAAAGAGCTGTGCACTGGCAGATTGCACTCCCTCAGACTAACCTCCTAGGAGTATGCAACTATTTCATTGTAAACAAAGATTACATTTTTTGGAATGAAGGTTCAATCGATGCCGTTTTTGATGCATGAATGTCTGCATTTTTCAAGAAGAGTCCATCTATACTGAAGTCCATTGCTCTCTGTTTTGTTCCAGGGTTTACAGATTCCTTCACAGGCGAAAGAAACAGTTGATTGTGGGTTTGATCCTGGTCTTCACTTGGCACTTATTGACCAGTCAGGATACACCAGAAACTGTGCAAGTGCAGATGATTTGCCTGACAAGGAATCCTGTCACACCCCCCATAAGTTCCAACGAGGGAACGTGGTATATGGGTGACAAGGTGGTCGATTTACCGCGGAGATGGTGTGCTCAGATTCAAAAACACATGACAATATACGACCAATCACCGCCACTGTTTCCCTACAGACGCATAGCGGGATTTGACGTGTACCATCGACACATCTCACAGTTGCCAGCCTCTTACAAAATAGTTGAAAATCGAACTGCATTTTTCCTTGGAAATAAGTATGACTTTGAACCTGAAAACTTTTTCCATTTTGTAAAACAAGTTTACTTTCCCTTACACCACTTAACCAAGTCATACAACCGTCTGCATCAGGGGGTTGAGAACATTCTTTTTTATCCTAGAATATATGCTATATGTAACCGTGACAGGTATTGGTATCATGATATAAAACGATACTTTTACTTCAATGAAATTCTTAATGTGAAAAATAAACTTGAAATATCAGCCCACATAGACAACCCTGAACCAAACCAAGTCTGTTATAAAAATGCCGTATTATCCTCGGAGATATTCCTTGACAAAGCGCGGGAGGCAACTGAATATTTAAAAGAGAGAATCGGAGTGGAGGACAAGTGTGAGCCTAACATTTTAGTCATAATGGACCGCACAGTCAATCGAAGGATTTTGAACATTGCGGAGTTAGAGAAAGTGGGAAAAGACCTCGGATATGACACGAGGGTAGTGTACATGGAGAAGATGACGTTAAAGGAACAAGCCCAGCTGATTCACTGTGCAACCGTCCTGGCAGGAGTGACCGGGGCTGGGTTACAGTGGGCGTTCTTCATGAGGGACCACTCGCGGGTGATTGAGATCGCCTGGCCCCACCAGGACTGGCCATTCTTCTTTGCTGGACCCCAAGGTACTCACCCATCTCAAATTCATTCCTTTCCATATATTTTCTTATTTGGAATTTATGTCTTTTCTCAGATATGAGTTTATCTTTTACGGCAGCTCAGTCACATTTCTGTAATGTGTTTGTCACTTCCACGTTCTTCAGGCTCCTGAGGTTCCAGGCTGCTATCTGCCTCCCTGCTGCTTCTTCAGGTGCCACTTCAATTCAATCCCTCATGTTTTTGCTAGCTCCTTTCTCTTCTGTGTCTTCTCCATCTCCAGTTTCCTTTCCACTTTCCCATATGAGCTACACCAGGACCTGCTGAAAAGAAACTCATTTTACCAATCTTTCCCTAACCCCAACCAAATGTACGTTTCTCAGGTCATCCCCCAAAGAGAAACACACATATTTCATATTTACAGTCAGGGATGGACGAGTGATAACATTAACCATGCAACTTGCAAGGTGTATCATACCTGCCCATACGGTTGACGGTCATATTAAATTGTCGTCAAACCTGGCTCTATAACGGCGTCTTACATTGCTATTTTCAAGTTAACAATAATTCCGTATTCAATCATAATTTGGTGATCCCTCAAAAAATGACCGAATTCTGAAAAAGGATCGTTTAAAAGACAATATCCCGCAATTGCAAGTGAACACCATGAAAAAACCATTGAGTTCACATGTGCACCATTTAGATCACCCCATTTAGTTCATCCTTATGAACACAATTAAATAAATTATCTGAGGTTGTTATGCAAATAATGGGCAGTGATTGCTTATGTCATCACACTACAATGGGCTGCTGATGACATCACAACAAACTGCTACTCCTAACTTAGGAAAATTTGAAGTTATCACACTAAAATTTAGAAAAAAACCACTGATGAAATTATTGCGGTATATAAATAAAACCCCCTGACAGTGAGTGCAGTTGACAGCAATAGTGGACCAGCCAATACATGATTCTGTACTGTTAGAGACATAAAAATTTCTTGTTAATTGAAGGTATCTATGCCAATAAGATAGGTAAGAGGTTAGAAAAAAGGACTAGGGTGCATGGGTGCCGCCTCTGGATTTGAACTTTAAGTTTAAATTGAGGTCGTTAAGGTCAAAACCAAGAAAATGGTGCTTTTTCAGCAAAGATTGAAAACAAAATTAACCAAAATGACCTAAAGTGACAGAAAAGTACATGCTTAGGCTAGAACTATACCTTACAGTAATTTACTTTACTATTTTGATACTTAATTAATGCACTAAGGCCTAAACGATGTATTTTAAAAGGAGGTAATGATTGCCGAGGGTGTACTCCAAAAAGCATCCTTTTTTCCAATTCGAATCTCCTGAGAAAACTCTCATGCCAACTGCTTGCTTAATAAACAAAGTGCATCTGCCTTTTCCTGGAGTAATGCCGTCTAAACCAATCAGTATGTACTATAATTAATTGACTAAACCAAACTTTGCAATCACAAAAGTTGCTGAAGTCAACAATTGAAGTATTTTGGATGCTTCCAAACAAACAGACCAAAGTAATTTTTATCAATTCCATCATGCCTAAATCTACTCATGACATGACTGGTTAATTATAGTTTTTTTTCCTTAAATATGAATTAATGTTGCACATCTTAAAATAAAAGATGCATCTCTTCAACTTTGTTGTCACCTCCAATTTGCAGTCCCTGTTTTAGCTACACACACCAAACTCTGCATGTGCTACCAGACTGATATTGCCTTTGTGTGTGGCTCATAAAATGTCACCCAGGAGCCCATTGTTTTCTTTAAATCCACTATGGAATCACCACCTCTAACATGATTATGTAATCTCCAATTATCCAACGGGTATTCTAGTGCAGATAAAAGATATAAACCTGGAAGTAACAGTTTTCCCGAAACATTGATTTGTAGGCAGACTTCTTGGCCAAAAGTTTTGTCGGGCAGATCAGAGGGTCACCTGCACCTGTGTGAATATTTTTAAAATGGGACCAAGTTCTTTGGTACCTTAATAATGTCCTTTTAACAAAAAACCAATGTTGACAGGACTATCAATTGAAAAATACATGGGAGTATTTCTTATTTCCCAGGAGATTTTTGACAATGACAGCAGCGTTTATTTAACTTTTGGAGGGTTGACAGTTAACTAGACTTCCGAAATTAACATGAGTCTGAAAGGACAAGTGTTATTTTTTAAGCAGACCTGACACGAATCATACTGATAAATTTATAAATTATTTTATTGTTATAATGTAAGGTATCATCACATCTCATATCCATAGCCATTCTTCTTTTATATAAAGATAACTGTTATTTTATTTGCAATGAGGGTTACACTTACACATGGATGAAAATGATATGTGCATGCATCAGTAAATAAATTATCTAAATTGGTAGAGCCCGCTGGGCTTTGGATTGGTTATCAAAACCAATCAGTAAATTGTATATTCCTTGCTCATTTCAGCCATCAAGTTCATGGGGATTACATTCAAATATTACCACAGCGAGGAGAAGGATGTCGTCCGCCCCTTGAAGTTCACCACAGTGTCCAACACAACCTGTCGACCAAACCCAAAAGCGTTGAACAAATACTGGGAGGAACTTTTCTACCAGAAGGGGCCCTTCAGTGACGAAGATGCCTCTGCAATTGTAAATGACCCCAGGAATTACCACTTCTGGTCCAACACTGTAACCAGCCTGGGCAAGATATGCGATGCGGAGGTTGAACCTGAGTCATTCCGAAGAGCGCTGATGCTGTCCAATCAGGAATAAAGCCAAGATTGTCATGCCATTTGGCGATGCTTGGAAGGTTAGCACAAGAATCTGCAGATTGGTGAATTTAGGTGAAATTGAACTTCTATGAAGGCTTTTATAAAAGTCCTGCCAATCAGACTGAAGCTCAGCAGGCCTAGGCCAGATTTACTCAGCAGAACATGTGAGTTTACCCTTGAATGTAACACTTTTCAGTAAATCACTGTACAACAAACTGAGTCGCTCTTTCCAGAATACAATACAATGGGGTGCGAAATGCACTACTGATGTGGGGTCGCCTTTTTTTCACATTTGAGACAAACCATTTGCACCCCACCGAATTACAGACAATTTTGCTTTGAAGCTGCACATAACGAATAAAAATTAAACTATTCAATTAAGAACAAAACTGTCTGATATTATGTTTGAATACACCAAGTACATTCGATACATTCAACGGTCGTTCTTGTATTGAGACGCAAAGTTGAAGTTCAATATATCCTTATGGAAGCCGGAGTGGATTCCCCTCTCTGTGAGGAGAAAAGAAGCCTGTGTCTAGATTTGAGGCAGTTAATTCACTGATTTATGAAGGATTTGGTTGCATCATTAGGTGGAGCAAGGCTTTGTGCTTCCCACGCAATGGAGCCAACCCCTCACCCTGAGGCCCAACCAGGCTCAGATGAGTGTCAACCTGGCTGTGAGGCCTGGAATAGCTATACAGTGTAGCATGCAAGTTGCTTCTTTTCTCGGTTTTTAATGATGTTTACATGCAGCTTGTATAATATCAACTTCGTTGTGTGGGTCTTCATTTGACCAAATAATCATGTTACACAATGGAAAATTTATTCCGCATTGTATTTTTGTACAGTTATCACACAGAAACAAGGGCAATATCAGTTTTTATGGCACCCAGGTGATGGGAATTTTAGAGCCAAGAAGAAACCCAGCCTGCGTGGCAGCATACCCCCGGCTATTCAGCAGGCTATTCTGAAGCCGTGAAATCCATTGACGTACTGACAGGGAGGGTTGGCAACAGGACACCCGCTGTCTCCAAGGCCCAACCCCAAAAATTTGATCACATGAGATCATACTCTTGAAGTAATATACAATGTATAACTACCATCTTGTGTGGGGAAGATGGTAGCTCCAAGAAATCTGGATAATGAAATTCAGGCATGTGGGCCTATCGCTGTCCTATAGCAGAATAGCAGTACTATAACTAGATCTCATTTTGACAGAAAATTGGCAAGGATGCTTTTGCCATGTTATCAGGTTTTAATCAAACTGAACCTTGTAAAAACTGTAAAACATCAAGGTTTTATATTGCAGATATACTTATTTACTTTTTATGGCTGCCGGAAAATGTTGTTAGATCTGGATCTGGATAGTATTCAGCATCGTCAAAGTTGATATTCCGCTGAAGTCTGGTGGTGTGTGCGTGGTGCTAGTAACAGCGAAAGTATATTACAGTGTGTGTTATGTACAACTGTACAAGGGTCCATAGTCTTTAGATGATTTTGCTGAGTGACACTTTGAAGGCCTCAAGTGTCTCAGCTTGTGCTACCACCGCGGGCAGCATGTTCCAATCGACTATTGTTCTTGGTATGAAAGCATATTTATAAGAGTTCACTAAAGGTTGATGGACTTGAAATTTATGGGCATTCCCTCTGGTGTCATGCGTCGATCCTAATGGGACTGGGTGGTACACGGTTGGCACTGCGACAAGATGATGGACAGTCTTGTACAGCAGTACAAGTCTGTTCCTTTTCCGACGGGTCTGCAGTGTGTCCCATTTAAGGTCCCGTACCATTTCTGTGGCTGACTCCTGTTCTCCTGTCTTCCGATGTCGCTTGTTCAGCACGAAGCGGGCTCCTGCTTTTTGGATTTTTTCGAGCTGATCGATGTATTTCTTTTGGTGTGGGTCCCATATTGTTGAGGCATACTCGAGCTTCGGCCGTACCATCGTGCGATAAGCTTGGAGGCGTACTTCTCTCCTAGTGTGGTGCAAGGTCCGTCGTAGGAAGCCCAGGATTCTTTTAGCACCGCCGCAGATGCTGTTGATGTGGGTATCCCATGCTAACTTGTTTGTGATCTTCACGCCCAGGTAGTCAATTGTGTCAGCTCGCTCCATGTCTTCGCCATTCATAGAGTAGTTCAATTTAATGATGTTTTACCTCGCATTGGGCATTGGTGATGGTCATGATGTTACACTTCTTGATATTAAAGTTAATTTGCCATTGTTTGCTCCAGCTATGTAGTCAGCTGTCTATGTCGTCTTGCAGTGCCTGGAATAGTGAATGAGACGTCTATTTGTCTACTTTATATGATTTTTTATTGTATTTAATTTTGACAAATTTCTCTGCTGGGGCATTCAAGAAATTCAAATCTTTAGTCTGTGCTGCTGTATCTAGCACAAGTAATTCACAGAATTAGACTCTCATCTTATTCATTCATTAAAATTAGGCTTCCAAAAACGGCCAAAAGTAAAGTTATACATGTATATAGAAAACCAGGTGGAGTAGTTTTTCCTTATAACCACTTCAATTTCAAGGTGATAGCTTTCTTTTCCGAAGGCTTTGTGAGCTGAAGTCTTTATGTCACACATTTTCTTCAGTCTCTTGGAAAGAGCAGAGCACCATATGTGTTACAATCATAGCTTTTCGCAGAATCATAATCAGCATTTTTAATATGAAGATAATGATGCTAGTAGTGTGAGTTTACCTACAATGCATCAACAATGCGATGAATGCTGACAGAAGAAAATCCAGGCCAACACGTGTCCACCTGACCTGCAAGACCTGGATACAAACCTGGGATTCAGCATCCTCCCATGCAGTACCCTGCCCACACAGCAGCCCTCAGCCACTATTCCAGGCACTGACATAGTTTGCCTTCTCAGCCAATCAGTTAACAGGATTCAAAAACCCTGAGGGTATAATTTATGTGACCTTCCAATTTGATGACAAGGAATCTTTATAGGGAGGTCATTTTGAATCTTTAAACTTGCTAACCACAAAAATAGCAACAGATGGGCTACTTTGAGTATTAGAGAAAATATAGTGCGATAAACTCCCATTAAAAAGTAGTTTACACCATTTTGAAAACAACAGGGATGTCAGATGCCAGGAATGACCAGTAGCTCATGAATATCCAATTTTTACCCCAAATAGTTACTTTTGCAGCCTGTGTGGGCGGGTTGTCTTGGCAGGGTGGGGTTCAGTGACTTTAGGCATCTTTCAAGCACTAATGAAAAAGAGACTCATTCTCCCTGTCAGCCTGAAAACTAGAGACAGTCATTTTGAGTAAGCATTCTATTTCAGAAGATTTCAGTGCAGAAATTTGACTATTTGAGGATGCTGGGATAGGTTGTTGTTTCTTTTCATATACTTGGAATCAACCCCTTTCTCAAGCCCTAATGGAAATGAGGCCCCTCGTTCCTTTCTGGCAGCCTGAAAATTAGAGGCAGGCCGAGGCAGGCCGAGGCAGCACCTGTAATTCACAAAATTACATATTTTCCCTGTCATTGAAAGATGTATGAATTATAATGACCAGCAGAGTCTAAGATCAACAAAGACAAATGTTATCTAAAATTTCTTGGGTCTCAGTAAGAGAAATCATCAATTCATCATCTAAGCTCTTGTCAAACCCTGAATATTCCAATGATAGATGATGCTGTTGTAAAAAATACACTGGACTTTTATAATAGAATAATATTATTTAATGTCAAGTCACCTCTTTTACATATGCATGATATGTATAAATGGCACAGCCATGAAATTCGCGCAGCATGTAAAAGTTTTTGTAAGACTTGTCGCATAACCACAACTTTCATTTTTATTTCATATTCAATTCAATATATGCATGAAAGGCAGTTGTGTAACTGTTTCAACAAATTAGAAAGACAGACATAATAGAAAGAAAGAATGTTGAGACCATCACAGCACATATATTTCTGAGCCCTCTCTTATTCTCAATTCACTTTGAATATTTTAAACTAGCATTTACCCGTGATAAATGGCTGTGAAAGAGGACGTATTTTGACTATATTGGCCTATAGTTTGATGCTGCAAGCTGGTAAATGAATAGTGGAAGGGGGGTGAGAGGTAAGAGGGCATAAAAAGATTAGATAGTTTGGAATTAGTGAAAAAGAAGCATGGCATTGGAAGACATAGTTTTGAGATCTATGGAAAACGATATATGGTGGTGAAGGAAGCATTTTGAAATGTGGTAACATGACTGATAAATAAATATTTGAGTTATTAAATGAGGCAGAGGTGTTTAGGTAGCAATACGTTATGACATGAAGCAAACTTAATTGTTGATTTAGTGCTCAACATGTTATGAGGCAAAGTAGAGAGAGAGAAGGAAAATATGAAGAAATGTAAAAACAATGCAAAAATAGCAATTAGCCTACATAAGAATTTTTTCAAGGCTTTGGAGTTTAAGGTCCTGCAAGCTGAAAATTTTAATTGGACTTGAGTCAGTGTCTTAAGAGTTCAGACCTACTTTAATATCAATTAGGATAGACAATTACCAAATTGAGTTATCAATCGCACTTAGATATACATGTAGGCCTACTGTGATCGTTCTTGTGATCCTCTGTTCTTTGAAATGTAGATTGCTCATTTGCAGCTTGATACAGACACACAGATCTGGGCCTTCACCAGCATACATAGGCCAACAGTTTACACTGTGTCCCAAAAGTTCGTTCCACTCACTGCCTCTCATAATTTTGCCAATATCATCTAAACTGGAAGTCTCTGAAGGGTTATACACCTTTCGATTGACCATTGAACTTCTATCTAACAGATAAACCTATTTTGAAATTTTTTGGATGATTTTAACTGTCATTTTGGCATCGAAGAATGAACCATGTACTTTGTGAAAAAGACTCCAAGTGGACGAGCTCCAATTTTGTTGTTTCCACTATCTGATTTAAATTGGGGGGGTAGGAATTGGTTCAAAATCTCTGAGATTCATGCCTAACACAGCGCTCCTGAATAAAAAGCAAGATTTCAAAATATACCGAAAAAGTTACGAACGTAGTGTGAAAGTAGAAGGTCTCAGCTTCGCATCGATGTAAAAAGTAAAATATTCTGTTGGGAAAATTTTGGGACATTTGAGTTTTTAATTTTTTGTTTATCACATTTCATTTCGGACCATTATCACAGGAATTTTTTAAGGAACAAAAAAATTTCTCCATAAGATATAACTGTAGATAACATAGAGAATTGTACAAATGATTTACATCCAACAGAATATGTATTTTGGAGCAAAATTACCATCATTACATTTGTTTATCACGTTTTATGTTTATTGGCATTTTGAGATTAAAAATGTGTATAGTTTAGACAATTGTAGGCCTACACAAGAAAATCCAACTAGAACTATGTTATCTATTCTAGATGTGATAATCGTTCTGTTGGCCAAAATTTCCGTTAAAAGTTCATATCCATGTATTTTACTGCTGCTTTAAATTTTGATGCAGTGGGCACTGTTTCCATTTCTCTCTTGCCTTACTGTGTGTATGATTCAGTTTATTTAGTATTTCATCTGTGTGAGAATTCAAGTTTGCATTCGAGTTCAAGTTTGCATTCATTTGTAATCTGGGCTTCATAGCCACTTCTCAGTTTCATCTAATTTTAAGGACTTAGTTGGTTTTGCTGTTAAAATAGATCATTCCAATGCTTGGAAAAAAAAAGTTTGTGTTATTTGTCTCGTAGGGGAGAGGCAGGTTAGTTGATACGCAAGGTTAGTTGATACGCCCCACCTCCTGGTCATAGAAATGATCATTTGAGAAAGTGTTGGCATTCGTAAGAAGCAGAATAAAAAAACACATCTTCTCATCTTGGTCAATGTAGAATCAGAATCAAGATTTAGGAGAAAAGTCAAAAAATTCAAAAATCACTGTTCCCAGTAAATTTGTGCTGAAATCTTGCATTTTTTTTTCCTTTCGCTATAGTGAAGAATGATTCAAAGTAACTTAGTATATGGATAAGGTGTGTGAAAAGGCTTATTTATTAGCCATCAAAGATGACCTAGGTTAACCTGTGGTCCAGAGACCTGCTGTTTTCTGACATAATCGAGTGGATGGGTTTGTTGATACAGCAGATTGGTTAGGTTTTGTTGGCTGGCCTGGTCAAAATAACAACCCTGACCTATTAGTACTATCATAATGCTAGATGTTACTCAGTAGTTTACATGAAAAAGCTCTATAGATGAATCTTAGGTTGAAATAATCATGAGATCTCCCCCTCCCAACAGGTCGACCATCAGATCCGACTCACAATGGTGGCAGATATGCATCCATGGGAACAGAAAGCAGATCGGTGAAGGCGTATGGTTTTATAGTATCCTACCAAGGCGGAATTATGTGACTTTTTCTTTGCATTGTCCATCAGGGTTTGGTGTATCAACTAACCTGCCTGGGTGTATCAACTAACCTTACCAGGTGGGTTAGTTGATACGTTTGACATGACCTACTTTGACGCCATATGGGGTAAAAACTATCCAACAGAGAAAGTCAAGTTTCTCCATATATTTGAACAATGTATTTCCCCATGCACATGACTATTCGTCATTCCAATATCATCGTCCGTTTAGCTTGGAGGCAAGCTTTTCTGAAAAACGTCTCAACTAACCTGCCTCTCCCCTATAGGAAGGTGTCAAGATTATTAAGTTCCACTGAAATAAATGCGATTCAGGCCTTTGTATTAAGCAATTTTACTCAGAAAACTACTAGTAAATGTAATATGAAAGTGGTAACAAAACCGCAGTATTACAACTGAACCAGTGTTGAAGGGCAAATTTGAGCCATCAACCCTTGTTCTTGCTGTAGTTCCTCCTCCTGCACTGTATATTAAGTTGGGATTGTGAATAAAATCTATTCTGAATTTGAAGAAACTCTTCCCAGATCTTGATCACTGGCCCGAGGTTCTTTACATTGTACATCCAAAACGAACGGCACCATGGAGGTACATTTGAGTGTAATTGGGTTCAACAAGCTCCTTGCAAACCTTGAAATGCTGAGCAACATGTTACCTCAACACTTCATGAAGTTCCACACTGCTTTTGTCCGAATTTTTGATACTCTTCAAGCCTCAATTGGCTTTAAAATACATGATGTTTACCAAGGCAACGTTGCAAAATATCAAAGAGCATACCAAGAATTAGGTATTTCTTTCACTACTAAAGTTCACATCCTTCTCCGTCATGTGCCATAGTTAGTTGAACAGAGGAAGAAGGCACTGGGCCTCTTTTCTGAGCAGGTTGTCGAGAGTTGGTCACTCAAAATTTGACTGACACTTCAACAGCTACTAAATCAAGAACATCAATCATCCCAATAATTGAACAATCTCTGCCGTGCCATCAAGCATTTCAATTCATATCGTATATAGGCTGTCATACAAGGAAGTTAGGAGGCAGTAAGATTCACTTTACCGAAAAATATGATCATAAGAGTTTGCAACACACCCCATTCTATATTTATTACATTAGTGCCATTTAAATGATTTCTTCAGTTCGATTTCAATGAAATATCGTAATATGTAGATGGCACGGCCATTGAATTCGCGAAGCCAGTGGCGGATACAGGGGGGGGGGGCACTTAATTCTCACAAAATTGACTACTAGAACTATGTTAACACCATACCATATTTATAACATCACCATGAAGGCAGAAAACTTATTTTGGTGGTTGTAGATATTTTGAAAGGAAATCGAAGGGAAGGGACTGAAAGGCTAACAATACATCTGTGAACCCGAACCACACCTCAATGAACAACCATACTTTTTCAACCTCAAATAGAAGTAGAAACCTTTACCAGCTGACCAGGGAACATGCTCTTTCAACATTGGACAACAGAAAGCGTATCAATCAGACCGCTACATATTCTCCAAAACATCACTTTTATTTGGATCAGGACCTCAACAACACATGAATCAAATTCAGCTTTGAAATGGAAGACAAGTCTTCGATTACGGAGTCTTAAGAAAACACAGAACTTTCAGTCCGACTGTTGTTTATATCTGGTCGTACACGTAGGATTGACTTGAAAGTTGAATATTTTTCCATAGCGATGACAGCATCCGTTTAGGACAAACAACCACAAAAATGAAGTTGAAAACATACGAAACATTTCAAAATCGAGGTCGGTTGAAATTCACATGCTGTATGTCAGCATTTTAGTAAGGAATACTTCTGTCTACTATTACTATCATTTGATGAGATTTACATGCTTTTTTTTTTCACAAGCATTTTAATTTTAAATTTTTTCTAGTTAACTTTCGGAGATAACAACACAAGTAGTCAAATATTCTCCATTGCTTCAGAAGAACAGATATGCAGGGTTGAAACTTTTTCAATGTTTTTGTTTGCAAAGGAAGTTTTATACATAGAATGGGGTCATCTTTTATACATTGTGATATGAAAAAGGTTGTAAAAAAGTAGTTTCTCACTAAATTTGTCTTTTATATTATTGGGAATATTGTGTGCATACCAATGATGTCGGAAATATCAGGCAACCATGCTATTTTAGATCTAGCTTACAGATTTACTGGTGCTCATTTAAGACAAAAGCTTCAGTGACCTTTATGATAGAAATTTTGACAAAATTGGGAAATAAACATGCCTTTTTCATTGAAAGAAACATATCTTTATCAAACAATTTAAGCCTGCATAATTATCTTTATAATTACAAATCTGCTTCATTTCATCAAAAGAGCAATTTCAAAGTCCTAAAACAAAAGTTATTAAAAATATTTTTCAAAATGTAGGCCTGTTACTAAAAATTAAACCCATCTCATATTCTCATATTACAAGTGCTAATATCCTTGGTGGGATTTCTAACAATTTTGCAGATTATATATATATATATATATATCACATTTTAGTTTTGGAAAATAAGCAAATGAAATAATAGTAATAATGCTTCAATGCACAATTAATTTTCAGTGGATTGACACCAGCCAGTATTGTCTCAGTCATTGCATCCACATTAGTTGGATCTGAAAAATAAACAAGAATCCAGGGATTCAAAGGTAGTCGTTTTGGTATTATGTTGAAGGTTCAGCGATTATTGATTAACATAAAAAAAATATGAAGTGTGTGATAGGCTGATAGCGAAACTCCTCTATATTATATCTGTACTGGTGACCTGGTTATCATATTTTTGAATGACATGAAATTTGCGAAAAAAACATCAGGTTTTAGACCAAGTAGCAAAATAGAATAGTATTAAAGTCAACAGTAAATGGCCAAGCACCTTGGCCATACCGTTTACTTGAATATTCAAGGTATTTATGAATAGCAGGTAAAATTTTTCGTGTGGATATCAGACTGTTGGAAAATCATACTTTCAAAAGAGTAAGTGAACATGTAATATCTTTGTTGTCAAGAAAGTTTCAATGCTACTTGACATGCATCATTGGCGATTGTGAAACCAACAAAAAGCACTAAAATATTATATAGGGAATGTATATAAACTTTCATCTATGGACATGCAATGATGGCCAAGTTTTGGCCTGGAAGCAAAAAATAACAATTTTAATATTTTTTTGTCAATATTTCAAGATGTATAGAATATCCATGAATCACACCCACAAAAGACACAAATGTATCATATAGGTGATATGTGTAACAAATTTCATCCATTTACATGCAATTGTGGCCAAGTTTTGGCCTGAAATGAAAAAAAAAAAAGTTAATAAATTGTTCTCAATATTTCAAAAAATATAGAACATCAATCAATCAGACCATAAAAAGGCAAAACTAGACCATACAGGCTACATGTGTACCAAATTTCATCCGTGTGCATGCAATAGGGGCTGGGACGCTGAGTCCTAGCCTGGAAACGAAAAAAAATATTTTTATTTTTCTCAATATTTCAAAAATTACAAAAGCTCGATCAATCAGACCATCAAAAGGCACAACTAGACCATTCAGGCTACATGTGTACCAAATTTCATCCATTTACATTCAATAGGGGCTGAGTACTGGCCCGGAAACTATCTATCCACCCACCGCCCGACCGCCAGGACGCCCGCCCGGCGGACGGACAACTTTTGACCAAAGTGATAACAATACCTTCTTCAAACTTCGCTCGCTGAAGGTAAAAAGCTGTTATTTCATGAAGCTCATCAGTAAAAACATACAATAAACACAGTATCACAGCATTTTCACTGACATCATACATAATTGACTGACATCACTGACTGACATCATGGATTAAAATAACTACTGACACCATTGACTGACATCACAGACTTAATTCACTGACATCCCTGACTGACATTTGACATCAATAACTGGCATCACTGACTGACATTGTTGATTGACATCTTTTGACTGACATCATTGACTGACATCATTGACTGACATCATTGACTGACATCATTGACTGACATCATTGACTGACATCATTGACTGACACCATTGACTGACAGGCATCATTGATTGATCATTGACTAACATCATTGACTGACATCATTCATTCACTGGCATCATTGAATGATCATTGATTGATCATTGATTGAAATCATTGACAGACACAGACTGCATTCAATGACAGACACAATAAGTGGTTCAAGATCAATTTTATTTATAGCCAATATAAAGTGGTGGTGCCTGGCCTGCATGTCTGTCTTCAACCCTTTCATTGTTATGTAATCAGTGTCAGGAAGCAGTATTAAGTTGAAACTGCTCAAATTATAGTAGTATGACATAATACTTCCTAATTTATTATAGTTTCTTCGATAATTATCATATAACCAGTTAAATACAATTTGTGACTCTTCAGATTTATATATTTTTTAAATAACCCTTTTAAGAACTTATTTTTTCAGAGTTCAGACATCCCAGGTACCGGTCTGTCTGCCCTCATGCAAGGTGTTAAGCAAACAGTGTTTACTACAAGTGTCAAGAACAACATTTAATTTATTAAGTTGACAAATTGCTTTGCTACATTTTAATGTATAAATGCTGTAAAGTAACAAATGTAGTTTGCCTCATATAATCAATGTACTGCATTGGAAATTAAATTAATTAAAAAACTGGATTATAGGCTGCAAGTTTGAATAAAGAAAAACATTTTCAATTTGTTGTAGTAGAATTGAGGAAATTTACTTAGCCTATTATACTTGGCATTTCAATTTTAGACTTTCAATTATTTGGTGTTCTTCCTGTGATGAAGCTATATGGTCACGTGTCTTAATATTGTACAATTTCAGAAATTTTGCATTTAAATGATGATTACATGTACTTAACAAATATGTATTATGCTATATTATACACCACTGGAAGGCCTGACTTCTTCTACATCATATTAGGTTTTAAAAAGTCAACTTTATTACAAAATAAGGCTTCTAGCCATCAAAAACCTCAGGAAAACAGGTGATTTTTGTGTGTCCCGCGTTACGTCAGATTTGAAAAAATCATCTAGAAAGTGAGTTTTCATGCCAACGACAAAAGATATTTTAATCTGGTTTTCTCGGCAGGAGTCCCTGATTGCTACTTAAGTTCTTGAAGCTTAAATTTTCTATCTAACTGTTACAGTGCCTTCTGTAGATCCTTTACTTTGCAGCGACCTGAACCTGTCCCGCTGGCAAAAAAAAATTCAACACATTTTCTTAGATTTAATCTGTAACTATTAATATTAAAACTAGGAAGTTCAAATATATATCAACTAAATGCTCATAAGTTCTATATTCAAATGCATTTATCAGATTTTGCTTGGAGGTAAAATTCTTTGTGTGCTACTTGTCTACTTTAGGCTGAACTTTTCGTAACACTTGCAAAAACCCGTAAAATTGGAGAGGGGTTCTAAGTTTAAACCACGAGAACTCCAAGTAGGTTAACCACACCTTGTGGATAAGGCTATTGCCTAAATGCTCATGAGCTATATATTACTCTGGTATAAAATATTGCTATATTTTCAATCAATTACATACTTCTGTGATGCTCTGAACAAGGCTGAACCAAATGTAACACATACATACTTGAAGCGTACATAATTTTTTTGCTTAATGTAATGGACTTCCAAAAGGACAAAAAGGGCAGACCACATCATCAAATGAATAAATAACAATCACATTTGATAATCTTGCTCTCATATAGCCAAAAAAATAGGTACATATGGGTTAAATCCATAGATAGCTCCAAAATGGTATGCTCACATGAGATGTTGATTTCTCATGCACTAGACAATATTATTATTAACTGATATAAGATATATTTGCAACATGTCATGTAAATATCTTATAATATCTTACTTGCAATATCAGAATTTGTTCTCAGGTGTCTTGGTAATGTTTTTAAAAGTTTTACTTGAGATTTTGATAATAATCAGGCTTCTGGCACAGTTTTAAACATGATATCAGAAAGGTTTTTTCTCTGTCGCAGTAACATAAATTCATTGACGTATATAAAGTATTTTTGAGAAGAGGACGTATTTTTTGTTGCTTTGATTAGTAGGACCATATTCTCAACTAACTTCAGTGAAAATTTCATGGTGATACAAGGAGTACTTTGTACTTTATAGTTACTTTACTGAAATAAAGTCGTTTTTGAGAAAAAAGCCTTTAAAGTTTGAGCTTTACATTGATTTGTATGGTGAATAAAATCAAATAATAAGACGAACAGCCCTAATTTTTGTTAAAATATGCTGGATTTCGGTTTGAATAGGATATTTTAGACCTAATTTAGACTTTTTTGATGAAAAAAATGTTTGGTCCAAATCCGTCATGTAACGCAAATTGTACGACCTTGTGACACGCGACCATATACCAGTTTTTACCTTAGTCAATTATTAATAGCAATTGATAAATCACAACCTGTCAGGGTATGCGATCCTGTGATGACAACTCTCCAGATTGCAATTCTACTGTGCAACTCATAATATGTGATGAACTGAATTGTACTTGACCACTTTCAATTAGAATTAATCGACTGTTTCAATGTACACATTTTCTGTTATTGAACCAATTGGCTAATAAAAAGAAAAGTGTTCTTATGTTTTTTTTTGTTGAACCTATCTGCTAACAAAATGAACTAGAAGGCAAATTGCAATTTGCATATCTGGACGCTGATAATTGACCTGAACATTGTAACATAATATTGGTCTGGTAGTCTGGTTGGCTGAATTATAATAGCAGTAGTCAGAAGTTATCAGGGCATAGTGGCCAATGGGCCTTAAGAGAGAGAAATAAATGTATTGCTACATAGCGATGCATGAAGTTTTTTGATTGTGTGTGATGGAGTTGTGTGTTTAACAACTTGAAATAGTTGTGTTAAGCTGACAGAAGAGATACACACCCACAGCTCATCATTGCTTTGGACATCTTAAGCTAAGGTAGATACAGCTCATCTTCATGAAGCAGACCCACTTTTATGATTTCAATAAAACCTGAGATGTTCGAGAAAGAAAGCAATAACATAATTTAAACGAAGTCAAAGAGCCCTGAGGCTATTGCCGTACTTCATTGCACATTGGCCTAGAGAAATGGACCAAGGGCAGAGTAAATGTATTTACCCCTTTTCACACCTCTTTCAAATTACCCAACAATCTTGCTGTATGTGTATGTGTATAGGCATATGCAGCTTACATTTACCATGACAGTTACCCTTGTAACTGTCATGCATTTACTAAAATTACACTGTATAAAGTTTATAAACTTCAAATTAAAAGTAAAACTTTTATTTGATTATGTATACTACACTTCACTTTATTAAAACATATATGCATCATGGGAGAATTCTTTTTATTTTGTTTCTATACATTGTCAAACAAATGGACCAGTGTAGTATGCTTCCTCAAAAAGCCATTCTTTAGGTCAGAAGGAGGTGTGAATGAGGCCATGGTTGTAAAACAGTTCATCCTGTATGAGCATAAGTCGGTCACAAGTTGGTCAATAGCTTTAGGGCTCTTTAACCCCCTTTTAAATTGTTTATGCATGCCAGTTTCAATCTAATGATCTAGTTGTTGAACACCGGCAAATCTATATAGCTCTCTCAACCAATAGCATTAGTGCGTATTTTGCATGCTAGGTGGCTACCGCGTGTTGATGACGGGTGTGCGCTGAAGCATATCAGATTCTGGCAGACTGGTCCCCCCTCCCTGGTGTGCCATAGGGACAGTATATCAGTTATAATTCTAGTACATTGTCCTATTTAGAATCCAGTCAATTTTCCATGATTGCAACACAGATTTCCAGCTATTCTCAGTGTTAAGAACCAATTCACCGGGTGATATCTGTAGATCTATCCACTATCTGCTTGCTATATCAGTCTGAGTCACTTGGATCACGTGTGTGCAACATAAAGTAAGTTTGATGGGTTTACTGTGTACATCACTATGTCTTATGTTCAGCCAACAGGAAACTGAAAAACACAAGAAAAGACAGGAAGTAGGCTGTTGTGAGACAGTATCTGGACGCCAGAGGCGTCCAGATAAATAGTACTACTGAATATGTTCTAGGCCTAATGCATTCCAAAACTAAAGATGAAAGTTATTAATTGGCAAAATAAGATTAATTGGCAAAATAAGATCAAACAAAGGAAAATCATCTTTATTGGACAAAATAAGGCAGCAAACGTTGAAAGATCCTTAAATCATCTTTATTCAACAGGCAATTATTAATAGCAATTGATAAATCACAAGTCATGAGATCCTGTGATCACAACCATTTAAATTGCATTTTCTGTACAGCAAAGTGACGAATTGAATTGTACTTTCATTCCACCAATTGAAACACAAAATAAAGTTAGTTATACACACACCACAACAGAGTAGCTAACCAAACGCGGCCAAAATCGATCCCCCTGGCGGCGGCCAGATGAAACCGCGACCAGAATGCATGTGAGATGACGGCGGCCAAAAGCAATCGCCACCAGATTGGGCGCACTCCTTGAATCTCAAGTCCAGTTTCACAATGGCAATTTGATAAACTGAGGGTGACAGCAAACTTCCAAGAGTGCAATTAGCATTGTCACTGTTTCTGTAATAAGATACACTGCAAAGGGCAAGTTTATTCTTTATTGTGCCTTAATGACACGCATGGACGATCGTCAAGTGGGCGATATTTGAGTGGTTTCACTTTTTCTGTGGCATGTGTGGCAGAGGACTGACGTTTGGCCAAATATCTCAGCAACCAGAAAGGCTACAGTAAAAATACACATACCTACGCGTAGCTTGGCTCTGTCTTAATATGAATGTCACATTTTCGGGATGTTTCGGGCTGTTTTTTTGCCGATTTTCGTCTAATTTCGGCCAAGGCAGGCTATTTTCCCTTGTTCAGTTGTTGACATTCGTGACGCATCCTGGCGCCCCAAGCGGAATAATTAGGAAACAGTGCACATGTCATTAAAAACCAAAAGACTGCGTGGAATAAAGTTCCTCGATAGTAATTGTGATTGTAAACTATTTCTTTCAGGTATATGACTGCCTCAAGAGGCTTTTTCGATGGTTACTGGCTTTGCATGCAATTTCTGAGGCAAATGTGCATTACGGTATTTCGAATTTCCGATTTTCGCGGGCTTTTAATCCCCTTGTCATTGCGTGATTGCAAAAGGTAGTCGTTCACGAACGACTACCTAAAAATGAATTGACATAACAATTGTGATCAACATAGTTTTACATTTTGTTTGCAATGTTTACATGAAGCACTTTTAATGCAAGAGGCTTTTACAATTAGAGATATCGCAAATTTGAGTTCTTCAGTGCCAATAAAGTTTATTGCGAAAGTGCAGAATTAAATTTTCTTATAATGTATGGAACAAAATATATGAAATTGAGCAGATTACTGTTACCAATTTGAGAAAACAAGATCATCTCTTAATCATAAATCTATGTGAAGACCTCTGTACCTGTCTTACAGTGTCATCAATTGGTGTCCTGAATGTCAGACCAAATCTATGTTGTCCCATGGATGTAGAAAATTGGAGGATGACAGTGCCCGGCTGTCTGCTGTTGTCCAGTATTTCAGATGTTCATTAAAGGTTTAATATTCTAGGACATTATCAGCAGCAAACTTTACCCTGAAACAAAAGAAAGAAATTTAATTCACAATTTTGCATTCACTTTTATTCCCGGATATTTGGAATTATAACTAAATTAATTTACGACAAGACATATTTGGAGAAAGAATCAGGACAGCAGTCATAGTAGGGGTTCGACTAATTACTGTGACCCATTCCAGAACATCCATCGATAAGTTTAAACTAAAATTTAATAACCATTTGATGTAGACCCACTTTTCGGGGAACCCACTGATTTTTGCTTAAAATATAGACCGTCTTCCAGGCATAAACGTGGGTAAAACCAAATTCCCTGTGTTTTCCCTGAATTTAAGGCCAAATTTCAAAATCCCAGATTTTTCCCTGCAGCCTGGGCAAGGAATTTTTTTTCACCATTTACCCTGTTCGGTGTGTACTGTACTTTCAAAAACACAGATCATTGTGTTGTGTTTCATGACGGAGTGTGGTAATTGTAGCCAATAGGGCCTGTGTTTTTGAAAAAAATTATTTCATAGTTTTTTTTTCCATAAACGCACACTTGTCTTTGGTTTATAATTAGTAACCCTGAACATAATAAGGGGGCGACCATTTAAATTCCGGGCGGGGCTGGGAGTTTTCCTCATCCGGAAATTATTTATTGTATGGTGAAGGCGGCAGTATTTATTTATTTCAAGCATAGGCGTAGGAGGTCAATTAATTTTGGGGGGGCTGCCCGAAAAAAATTGCCCAAATTGCCCCAAAAAATAAAAACTGCCAAAAGTTCTGCCCGAAACTGCATGCAAAATCGACTTACCAAATTTTGGGGGGGGGGGGGGTTGGGGGGCCTCTTACGGCCCTACGCCTATGATTTCAAGCACGCAAAGTCCCCGAATATTCATTCCTAAATCAAGAAATGCCTCACAAAAGAAAAACCCAGGCTGGCAGAAATTATTTATTTCAAGACTGCCCAAAAAGAATTTATTTTACCAAAACCGGTCAAGAAATTACTTATTTACAAAAAACTCAAAGCCCCCTCCCCCTTGGACATTAAATGGTCTCCCCTAATGTCCGGAGTACAAGTTATGTGTCAATCAACATGATCAAGACACATCAATAACCTGACCACATTGACAAGCTCAAAGACTGCATGCACATTGGGGCTACACAAGGATTTAGAAAGATTTGTTCAGGTCAATACCCACATGGTATCCTGATATTATTTACTCACCTGACATCACCACAAACTGCAGTTATTGTGAGTTGTGCTCCAAGAAGGTTTAACTTTCGACTTTTGAGTCTGTCAGCTGCCTGTTGCTCGGCCACTGACCTAATTAGCACTCTCTTCTTTCCCCCTGCACCGGAGAGCTCCAATCTAGGTCAACTGCAGACTGCAGCGCCACTCTCAGGTGCCTTTTGCCACCATGACGCCACCTGTCTAAATAGATCGCGAATGACAGATTTTTTTCTCGGAAATGTTTATTTATCAAGTTTGTGATACGGAATAGCAGTGGCGAAGGATAGGATGCGGCCAAATTTAATATTTAGATTCTGCTGAGGATGATAAAGGTAACTTTTTTCACATATTGTCCGAAACTTGGCGTTTGATCAGGGATTAACTCCACAATTCTATTTTTAGACCTGCCAAATTGTGGACGGTCGTTCTCTGCTGGGTCACTAGCAGGTGTCAAAATGAGCCTGCTGTTACGCTCAAGTGAGCTACGCTCACGGCTGCCTTCGGCAGCCGTTCGCTTCGCTCATATAATTTCCAGTTTTATTGATTTTCATGATTTTGCAAAGAAAAACGAGTTCATATATGCTGTGAAGCTCAATATTTTCAGTGGAAACGGATAAAATGTATAGATATGCTTTCAGAAGAGTCTCTTTTATCATTTTCTGACGGCGAAATACCAAAACTTCGTTTTTCTTAGCTAGCATCCATAGATTAAATTGTGCAATCGACGCAGAGTGGTCCAAAAGCACCATATGACCCATGCAAGATATGGCCTCAGTTTTTCACATACAACGGTGAAGTGCACAAATAAGGGTATACAGGGTGGTCAAGAAAAAACTTTACACTCTTTCCCAGGCATAGTTCTATAAATTTGTCTGTAATTACCATCCAATCTTTTCTAATGTAAAGAGGATAGTCATGGCAATATATCATCTGTAGTTTGTTCCCCTGGGACATTATGTGTGAACTTGAGCTCTGATTTTGCAGAAATAAAAAAAGGCCATTTTCTTACATTTTGCTGTCCCAAATGCAAATCATTGCCATCAATTCAAATATTGTACCATTGCTTTCATATTCTTACAGTAACTTAGAGTTCTTGAGAGGAGTGTGGTCCCAGGATTTCAGCTCTCTTCAATCCTGTGGAGAGCTTGAAAGAGAAGAAGGTTGATAGAAATTGCACGCTACCAGTTTTTCAAAATGTGCCTCCTGTTGTAACGCCTTTTCAAAATTGGATCCAAGAGTAGAAATATAATACTGCGATCCCTACCTTCACTTAGTCAATTAGTCTTATTGACTAATTTAGTTGGTCAATATGACTAATTTAATTAGCCATCCAGTTAATTTAATTGGTGATCTGACTAATTTAGTTGGTCATGGACTTTTTTTAGATGTTTTGTTGGCGCCGAAGAGCCACATTCTATTTATAGGTCTAATGTTGTCTTATATTATTAAGTTCAACACCTTCTCCAGCACTTGGTCTCCGTGGCACAGTGGTAATGCACTGTGTCTTAATAGTACAGTCTTACAGCTTTGAACCTGAGTTAAACGTCGCTTGTTCAAGCCTCACAAGGATTTTTTTTCAAATGGCTCTCTGTGTAGTAATTTACTTAGACAACTGACTAATTGAGTTAGTCACTTGACTAGCATGACTAAGAATTTAAGGCACCATCAAATGACTAACCTAATTTGTCATTTGGACTAGGGTAGTTAGTCGAAAAGATTTTCAGTGCATGCAAACTTCAGAGTTGCTGGATGTTTCCAACATGGAGTGAGATCGGTGTACTTGTTGACTTATATGTTACAAAACACCACTATACCCAGGGGGAAAGACAGCATCGAGCAGGACAACAGAAACAGACAGCGTTGGAGACAAAGATATACATCATTGCTTTGTTTCCTCACTGTTTGTCATTTTGTTGTTCTGTCTCGTGTTGTCTTTCAATAGAAGGACAGATCCTTGCTCTTATATTTTATGTATGATTACATTGTATTCCTCGTCTTATGCCTGCTGGAATGTTGAAAATCGCCAGTGGATTAACTTCATCACTGAGAGCATGCGTTGATGGGTTCACTTAGCACCGAGAGTTGAAGTTGTGGCCCTTTCAAGGATTTTGCTGCCATGGAGAAATTTAACAGTTTTATAAAGACAGTTATTGTCTGCTTAGTAATTGTCGCAGGTGGGAAGGCAACTTATCATAGACAGAATAAGGCTGGTCTGCAATCGATTCCGGACATCTCAGGCGGCAAAATTCACCACATAGAATTGGCGGGAAATGCTATTACTTCGATCCCAGCCAATGCCCTTCAGCATGCAACCAACGTTAGAGTGCTGGATTTGGAAAAGAATGAAATCTCAACAGTATCAGAAGACGCCTTCAACTATAACACACAGTTGGATACAATTATCTTGAGTGAAAATCCTCTGGGAATCTTCCCATTCTTTCGCGGCATCAAGGGAGTATTGAAAACTTTGAAATTGAAGAAATGTCTGATAACGGATGCCACCTGGGATTTGATTGTTCCTTATTCTAATCTAACAGAGTTGAACCTGGATGAAAATGACATCAAGCACATGCCAGATTTGAATATGTCAAAATCCACAATCAACACTCTGCGTCTGGACGGTTGTGGGATAGCAGACATCAAGCCCCACCACTTCAATGGCTATGACAATTTACGTGAATTGTACCTCGAAAACAATAAGTTTGTAACACTGAAAGATTTTTCTTTCACTGGACTAAGATCACTGACGGACTTAACTCTAAGCCATAACAAACAGTTGATTAAAACAGAATGGTTTGCATTTTCTGGTCTCACAAATCTTCATACGTTGAACATTGCAAATGGAAAAGCTTTAACTACTTTCCCGTGTGTTGGAGTGTTTTCCCCAGGTCTCTTGCATATCAACCTGTATAAGAACCAAATTGGAAACTTTCCTGCAAACTGTTCGGACTTCAGGAATCTTGAGTCATTTACATTGACTTACAACAATGTGGAAGATCATGAAATCAACGATGCCTTAAATTCCTTCTTTAAAGTTAGGAATTTGAATATGGACAGTGCTGGCGAATTATGTTTGGAGTTAGACGCATTGAATGCCCTACGCTCTCTGACTAGACTGCAGGCTAAGTGGAATAAAATGCAGTACGTTCCAGTGAAAAATTGCAGTGCAAACGAAACAGAAGCAGATAACAGGAGTTTGGACCTGCCCAGACTGAGAGAACTTTCCTTCGTTGAGAACAGATTGGAAGTCCACCCAAACATCACTCTGCTGGTCAACTTGGAAGTGCTCAGTCTGGAAAAAAATCAACTGACACATACACCTAAGAACGTGTACATCAACAATGAAAAATTGCACACCATTGATTTGTACAGCAATCAGTTGACTGGCGTCCCAGACCTGGTCGGAGCCTGTAAAAGTCTGGTCTATTTGAACCTTCACGCTAACAAGATCACAATGCTCCCTTCAGATCACTTCAAAGGCTGCTTGTCATTAACGTCAGTGAAGTTGAGTCATAATTTATTGACCTCGGTTCCTGACTTCAGTTTGGTTGGTGGAAACCTTGAGGAGCTTTATCTAAAATCAAACCAAATTTCAGAAGTGGGAGCAAAAAGTTTCAAGAACATGATCAAATTGAGACGTGTTGAACTGAACAATAACGAAATGACTGACTTTGACATGTCCTGCCTGCAATATATGCCAGGGATAAGGTCCATCAATCTGGAGTACAACCGTTTCACTAAAATGGACAATGCCTACAGATGGTGTCAAGGGCAGGTTTGCACACAGTTGACAATAGAACTTCACACCGCCAAAGACAGGTTGTGCCACGAAACTTTGTGCTGGACCAAGAGAACTCCGAACCCCATGAAGATCACGATGGACAAGTGCTTCAGAAAGAAATGGCAAGATGTCACACTTGAAGACCTCAACTGTCCAGGTAATATAAAAGTGCTTGTAAGATACAGAAATTTAACTCTGGTTTAGGGTGCATTAGTTGCCCAAACTTTGCACATTTCGGTGTGATATATCAGGAAGTTTTCAGAACTAGGTCTAAATAAGTGCTAGTTAAATCCCGTGTTCGAGGGAATATGTGATATATCCGAGGCGTTAGCCGAGGATTATCACATATTCACAAGAACAAGGGATATAGCTGACTTATACCTTAAACAAAACAAAATAAAACAATAACTAAGAGATTTAAAAAGTAAAATAAACCAAAAAGGATTTGGAAGAAGAAGAAAACAGCAAAAACAATTCGTCATGTGGGATTAATTTAGTTACATGTAATGATGATATGAAATTATTTAAACAAAAGAAAGTAAAAAAAAAACGGAAAATGAGGAAGATAAAAAAAAATTGTTAAAAAAAGAAAATTAAAGTGAATGGAAAAATTTGGGAAAAAAGGCAAAAAGATTAGTTGGAAAATGTTTGTTAGAAAAAAAATATTTAGAAACAAAAATAGGGAAGGGAGGGGAAGTTTAAAAGAAAGTGTGTAAATAAAAATATTGCAACAAATAATTTTGGTAAGAAATTAGGGGGAGGGGATCTGAAAAACATACTAGCGGAAAATGTAGGCAAAAGAAATAATAGTGGAATCAGAAGAATATATGCCTTTGGATTGTTAGGTGGCAACAATCACGGGGCTTTGAGTTTTAATAGACAGGAAATTATTTATTTCATGGTAGCTGCAGCAGTAATTGGGCCTATTTATTTTGACTGGATGACGTCCTCAAATATTCCTCTAAATCAAACAAACCCATGTTTTAAAAGAAATAGCCTACCTCCACCACTTACAGTGGGTTGCAGAAGTATACACCCCCTGGAGTTGTCTTCAATTTTCTGTCATATCTTCCTTCAGAAAAGCATCATCAATCCCATACTTCTGCGTGCTCATACTAACCTCTCTTGTAACTTATATTCACCATAAAATGCTGGGTGGTAAGTCATGGAAGAGTAGAAAATATTAAAAAATTAGTGTTGTGAAAGTATACAACCCTTGTTAGTTGTTGATGTTTTTTCAGTGATAATAATCTTGGTTTGACCTGAAAAAGTAAAATTATAATATAAATAGTTGATCTCTGATTGGTTTTTAACATTTTGTATTGTTTTCCCCAATTTCTGTAACTTCTGTGGTCAACTGTGGATGGACAATATCACAAAATCAACCTACGCTAAATAATAATTGTAAAAAATTCAATATGAAAATAAAATAGATAGGGATATCTAATGATGTTGATAAGCTACATTTGAGAATTTTAGAGGTTGAATGAGGACACAAAAATATTTTGAGCCCTAATTACGCATCAGCATCCCCCACAGCAGTGTCAGAATGAACTGACATTTATACCTGACAAAAGGTGTTGGAATGCTCTTTCCTTGGGAGGCCCTCAAAAAGCAAGAAAAGGGCTGGAGAGGCAGGGACACACCCTGGTACAACCTAGAAAAAGTTTTGGTTCAGTATCTTCAACAGAAGTTGAAAATACATGTGGTCACAGGAACCTGCGGCGAGCTAAGTTTTGGCCCTGTCCAATTTGATGTCTTGTGTCTAAAAATATGTGTTTTCAATAAAGCCATTATCCATGTATGATTCTATCAGCTATAAATATAAAGTAGGTGCGATTTGACAATGCTCAATCAAGTTTAAGTGATATTTTTACTCGTCTCCCAATTTTCAATAAAATATGAAAATTATCAAAAAATTTGATCATACTCATTTTTTAGTTTTATCAAAGATATCAATCTGGAAAGTGTCTTGGGTTCTATCAGGATAAGTGTACATCTGTCCAGCTCATTTCCTTGGTATTTTCTCATTTATCTGAGAAGCTGCTTCCAAATTTGTATGACAGGCAAAAACGGCACCTGGAATATCTATTTTGGACCAGTCTACATAAGAAGGAACTTTCTAAAAAAAAATGCTTAAAACAGCACTAACTGCTTAAACAATATAAATACTCATTCACATGATGCTCTCTTGGACTTATGGAAGCTGGAAACTTTTTATAGCCTCATACAATCTCACTAAACGAAGGGGGTGTATACTTTCGCAACACTAATTTTCACTGAATTAATTTTTTCTACTCGTCCAGTACTTCCACACACAATTTTATGGCAGATATAGCTTGCAAGTGAGGTCAGTGTGAGTATGTAGAAGTATTGAATTGATGGGGTGTATACTTCTGCAACCCACTGTAGACCAAGGTCACAGTCTTCCATTTGCTGTAGGCAACGTAGACTGAGGACATAGCATTCACTGAGCACTCTTGAAATCATTGCAAGCAATTATGTGATAATAACAAACTAACAGACAGACAGAAAACTGATGTGCTCAACCTATGTGTGTGTTTTGTTGTGTGCTCAACCTCTGTTTTGTTGATGGGAACACAGATTTGTCACATCAGATTAAACCAGATGACCAGTTATATGTTGTTTTCTGTCTGTCTGTCACTTTGATTGTGGGTCTTCCTATCCAGGAAGGATCACTGAGCAATTGCTATTTGCTCTCGCTTAACACTGTATAATTATAATCAAATCAAATCAAATATATGCTATCAAAACTAGGTATATTTTCTTTTTTATTAAATTTTCAGAAGTCCGGATAATGAATGTGACCTCAAAAGAAGAAGGACAGATATTATTCCAAAACGCTCTACCTGTTGGGTTTCACGTTCCAAGACGGTACAGAGATGTCGCAACAGCATCGGATTGCGCCATCTGGTGCACGGAAGTGGAAGATTGTGTGTATTTCGAACATGTTCCCAAAACAAAATCTAACCAAGAGGGTGAATGCATAATTACAGCTAGTTTTAACTGAATTATCCAAAGACAAACATTCACTCTTTGAAAGAAAATCACTCCAGAGTGCCCAAGAAGGTATCCCAGCTTGTCACAAATACTATACCCAAGTCAATAGCTAGAAGCAACCTAAGGCAAGACATTTCTCATATACCTTAAAATGAGTCACTAAAGCATACTTGACTCTACTATTTTAAAAAGACTGTGAAAGAAATATCCAGTTATCAGGCAACCCTTTAATTTGGCCAGTCTTAGACGGTTCTTCTGTCAACCCATTGATTTGGCCAGTCTGAGAAGGTTCTTCTGTTAACTCATCATTTGGCAAATTCTAGAATGTTCTTTTGTTAACCCATTAATTTGGCCAGTCTTAGAAGGTTCTTCTGTCAACCCAATAATTTGGCCAATCTTAGAATGTTCTTTTGTCAAGCCATTAATTTGGCCAGTCTTAGACGGTTCTTCTGTCAACCAATTAATTTTGCCAGTCTTAGAAGGTTCTTCTAATATCTATTGGTATGGCCGGTTTTAGGAGGGTCTTCTGTTAACCCATCATTTGGCCAGTCTTAGAATGTTCTTCTGTCAACCCATTAATTTGGCCAATTTTAGAATTTTCTTTTGTCAACCCATTAATTTGGCCAGTCGTAGAAGGTTCTTTTGTCATCAAACCATTAATTTGGCCAGTCTTGGAAGGTTCTTCTGTCAACACATTAATTTGGCCAGTCTTAGAAGGTTCTTCTTTCAACACATTAATTTGGCCAGTCTTAGAAGGTTCTTTTGTCATCAACCCAATAATTTGGCCAGTCTTAGATGATTCTTTGGTCATCAACCCTTTAATTTGGCCAGTCTTAGAAGGTTCTTTTGTCAACCCATTGGTTTGATCAATCTAAGTTTCTTCATTAATTTGGCCAGTCATAGGGAATTCCTGTCTGTGTATGTATTTATTGTGAGTAAAGAATTCAGGTGAAGTTGGTTCATGTACTAGCCCCTAGCCCTCTTGGGCTAACAATTAAATTCAAAATACAACAGAATTTAATGTGAACAATACATATTAAAAACTAAATTTGAATACACATATTTCCAATATAAAATAACAATCACAATGATATCAACATAATTTTAGTTAGATATTCTATTTTACACACAATTTAACATTCACAAATGTAAATTATAAAACATATATATTTACGAGCATCATATTATTCTCTGGAGTTTTACAAGTCAACCTGTGTATGTAAAGGTTTTTGTCTTTTTTCTAATTCAATACCAATAAGATTAGCTGTTTTCTTATTAATAATACATTCATCTTTCATAGGTTTTTCAATATACTATCATCACATAATAAATTAAAATAAAAATGATTTTGGCTTATCTTGTACAAGAACCAAAATATATTATATAATATCATTATAAAAGGACCTGTTGTGAAAGGTGAAGTGCATTTCAGTTTCAATATTGCAAAAATATAATATCGGCTTTCTGCGGGAGTGTACTGAAGACATCCAGTTTCTATTCTTAATGATAGAATACCATACCTAAAATGTAGCTATTATATTCAATATATTAAAAATACATTTTCTACATTACGTCAGCCTAAAGCAAAATTGGCCTAAGTCAGACTTAGGCCATTTTTCCTTTTTGGTACCATAGGAAGGCCCTTATGATAATACATGTGCTAAAAAAAATTTGGACTCCTAAATAAACCCCTCAAAATCCCAACTCAATTTTCGCACAAATGGCCTAAGTCCTGTTGACTTAGGCCATTTGGACTTTGGCCAATTTCGTTATCGCTAATTTTAGTGGATATCACCAATATTTTTTCGGTCATAATTGAGAGTATTAATTTTATTGAAGTTGTTTCCTCGCATTTCATTCATAAATTTTATGGAGAATTGCTTAATAACACAGCTACACCACAAAAGAATTTTGGCCTAAGTCATTTTTGTTTCAAAAATCTATTTGGCCAAAGTCAGTTTTTCGCTGTTTGCCGAAAATTGCCAAAAATGACTTCGGCCAATTTTGCTTTAGGCTGACGATTATTAGATTGTTTTAGAAGTATTATAAAATCGTAATTTAGGTACAACAGTCATTTCATTTCACCATCTATCACAGAAATGTCTGTGCAGATTTTCTTTGGCGTTTTGTATATTAAATTATCATGTACGGTGAAACATTTACCAACACTGGCCTCATCTTTGATCGACCGAAGTTCCTCCAATGAGGAAGTAACTGAGAGAGATATAGAGCAGAGTTTCAAACTATCCATTCTTGCAGAATTGGTCATTTTGTTGGCATCAAGGTAAGAAGGTGTTTGAATCACCATATGGGATAATTTTGCAACTGTGTTTTTTGTGTTTAGCAAAAATATATTTCATTGTGCATATCCTGTTATAGAGGGGGCCAGTGGTATCACAGCTGGAAGACAGAGCTTTTCAAACTGATATTTGAATAAAAGGTTGTACAGTATATCAAACAAAATGGTCATTACCAAGTGGTTTGTGGGAGCCTATTCCAAAATCACATGACAAATTTCAATCAACATACATCAACAGAAGTGATCACAAACATTGTTTGTTATATTATACTATGTGTGCTTTTAGCAGTTAGTCACAAGATAGACGCAGATACGAATCTAAAACTTATAGAACCAACAACACCCAAAAATAACTGTGACTTTGAGAAAATGTTTTTCATAATCAACTGTCAAATTGCATGGAATCTGTGACAAATATATCAAAACACACATGTCTAGGGCATTTCTTTGATTTGTCATAATTATGCTAGTATGTAGGTGCACTGAAGCCATTTGCTGGCCCTGATACACCATGTCCCCAAATGATTAGTATGGCCATCCGTGATATTAGAGCCATGAAATAATCGCCTTGGATTTATTCGTTTGAACATTTAACATCTATTTTCCACATAAGACAATTGGCCCCTAATTCTCTTGACCTTCATTGCATAGGAAATATCTTGAGATAACTTATTTGCTGTATTGCCCTGTAGAAAAGAAAATATGAGGTAAGGGGTTAACATTTTCCTTAAACCACGCTGTAAAACCGGCTGCGCTGCTTTAACGGCAGCTACCATTATGAATACATAAAAGTGCCATGTTACGACAGAAAATCGTTGTTTTTTCGGCATGTATACTGTTGTTTTTATGGTTACTGCCACCTGCTGGGTTGACAGTGCATGTAAACACAGGTCTACACTATTGCCTCCTCACTCGGTAGCTTTGAAGCTATCTAATTCAATATGATTATCAAAGAATTTTGAGTGTTTACTTTTGTATAGATATGGTCACAATGACCACATCTTTTTACACAGGTCTACATGGTGTTATATAGCTGACAACAACTAGATTCATAGTATTTTTGCTTTCTTTAAAACATGTGCTTTTCACAATACAATGTTTTGATAGGCCTTAAATGGGAACACAGCAACAGCTCCACCTTGACTACCCATGATTATGAGGTAGACAGGGACGCACGCGGGGGGAGGGGGGCGATTGGGGGATGTATCAGCCCCAACCGGATGAGATTTTAGATATTTTTACATGCTAATTATATCAGCATGTAGTGCGTTACATCACGCGCTATGTATTCTGCGACGAAATAAGCCAATAGACCCCCCTATCAAAATTTTCTGGATCTCCCTTCATGGCAGAAGCAGTTATGAATGGAGCTGAAACCGCTTGTCATTAGAGTTAGATCCGGAAGGAATTTTCCAAGAGAAAAAAGTAGTTGAACCGGTTGACGATGAACTGGTCAACATCACCATCGATCAGTCTGGCTCATTCTTCTTCAGAGAAAAAGTGAACAAAAGATGTTATCCTTTCAAGTCAGTTGATCTAAAAGGTTTGAAGTTGGCCATCATGGCGTCTTGCATTTAAATTTTTAACGCCACAATAACACACCATCAGACAATGTATGCCGTGCAAAGTGTTATTGTTATAGACAGCTCTTGCTTCGGGTCTGTTGAACAAAATACACAAATATCAAAGGCACAGATTCAATGGCAACTATAAGATTGTAATTTATGGATGAGTCATTTCCAGTGCATTAAAAGTAAGACTTAACGTCTGACAAATATGTTAAGGGGCGACTCTATCATTTCCGGCTTGGAGTTTTCCTCGAAGGGAAATTATTCATTTATTGAATATATTTCAAATGGGTAACACTTCAATAAAGCTGTTTTCCAAGTGGTCATATATATGGCCCTTATCACATTATAACAGCTACAGTAATTATTATATATATATATATATATATATATATATATAGGATTTTATTGACATAAAAAAGCATCAAACAGATACATATGTCATTAAAAATAAAAATAATAAAATTAAATTAGAAATAATACATAGAATATAGAGAACATAATTTAATCGAACAACTACAATCTACTAGGATATACAATCATATGCTTAAAGTTAATTCTAATACTGGACATAGATACCTTTGGTGAAAAATATATAGCAAATCAGCACTCATTAATTTCTCAAATATTCATTCCTTAATCATGCAACACCTTGTTAAGTGATACCGCTACGAGAAATTATTTATTTCAAGACTCCAAGCCCCCCACCCTTGATATTAAATGACTCTTGCATTATATAATAATAATTATGCGGCATCTTACACTATATAAGGTGCCTGCTTACCAAGACAGGAAATGACGATAGACTGGATTTTTTTCATATTATGCTGGAGGTTGAAAATCTCTCCACTTGAAGAACAACATTCGTCCCTTTATCACAGTTCAACTTCTACATGAAGCCCCTGAATTGAAGACATTTTTCATAAATTCTGTTTTACACCAGTAAGAACAGAGGCAGCTTGAGTGCCTCTCACTTCATGACAATCATATATTGCGGGCTTGTCCTAAAGTCTTGAGCCTGCTCTTCAAGTTTTAAGGTGCCAGTAACATATCGCATTCTTTATGTACTCCTCCAATCGTAAGCATTTTTTAAGGTACCATCAATATTGTTTGCATGGGTAAATTACGCCTTCAAAATTATACCCACCGGCTACAAAATTGTGAATTGCATCCTGTGTGGGTGCCTCAATTTGTGTAGGTCTGCATTTGGCCAAATTTTCTAGGGCTGTAGCTTGAAGAGGTGCCTATTTGAGTATTTATATGTTAGGACTTCCCATATAAACCTCCCTAAGAAACCCAAACCAAGATAAGACATTTTGCCATATTTTAACTTACCCAGCAGTTCATTCAACCATGTGGGAAAATGACTTATCATTTTTTTTTATAACTTGCAAAAACATTATGAAAAAATCAACAACTATAGCTTTATAGCCTTTTTATATCACATCTTCCATGTGTGACAAACCACCCTCATGTATTCAGACTTCATCTTCAGCAATGTGAAACCATTGGCTTCTTGGGGCCCAAATCAGCACCCAGATCTCCTGCCGCATGTGCTTCGGCCCTTCGGGCTTCGCTCTGGCACCCCCTGAACTGATCTTGCCTCCATCTTGACTAAGATGCCCTGCACACTTCTGTTTTCATGAAAACTGAGATGGAAATAACATTTTGAAGAAAATATAGAGAAACACGAACGCCGAGCAATGCCCGAGATCCCCCCCCCCTAAACTACACAGTACTGTTGAATCAAGGGGTGTGGTCGGCTTCAGTACTACTACTCTAACTAATAATAATAAAATGTCTTCTCAAATTATAATGTCTTGGGCCATCTGCTGAAATATAATTTGACTTTTGACAATGCCAATGCCAATGTTCAGCCAATTCCTTCTCCTTGATGTTTCTCATCTGATTCAATCTCATAATAAATGGGACATCCATGTGCTTTCCAATTGGATTTGCTGTTACATGAGAAACAAAATTCTCTGGACAAACCATGAACAATGAGGCTTTCTCAATGCTGGTAGGCCAATGAATTTGATACTTTGTAACGAACAGTTATGAATTGCTATCCTAATAGATAGATAGATAGATAGATAGATAGATAGATAGATAGATAGATAGATAGATATGGTAAGTTACATTATCCAACGTCTCCAAGCTAGCCAAATAAGCCAGGTCTCTCTCCATGAGGTCAGCAAATTTGTTGATGATGACGCCTCTTTCTGAAGCATCCATGGTTCTCCATTTCGAGTTGATCTTGAAAGCTTCTATCTCCCTTAGGTCCATGTCTCAAGCATAACTCTGTCCCTGTTCTCATGACACTCATCAAATGTTGCATGTACCACATCACTGACATTGACTTTGTTTTGCAATAGTACCTGTACTAAAAGAAATCTTACCTTCTTTAAAACACACCTTCATTTGACACCTTTCCCTTCAACTTTTGATCTATGTGCAAAACTGGGTCATTATGCTTTCTGTCAGGCTGTCCAGGTGGCAGCATGGGCCAGGCACACTGGCATGTGCTGCTACCACAATAAGCCTCATAAGTACAAAATTCATTTGTTCTCCAAGCCCAATCTGACATTTTGCATCAACAACAGATATATCACCTTTATAGTACTTGCATTTTATGCACATAACTTCCATGTCAATGTCCATTTTTACTTATCAATTTCGACCACCATATCTCCTTCACTGTCATATTCAGGCACACATCCCAGCATCAAATACCTGCTTGCAACGGATTTCTATATATATTATAGCTGTTAGCAGATTTGCAGTCCAAACAGTTTCAAAATTAACTTTCAACTTCGTCGAATGATGTCACTGGCTTTATATGTCTTGTTTGTGTAACTTAAGTATGATTATTCAGCTGATTCAGCGCTTTTCATATCTAGCAGCATATATGTGTCAATAAAAAAAGTAAATAAAATACTTAAGGACCTTCATCAAATAAGAAGATTAGGAGACCAACAGAAAACTGTCAATGATGTGAAATTAAGAAAATCAATTTTTTCAGTGGACTGCGAGTCTGCAAAGAGCTCTTAGTCAGAGCAGGAAAAGCACTTCTCCTGATATTGGTCTGTTTCGACAAAGTGCACATGGAGCATAAAGTAACTACTGTATGTGTTTGTACCAGACTGACACAGTCTCTCTCTGTCAAACAGCTTTATCCATAGGAGAATAATGGTTTTAAATGACGCAATTCCATGCATGAGTAAATCCAGTTCTTTGCTATCATGCTATGCAAAATCAGCCTTTGTTTTTCACACTTGTGTTACTGACAGCTTCAAATCAAACAACCAATGTTATACAGGCAGCTTTGCGTAAATCAGTGCGTATTTTTAGAGCGGTAAGCGAGAGCAATTTGCCGCCGAAGGCGGCAAATTGCGATCGCTTAGCGATCCTTCCCACACTAGTCATGCATGTATTGAAAAATCATGCAGTGGACAAGTTGATCCTGAACGTGTCATTGACATTTTTGTCTTCGCGCCGTAGTGGACGTTGCAAAGTGTTGAACAATGTCGTAAACTATGGGAAAAAACAATTTGAAAGCAAACAACAAGCACTGAGATGTATTCCTAAAAATGCTCCTTATTGAATACTCACCATTACAAATTTTAAAAACCATAATTAACGAAAAGAATTCCCGATTTGATTTTACGACATCCTACTTGTGGCAGTTGAGGTTGAACAAGAGAGGACGCCACCCGTATAGACAGTGGCGCCACCAGTGGACGAAAAAAAAAATCGGCAAAAACGTCGTGAAAATGCTTGGAAAAGGTGTGAAACCACAGTGAAATCACTCAAATTAAGTTTTTCAACAGTGTTGTCAGGCTTACCGCTCTCTCCTGCTTTGGCAGATTACATATTAACACTATAATGTTGCCGACACCTTAAACCAAACAACTTTTAAGTATCTGTTTCAACTAGCAGCTGAGAACGCTTGCTAATCTCATAACGTTGATCACTTGCTTTCTCATAACAACGCTTGCTGCATCTGAATTCTGGCAGAGTCGTTCATGCATGCCATTAGGCACTGAGACGTAAATCAAGCAATCGGGTGGCACTCATAGGATGTTAGCTTAGTGACCATAGATATTGAATGATTTAAAATAGTAAAATTATATGCAGACCTGCATGGATTAGATTCATACTGTGAAATAGATTATAGACTCTGTTTTCAGAATGCATTTGTACAGTGTATATAGGTTCTACTAATACACAACAAGAGCAGTTACTGCCGCCACATCCCCCATGCCCTGCACAATCTACATCAACCTCAACAACACTGAAGGGAGACTTGGGGAGTAGGCCTATAGTGCATTCCCACAGTTTTCATGAGTGTGTAGTTCCATGAACATTACCAGGGGCACAAGTGTGGAAACCTGCGTGTGGTGACACCTATGAATGGCCTTGGCTTACCAAATTTAGTAATGGTGGTAGTCCCAGCCATGCTCACAAGGATAGCTGGGAAATAAGTTGGCTCCTACATTCGTATGATTTAATCATGGGTTTGGCAAGTTAAAGAGGTTATAAGAACTTGCAGAAAGTATGAACATTGTGCAAGGTGAGGTATTGGAAATATTTGATGGAAACCATGACAGCTCATGACATGGAGACTGAAACCATATCCTCCATGGAATAGCATGGGGGATAATTACACATGCATGAGGTATCCATATTGTATCAGCACATGTCAAGAGTATGTGTGCCTGTCTGTCCAGTCAGCTGCTCTATTAGCAAAACTTGCTTTATTCATGGGATATCACAACCTAATCTGTGTCCCCCCAAGGTGAAGCATAACAGTAATGGGTGCTGTCTTCTGGTATTTTCCAATACCAGCTTTGACCTGACTCTCTGTTATTAGCTTTTCATTAATCCTATGGTAACGAAATCACATCCAAGTCCTCAAAAAATGTTATTGAATGACGCATTTCCAAATTTATGATTGAAGAAATTATTTCTGTGAGATCCGTTTTGACTTATATGAATAATGTTATAAACTAAACTTCTCAATTAGCAGAATGTCTTTAATCGGTACCATCAGCTAAAATAATCTGTATGTTATTTTAGCTGAAAACGACAAGCCATGTTAGCTCTTGAACTACTTGTGCAACTTATCAATTTTACAATGAAGGAAATGCAATAGAATGGAGGAGAAAAACTGACTGTGGGATAAAAATGGCTGCCAATTGTCTTTGCTCTACAAACAGTTTCATGAGGGCCAACATTTTTGACGAGGAAGTGAAATCTCCTCTCCATTGAATTGTATTGGCCTTGTGTTTCATTTACTTATCAAATACTAGATGACTTTGACCCATGTATATGTAACTCTTTGAATGCAGCAATTAAAATTGGCAGCCTTTGGTTCCCACATGTTTGTATGCAAATAAATTAGAGGCCGACCAGACGATAGTGGGGGGGGGCTATGGATTTTACCCCCGGGACAAACTTTTTTTTTCGTTCGCAGCGCGTCGACAAACAATTTTTTTCGCATGCGCACTCGCGACAAACTATTTTATTGGAATTTTAACATTACGGTACCCTAGCTACAGGTGGAAACAAACTTTTTTTTTATTTCCATTTGCTGAACAAACTTTTTTTTTCAGTGTCAATTGGGAAACAATCTTTTTTTTTCGCCAAATATCCATAGCCCCCCCCCCAAAGATCATCTGGTCGGCCCCTTAGGCAAAATAACTGGCTCTTCACATATTTTGAGAAATGACAGAGAGTCTAAGCTTTTCTTTTCAAACAGTGTATTTCGACAAACTTGTATCTTCAACAAAATGTATGTATATATATATATATATCAAACAGGCAGAACATGCAACTGCCAGTAATGGAAAAGCAACTACAACAACCAATTTAATTATATAAATGGCACTGTAGGTCCAAAAATCTCTGTGAATGGAAACAGAATGAAAGACACAATCATATTGATGTGCTTTCTGACAGCGCATATCAAGGTCTATCATGCCGTCTATGGCCAGGGTGCACTATTCCCATCCATTTAACTAAAAGAACCATTTGGTTGAACGATGCAACTGTCTTGTTCTGATGATATCTGATTCATAGATGGGTGTTTATTGGCACATCTCTGAGTAATGGCATTAGAAGTGGCGGTGCTTCATTGTTCCTATATTGGCATTGCGCATTGCCCCACGCTACTCTATACCTGCCTCAATCTTACCTTTTGCTAATAATGTTACATAGAAGTGAATAGAAAAACTGAATTCCTAAAAGTTGTTTGGTGTATAGTTATAACATGAATGTCTGAACTACAAGAGTCACAAAAAAGCACAGTGCAACAGCCCAGTTATATGTAATATGGGATGATTTTATAAAGCGCCCATTCCAGACTAAATTTGTTCATCTCTGATTACCATACTGAATACTAAATGGCAATCATACCACTCACAAAAGTGATAACCTCTGCACAGTGGTGATAACCATTGCTGCAAGGAGCCACATAAAAAACAGATTGTCACATGACATTTAAAAAACCAAAACTAAAGCCTGAGCAAGATAGATAGATACGGTAAGCGCGGCCTTCTAAGCCCAGTTCTGGGTGCTCACGAGGGTTGATTGATGAGATTGGAGATAGAGCAGGAGTCCTCAACACGTTACACCTTTACCCCATGTGAGGGATCTTTTACTTGCCCAGCACAGACACTGATACAAGGGGCCGCCAATTTAACATCTCATCCAAGCGACATAATATTCAATTATCTAAATTGTTAGAAATAGCAGAGATGCGCTTTGATGTTGGATCCATACTATCAACTCATTCGATAAATGAAAGCCTCCATACAAAGTGTAATCACAATTGACACAGAAGTAATTTGCTTACCGACAAAAAAGCCAAATGACAGTAAGTCAGAAGCAATTCTGGTGACATTGAATCATTGTGGACAGGAGAAGTCACAAGCAGATGGGACGTACAATGTATTATACACTGCCCAACACTGGTGCTCAATCATTCAGTTGTAAATGCATTAGCTTGGTCATTTGATTAATTAATGTGTACCGCGGTATGCTGATTTTTCTTCATTAGATTACTGTTTGATTAGCTGTATTGACCTTGTCACTTTCGTTTAATCTCAATGCATAAAATGTATTACACTTTATAGCCTCTTGCTATTGCCTTGCTGTCAAAAAGTTGAGGTTACATGAATATGTAACATACTGTCAATTGAAATCAGATTTGGAATGTTAGACAAAGAACTGAATAGTGTGATGCCAATCCTAAACATTAGTTTCTGTGCCAGATTGACTGAATGGATGGGCTCTGGATGCCTATATGAATACAGTTACAGTGAAAATCCTTCTCATAAAATATTGGGGTTGAAAAAGGCTGCAATTGAAGTCACATTCATACCTATACAACTGTTTCTATACAAATCCCTCTTTTATAAGACATAAATCGAAATGCTCCTGGGAATTTTTTTAGAAATATAAGTTGTAAAATCTTGTTTGGGTCAAATTTCGCCATCTCTACTCCTGAAATAAGGAAGCTGACAGCAAGGGACACAGTTCAATGTATACCTTATGACAAAAAAGAAAAGTGCAAATTAATTTGATTAACAGTCCCTGGTGGCCAATCAGACACAACAAAGGAAGCCAACTTCTTAGTATTTGTATAAAAATACCAAAAATCTATTTTTATCATCAAGGTTGGTCAAAAGCAGTCTTTGTTTAGTCACATTTGCATGTAATACGACACTCTATGAATAGTGCTTATAATTCATTGCAAGTCAACCCATATCCATAATCGGTCACCTTCGGCTAAGATCTGTTTCATATGAAATGAGGTAGGTCAAGTGTTTGCCTCTAAAGTGATGGATTGAGGAAAACGGAAGAGAAAGAGAGAAGGGTGAGACGTTTTCTGCAAGTAAAGTATTTACAATTGTAAGTGCATTTCTCTCGAGGGTGATCTAGTATTTACCTTCCCATCTCCAGACTCACATGTGTCATGTCTTATCGCACCACATATGGCTCTTTACACGTAATGTCATCTCTCACTATGAGTGTTTTCAGCATCACATCAAGTGACCTATATTTCAAAGCATGATTTTTATTGTGGCAATTTCTGACATGAAAATGGTTGTTGCAGAAAATCTGTGTGATACTGTATCATCATCCTTTGCTTGCAAAACAAATTGGATTTCATTATCTCGAATTGATTGTGTTTGCATCTGCATGTGTGCTTACTGGAATTGCTCGGACTGGTATGTGAGGATTTGTGAAGTGGATTGACCTAGCATTCATACCGCAACCTCTGTCTATAACGTATGTCTCCTCATAGGCGTATCGGAGAGGGGGCAGGGGGGGCGATCGCCCCCCCCAAAAGTTTGGAAAACTGTAAGATTCGGGCAAAAAGGCAAAAAATTTGGGCAGATGATTAAATTAATGATTTCATTTGAAATGGTATTAAATCTAGATCTTGAAATTCGGGCAAATTTCGCTCGCCCCCCGAATTGATTATCAATGGGGGGGGGGGAGGACACTCCCGTCTGCTTTAAAACGTGGTGGGCTGTGTTAGTCCCTTCAATGCTCAGAGGTGCTGTTTGCCACCTATGTCTGCCTGCCCTGAAACTATACACAGTGTCCCTTAAACTTTTTTAGGATTTTTGAAATGAAGCCCGAAAACTAAAAGTGTACGATTGTAGAGGAAGGTCAGGAGAACATTTTAAGACAAAAACGAAAAAATTCTATTGGGAGAATTTTGAGTAATGTCAATTTTAAGATTTTGGTTTATCACACTCTCATTTTCATGCTGAAATCGGGGTATAAAAAGTCAATAAATAGGGTAGAGTTAATTTACTGAGATTAATATTAATGAGAAAATGTTATTTTTCAATTTCCATGACCATTGTGTCTATATTAGGTGTGTTTTGCCAAAAAAATGGTGTACAGAGTGTGACAAACACTTTTGACTGTATGATATAGTAATAAGTACTTTTGCAGCCTTGTTGAATTGACTCTGTTGTATGTTTTGATCATTTTTACCTGATTTGAACTAGTTAAGCCTCATCATTGGTGGTTTTATAATGTTTTTGACCAAATTTGATCTATGAAGTATTTATAGAGTAGGTCGGGGCAAGAAGCCCGGGTTAGGTGAGAGGCCCCCCAAGGCTTATATCCAAACTTACATTTTTGGTGCGTTTTCTTATTGATAGGATTGAAGCTAGAGGTGTTTTAGGTGACGTCACAAATTTTCAGGGCAAACAGCACCAAACCATAGTAGAAATTAAAGAAACAAAAAAATGTGCATGTTTTTTGTAACTTTGACTAATTCTTTGAAAGGGGTTGTCAGAAATAACTTTGAAAATTTTTAAAAGTATAATGTATATCTGCATTGCTTCACTTTATGACTATCACATAAATATGATTTGGATCATGTTTTTTGCATTTTAGTTCAAAATATAGAGGTCAAATTAAAATATGTGGCTTTGGGGCGAGAGGCCCCACGTGATATGAGGCATGAGGCCCCCTTCACTGGGGGGTCGAAGCTGCTTCAGGAACCATTATTAATGTGTACTTTACCTTAAATCTTGATAGAATAGCTAATTAAAATAGAAAAAAATTTGGCCCGAAATTGAAACAGGGCAAAAAATATTAAAAAATAAAAGTATGAACAGAAAAATTCTGAAATTCAGAAAAAGTGAATAGAATGCCTTAAAAAGGATAGAAGAACCCTAAGAAGTAACTTTTAGGCTGAATGCGCTCGCAAAAAAAATTGCCATAGGCTTATAATAGGGGGGCTTCTTGCCCGATGGGTGGGGTAAGAAGGCAATTTTAATTTCTTTACAAAAATGGCCGTAACTCCTTTATTAAAATTGATAGACATTTGTTTCACTTGTTATTAGTAGAGTCAAGTGATCCCTTCCTGACAGCATAAGCATTCAAATAATCGCCCATAAAAAGTGGGTCAAATCGCACCTCGAAGTTAAGGTGGGCTGCATGCCCCGACCTACTCTATAGTCTTTACTAGGTTTGTAAAATTTGTGGATTGCTGACGTCCCACAGGCAAGGAATATTCATTTCGAAAATCCTAAAAATATTTAAGGGACACTGTGTATAGCATGAAACAACATAGTACTATGCAGAGCAGTCAAGTCAATAGTTCTCATCAGCAGTTAAGAGCTGCATCAACATTGTATTTGATGTGGAGCTATCAGTCTGTGATAAGTCTTAATTATATTTGATTTACATAAACCGTGCAACGTTCCTTTTGGCAATCTTCCGATTGAACATAAATGGGGGAAACACTTCTCCTTGCTTTACAACATGGTGGCTGTGTTAGTCCTCTGGTCACTTTTATGATATCTCTTTTGGAGAGCCATCATGTAAGACACCAAACAAATAATGTTTGTCTGTTTTTACAGTCCAGTCTCAGCAGTCCATCCATGCCTGTACAATAATTATGTCCATTCTGGATATCTTTTATCCAAGGGTTTGGTATACGCTAAGTTTGGAAATTATTATTCAGTAACAGTCTTAGAGCATATGACGGGTTTTCATAAATTTCCAGAGTTTCAATGAATTTTTTCCCCCAGGGCAAAATTCAGCAACATGACATGCTGTGCATTTCCAAGGTATCAGAAAAATATCTACTTGCGCAAGGTACTCCATGCTGCTTATACTCGGATAACATCGGAAGTTGTTTTTTGTTTATTAAACTTCACCTATTACATAGGTGAAGTTTCTTGTTTTCGTAAATATTATTATTATTATTATTCCGTACAAAAATTTCTTCAAAAAAATCTCAAAAAAATCACATACGGAGTATTACATGACCATATTACACTGACAAAATCGGAATGACCTTGACCTATTTTTCAAGGTCACAGGCCACTTCAAAGTCTGTTTTTTCATTTACTTTAAGTGATCATATCACGGAAAGTTACAGGCAAATTTCATTTTCCATTTCAATTACATGTCCTACATGTAAATTACACAATCTGACCCAATTTCGAGAAAGTAGGTCAAGGTCAATATTTTACAGGTGCCATTTCACTCCCAGAGGTCTCGGTAGGCAAAGTCAGGATCCGCTAGTCACAGAGTTACAAGCATGACACCAAAAGTTGCCCGAATGACTTACGCATTGCGGAAAGGACTGTGGTGATGATGCCATAGTTAGTTTTTGAGTTACGTAATTTTAAAGATTGACCGCGTCATCAAAACAGGTGACCTTGGGTGTCTCACCTTGAAATATCGATTTTAGGCCATTACAATGTATAGTGAACCCCCCCAAAGTAGCCCCCAAAACCCCCATACCCACCTTCAAATTTGACCTTGACCTCATTTTTCAAGGTCATTTGGCCCGTCAAAGTGCAAAAAGTGCTAATTTCCAAAAATTCTGAAAACAATGTTTTTTTCACGATATCACTTTGATATTTTTTCTCAAGACAGACAAAAATATGCAAATTTAGGATATGCAATCCAATGTCCTGTAACAGTTTTCCTTAAGTTTCTACAAAATTCCAAATATTGCATACCGGAGAATTTGGAAAAATGACAAATTATCGCGTTTTTGACGAGGAAATATCGATCCGAGAGTGTTACAATAATAAGTTGACCCCCCTATTTTCATGCACTGCCTTTCTGATCATAATATTGGTTTTGACCTAGAAAATGATTTTCAAGGTCAAATTCAAGGTCAAATATGACAAAAAATTTTGCGTTTTTGACATGTGATTTTTTTACACAGACAAGGAATCAAGATATTGTTACAAAAATGCCAGACATACTTGCTACAATAGTCTAGAGGTATCGTGTAAATTTTCAAGGTCCTCGGATTAACGTACGTCACACCGTAAAGGTCATAAGGTCAAAAAATGAAGGAAACATTTAGGATCTTTTTTCACATTTCTCAATTATAGCGTTATTTCAATCGGCCCTAGCTTCGGTCCTAATTAAGTTACAGAGAATCTGAAAATAGATTTGGAAAGGCCAAATTCTTCTCTAGTTTCCATATATTGAACATTTTGTCGTAGCTCTGATGGTTTAAAGATCGCCGGACCCTGAAAATTTCATGTTTTTTGTCATATTTTCACAATTTATCAATTTTTTGACAGGGACGGAATCATCCTTTTGTGATGAACCTGTCTAGACATATTTCTAACTTCTATTTACATAATCCTGCCAAGTTATATATATCTTCATTGAACCGTTTTGGTTCTAGAGTGATTTCAAGTTAAAACTGCATATTTTCAGGAATATCTTAAAGGCCATATTTCTGAGTTGTACCATCATTTCAATCCGCTCTATATCCGGTCCTATTTAAGTTACAGAAAGTCTGAAAACAGATTCGGAAAGCACGCTTTCACCTCTAGCTGGCATATTTGAAGATTTTGTCAGAGCTCTGACGGTTAAAAAGATCGCCGGACCCTGAAAAATTCATGTTTTTTGTCAAATTTTCACAATTTATCATAGTTTTGACAAGGAAATAATCATTTTATTTCAATGAAGCTATCTGAGCATATTGTCATCTTTCGTTTACATAAAACTGGCAGGTTATATATGTTTCCATTGAACCATTTTGGTTCTAGAGTAATTTTAAGCTAAGTAATACATTTTTTCAGTAAGTCCATATTTCTGAATTGTACAATTATTTGAATCGGTCGTATCTCCGGTTCTAATAAAGTTACAGAGAATCTGAATACCGATTTGGAAAGCCAAAATTCTGCTCTAGCTTCCATATTCAAAAATTTTCTTGTATCATGGACGCCTAAAAAGATCGCCGGACCCTGAAAAATGTATATTTTCAGAAATTGCAGTCATTTCCAAATGTTTTCAGAACTAGAAGTAATTTAGCCAAGAAATTCCTGAAATTCCAATATGAGAACGGTGCCAGTTTCAATGAGCAGATGTACTGGTCGATGTACTGGTCGATGTACTGGTCGATGTACTGGTCGATGTACTGGTCGATGTACTGGTCGATGTACTGGTCGATGTACTGGTCGATGTACTGGTTGATGTACTGGTCGATGTACTGGTCGATGTACTGGTCGATGTTCTGGTTGATGTACTGGTTCATGTACAGGTTCATGAACTGGTCAATGGACTGGTCCAAGTACTGTCCATGTACTGGTCCATGCTATTTTCTATATATGTTATATTCATGAAGCTCAAATTCTCCTCCTGTTTTCATTATCTGAATTTTTTCTTGTAGCTCTGACGGGTTTAAAAGATTCCCTGACATGTTTCAGTAAGGATTTATTGCAGGGTTTATCTGTCTGCTGACTATATGTCACATCACAGCTAGTCCATGGACAGATAGTTTATAAGTGCTTTCATATATCTGTGCACACTACGTACATTTTAATTGACATGCAAAATTACAGGTAACAAATTGATATTGTGTGTGATGATTTAGCATGATATTGCAAGTGACTTTGTATGTTTAATACATTGAATGTAACTTTGCATGTGATACAGCGTAATATTGCATGTGATATTGTGTGTGATATTGCATGTAATACTACATGTGCAAGACCTGTGCAATTACATTCATGTTCAAGTTCATGTTCAAGTTCATGTTCAAGTTCATGTTCAAGTTCATGTTCAAGCTCATGTTCAAGTTCATGTTCAAGTTCATGTTCAAGTTCATGTTCAAGTTCATGTTCAAGTGCATGTTCAAATTCGTGTTCAAATTCGTGTTCAAATTCGTGTTCAAATTCGTGTTCAAATTCATTATTTCCAATGTCATTTCCAATGTCATTTCCAATATTATTTCCCATATCATTTCCATGTTTTCTCACTTTCGTTTCATTGCCAATAATTACTATGATAGGTGAAGTTTTGTCACCGCATCGCGGTTACCCGATTTCTAGTTTTAATTCAATTTGATATACAGCTGTGCACTACGTATTTCTTTCTTATCCTCCATTTACAAAGTTTATATTCGATTTCATGACTTGGAATTCTGCTCGAATCTGTGTGTGCTTAGGGGGAAACCAGATATGTGAGGATGTATATTTAGACCTGTTAGCATTCACACAATGATCTCAGTCTATGATGTCTATCTTATTTTAAACATCACAACATTCCATCTGGAATAGTCTGGGACAACCTTCATCCAACCAAATATCAATGAAGCGAACACTCCTCCTTGCTTTACAATTTGGTGGGATTGTGCTAGTCCTCGAATGGGTCATTCCTTTCATGGATTGCCTTACGATACTCTGAGGTCCCATTGGCCAACAATATATGCATGACAATAAGCCCTTCTGATCCAACGGTGTGAAATAAACAGGGCAATAAAGTCACTTATTCTTGCGTGAACAAGTGGCAGTTGTGAGGTGTAGACATTTATTTGATGACCTTGTTAGCAATTACAACCGACAGTTGACAGGAATGGACCAACAAAGAAAGTTCTGGTTAATTTTTGGCGTTGCTGTATTATGAACTTGCATCCTCTTCAGCTTCAAAACTGCATGTGTATTTAAGATGTAGAAATGTAGGGGAGACCGGGTCCGGTTGTCACAGGGGCAGGTTGTCACAGTGTGTAAACTTAAACATGCTACTATTTCTATATAAAGCATGTAGGGGAACATGGGGACCGACGGGCCATGGGGACCGATGGGCCATCCTCTTAACTCCACATCAAAAACGTTTCATAACATCTAATTTGCATTTTTAGTATTGCTTATCACATCTATGAATACCATATCGACCACTGATCAATAAGTGATAGCACAAGCGTGTAAGAGGCAAAATGAAATTTTCAACATCTAAAAAATTTTTTTCTGATTCAGAAAAAGTTAATATCTCAAAAGTGTGTTGACTCAACGCAATATATTTTCTATGATGATTTGTCCTATATATTGGTGACAATTTACACATTGAATTTTAGGAACAAGAACCATATTTCACCAAAAAAGAGGGGTTTAACTGTTCATAAAGCTTTTGGGGACCGATGAGCCACCCAACATGGGGACCTATGGGCCACTATTTCTTGAGATTTTCTATAGGTGGCGTATTGGCATGGGGCTGGATATTTAAGTCTTTTATGGGAAAAAGCACAATAGAACTTCAGCTTGCATCTTTAAATGATAAGTCTTGACTTAAATTAATGCCCTCGAATTTACAGTGATAGATTTGCCTTAGTAATGGCTTCAAACACAAAATGGTGGAAATTTAAAATATCCATAATCACAAATTTTCAATCTAGGTAGTATTTGGGATAAAATAAACATAAACTCAGATGGATCAACAAAAGCATATTGGAAACAAATTTAGAATTCTTTATCCACCCTTTAGCAAGTTATTAACATGGTCCATCGGACCCCATAGGATGGCCCATCGGTCCCCAGGGTTGGGGACCGATGGGCCACCATCTTTCTTGACAGAAAATGTGTTTTCTAATCTTTCTTCCTAGGTTGATCTATGTGAATCTTATATCATTTTAAAGAGAATTACACCAGCTAATAGGGTGCACAGTATGAATCCTTTATCTGAAGCAGATTTGCCTCCATGGTCAATAATTTGTCAAGCGGCCCATCGGTCCCCACTCTCCCCAAGGAGCACTGCCATTCTGTATGAATGGCAAAAGGGGAGTGACTTCAACCTATCTGGTGAATATATACCTATATCATTCGAAATCTTGATGTCCTATTGGACATTTTTTTAAGTCAGAATTCGGGGCAGGTTGTCACATTTTCGGGGCAAGTTGTCACACTCTCGGGGCAGGTTGTCACACTTTTGTTCAGGAGCTCGAATGCAGGAAGTGGAACTCTGTAGGGCAGATCTTGACTAAGACGAGTTATTTTGGACATATGAAGAATCCTCTACTTGCCCAGTGAAGACCTTAACAGACACGCTACTGTGTACAAGGGGGCTACAAATGAAGGCTTACCAATCAGCAGGAAAGCATTCTGATCTGGAGAAGGATTTTTACGTTTTTTTGAAAATTTTACATATTAATTTGAAATCGATTTATTTAAACACAATGCAATATCTGTATACATCTTCAGTCAACAATAGCATGTATAATGCACAAATTTATATTTGTAATAGTTTTTTGGTTTAAAAGCCTGGTCCTAATAGGTAGCAGCCAGCTCCAAAAAGTGTGACAACCTGCCCCGCCTCTTTGTGACAACCTGCCCCGATTGACGAAAATTCCAAAATATGGGTGACCAAGGCCGTTGTTATCAAAATTTTCACTATTTGTTCTAATGATGGTTTAAATAAATGTTTATATGGTAAGTGTATTAACTGCACCTTTTTCAACTATTTGATAAAGACTAGCATTGCATGCAAGTTGAAGGTAAAAAATTACTTTTTGTGACAGGAAATTTTTAACAGACCGTGTGCCTACCAGACTCCCTTCCAGGGGTCAAGATTTTTCAAAAAGACTCAAGTGGGTTACAAAAGCAATAAACAATGATTGGTTGAGATGCGTGACTCCATAGTTTAGTGCAATAAAAAGTGTGACAACCTGCCCCTGTGACAAGCAGCCCCGGTCTCCCCTATGGGAAGTTTTACAGTATTTGCACTCGCCCGATTTTTTGTCTTTAAGCAATTACTATGAGAAAAGTATGACAGGTACACATTTGTCATGGTGGCAGTCTTGCAGTCTTGTACAACCTTGAAGTATATGTGTACCAAATTTTACCTTGCTACCATGCTTACTTTTGAAGCAGCTCAGGCGATATATGTCCAATTTTAGCACTGCTTGGAAAATGGTCATATATTCTCCATCAGTCTTAAAGGATTAATTTTTTCTAGGGACAATATTCAGCAATATCATATGGCTAGCGGAAATACTCGCTTCTCATTGGCTGACAGCCGTGCAATATTATACAATTATGGACTTCGGTTGAGGTCAATATCAGGTTTTACGGACCTGACCGGTGATATTCACCGAGGCCAAAGGCCGAGGTGAATATCACTAGGTCAGGTCCGTAAAACCTGATATTGACCGAAACTGAAGTCCACAATTGTTTTGTTCCATGACAATTTTTTTTTGTGGAATGATTGTTTTTAGAAATTTTCCTTATTCATACTTTGGAATTTTTTATTTTGGCTTCTTTTTTGTAGGGAGATGTTTTTTGGAAATCTTCTATTTCACCCTTTTTGAATCCATAAATGATATACTTGATGATGGGTCGTCTTTAAATTTATTTTCTCTTTTTTCAGCAGACTTTAGATCTCCCAACACAACAAAGTCACTGAAACTGAGGGAAAATGCTATTTTTCGGCCTCTTAATGCTTTTTGCTGATTAAACAAATAACATAAAAAATACAAAAAGTTGAAATCCATTTAGCCCTTCAATATAGGCATCTTTTGCCACCCCAATAATTTTCCTGTCTATTTTCATTGCCAGGCGGTGATTCATTTTTTACTAAAACCAAGAAACGACCTTGTGCTGCTGCATGACTCTGTGTTTCTTTTGAACTACATGTTTAAAATGTATCTCATCAGAAGTCAATAAATATTTCACTGACAAAATAAATGTTCACTATTGTGGACTCCAATAATTATGTACTTGATGATGGATTTTATTTTCGATTTTTTTCTGAAACTTTATAGCAGACTTTAGACCTCCAACCACAACAAAATCACCAAAAAATTGTCAAAAATGCTGTTTTACGGTCACTTATTGCTTGATTCTGATAAAACAAAAAATGTAATCAGCACAAAGAGTTATATCCTAGTAGCCCTTTAACAGACCCATCTTCTGCCACAAAAATCAGCTTTCTATCTGCCTCCGTTGCTCATCATTGCATTTTTTAGTAAAATGGAAAAACACAATCTTTTTGTCAGCTCGTGGCTGCAGCAGCACTGAAATATGGTGCTTCCTCTCAGGTCCGTCCAATCTTTTACATGCTGCTAAAATAACGCATGTTATATTCACTGATCAGTGAATAACACATTTGTTATTGACCTGCCTGTCACACACCACCGCACACAGGGGAACATCACATTATGCGGGTGGGTTGTTGGCCAATCAGGGGGCTTGTTACATAGAGGTCATGGAACAATCTACGATATTGCACGCATTATATTGCACGGTCATTTTAACATGTGAGAGATTGGACGGACCTGAGAGGAAGCACAACGTTTCAGTGCTGCTGCAACCACAGGCTGGCAAACAATTTGTGTTTTTCCGATTTTAGTAAAAAGTGCGCTGTACAGCAACGGAGGCAGTTAGAAAGCTGGTTTTTGCGGCAAAAGATGCGTCTTTTTCAGGGCTATCAGGATATCTATTTTTTGTACTGATTATATAATTTCTATTTCCAGAATAAAGCAATAACTGACCGAAAAATAGCATTTTTGCCGATTTTTTTGTGTTTAGAGTAGCAATGACAGGGCTTTTTGAGGGAGGCACCAGAAACCTCCAAATATGGATTGAATACACTTCTATATATGTCTCATTGATAAAACAAGTGAAAAACATTCACATTTTACCAAAATAAATCTTTTATAAAGGATTTTCTATCTTAAAGTAATGATCGATTTTTATCAAAAAATCAACAAAAATGAGCAAAATATGAACCAGCCGTCCACGGAAAGGATAAAACATCTACCACTAAATAAAATGTATAACCAATGTCTATTTGATGTTAGCTTCCAAACCCTGTTTCAATTTTGATTGTATGATCACCATAACTCAAGATATTTAATATTAAAGGCAAGAAAGTATGGGCGAAAATCAAGAAAATTCACAGAAAAAAGTGCAGTTTGACCCATAAAAAATTGCTACAATATTCAGACTTGATTTTGGCAAGTTTTATAATGTGACTCAAAAGTCAATTACAGTTTGAACTATTTGTTTTAAAACAAAAACATAAGTTCCACTCTCCTCTGCTCTTATTAGGCCTAATGTGTTGGGTCATCCCAAGTTAGCAGCAGAACAAAACTGGCGTAAATTCTAAATATACATTAATTAAAATGAAAAATGTGCTGAAAATAAAAACATTATGAAAACTAATTGATTAAATGGACTAAAAATAGCAACAAAGTGAACAAACTATAAAAGCACTAGAATATATGCCTATTGAAGACATTACTTTTAAATGAATTTATATTACGTACTATTCGATTGATGACGCAAAGACTTCCATTTAGAACTTTTAATTATTTTGAATCAGAACTTAACTATCAATAGCATAGGACAAGTAAGACACTACCACTGGTTCTATATTGTAAGAATCTGTCATAGGATTACAATTAATTTCAACTTGCTGGAGGAGGGAAATAATAGTTGCGACGATACAAACATCCCCACAACCAAGAAATCAGGCTCTATTGCTAGTAATTGGCACTAATTGCTAAATCAGTGCCATTAGAATATCATAGGATAATCAACTTAATCATCCTGGGGAACAAGATGACGATCCCCCATCCAGAATATCAGCTGAATATGGTGCCATTGCCTTGGCCTTACACCTTGGCCTAACCAGCAGCCATGATGCGCCACATGACTTGAGCCTTGTAGTCAGGGAGCCAACCCCTCAAAATTGTGATTTCTGTTCGCAGCGATCCACACCTCTTCAAATTTGGTGCTATCGGAAAGGAAATTTTCTGAATTTTTTGATGGTGGCCATGGTTTTATCAATTTCTTGGACCGGAGATGTTTTATTTTCGTTTCCATGGCAACAAGTCTGCTTTTGTCAAAATAAATTTTATAAAACTTATCATGGTGTATCTCAGTTGCTGTGGAAGCAAGGCTTTCATTGATGAGTAATGTGGTGCCTTTTACTGGTCTCACTACTTTATGGGTGACATTTTGATTTTCCATCTCTTTCTTGTTACCATGGCAACACTTTAGGAGAGTATTTCTCAGATTTTGTTAGTTTGTGTTCTTATTTTCTTTTAGAGAGCCACAATTTAATGGTATAACTTAAAAAATTATAAATATCTGAATTCTGGTGGGGCAACTCTTTCAACCAGTGGGTGTTACAAAATCAGATTTTGTTTGAGTGTGTTGCTATAGCAACCAATTTAAAATTGTGGAATCAGAACTCCCATGAGGTCCTAGTTTTCAAATGGCTGCCTCTCAAAAGGCAAGCAACATAGCCAGCTGATATTTTAGGGGAAGCTCAACCATACTTTCAAAATTTTGAAAACATTCCATTGACTAATTTTGGTTGCCATGGAAACCACCGGAAATGGCAAACATGCATTTCAAAGTGATTTTAACTGAATGTGTAGAATACCAAGTTAATTCAAAGCAAAAAGATTGATATATGTGCAAAAAAATCTAAATTAAACACTTGTTCAAAAAGATACAAAGTATTATATATAAATTATGTTGCCATAGCAACCGGAATAAACATGTTTCAGATGCTAGCACAATAGATATACAATTTGTTGCGTATCTCTGGACTTATTTAAGGTAGAGTCTTTTGTGATACATCAATCTTGATGTTTATGAGGCCAAGGAATCTAATTTTGATATCAAAAGTTAGCTAATTTGCATATTTGCTCAAAAAAGAAACAAAATTGGTGTATTTACAGATTTATTGGGCATTATTCCTCTCTCTGACCACACAAAATCTTGTTAAACTGAAACATATCTATATTCTGAGTTTCATGTGCTTATGCCCGAAAATAATCTGAAATATGGTGGATAACTCTTTCAGTCAGTTGGTATCACAGTATCAGATTTTTATTGTGTTGCTATGGCAACTATATTTAAATAACAAAGCCATCAATTTCATGAATTCCTCTTTTTCAAATGGCCGTTTCTCGCTAACCATGAAAGGTTGCCTTATGATATTTTAGGAATAGATCACATTCACTTTCATAATTATGAAACAATTCTAGTAAAGTTTTTGTTGCTTTGGAAACCACCAGAAATGGCAAATTTTCTCTCTAAAGTGTTTCCATTGAATGTGTAGAATACAATTCTCATCACATACAAAAAAAGTGAATTACGGACAAAATATATTCAAAACTAACTTGAAAACTGATAGAAAGTATTATATTCGAAATATGTTGCCATAGCAACCAGAATCTCCTGAAAACTAACGTGATAGATATATACAATTTATTGTGTATCTAACGACCTATCGCAGGTGCAACCTTATACGATATATTCTGATGTTTGCGAGGCCAAGGATTCAATGTACAATTTGATTCCTTGGCCTCGCAAACATCAGAATTCCATCATTTCTGATTAATATTCCCATACAGTGCATATCCCACATATTCTAGTTTTACAGTGTGGTTCAAAATATTTTTTGCAGAATGTAGGCCTATAGACATTTTTCTTTTTATGTCTATTGTTGTTTGGCTATGGTGGCCTACAATGTGTCACCATGGCAACCACACTGAAAATAAGGCTGAAACCTCACTATAGCTGACATTTGTGGCCTCGTCAGTATCAGAATTGATCTGTAACTTAACATTGCACCTCATATAGGTCCAGAAATACACAACAAATGTATTTACCTTGCACGCTAGTGTCTGAGACATGTTAATTCTGGTTGCTATGAACAGAGATTTCATATACACTGCTTCATTACATTTTTGATGAGTCTTTTCATATTGTCCATATATCACTCTTTTTGTGTGTGATTAGCATTATATTCATCACTGACAACAAGAATCATTTAGAGGGAAATTTACCTTTTCTGGCTGTTTCCATGGCAACCAAGAGTGATCAATGGAATTATTCATAATATGAAAGAAAGGTTGATACCCCTTAAATGTCTTGAGGCAACCTTTCTCAGTTAGTGAGAAACAGCTCTTTGAAAAACAGGATTTCATGAAATTGGTGGCTCTGTAATTTCAGAATCGTTGCTACAGCGACACACTCAAACACAAAATGATATTTTTTTTATACCAACTGCCTGAAAGAGTTCTCCCATCCGATCTCACATGTTTATTATTTTGGGGCATTTATAACAAATGAATCTCAGGATGTAACTATATTACAGTTTGACAAGATTTCGTGTGGTCAAAGAGAGGAATAATGTCGTTTTCTTGAGAAATGATGCCTAAAAATGCTGTAAAGGCACTATTTAAATTTATTAGTAAATATGCAAATTAGCTAACTTCTGACATTGAAATTCAATTCCTTGGCCTCACAAACATCAGAATTTATGTACCGTATGAGGTTGCACCTTCGATAGGTCCTTAGATACACAAAAAATTCTATATCTATTATGATAGTTTCTTTGAGACATGTTTATTCTGGTTGCTATGGCAACATATTTCAAATATAATGCTTCCTGTCAGTGTTTAAGTTAGTTTGGAATATATATTTATATATATTTTACATATTTCACTCTTTTGTATTTGATGAGCATTGTATTCTACACATTCAATGAAAATCACTTTGGCGAGAAAGTTCACCTTTTCTGGTGGTTTCCATAGCAACAAAAACTTTACTAGAATTGTTTCATAATTATGAAATTGAATTTAATCTATTCCTAAAATATCATAAGGCAACCTTTTATGCCAGTGGCTAGCGAGAAACAGCCATTTGAAAAAGAGGACTTTGTGAAATTGATAGCTTTGTTATTTGAATATAGTTGCCATAACAACACACTGAATCAAAATCTGATACTGCGATACCAACTGACTTAAAGAGTTATCTACTAGATTTCAGATTATTTTGGGGCATAAGCAAATGAACTTTAGAATATAAATATGTTGCAGTTTAACAAGATTTTGTGCGGTCAGAGAGAGGAATAATGCTCAATAAATCCGTAAAGGCACCGATTTTGCTTCTTTTTATGAGCAAATATGCAAATTAGCTAACTTTTGATATCAAAATTAGATTTCTTGGCCTCATAAACATCAAGATTGATGTATCATAAAAGACTCTACCTTAAATAAGTCCAGAGATACGCAAAACATTGCATATCTATTGTGCTAGCATCTGAAACATGTTTATTCCGGTTGCTATGGCAACATAATTCATATATAATACTTTATATCTTTTTGAACAAGTGTTCAATTTTTTATTTTGCCCATATTTCAATCTTTTTTGCTTTGAATTAACATGGTGTTCTACACATTTGATGAAAATCACTTTGAAATGCATGTTTGCCATTTCCGGTGGTTTCCATGGCAACCAAAATTAGTCAATGGAATGTTTTCAAAATTTCGAAAGTATGGTTGAGCTTCCCCTAAAATATCAGCTGGCTATGTTGCTTGCCTTTTGAGAGGCAGCCATTTGAAAACTAGGACCTCATGAGGGTTCCGGTTCAATAATTTTAAATTGGTTGCTATAGCTACACACTCAAACAAAATCTGATTTTGTAACACCCACTGGTTGAAAGAGTTGCCCCACCAGAATTCAGATATTTATAATTTTTTAAGTTATACCATTAAATTGTGGCTCTCTAAAAGAAAATAAGAACACAAACTAACAAAATCTGAGAAATACTCTCCTAAAGTGTTGCCATGGTAACAAGAAAGAGATGGAAAATCAAAATGTCACCCATAAAGTAGTGAGACCAGTAAAAGGCACCACATTACTCATCAATGAAAGCCTTGCTTCCACAGCAACTGAGATACACCATGATAAGTTTTATAAAATTTATTTTGACAAAAGCAGACTTGTTGCCATGGAAACGAAAATAAAACATCTCCGGTCCAAGAAATTGATAAAACCATGGCCACCATGAAAAAATTCAGAAAATTTCCTTTCCGACAGTACCAAATTTGAGGAGGTGTGGATCGCTGCGAACAAAGTACCCTTTTTATTCACATTTTTGGCCCTTGGCTCCCTGACTATTGGGCCACTGCACAAATGTGCAGATTTCTCCGCTGTACGTGGATGGATTTACTTGCAGTAAAAAGTAAATTGTTAATGGGAATATTATACACATGATGATATAAGTTCCAAAGTGGTAATAATCATATTTAAATAAGCAAATGTGTCCCAAATCTTTGAAAGTGAATTACAGAAAGCAAAAAATTAATGAAAGTGGCTGAAAGTGCTTATTACCGCTTGATCATAACCTTCTCCTTCAAATACCACCTTTTCCCTCATAATTCCATGCATTTTTCAATGCTAAAACGACCGTAACATGCATCAACTTTGATAAAAAAATTTGGGTCCGCTTTACAGCCAGGTGGCAACTTTTCATGCTGCAGCGCCCCTGGTGGGAGCTGTCATTGCTATTTAGAGGTCTAAAGTCTGCTATAAAGTTTCAGAAAAAAATCTAAAATAAAATCCATCATCAAGTAAATAATTTTTCCATTCCGAAAGTGTGAACTTTTTTTTTTGAGTGAAATATTTATTGCCTTTTGACGAGATAAATTATAAAAAGGCGGATCAAAAGAAACACAAGAAAAGTTTGGACGAGGAATTCCAGCCCTTTTCTTTGCATTTGACACAAAAAAACCATATGATATAACAGTTATTGCACATCACCTCGTGCAATATCAGTTTTTATGGCACCTAAAATATCTATTGCACAGGCCACTCATTGCTTCTTATATTCAGATGACATTTCAAGTTGTTTTTTATTTGTCCCTATTGAATGTGATATACGGCTTTGCACTATGTATTGTTCAAAATCCTTCACTCAGAAAATATATTCGATATTCTGTTTGAATCTGTCTGTGTGTTCAATACCGGGTAACCAGATATGTGAAGATGTATGTTTTGGACCCGTTAGCATTCATACAACAATCTCAGTCTATATAATGTCTACCCTATTCTAAATCGGGCAACATTCGATCTGGAGTAGTCTGGGACAACCTTCACCCAAACAAATATTCAAAGAAAATACTCCTCAGTGCTTTACAACTTGGTGGGTGTGTGTTAGTCCTTGAATGAGTTATTCATTTCATGGATTGTCTATAACAATACTCTGAGGTCCCATTGGCCGCCAATGTCTGCATGACAATAAGCCCTTCTGATCCAACGGTGTGAGATAAACAGGGCAATGAAGTGACTTATTCTTGCGTGAGCAAGTGGCAGTTATGAGGTGTAGACCGTCATGCAGTTTACCAGCTTGGGTTGTTGGGGATACCATAGGCGGAAGTGATGAATAAGGTTTTGTGATCCTTGAGCCCATACCCTCCTTTGAGTCTATTTTTCCTTGATATTTGCAAAAAAAACGAATGAGTGAGGCAGGAACTAAGAAGAGTTCTACATTACAGAGATGCTCGGAAAAATTGCTATTTAGAGATACAAAACATCAGCAGTGAACGATAAGACTCATTCCCTGACAAGTACATATGTTATTATGTGAGATAAGGATAAATCTGTATCACAAACTGTAGACCTTGTAGTATTTACCAGTAGAATTTGACAGAAAACCACTTTCATTACAATGAGATGAATTCTCACAAACATGGCTAACATTGATAAATCAGGTTCATGAATTAGATTTTTGATGAAATTGGGTAGAGCCAAATGAGGTCATAAGTTTAACACTCTACACTGGTGGGGAATTGGCCCACCAACCCTGCAAAATCCACAAATCTCCAGTAATGATAGAGATTTGTCCCTCAAGTAAGAGCCCCTTATCCTAAGTTTTGAGAAAATATTGTTAAAATTTGGCAAAATCAGAGGTCAAACTGCCAGTATCCGACCTAAAGATTTGCACTGATTTACTTTTGTTTTTGTTTTTTATTTACACTGAGCATCATTAAAAACGCAACATCATTAAACAACTAAATTTTCTAAGTTCTAAATGATCGATAATTTTCAAATCTGTCACAGACCTCACATATGGTCTTAAAAGGCATACTGGTAAGTTTCATGAAAAAGGATTCACTTTTGGCTGCACAGCACTCATTTTAGTGAATTATGTTTGAAACAGCAGTTCACAGACTGCAATTCATCAGAAAACGCACCCATGGAAATATTGGTTTTGTTGTATATTGGATGGATTAATCTTATGAAATTTTCACATAACAGGCACAGGACTTCAAAAAAGCTGCCCCACGAACATTTTTTGAAAAATATTAAGGAAAAAGCTGATTTGGAACAAAAATATGAAAATTTAGGAATTACAAGCTGGAAATGAAGCATGTGATCCCAAAGTGCTGAAAATTAAGTTTTATGTATACCCAGGATAGAAACATACACACAGAACCTCGTTCTTTATCAAAACTCTCAAAAAAATTTAATAAAACATCTATTTTGAAGAATTTGACAAAAAGCTCCTGTAGGGGGCAGGGCAGCATTGACACTTAAATTTTATTAATTTGATCATCTTTAATTGTTGATGAGTCAAATATCACTTTCCCCAAACACATCAAGCGAGTAAAATGGTAAACTTTCCTGGCTTATCAAAAGATATTGTCAAAAGAGCAAAGTTATTGAAATTAATGATCATTGGATCTTGAAGTTTTGTGACTTGCATTTTCAACAGTAGTCACGACGATTTAATTTGACAGACAACTTCTGCTCTCAGAGGTATGAAAATTGTCATGCACATACCTGATGGTAACTACTAGGTGTATGCAAACTTTCTTTTTGATAATTTAAGAGGAAGCGCCACTTTAAGACTTTTTGCAATGTTGCGTTTTTAATGATGCTCAGTGTACTTCCACAAAATATTCAAATTGACTTCAAAAACTGATGCTCAGTGTGGTATGTTACATTTTAATGTGCATATATTAGAATAAATAACTAAATTAGAGCTAACATTCAATTTAGATTATTTATTGAACATAAGTCTTTTATATTGGATGTTCACATTGTTCAGTCACTCATGCCCAGGCTGTGTTATTTAGCATTAAAGTTTTCCTGTGGTACCATTGCATCTGTTCGTGTGTGTATATTTCTGCTGAGGTTTTTCCAACTGAGTTTCCAGCTTATAGCCAACCTGCTTCCAAACAATTGCATATGCTTGTAAGTACATGAATCATGCCATTTCTAGAACTATAAGTTCTCATGTAAAAAAAAAACATACCACATCCGTGAACAGGAGTGCTGTGGAACCCCACAACTGAGACCCAAGCAGCTGTTTACTGGGCTCCTGGGAGGCAAGCATGCCAGTTCATGAATGGGAAGAGACCGCAGAGAAAATATAAAAGCTGGGGAAAGACTTGTTAGTTATTTTATAATTTAGTTGTACGAGGACAGCAGTAATGTCACTTCAGCCTCCTCTCTTTGCCCTGAAGCAGGTGATCACTTTGTCATTGACAGACATGACACCTCCCTTGTCAGTGGACAGAGTGGTATGATGCGATTGATGCATGTCTGTGCTAATAACACGGCGAGAAAGTGTCGGATATGACATCTCTCATTTCATGACTTCGTTAGCAATTACAACCGACAGTTGACAGGAATGGACCAACAAAGAAAATTCTGGTTAATGTTGGTAATTGTTTTTCTCATAGATGCTGTATTACATGTATGAACTTGCATCCTTTTCAGCTTCAAAACTGCATGTGTATTTAAGATGTAGAAATGTATGCACTGAAAACTATAGGAGAGAGAGCATCCATGGCCACCGGCAAGGGAAGGTCAGCTATCTACAAAATTGCAGCCTTGAATATTTTAAAATCACAAATGTTTAACTGTGTCAATGCGTTTGTAGGAAATTGCTTTGGTCTTCAATTGAGAGTGCCCACAAGCCAACTTCGTACTGCGCCAACTGCTAGATTTGTTTATTGCGCTTTCACTTCACACAATGTAGGCCTACCGCGAATTTTCTCCACCACATCAGCTGCAGCATGGCACTTCAAAACAGAAGAATCCAATTTATCTAAAAACAAGTGCTACATTGTATAGCAGCTTCCCCTCCTGATTTAAGTTAGTGGCTCTCCTTCTACACTGCATTCTCAATTATTATTCAACCACTCGTTTCGAGATATCTTCAAAAAGGCAACACTATTTGGATATCCTTTACCCATCATGATATTTGTGTCATGAAGCCAATATCCTGTCGATTTTGTTAAATTATGCTGCATCAACAAGAAGTTATGCAATAAATCAGGTTTTTGGGTGTTCCCAATTATTATGCAATTCTTGGAATTGCACCCAACATTTCTGCCAAAATGATCTTAAAATGCTTTGAATATTCACCTTATAACCTAAATTGAACAATTTAACCATCATTTCGAACATTCCTATTGGAATAACAATGTCAATTGGATCAGGTTATTTCATTTCAAGATATTTTCTAGTATGTTTGTGTCACTTAAAATTCTTTAGTTTTGGGGAGAGTTCTGAAGCTGAAAATTAATTTTAATAATGATTTCATATTCTGTCAGGCTAGCAGAACCTTTCGTTTCCAATAAAACTAAACTGCAATTTCAGTGTTAAGTCAATCTTGAGTCGCAAATAAGCACACTTAGCATTTTGCACTTTGCCTTGCTGTCAAAAAGTGGACTGAGGTTACATGAATGCACAACATACAATCAATTGAAATCAAATTTGGAATGTTATATTGTTATAGTCTTCGTTATATTTACACGGAATAGCATCTCTCTATGCTGTAGAACTGTGATGTCAGAGATTACTCTATTCCAGCATTGCACAACAATATTGACAATTTGACATGGAATGACTCAGTTGACCAATTTGAAAACCACATCGTATAAATTGTATAAACAGTGCGAAAATACGTCAGCAGGCATCTTCACTCACTGGGAAGAAGAAATTGGACTTGCCACTTGCCAGTGTTCATAACTTCATACTATACAGCAATCAGTGTATAGTCTATTTTATTTTAACACATGATGTCACCGAAAATATCCCTCTGGCGATCTTCATCTGCCTCTTGAACATAAATGGGGGGAACACCTCCTCTTTGCTTGGAAAATGGTCATATATTCTCCCTCAGTCTTAAAGCATTAATTTTTTCAAGGGACAATATTCAGCAATATTGCCATCCATTTCCAAAATGGGAGAAAAATATCTATTGCACAGGCCACTCATTGCTGCTTATATTCAGATGACATTCCAAGTTGTTTTTTATCTGTCCCTATTGAATGTGATAGACGGCTTTGCACTATGTATTGTTCAAATTCTTTCACTCAGAAAATATATTGGATATTGTGATCTTGAATTCTGTTTGAATATTTCTGTGTGTTCAATACCGGGTAACCAGATATGTGAGGATGTATGTTTTGGACCCGTTAGCATTCATACAACAATCTCAGTCTATGATATGTCTACCCTATTCTAAATAGGGCAACATTCCATCTGGAGTAGTCTGGGACAACCTTCACCCAACCAAATATTCAAAGAAAATACTCCTCAGTGCTTTACAACTTGATGAGTGTGTGTTAGTCCTTGAATGGGTCATTCCTTTCATGGATTGTCTATAACAATACTCTGAGGTCCATTGGCCACCAATGTCTGCATGATAATAATCCCTTCTGATCCAACGGTGTGAAATAAACAGGGCACTCAAGTGACTGATTCATGCATAAAACAAGCAGCAGTCGTGAGGCGTAGTTCCGTCATGCACTCTAATGGCTAGAGTAGCTTAGGGATATATACCATTGGCGGAAGTGATCAATCTGGTCTTGTGATCCTTGAGCCCATACCCTCAGGACTTTGAGTGATAGTCTATTTTTCCTTGATATTTGCAAAAAAAAGTGAAAGAGTGAGGCAGGACTAAGACTGAAATGCTTAATAAAATTGCTATTTAGAGATACAAAACATCAGCAGTGAATGATAAGACTCATTCCCTGACATGTGCTTATGTTATTATGTGAGATTAGGATAAATCGGTATCACAAACTGTAGACCTTGTAGTATTTACCAGTAGAATTTGACAGAAACCACTTTCATTACAATGAGATTATTTCTCATAAACATATAGTTAACATTGATAAATTAGGTTCATGAATTTGATTTTTCATGAAACTGGGTAGAGCCAAATGAGGTCATAAGTAACGCACAGGTGAGGAATTTGCCCACTAGCCCTGCATAAATCCCCAGCACTGATAGAGATTTGTCCCCCAAGTAAGAGCCCCTTAGCCCCAGTTTTGCAGAATATAGCTAAAATTTAGCAAAATCATAGACAAGATCGTACTTTAGAAAGATTTGTACTGCTTAACCTTTGTTATGTTTTTCCACAAAAATATTCAAATTTACTTCAATAACTGCCAATCAGTGTTGCATGTTACATTTTAATGTGCATTATTAGAATAAATAAACTAAATTAGACTTAACACTAAATTGTAATTATTTAATGAGCATATAGGCCTATCTCCTTTACATTGGAGCCTTTAATGTAATACACAAATTAGACAATCGCTCATGCCAAGGCCTTACTAGCTTCACAGTTTTCCTGTGGTAGTACTCAGCTGTGGTTTTTCCAACATAGTTGCCAAATTATAGCCAACCTGCTTCTATAGATATTCTCGTAAGTAATTTCGTGCCATTTCTACGTGGCCTTAGTACTCATGTAAAACACAAAAATTCTGCATCAGAGAACAGGAGTGCAGTGGAACCCCACAACAGAGACGCAAGTGACAGTTACTGGGCTCCTGGAGTGCTGGGAGACATGCCTGTTCATGAATGGGAAGCGACTGGAGAGACAATATAAAAGCTGGGGAAGGACTTGTAAGCTATTTTAAAATTCAGTTGTATTAGGACATTAATAAGATTACAACAGCCGCCACTTTTTCCCTGAAGTAGGTGCTCACTTCGTCATTGAGAGACACGTGACTTTCGCTTCCAGCGAGCGGAATGATGCATGTCTGTGCTAATAACATGGTAAGAATAGATAGGATATGACGTCTCACATTAGATATTAGTCACAAACTTCAACATGGCTGGTGAATTACCTCACAAAAACATTTCTATATAATTATTTCGGTAATAGTTTTTCTTTTTTTCCATAGCCGGTATTGGTCATAACTCATGCACTTCCTTAGAAACGGCATGAACAAATGTAGGGGCAACGGACACGAATTTGGATGCTTTGCACATCTACTAATTTTACCCCATACTGAAAACACTGTACAACTACGAAGTTTGCAGGACTAACAGCAATACCATTGAGCTTGAATCAACGGTATAAGAGATAAGACAGCACCTTCAGTACAAAACATAAAAATTTCCCAGCAAATGCTACAACATGACCTTCCCAACACTTCCATGGATGCACTTCCATGCCATAGCATCCTCCGCCTACCTTCCACTCACTTGTCAATAAGATTGTAAAGGTTCATTTCCGGAGATGAATTATGATATATCATTTAAAATTGCTTTTCACATAAACAAAGCAATGATCTTTCACTCATAGAGCAGAGCTTTGGATATACTTTGGCAATTTCAAGGTGAGAATTGAAGGGTGGGGAAGGGCAAGCTTCTTCCAGAGGGCTTGAGATGTAGGAATATTATTTGAGGTTTTACTGCACTCTTTTGCAGCAAGACAGTAAAATGTGACATGATCATAACTGTCTCAATGTGCCCTGACCCTGCCAGAACTCTTCGTTCATGACACTTTCCCTTCTTCATTCACACAATGCAGCAAAAACTAGCCTATCCTAAAACCAATTGCTACATTGAGAGAAAAGTCTCATTGGATCCTTTTGATGAAATATAGTTGAAATTCCTTTTTTGTTAATCCAAAATTATTACCTTCTATGACATAACGTTTCGGACCTCCTACCTGTGTCCTTGTTCACATGAATCTGAAATTCTTCTGGATGTTGCTGTTATTCACACTTGCTGGTGTTGTTGGCCAGTGTTTGTTGGTGTTGGTTTGCTGGGGCCCCCTCCTCTTTTTCAAGATGCTGTTGTATAAGTGGGGAAGATGGTATGCTCCATCATCTCTGTTCATATTTTTCTCCTGTCTCCTTATCCAGATAGCCTCTCTAATCCCGCAGGTGTTGCTGTTGTCATCCTGGCTGAGAATCCTCGTCTCCGTCCAGTTAGGTAGATGATTTTGCTGCGTCATATGATCGGTTATGGCAGACTTGTCCTGACTCCTAATATGGAGGCTGATTCGTAGTCCTTTCTGTGTTTCTATCACAGTTTCAGCAAGACACCTGATATGTGACTCCAGACTTTTCTTCTTTGTCGATTTGATATTTTGGATGTACTATCATTTGGCTGATTTTGTTGACCAGTCCAAACATTGTTCCTATCTTGTGTTGTGGTAGGTTCTCCTTACTCTTTCTGACACACCATGAATATAGGGGATGATAACATGTCCTTTGTTCTTCTCGACAAAAGAAGAAAAGTGTGGAGTCACATATCAGGTGTCTTGCTGAAACTGCGATAGAAACACAGAAAGGACTACGAATCAGCCTCCATATTAGGAGTCAGGACAAGTCTGCCATATGATTGAGTAAGAGTGTTGCACGATCGGTCTGTTGTCACAACTTGAAACAGCAAGCGTAGTTGGTTCATCGCAACTCTGCAACCATCTCACTCAATCATTTACATTGACTCAAATGTAAAATTTTACATTGTGTACATGTAACACCCGCTTCACTGAACAAAAAATTTCTAACAGAAATCTTTATCATTTGAAAACGACATGTATATACATGGTAAACCCATCAAAAACATCCCTTATTTTATGAAAAGTGCATTATCTATACCAAATTCCTCTTGGACAACCAGCCACATGACATCGAGTGACAATATCAAAAATGTGTTTGCCAGTGGCAGCGAATTATACAGACTGTCAGTTGCAAATTCAAATTCAAGTAATTTAATATATACTGGCTTAAAAAATGTCATGTGATAGAAAATCAATGTACACAGAAAGAAGCAAAAAGCATAGATATTTACAATGCAATAAAAGTTTGATAAAACAAAATTAAAATGTTGACTCGTACAGCCACATATATATCAGGTTTATAACAATTACATTCGCATTTACCTTTTAAATTCACATTGGCTAGATGCTGGGGAAATCTGACCCAGTTTAAAATGACACCATAACTAAAAGTTACTTCACATATATTGCAATGCTAGAGAATAGGGATGTCAACTGCGACACTGAGTCATCACTGACATCACACTGCAACAGCCTGAAAAAGGAACTAGGATTCCACGTGAGTATGACTGTAACAAAAATGTCGTGAAAGAGTTGGGTGACTTGGCCCCTGAGGGTTGCAGACTTCCTATAAAGCCTGACAAAGGTCTTTACTTGCAGTTTGCTGACCTTCCGCAAAATAGAAAAAAAATAAAACAATTTACTTGATCACTAGCCCCTAGCAGCCTTCTGACATCAGCCAGAACAACAGTACTTTGCAGTTTTCTATTCATTGCTGCTCAAAGCAAGTCTTTTCATCTTGCAGACAAAAAAGGCCTTTCAACAGAAGTGCGTAAGTCGAATAATGGATCCAAATGAGGCTTACTTATACGTGCTTCTTGTACTGGCACTATTAATAGACGGGACAGAGCCACCGGCTCACAGAGCGGAGCGAGGTGTCTCGTCCCTTATGGCAAACCTGTGAGGAGTGAACCAGATGGTTCAATCAAAAGAAGTGATTCAGACATCCCATAACATGATTCTGGCACTTTTTTCTCATCATGCTACCAAAAATGTCCGAAAAAAAGAAAGAAAATGTTCGGAAGAAAAATTTTCAAAAAAAAAGAAAACGTTTGAAAAAAAAAAAATTCCCATTAAAAATGTCCAAAAAAAAAAGGTTAAAAAAAACATTTTCCCCAAAAAAAAAGTTACATTTTCCCCCAAAACTCTTTTTTAACAGTTTCTTTTAGAATATTGCCTTTCCACTCTATTTCTCCTTATCCCAATTTATTTATTCAAACTTTTTATTGAACAAACCTGAATACAAAAATGAATTTCGAGAAATAATTTAGATAATTACAATTTAGAGTCTTTAAAATTTATTTTTTTGCGTTCAGGCGGTCCCGTCTTCATGCTTTGGCATTTACATATTATAACATATTATTACATGTTAATTTGCCTGCTAAGTCAATCTTGACAACAAATACAATTTATCGCATAATTCTCTTTCGTAAGTTCACAACAACTAGATTGAATGCTTAGGATTTGAAGTTTGTCTTGCTGTCAAACTGCTCGAATGAGATGACTGCATAATTTTTGGTGTACATAATGTAACAGCAGCTGTCATGATATTGTGCCTTCCTGTTGGATCTGCTGCTCTCCGAGAGTTACTCGCTTATTCATAGAGGATTTCTCGACAGCTGACTGCATGGACTCTGTCACACACCCATCTGTTTCAGCCTCTGAGTTGAATAAACAATGCAGCCTTTACCAAATGCCTCGATGTTCAACTGTAAGAGCAGGTTCAATTTGAATTCGAAGTCAATTCAGATAGTAAACTCCAAGATTTTAGAAACAGATGGAAGTGGTTTGTCAGCTTTGACAGAAAATAATCACTCATTTGATGTGGCCAATGGCCATTCTTCTTGATGTGTGACGATTCCGTCCCAAGTATCCTCAGACTTTCTGATATTTGCGCTGTTCAGAACTTCAGGCTTCACTTACAAGACAACACAGCTTTCACTAACCAGTAACCGATGTCCCACCTAATTCAGTTCACCAGCAATAATAAACATCAATGTAATCTAAACAAATCAAAACATTTTTTTTCAGCTTTGAGAACCATTATTGAGTTCTTTGCGTTCAAAGGTTGACTTCGAAAAATTTAGTCAAATTTGAAGCTTACTGATCTGGGATGCCCTAGTTTCCTTTTGACATATGTAAGTTGAATCTTTTTTACCTCAAGACCTAGTATTATGTTTACTTAGCTGTTCTAGAGCTTCTTACTTAGCTGTTCTAAAGCTAGTTCATGGAAAAATCCCAATGAATAGGAGAATCTGTCGCAAGCGTACCGCCTAGAATACTTTGCAGTGCCACAGACCTATTCACCTCCGTAGTGATGCTTAGGCAAATATTGATCATATTTTCATTGTTTTGTTGAAAAGAGTAAAACAATGATTTTAGTATAACTTGTAGTGATAATCAGCACAATATTTCAGTAGTTGGATTAAGTTTCAATGTTTAATTATACAAATTCTGCTCTTTGTGAAGATTTCCCCAAAATATGGGGCCAAAAGACCAGAATGGTAACAACCAATAAAAGTTACACTTTAACTTTGTAGGCCGCATTGCTTCATGAGTTCATGCAGTTATTACTGATAGTGCATATCAAGTCAATTTGGGTCAAACATTAGGTTTACTTTTGTGTCTCGAAAAATAGGCTAAAGAGCATACTTCTATCATTTACTCGGTTGGTATTCCCTTCAGTGGCACTTATTTGGTACCAATTCGAAGCCCACATGCAGATGCATAATACAGGACGGCCGAAATTATTTTAGATGAAAATATGAATCTGAGATGAAAATATGCAAGTTTTATTTTTTTAAATATTGCTGCAACATCTTCGAAAATACCATAATTTTCCTCATTATATACTGATATAGGGTGAATTTCGATGAAAACTGCCCTGGAGACTTGATGATATATTACATGGGTCATCCGATTTTTCTGCGCCACATCTTCTGCAGATTGACACTTCAAAACGGAGGAATCCGATTCATCTAAAGACCAAGTGCAACATTGAAAAGCAGCTTCTACTTAGAAGTGAAGTGAGTAGTGATCCTCCTAACAGCCAGGCAGTCTTACAAGCACAAGTGGCAGTCCCCCAAGACAAATATTTGCTATTCACATACATTTAGATAGTGTATGCAATCAACTCAGGTAAAGTTTTTTATTCTGGCAAGATAATTTCACATTTAATGACATGAACAATGTGTCTTTTGTTGGTAATCCCAATGTGAGACATCTTGGTTATAATGATGTTTTCCTTCATATGTTTCTTAACACACTAAATAACTTATTTACTGATAGAAAAACAGACCACATGCGGAGGACAAAACAATCAAGATTATCATGAGACACCATTGTTTGTGATCCACAGGAAGTGAAGTCGGTTATACCACACTCAGGTTGGGTGGCTGGGCCTGAGAGGGTTACAGGCTTAACTTCTCAGAGGCCTTTGCTTGCAGTCTGCACACTTCTGCCCAATAAAAGAAAATCCAATTTACTAGATCACCAGCCTCACGAGGCCTTTGGAAATAAACCAAAGAGACAGTCCTACACAATTATCCCTCCATTGCTGTTAAAAACAACTGTCTCTCCATTGCTATTCATAAGAATAAGTCGCTTTATCATTGTTGCACGGAAAAAACGATTTAAAAGAAGTAGGGGAACGAGGGGCAAAATGGAGCGGCGGGGCAAAATGGTTTTTTAAGTTTTCTCGGAACTTTTTGACCTGCCTTCTAATTTTTTGGTTGGAATATAAAATAGGAAACATGACCAACTTTTCCTGAGAGTTTTGTTGATGAAAACGCTACAGGTATGCAGCTATGTTAATTTGAAGTTTTTGATCGATTTTCTTAAAAAAATCATAATTTTTGGAAATGGTGTAATACCTCCAATGACGTTCCCAGCCAAATTATCCATAGTCAGTGTTATTAGAGGACTACTAAGCTTGCGTATTAAGCAAAAAAATGTAGTCTGGTGCTTAGTCATGTGTAAGTAGGTCATTATTAATCTACCCTGCATGGTTGGGGCAAGATGGAGTCCTCCTGCAGGGGCAAAATGGGAAGCACAAAAAAGCAATCCCAGCCTAGAAAAGGTTGAAGCTTGATATTGGGTCAATTCAACCATGACATTTGAGACATTTGATACACTTTCTGGTCATATAACAGATTTGTGGATCTAATCCATGTCATCAGTAATGCCTTGAGGATTTAGGCTTAGTGGTAAAAACCTGAATTGTAGAAACTGAAACGAATGTAACTACCTTTCAAAAAGCATAGTCAAATTCAATACCAGTTTAAATTGTTAAATTATGAAGAAAACTCGGAAATCAGAGTTATGTGAATATGCATCAAAATGTCACATTTCCACAAAATTTAACTAATTTTGTTTCTTTTGTAACCTAATGTTTATTGTTAAATAATTTGTCAAATAATTACATAGAATGTAGAATTACTAGCATCACTTCCAAGCTATAATTGCGTCCTGTATTGAGATGTTGATTTCATAATTTATTGTTATGTATACTCTTATTATTCTGCAATATTCTCAAATTGCAATGACATGAATTAATGCATTTTTGTTTGTCAACATACTTTTTAGTTAGGCTATTATCAAAACAGCTGATTTATTGCAGAACTTTTGCAACTTTATTTCTTCCCATTTTGCCCCATATGAAATTCCATTTTGCCCCAAGCATGGGGCAAAACGGAAAAAAGTTGCATTTTTGAAAATAGGGAAAAATTTGAATTGGAACTATTAAAAAAGCACTTTTCTGTGTTTGAGCAAGTGGTATTGGTACTTCTTCATGGATCAGACCTTATTTGGCATTCGCATGATATACCACCTTCGTGCAGCGAGCCTTCGAAGTTAGGCGGCCCGTTTTGCCCCTCGTTCCCCTATGTAAATTGGGTTAATGGACCCAAAAAAGGCTACCTTATATAATGTGCTTCTTCTGCTGGCACTATTAACTCACTAAGTACTGGTGTAATTGTCTGCCCAGTTGACCTCGACACCAAGCATATCTTTTACATCCTCTTTCCTAAATCCACAACCAGAAGACATTTCCTTGTTTAGGAGTTTGTCTTCCCGTCAAACTGGCCGAATGGGATGACTACATAAGTAATGGTGTGCACAATGTAACAGCAATTGCCAGGAGAATGTGCCTTCCTGTTGGATCTGCTGATGTCCGAGTATAACTAAGTTATTGATAGAGGATTTCTTGAAAACTGACTGGGCCTGTCACACACCCAATGTGTTTTCAGCTTCAGAGATGAATAAGCAATGACTACTGAGCCACATCAATCTGAAATCTCTCCAGAACTATAAACCATAAACATTACATTTTTAGAATCGAAGGAGAGCATATTAACAGGAAATAAACACCCATGTTATGTGGCAATGCTTCATAATGATTATCGCCAGTTTTTTTTTTTTCAATGTTTATGAAAATTATATTTTAATCTGGGGGATGACTGTTTAATTCATCTTACCCTTTTGTTATTATTGTAAAAGGCCTATTGTGCTAACAAGCTTGTTTTTATTCAGTCCCAACTATAATAAAATGAGTTCGTTCCACTTACAGTAAACAACCGTCAAGTGCTTACAGAATTGACTTAAATGTTCCTTGTGAGGTCAATGCCATGGAAAGTAGTCACTTACTGATCCTCAGCTGTCATCGGTTATGTCACAAGTTACCCAATGACGAAATTGACACTCATTCCAATGCATTTTGATAGAGCTTGTTGTGAGGTCACTGATGGCCACTAACAGCTGAATATCAGTACTCGTCATTCGTTTACTGTAACTGGCAGACCGTTTGACACTTCTCAACATTCATTCTGCATTTGTATGATAATGCTCAATTGGTCAGCTGGCTACAAGAGACACCCAGAGATACAAACTTTACTTCTCAATGGCATTTGCCAGTAGTTTCATTGACCTTCTTGGAAAAAATCTAATCTACCAGCCCAGGTGGCCAGTAAAACGTAAAACAAAGGAATGTTAACTTCGAAAACACCAAGAAATTGTCTTTCTGCGCGTCCAAACATTTTTTGTATACCGTGTATCCAGTAAGACCCCCAAATAAAAATCTGCATGTTAACCCATATTCATAATCACACATTTTCTGCTGAGTTCTGCTACGTACGAGGTGAAACTGGTTAAGAGTTAGCCCAGGAAGTGACAGATGGAGGTAAGGGGAAGAGAGAGGAAGGAGTGTGAGACATTTCCTGCAGTTGAAGTATTTGATATTATAACAGGCTGTCAGTACAGTATCCCCATTCAGGACTATCTGGTATTTGCCATCACAACTCATGACTTGCACGTGTCACCTGGATGCAGATGGTTGGGGAAGAAACCTCACAGTTGTTGTTCAATTATCACACCATATGGCTCTTCTCATGAAGTGTCACGTTTCACGACGAGCATTCTCAGAATCGTGCCAAGTGACTTATGTGTATTTATAAGCATGTGTCTTAAAAGTGCCCATTTCTGATACCACCTGCTTATATATACTGTTTATCATCATATTGTATAGCTGGTTTTCATAGGTCACTGACACTTTTAAAAGTTGTTTAAAGCCGGTTAGTCACACTGGGGTCTGCTGGCTTTGAAGTTTTTTGAAAGGGAGGAAATATCTTTGTTGAACAGTTTAGTACAGATACTGCAATTGAGTTAAAAGAAAGAGAACATGGGAGGGGCCTTGTGTTTTGCTTTTTAGATTGAAGCTATTTATGGGTCAGTGGCAGAGTTGGTTTTCCATGAATAATTGATTTACCAGGTGATTCACAATGCTGACTGTAATCACTTCTCTTCAGTGAGACAAGAAAACAGACCAACTTGAGGATTCACTTACCAAGGAAAGTCTTAAAAGAAGTGGTGTCTGACAAGTTGATGATGCTTTGGAATAATAATGGTCTTTTTCTGACAAAATCAGGGCCCAGACTGATGTGTTTTAAAAAAAGGGGGAAAGGGAGTTGCAGGCACCTGTTTGTTGTGCTCCTGATAGCAGGGTTGGCACCACAAGATAAGCAAAGCTTTCCAACTCTAACAGCTACATAAATACAAGCAAGAGATCGGTAACCAAGCACTGCCTAGCTAAGCTGTCATCCAGACTCTCCTCATGCACAAGCAGCTAGTAATCATGGTGGTGGACCCCCATGGAACTCCTCATGTGACCCGCTCAACTTCAAACAGTAATAATAATAATAATAATAATAATAATAATAAGAACTTATATAGCGCCAATTCCAGTAAACTGCTCATTAGCGCTTGGTCAGATTAGCCAATATTTCTGTAGTATTTTTCGAAAAGATATGTTTTCAATCGCTTCTTGAAGTTATCCAGTGTTTTTGATTTGCGTACATTTTCTGGCGCCATTCCAAAGTGTTGGCGCTGAATAGGAGAAGGCTCTATCTTCAAACTTGTTTTGATTTTGTATGGCAGGTACCTCTAAGAGCAATTTGCCATTGCTGCGGAGGTTCACATTATTTTCAGGTTTGAGTCGAATAAGACTTTTGAGATATTGAGGTGCTTGATTATTCACAACTTTCCATGTGGATGTCATAAGTTTGAATTGGATCCTTGCAGGGATTGGAAGCCAATGTAGAGTAGCGCGGGGCATGCAGCCCCCCTTAACTTCGAGATGCGATTTGACCTACTTTTTTTGGTCGATTATTTGAATGCTTATGCTGTCAGGAAGGGATCACTTGACTCTACTTATAACTAGTGAAACGAATGTCTACCAATTTTAATAAAGGAGTTACGGCCCTTTTCGTAAAAAAATTATAATGGCCTTCTTACCCCACCCATCGGGCAAGAAGCCCCCCTATTATAATCCTATGGCAATTTTTTTTGCGTTCATGCATTTATTTTTTAATATTTTTTGCCCTTTTCAATTTCGGCCAAAATTTTTTCTATTTCAATTAGTGATTCTATCAAGATTTAAGGTAATGTAAACATTATTAAATGGTTCCGGAAGCAGCTTCGAGGCCTCAGTGAAGGGGGCCCAATGCCCCATACCATGTGGGGCCTCTCGCCCCAAACCCACATATTTTAATTTGACCTCTATATTTTGAGCTAAAATGCAAAAAACGTGATCCAAATCATATTTATGTGATGGTCATAAAGTGAAGCAATGCAGATATCCATTATACTTTTTAAAATTTCCAAAGTTATTTCTGACAACCACTTTCAAAGAATTAATCAAAGTTACAAAAACCATGCACCTTTTTTTGTTTCTTTAATTACGACTATGGTTTGGTGCTGAATGCCTAGAAAATTTGTGACGTCACCTAAAAAGCTTCTAGCTTCAATCCTATCAATAAGAAAAAGCACCAAAAATGTAAGTTTAGATATAACCCTGGGGGGCTTCTCACCTATCCCGGGCTTCTTGCCCCGACCCACTCTAACTCTTTCCTAAAATGACTAACTTTGTCTTGTCTTTTTAGTCCCTCAATTAGACGTACAGCAGAGTTTTGAGCCACCTGGAGTTTATTTATCACTTGTTTGGATGAACCATAGAGCAACCCGTTGCCATAGTCTAAATGAGGAGTGACTAATGCATTGACAGCTGTTTTGATTGACTCTTTGCTAAGTACGTGACTCACGGAGTTTTGAGATGTTTCGAAGGTTATAATAAGCATTCTGACACATTTTGTTTACTTGCTTATGCATTGACATGTGTTTATCAAAGAATACACCTAAATTTCTGGCATAGTCTGTCGCCTTGATTTCAACATTGTCCACACTGATTGACGACACGTTAAGTTTCTTGAGTTGAAATGGTGAGCCAATCAGAAGTAACTCCGTTTTGTCGCCATTGTTGCATCGTTTGTTTTCATGCAGAAAATTGCGTATTTCTGTGATGCACTTTTCCATTTTCTTTGTTGCATTTTCCTCATCAAGAAAATTCGGCTTGAAGGAGAGGAAAAGTTGTTCATCGTCAGCATACTTTTGATCATCAACTTCATTTCATTCAGCTACTTTGCTTATTGGAGCAATGTAGGAATTGAATAAGATCGGGCCAAGTTTTGATCCCTGAGGGACACCATATTTTAAAGGCAGTTTGTTTGATTCTGTGTCATTTATTTGTACAGACTGAGATCTATTAGCGATGTATGATTTGAACCAATTTAAAGCAAAGCCGTCAATGCCATATTTGTTTCTCAACCTTTTCAGAAGGATGTCATGATCAATTTTATCAAATGCTGCGGATAAGTCTAATAGTACCAGCATTGTAACTTCACCACGGCTCATATTCAAGATGACATCATTGTGAATCTTTGTCAATAGAGTTTCAGTACTGAAGTTTTGCTTGTATGCAGACTGTTTTTCATCATCTAGGTTGTTTAGTGTGAGGTGATTGGTGAATTGTTTGATGACAGCACCCTCAATGACTTTACTCAGAAAGGATAGGTTTGAAACTGGTCTGTAATTTTTCTTAATAAGGTCAAGGCCATTTTTCTTCAGGAGCAGTTTTACTAGAGCATGTTTCAGTTCACTAGGCATTTCCCCTTGTCTGAGTGATATATTGACTATTTTAGTCATTGTGTATATCATTAGTAAGAAAATCTCTTAATACCAGATTACCCAACACCTAGGTTGTTTTGCAATTGATTGTGAAAATCTCAATTTGATAAATTCCAGAAACTTAATTTTGTAAATTCTCTTTGGGCCAGTGTACTAATTTACAAGATATGTCTGGATTATGAATTGGACTTATTAGCAGTCATACGACATTTGTAATTGTGTATAATAGTTAAAAAAATAAACAGAGCAAAATTCCCACTGGAATAGGCTGAGAGATTTTCATCTGTTGTGATGGAAAAGTTAATGGGCTAAGGAGTCCTCTTTGCTTTAGTATTTGATAGACTGTGTTAGTCCCTTGGGAGTCATCTGTTGCATTGATCACACTACTCTGCCACCCATGTCTGCATGACAATCACTTCTTCTAATACATCGGTGTGAAACATGCTAGTACTCAATTCAACAAGAGCTTCCTGAGCCTGTATCAGTTGAGTCTTAGTACTATTATCCGTTTCAATGGCTTCGGTTGCTAGTATTGCCACCTCATGTTTGGTTGACACCAGAAATGGAAGGCTCAAGGAAGGATATGCAATCCTTTTGAATAAAAGCGGTCTGTCTTGATGAGATTGTCTCTTGTGATTCCTCTTCTGAATGTGTTCCAAATGCACTAAAACTACTAGACATTTAACAGTCCCATAAGGCAAGCCAGTCTCACTACAAGGTATTCCATTATAGCTTGGTTTCATATCAAATTTTGAGAATGCAAAAAATGTAATTTATCAATTTTGGTTTTAGATTATTGCATAGCCTGGTTGTGCAACTAAATATTAACACATTTTCAACATTGGAGACAAAAATATAGTGCTTTAGTCATATTTTTGCCTCAGTTTTTGCCTGAGAGAACAAGGTGTGCAGTGAAACCCCAACTGAGAAGTGACCAACAATTCTGTTCATGCTTTTTAAAATGATCAGTGCCTTCACATTTATATATGTTGAAGTTAATTCTGTTTCCTGGATGAACAATTTTGAACATCGTTGATTTCGATTTTGCCTAAAAATACTGATCTTCATACTCCTGATGGAAGTGATGTGCTATGCGCAGAAAAGGTCGCAGACATGATCAGGGAAGAATATAAGTTATTGTAGTAGTCATATCATTGAAATCTTCTCACAGCAAAATATCTATACTGGTCCTTTCCTAGCTTCATAATGCATTTAACTACCAGAATTGTTTCTCCTCTTCATCTGCAGGATGCATACCAAGACATTTCTCCACCGCATCTGCTGCAGAGTAACACTTCAAAACAGAAGAATCCAATTTGCTCAAAAACATGACTTATTAGTGCTACATTGTAAAGCAGCTTCTCCTCTTTACTGAAGTGAGTACTGCTCTCCTTGATAGCCTGGCAGGGTTACAAGCATACATGGCATACATGGCAGTCCTCCAATAAAAGTTTTTGCTGCTCATTTAGCGTTTCAGTGACTGATGAGAAACTTGCAAGTTATTAATTCTCGCAAGATAATGAGAGTACAATAAATATTTTAATATTAAAAGTATTTAACTGTGTTCAGAGTATTACTTTATCTTATTGTATTTTATCAAACAGGTTAATATTGTTATTTATCAGGTGTGCCTTCTCATCATATATATAGTCATGGAACAAATTTTGAGTGTCCAGGGCAAATATATCTGGGAATCAATTACTGTAGGAACAAAATATGTATACCACACAGGCAGTGAATGTACAATGTTCTCTGCTATTGGTAATCCCATATGATGCTCTGCGGGTGTTGATTATGTTTTTCCTCACATGGTATTTCTATACAAACTCACAGACCCAGCGGAGATAAAACAATTAAGACATTCACAAGACACCATTCTTTGTGTGGCTATGGAATATCATTTTAAACTAACACTTAGTTGTGTAGCTGGGCCTCTGAAGGTTGCTGGCTTAACCTCTGAAAGGATCATAACAAAGGCCTTTTGCCGTTTGTTGACCTTGTGCCAAATTTTAAAAAAATTCAATTTACTTGAAACAACCAAAGAAACACTATTCCACAGTGTATCTCTCCATTGCTGTTCAAAACAAGTCCTTTTATCTTTGACGCACCAAAAAAAGTTTAACAGATTCTGAAGTAGGTATTTAAATGGGGGTAATGAGGCTTGTTTATACATGCTTCCATCCCTTGCACTATTTACTTTACACCTCATTATAGACGTTTTTGTCTGCTCAGACAAACTTGACACCAGGCTTCTCTTACATCCTCTTTGTAAAGTCAACAACTAAACGACTTAAAGTTTATGGTTCGATGTTTGTCCTGCTGTCAAACTGGTTGAATGGGATGACTACATCAGTAATGGTGTACATAATGTAACAGCAGCTGCCAGGAGAATTTGCCTCCTGTTGGATCTGCTGCTCTCCAAGTATTACTCGCTTTTCATAGAGATTTCTTGACAGCTGACTGGGCTCTGTCATACACCCAATCTGTTTCAGCCTCAGTGATGAATATGCAATGTCTTCTGTCTTGAACCCCTCAACATTTAACTGCAAGACAAGACAAGGCCGAGGTTGCACAGAGCCGCGTCAGGCTGAATTCAGTTCAAAAATGTATCAACTTGATTTCTTCCAGTTCAACCAGTTTAGCTATTTTCAGATTCAAGGAATGTACAAATATGCCTTCCTGCTGGATCTGCTGCTCTCCCAGTATAACTTACTTATTCATAGATGCTTTCTTGATGGCTGACACGGCCTGTCACACTCCCAATATGTTTTTGGCTTCTGAGATGAATACGCTATGTCCTCTTTGCTCAATTCCATTGAATTTGTCTATGATTTTTTGGAAAATTTTAATAAAAAGTCTAAGTTCTGTATTCCTATTTTTCCCAGAAATATCTATATTTAAATCAAAGTGGCCTGTTTATGGTGTTTTATGTCTGAAATGGCCTTCATAGAAGACTTGATTTGAGCATTCTGGAACCCAGGAGGCTGACTTATTACAAACATTGTCTGAAAAGCATGCAATAAATGGTTTAGGGTTCATCTTCCTCACTTTTGTCCAGTTATACGGGCCATTTGCAACACTTTCCCAAAATTTTCCTGTCTTGAGCTACATTTTGTCTCTGCAGATCTGATCTTGAATGAATCTGACTTACGAAGTCCTGCTTCTTCTTGTAACTATTCTGATTATCCTTTAAAAGTCAATAAAATCCATTAATTTGACACAGAGGGCAAGCCAATAAAGGACAAATAGACTCACAATTGCTGGGAAGTTGAGCTGTTGATTTTCTTTATTCGAGTTGGAATTTGAAGGAAGAGGAAATGGTTTGGAAAAGCAAATATTTTATGTGATATGTTTTTTTGGATTGCCATGAATGATGTCATCATCACAGCCACTGTCGGTCAAATAGTCTTAAATAACCACCTCCCCTTTGCTCAAGGGCAATCAGCACCGACAAAGCCGCTATAAGGATGTTACTCAGAGATTTGCAGTTCTGATATTACCTACAATTTTTATATGAACAACTTCAGAACAAGACAGGCTTTCTCCAATAGACAAATGTCTCTTCATGTTAGTCATAATTATGCAGCTGGGTCTATCTGACAGGGAATGTGAATTGTAAATATTGACACACTGCATTAACTGCTAAAAGGCTTCTGTCACAGAAATTCATTAGAAAATAACAATGCAAGGAACTGGCAAGTTGTCTCTATATTCATTAACAACCTTTTATCTCATTTCATTCCCATGGATTCATCATGAATTTTTCACTTATGTTAGAATCTACCAAATTTTGTCAAGGTACCCACATATGGCTTGTGCATTTAACAATAGATTTAATCTAATTTTCATGTCACTTCTTCATGCATGAATATTGTATTAGCAAATTTATGTGATAATGTTTTGTATTCTGCTAGCATAACAATTGTTCGAGTTCTTTGAGGCTACAGGCTTCTTGCAATCACAATTTAGAATTCTGGGTAAGGCAAATCATATGATTGGCAGTATATGTGATATGAGTGAAATTACCTTGTATTTCAAAACTCCAATTGCAGATGCGTCAGGAGAGTTAATCTGCAAATGCAATTCAACATGACACTAATTTTTTTCAAAGCTTTGGTTATATTTCATTTTACCTCACATGCTTTTGATCATTCTTTCCCTTTAAATTATTAAAAATGTCTGCAGTGCATATGCATGTACGTCATTGTACGATGTTCTTCTAGCACTTAGCAGAAAATAACACTGTGAGTTGCAATTTCAATCAATGAGAAATGTCAGGGCATTTGTGTGACTTGTTCCCCTTCCTCACTCCATCCATACATGCCATGGCCTTATCTCAACCAGTTGCAAGAAAAACTCAGGAATGTGAAGCAAGTGATTTGCATTAGAGCAATAATGTTAACATCCGATAATGGATCTCAGCAGTAACATTCATGTGAATAACTATCCCATGCTGATGCAGTGATAGCAGGCTGGAATTTTATTCTAAACACCCCCTATAAAAAAACCTCTCAAAATGATTCTTGTGAGAGATCTGGAGTCTGCTTGTAGCGTAACATATTCATTACTCAATCAAAAAGCATCAAATACATCATCAGAAGCAAGTGCTTCTGTCAAATGTGCTAAAGTTTATTAAAGTACAATCTGCTGAAGCACGTCACAAAAGCTCAAAGACGAAAACTGCTGTTTTAAAATTATAGTCAGCATGTTATTATAATGATAATATAATTATATTGTAGGCCTAATCTTCATAATTAGTCCTGTTTGGGTGTCATCACCTTATATTACAGCCAGAGTCAAAATGACATATTCAAGGAAATTGTGACTGCATGAGGAGCCTGGGCACATCATATTTTCAAGGCTTTTTATTGGATTATAACAGCTTAAATCAGGCCTTTTGGTTGCTTCTGAAATTACCTATGCCATGCTGAATCTTCCTATAATGTACACAAGTCATCTCAACAAATAGCAATTACCCACATCAGTCTGAAAGCAAATCAGTCCCTTTGACTTCGACTGTAAAAGTAGACTCTAGAACTTTCATTGACATTCTTTTATAGTTTAATTGACTCAATGGCAAAAGAAAAGTTTCAATTTATTTTAACACCAGCTGCTGGTGGCCAATAAGCCACAAAACAAGGAACTGAATGTTCACAGACTTCCTAATTACATTCAAATACCAAGGAATATTGCATAAAATTGGTAGTCTTCTATTTTTGTCACCGAGTCTTGTCCTGTGGCATGTAATAATACATTCATCTATTTATAGTATAGTTTATCTGCATGATGATCAATATTCATTACCAATCCTGGTCTGCTAAGGTCTGCTTCGCCTTATAAGAGTCAGGCAGGTCAAGTGTTTGCCTTTCAGGTGATGGATTGAGGAAAGCGGAAAAGAAATGGAGAAGAATGACAAATTTTCTGTAGTTGAAGTATATGCCATTGTAACACTTTACATCAGTCCTGCATCTCTCTTGAGTGTCATCTAGTATTTACCACCACCCTCTAAACTTACATCATTCACCTGTCTTATCACACCGTAAGGCTCCACTCCAATAGTGTCATCTGTCACACTTCAAGCATTCTAAGAATTGCACAAAGAGACATATATTTTTAAGAATGCTTTTTATAGAGCCAATTCATGATGCCATGTGGTTGTCATCAAATTAAATGACTAGTCACAGTCAGTAGGATTAATCCATGCTTACTACTTTAATCATGGCTTTTGGTGGCATGGACAGACTTGTGAACATGTCAAATTGCAGTCCACTTCACAGAGCACTGCAATAAGTGATAGTATCCCACAGCTGCAGAATATTAATGCCACCCATACATCTTGGTCAACATCATAAGGCACCAAGAAAAACACTACCAGATATAATGGTATGAAAAGCTACACTCATAAATTCAATTTTGTTGCTGAAAACCTTAACTGCCGAGGACTGACTTTCTTGTTTCTCAGTCATTTGATATTTGTAATAAGATGATGTAGGATGGAGTTAGAAGGTATATGTGGACATTTTTGTTGTTAGATTTCATTTTGCATTGTTTGTTTATTTTTGACAACCAGTTTCATCCAGAAAATCTATTTGGGGTAAGTTGTGCCGTTTTGATTGGGGTGAGTTGTGCCCATGGTATGACATAGGAATTAAGTTTTTATTCATCTTTTTTTGTCTTAATTTTAGGTAAGGCCTAAACATGTTGTGAAATAACTTACTCTGAAACGAACATGTGCTAAAAGTGTTATACCACCCTCTAAAAAATAAATAATTCGAGTTTTTTTAGCATTTTTAATATGTGTATAAAATGGCTCAAAAATGTCTGATTAGATTCATGCAACATATCAGTCATACGTTAAAAACCTGACACGAATGATCTATCTGAAGAAACGGGTGAAATACAAGGTTTTTTGGAATAAGTAGTTATAGTCCAAGAGCCTGGGGTCATTTAATTGCTCGGAGTGACCAAGTGTCTTGTTATAATTTTTGGATAGACCTAACCTTCAGGTGTCTGGAACGTTAAGTCTTAAGTTTCCTGAGTGGTGGATTGAGATTTTAGAGCCATTTTATGATCGGAAGGTCGACGCGATTCACGCAATTTGGAAAAATCAGAAAAATCCAACTTATACCACCTTCTAGTCATCATAGATGGGCATATATGGTACCAAATTAAAGGTTATAATAAGCTCTATTCATTTATGGTCTTGATATGGTAGTATGATGTGATTCATGGTTGAAATTAACAAAAATATGGCATTTTAAAGTCATTTTTTAGGGTAGGACATAGCGTTATTATCCCTGAGAAACTAATTACATGTATAGAGGTGTCTAAAAGATCATGAATACAGTCCCATATAATTACTTTCATAATTAGAGGTGATTTTGAAGGTGTTTCTGGAATACTTTTTTGTAATGAGCAACTGATATTCAATACCGCAGCGTCTGCTGAAAATTTGGAAAATTGCAAATATTGCCGTCTTCTCCGTGCAGTTGTGCCTTATAAGTACATATTTGGTACTGAATTGTAGGTTTTTACAAGCCTAACTTGTTAATGAAGCCACAATGAGAGTAAGGTATCAAAACAATGTCAATTTACCAAATTTATTACAATATTTTAGAAGTTTATGCCAAGGTCGGACAGCCTCGAGAAAATATTTCGTCAATTCTCTGATTTTTCACACTCATAATTTGAATATCCAAAAATAATTAGTAAATTTAACAATATAAACTGAATTAATAAGTAAGTAATTTATTTTTCAACATCAATATTTCATTTAAGTACATTGGACATAATAAATTTATAGTACATGAGATGTTGATGGGTGCCCATAGAAACTATGCAGTTTGTACTCGTAAGGTGGACACCCTTGAAATTGAATGAAATGAAATGAGATGGATGATGTGTGATATCTACTATTTGAATGATAATAAATTATTAATTCATTAAATTATGATATAATAATATGAGCAATAGGAATTTCTTTGGAGCATTATATATATATTCCATTCTGTGAGAGTACCTTGGGAAATTCAGGACTTCTTAAACCTTTCTTATATTGTAAAGTTCTAATCCTGTCTAACTGTCCCTAATGTGTGCATCATTCAGTAACAACTACTAAACTATATTCTTATATATGAAATATACATACTAATTGGCAATGTAGTTTTAAGAGTGACTAAAAACCCAAAAGTTGAGACAGTTGTTATTTCTACAAAAAAACTGCCCCTGGCACAAGTTGGGCTGCTATTCACTAGCATTCCATGAAGATGATCCGGATCATCAGGTTAAAACAACAGGATCATCCACTACATCAACCAACTAATGGCACTGAGGTCATTCTGCCCAGATATCACCTATTTTGTTTACAATGGAATAGTTTATAAACAAAAGCATGGAACAGCCATAGGCTCTTCAGTTTCACCAGTCATGGTTAACTTTAAATGCGGAAGCGTTTGAGAAAAACTGTTTCATCCATGCGCATGAATACCAAAAATACCTTATAAGACAATACAAGCATATGCAACTTGAATTTGGAGATAGCAGAAACATTAACATTTTGCTAATAACATACAGATGTATGCACATGTAATATCTGACCTTGGACATCTCACTTATTTTTATAATTTAGTGACATGCTAATATTTCCTCTATTCCAGTATTTGCATATTAAGATGAAATACATTTCTGGTGGGAGCCTGTTCCAAAATCACATGTATAGTTTATTACAATGTGTGGTTTCAGCAGTTGGACACAAGATGATAATAGAAAAGAATCCTCAACTTCCAGAACCGACAACACCCAACAATAACTGTGAGTTTTGAGAAAATGTTTTTCATAGTCAACTGTCAAATTTGATAAAATCTGTGACAAATACAACAATGCACACAATCATGTCCAGGGAATTTCTTTGATTTGTCATATGCTAGTATATAGGTGCATTGAAGCCATTCACTAGCCCTTACTCTGTAAATTCATGTCTCTCAATGATTGGTAGGGCCGCACGTGGTTTCATCCCCTTCTTTGACACCGAAATTGTGATGAATGATGATGCCTCCATTCTGACCAGAGTGTATGAAGCCAACATGTTGAAGGCGCTTGTTTGGCTATGAGGTCGTGGGTTCTACTCCTACTTTTGGAACTCAATTTAGTCTGAGCCCATGGGACATCAATGAAGGCAGGTTGTATCCAGTGTTCTGTGCTGGAGCAACTGAAAGACCTGGGACATCCCTGAATTAGTAGGGTATGTGCCAGGCTCACAGTCTTCTTAACCACTCATCACCATACGGCGGTCACCAACACTGGTGAATGTTATGGCATGGCAACCTTGGGCAATGTTCCCCTCGTCTCTGCCAATTGGTGCTGTACTATGGCTGCCCTGAGCTGTATCATTGTGGAAGGCACACCATAAATTTTGTACCAGCATTGCAGTGCTTGTCTAATGGTATAAGCAATACAACATAATACAATGGGGCCTGACACTTTCAGGAGCTTACAATCAAGAAATACATTGTATCACAAACCCTAGTTTGTCTTCCAGTGAATCCAAAAGATGTTATGCCCATTGCATTGCCCAAAGAGAACCAATGTGGTCTTGCTTGTCAAGTAAAATGTAAGAATTATCATCACACATATATTGGAGAGACAGGTAAGAGCAGGTTCAAAGAACATACCTCCCAGAGAGGTACAAACTCAGTGGCAAGGGAATATCTGAAAGCTACTTAACATTCATGCACTTTGGCCTGAGTTAATATTTTAGAGAGGGAGGAGGATAGGCATCGACTTAAGGGAAAATAAGCAATCATAATCAACCAACACCATCCATCCTCAACAAGGAGAGAGGTCTTCAACTCCCTGCAGCCTATACTTTACTCCCGTCACATGACTCTCATGAGTAACATAACACCTCAGTCCCTTCATAATTCCATGGACAAAGATGCCATGAAGATGTCGAAAATTCTGGCAGTATCTTTAGGGGTATCTTTTAGCTGGTTGCAGTCAATGCAGTGTCAGCTGTAGCTGGTCAGAGGACCTGTGTTGTCACTGAGATTCTAGAGACTCACCAATGCTTCTCTTTGCTGCCTTAATCTAGTCTTGAAGACACTGCCTCCTGACTAAGGTTAATCTCACAGGACCTACCAAAAGTGGAGGGAGTTGTGTCCAGAGTTCTATACGGGCAGGCTACAGTAGCCTGGTAAATCAGTTGCGAGTGTGAGCGAGCAGGCTACAACATTTCACTGAAGGTGTTCTATTTCACGTCCTCGCACACATGCATTTTTGAAGCATCCCAGTCCAGTTCTGCTGAGTTCGGCTAAGCGCGGACCTTAGCGATAACAGCGCGGACTTTAGAGGCAGCTGTTCTATTGACCTAAATTCCAATTTGATACCCAATTCGATGTGAATTTCATCGGTCTGCAGCCTCGCTCACTGGCCTACTTCAAAGCAGACTGTTGTCAGTCAGCTATACGGGGGGCAACTGGACCAAGAACTTCCCTGAATGAATAGGTTACGGGTCTGAATCACAGCCTAATCATCTCTCATCCATGGTATGGTGCTCACCTTGCTTGTAGAGGGCATTAATTGACCCTCTAGAAACAAACTTTGTTGTCGGGTGATTAGCCTGTGGCTAATGTTTTCCCTTTGAAGTATTTTTCACCGACGTAAAAAAAGATTTGATTTTATTTTAAACAACAGTCAGTGCTACATCTACCAGATGGGAGCTTCCACTTGGAAAGAGCTACCCTGAAAATGGACAACTAGGAGGTTATATTGATGAACACCTACAGTTCAATCATCATGTTAGCTGCTCCTATGTCAAAACGCTGACTGGATCCTGAAGTTATCATCAAGCACACCTTCTGAAATGAAGTCAGCGTCAGAATGCCACAGCCTCATCAAATCCATTTGGAAATTGGAGTATGCTGGTTTATTCTGGAAAAATTCAAGCGGACGCAACACAGAGAAAGGTTACAAAACCATTCCCAGGCAAGGAGGCTAAAAATCCGGGCAGATGATCAAATAAATATTATTAGAAATCAGCACTTTTCAAGCTCTTTCATTTGACACGTAATAAAATCTGGATCGTGAAATTTGGGTAAATGTCTTTCCCCTCAAAAAAAATTCCACCCGCTGTGTACCTATGCCAGCTAGTGCTAGTGCATCTGCTGTACTAATAAATCAACATCTGGAGCACTGAAGATTATCAATTGCCATCATTGCAAAAAAAACCCCAAAGAGTAGACCTCATACAAATCTTCAAGATCATGAATGGCTTTGACAGAATGTCTCCATCATATTCTATCAACACAACCACCACTCATCAATCAGCAACCAAAGTCAGAAATTCACCATTCTCCACATGTATTATGAAACAATAGCTGCTGGAAATCATTTCATTTGCCCATAGTACAGCACAGGCATCAACATTTTCTAGAACTTCATGGACAAACATTCTAGATTTTTCAGATGAAAATCAAGGTATTAGGGTGTTGGAGTTTAAGAAAAAACCGAAATGAAAATTGGTTGCAGACATTTTTACTCAAGGATTTGAGGTAAACTTGTGGTTTTGGCATTGATTTCCAGATTAAAATGGTTCCGGTTTTCAAAATCGCCACGGCACATTTCTATGCAAAAGGCGGTTAAGTACCCTCCCCCCCTCTCAAGCTTTAACATCACATGGAAGTTTATTTCAAGAAAGATTGTAAGTGATGGTTCTGCACAAGATCATGTTTTATAGGAATAAGAAATGATTTGTTGATTTGATTTCCACATTCCAAAAAAAAAAGATTTTGATAATCAGAACAATATTTTCAACAATCCGACTTCATTAGCTGGAAGATGAGTGTACAGCAAATCTTCAGCATATGACCTGTGTGTTTTTAGGTTAATCAGCTGATTTACAAAAATGTCAGTTACTCAGTCAAAAAATGGCTGATTCTAAAAATTTAATAGCATAAAAGCATCAGGAAAAGCACGGGTCCCCGATACTGCCATGCTAATTTCTCATCTATAACTGCTATTGATGTCAATATATGGCACAATTTATGTTATTTGACAAGATAAATCTTGTAGAGGTACTCCTGTTTTATACTTTACACGTACATGGCTTCATGGGAGATGCTGTTCACTAGTATGTGCTTGTAAATGTTATCCTATTTGGGATAATAAAACAGCCTAAGGCCTGTTTAAAAACCAGTCTGATCTAGATAGATGACTACAATAACCTCCCACTGGTCGAAAAACCGCATTGGGCAGTTTGGCCCAGCTTAAGTGGTTGGCGGAATAGTGGTTTTTTTTTACTGCTTTCAATGTTAATCAGTTACATATTTATGAATTTAACCTTATTTCATATTAATATCACACCAAAACATCATCGTAGCATCATGACTCAATGAAAACTTGCTTGAACCTAAAATATAGTAGGCTATGCGTGTTCCTGTAATTGCTAAAACAAAATACATGCATTAAATTAGGAACATATTTTGTTTCATTAATTGGTAGGATTGCAATATTTGAGACCTCCAGATTTCTTTATATTCTGGAAACTTCAAAGATGTCCCTTTTATTCCTATAAATATATTCTATATCAAATTATGAGTGTGAAAAATCAGAGAATTGACGAAATATTTCTCGAAGCTGTCCGACCTTGGCATAAACTTCTAAAATATTGTAATAAATTTGGTAAATTGACATTATTTTGATAACTTACTCTCATTGTGGCTTCATTAACAAGTTAGGCTTGTAAAAACCTACAATTCAGTACCAAATATGTACTTATAAGGCACAACTGCACGGAGAAGACGGCAATATTTGCAATTTTCCAAATTTTCAGCAGACGCTGCGATATTGAATATCAGTTGCTCATTTCAAAAAAGTATTCCAGAAACACCTTCAAAATCACCTCTAATGATGAAAGTAATTATATGGGACTGTATTCATGATCTTTTAGACACCTCTATACATGTAATTAGTTTCTCAGGGATAATAACGCTACGCCCTACCCTAAAAAATGACTTTAAAACGCCATATTTTTGTTAATTTCACCCATGAATCACATCATACTACCATATTAAGACCATAAATGAATAGAGCTTATTATAACCTTTAATTTGGTACCATATATGCCCATCTATGATGACTAGAAGGTGGTATAAGATGGATTTTTCTGATTTTTCCAAACCGCGTGAATCGCGTCGACCTTCCGATCATAAAATGGCTCTAAAATCTCAATCCACCACTCGGGAAACTTAAGACTTTACGTTCCAGACACCTGAAGGTTAGGTCTATCCAAAAATTATAACAAGACACTTGGTCACTCCGAGCAATTAAATGACCCCAGGCTCTTGGACTATTAGTGGAACAACTTACCCAGTCATGCAGCACAACTTACCCCGGCATCGGGGCAAGTTGTGCCACTTGACCAACTTTTTTCAAATGCCTACCATGACCTTCCCAATGGCCGGACTGCCCTGAAACTTTGGTCGATTCTGGCCAACGTATTCTATTTTGATGTCTGATTTTCAGATTACATGGTTAACCTTTGGGTTTTAGGAAAATCAGCCTGATGCAAAAAATGGCACAACTTACCCCGGTCTCCCTACACAAGGGGCTGAGACAGGCCTTCTTTTACTGAATCAAACAGTACAATATCATCATTGGAAATTATTCATTTCAGGATTGAATGATAAGCATTTTTGGTCACCGAAGACATATTTTCGAGTCTAATGATTGTCCTCTATGACCAGCAGCCAGCAGCTCCACTGTGACCAGATAAGTTGGCACGGGAGCTGTCCTTCCTTCATCCTGACATTCTCGCAATAGTTTTTCTGGGTTGTGTGTCTAGGAAGTGCATCTACTCAGAGTGCAGAGGAAGCCGATGAGCCACAGTCACGCAAATGTTCCAACATTGCATTGCGATGGAGAATTGTCTTTTTGTCAGCATCTCTTTGTAATTACATGTATCATCGAATAGCTTTTTTGTAACATTGAAAGCTTGTGCCATGTAAATCCGGGTAATGTGGCTGCCAGGCTAGCTGGTATTTCAATCTACTCAGTGCATAACAGGGTTATTGGCAACAAGCTATGTCAGCTTCAGTTTAGAAGATCAGCAGCCCTTAGGTTCATATTAATTCCAACGTGTAATTTTCCCTTGAATGTAAAATAAATCATCTTTGAAAATTTATTGGGAAGTACATGCATGTTGCTTGTTCTCCTAACACCTCTAAACCTATTCTAAATAATTCCAAACCTGAATTTTCTGCTGCTGGGTGCAAATGAAACATTGTCCCGCAAATCATTGTTACAGTAGTTCAAGTGACAGATAAAAAGGCTTTCGTCAGTTGTGGCACATTTCAGTCAGTGTCTTCATCAACTCTGACAAAGAATTCTGTTAGAAGCAGTATCTGAGTCTTTTCTCTTTTATTTTTTCAATCCGACAGGTGCACAATCAGCCCTTGCACTTGTTTCTCACACCAAATGTGATTTTATCTAGATTTTGGGATAGGGAAACAGGTGATATGTCATTAACGATCAAGTGGATTAGCACAGTGAAATGGTGTTCTCTTTGACGTGTTTACAATTTAGTTTGAGATTAGCATAAGCTTGGGATAAGCTTTGGTCTCGGAGACTGTGTTGTGCTGATATCAGATATCCTACAGCAGGTAGTACTGCATGAAGAGTCTGCAATGCCATGAGCAGTGTTATAATGACATCTGTTAGTTTCTTGGTGACCTACATTCTTTGGTTCTTTGTAAGATGTCATTCAGAGACTCCTGCTTCAGATTTTTATTGGTGACCAACGTTTTTTGCTTCCATGTAATATGTTTTTCTGAGACTCCTGTTTGACTTCTATTTTTGGTTACCTACTATGTTCCTTTTATGTAGGCCTAATATGTTGTTCTCAGACTCCTGCTTGACATTTTATTGTAGCTTAAATTCGTGTGAATAAGCCATTATGAAGCTAGTCTATCTGCCTCTCGTCCTTGGTAGGTATTTAAACAAAAAGAAGGTGAATGTGAGTTGTGAATGTTCACATACCTACTGCCTTTCTTTGGCAAGCGTCTGGGCAGCATAATAACATATATGTTGGATAACCTGAATGACACAGAGATAGCATGCAAATGGCTAATCAACAATGGGAATTCATATTTTTGCATTTTGCAGACTTACCCTATTACAGTAAGGAAATTTGATATGCGGAAAGAGTGGACTGCTGCACAGTGAAAATTGCACTCTGTGTGTCATTATGCTGATGATTTGTCATGATCATACCCAATACTTTCAATGTTGATTGGATATAAGGAGACTAATCCTGCTTTGTAGCGACAGGCCAACGAAGGTAGAGGTAGACGTTATTTAACTTGGGTAACCAGACTAAGTCAGAGACTTATTTACAGCTGGGCCCACGGCACCTCCAATCAATGTCTGATGCGAACAACCATGCCGTGGAATGACATGATGGCCAACCTGAGGATTGAACTCGGATCCCTCGCTTGAGAGGCGAGTGCTCTACTGACTGAGCTAACTGGGCTGACAAAAGGATTATGCATCTGAGTTTTACTCAGTTATGACAAATCAAATGGCCTTCTCTTGATCATGACTAAACAAATAGCCTATATGCTTCCCATGTTGAATGTAGAGAAGATGATACTTACCATCAGCTGTCATGAGTCACAAAGTGCCATTTTTGCAGTGCAACAGTCCACTTTTATTTTTCATATCAAATTTCCTGACAGCAATATGTCTGTCACATTGAAATAAACTGTCAATTTGTCATTGAGTAACTTGTGACTTCATCAATGGTGATGTGACTCAGCAGGTGACCTGGTTTGATATTATTGAAAGTTTAGGTTAAAACCGCAAAATTGCTATTGAGTCATAGAAAGACATGGCATGGATAGGGATATGACATCGCATAGAATGTATGACTGTATGTCATTCTTCGACTGTAACTCCTACAACTTGAATTTTGTAAAACTCGATATCACCTCTATGATATCATAATCATCATATTGCAATATTTATGTTTTTGCACAATATTTTAATGTGATTTTTTTTTAAGTGTAGGCGACAAAATAACGTTTTGATAAAGTAAGTAACACAATCACTTTTCAGACAATATCAGAATGACTTAAAAGCAAGCATCTGGAGTTTTTTAAACTATTAGTCCTTTAAACTGAAGTTTTAGCAAATAATTTGTACACTAACATTCTTAGAAATTCTGCAGTAGCAAAATTGTATGTACAGTTTTTATGCTGACATAAAAAGGAAAAATGAGGCAGCTATAGATTAAATATTCTTTTAACTCATGAACAAGATCCCGACAACTGTACAGACATATCACATATATAGCAGTAAAACATTGGCAACAGTTCTAATCACATAAATACAAATGTATCTACAAAATATTCCACAAGGGTGGTTTTAAGCTGAACCACAGAAGAATTCTCCGTGTACAGTGTTGTTAAGTAACTGTTTTGAGTTTTAAGTTAGAACACAGAATTCAGCAATATCCATTGGCCGAGTCATAAGTTGTTCTTTTTCTATGACCAGGTGCTACATTCTTTAATTTGACAGAGAGTTTGGCGCCCGTTTAATTGCTATTAACAGCATGAAGTAGATTTCCAGGATTGAAACCACAGACCAGTGGAGCAGCAAGTCTCACGTATACCAACAGCTGCAAAGGTTTTCGCAACCAAAATGCACCAGGGTGAAAGCACAGTAAAGGCCTCAATTGCGTTTTGGTCAGACAAAAGTAAATTTAGGGTCCTAGAAACCAATTTCCGACATAAAGAAGAAACAGTGCAGTCTTTAAGCTTGATCAACAAGTAAATCTGAGAAATTTAGGCATTTTTCATGAGCATGCAATTAAAACCATGCTCTGGGCAGACCTTTAAAGTGGGTATAATTTGTCAATTTTAGCATGTAACCAGTGGCCCTTTTTCTGAAGCACCATCTATTGCAGCAATGCTGTAGCCTAATATTTAGTTCATATCCTGCCGGTGACATTATCTGTTTACTGTACCTCCCTGGCCTTCTGTAGGGACCATTGGCTGACTTTTCAATATGATTATTATGGTAGCCATGATGTCCAAAGGAAAGGTCTGCTTGTAACCATATTTTTGCAAATTTACAGTCAGGGGTTCACAAGGCTGGCTGGAGGGTATTTTTATGTAATAATTAGCCAAATTTGGTGCTTTTGCTTTAATATGATATTGGTTTAATGAATTTCATCAAAAAAATTCCAATGGCCACCGATGATTGTAAGATACAAGAAGCGTTAATGGCTAAAATCGATGTCCGTCCATTACGTCCACAACTGATTTTTTGATAATTTTAATGAATTAAAGACCAGCTAACACGTCAACTGAGGTGGAAATGCATTTCTATTTCTCTCTACCTATGTATGTAACTGAAAAACTTAAAAACACAATGATTTTAACTTATACACTGGACACCAGGCTAAAAAGTGTAAATGTCCGTCCATTACGTCCACAAAAATGTTCAAATTAGTCTGGGGACTGATGTTTGGAGGTCTGGTATGTCACAAATAAAGTAGGGATACCATGTTTAGTGACAAATTTAGATTATTCTAGTGAATGCTGACAAGGCTCAAAAGTTGAATTTGTCACAGTTCATGCAAACTGTCCATATCACATCAGCGAAAACTGTCGAAAAGCCAATGGTCCATTTCAGCAGAAAAACTTAGATTTTCATGGAACTTTCATAATGTAGTTCATAGCAGCAATGCAAATACCTGTCTTGATTTATTAGACAAACATAATTCTGTATTCTACACATTATTAGGTTCAAACTGATGTACTACACTTGCACTTCTGATAAAAATAATTCTTAGGTCATAGGGGCCAAATATTGAGGCGCTTACTGTGCTTTCACCCACCAGCAATGGTGGTCAATTAATTACAGATGACCGATGTCCTGATGAATTTGATGATTTGATCTTCCTTTTACCTGCGGTGTAACATCTCAAATAAAGCACCTTTTGGGTTCTACTGCTGTACTTTATTTTCTAAGCTCATCAGAGATTCATGTTGTAATATGGAAATTCTGGAATGTCAGTTTCATCTGCAACTGTCAATGAGAAGGACACAATGGTAATTCATAGGGACATCATGCTTTAAAAATAACTGATTTTCAGAATCTCCTCTTTGGAGATCGGGTAGCAAATAACTAGCAATTCAATTGTTCTTTTCTTAAGCTTGAGATCACAATTCCAAATGTCACAGGAAGCAAACAACGGCCCACATAAGAAGTCACTTGTCATATCCTCTGAGTAAATACCAAGTAATGCACTGCAACATTTCAGCGTATAAAGTATTTCTCGCATTAAATTTTTATCGCACGAAGAAATGTGATAAACATCTGGGGACAGAGTGACCAGATGTACGACTTTTTCAAATTGCAGCATTTGTCATTACCTGTTACTTCTTCACAATTGTACTCAACACAGTTTCCTCAAGCAACAACTGTGAGCATTCATAACATTTTTTCTCCTCATGAGAGTACAGTCTCCACAGTCTTGCGCGTGCGGCCATGTTTGCTCTGGTTCAGGAATTGTTATCTCATTCCACAAGAGCAGACGGGAGATGAGGAGGAGTCGTCACTCCGACAGTGGTCCACCGGCAGCTGAGCATTGTTGGCCTCTGCCTCCAAACTCTTCCTTTTGAAGTAGTACTTGAACATGGACTTGATCTCCCTTCTGTAATAAGCCCCGGTTAAACAGTACACAAAGAAGTTAATGCAATAGTTTATGCAGAAGATCGTCTTGGTGATGTAAAGCTCGCCACTGATTCGGTCGGCCAGGGTGGGTGACCCTGGATTAAGCGACTGTTGGAACTGGCGACACCAGATGATAAAGTAGGGCAGGTTGAGGCAGATGAAGCAGGAGGATATGGCCAGCATTATGACAGTGAACTCCAGGCGGATGCGGTTCTCCTTGAGGACAAGACGCGACTTGGTCCTTGCCTTGTCCCAGCTTAGGAGTCTGCGCAGAATTGGCAAGTTCAGGAACATGATAACCAGACTTGGGATAGCTGTGATAATTAATCCATATATGGAGTCTAGAATGAAATTCAACTGGTGATATTTACTATTCCTGGTGCATATCTTTTCTTTTGTTTGAGTAACTTCACTCAGAATGGGTTTGTACGAGCAAGTGACGGCAGAAAACAGGACAACAGCAGCTATCAACTTCCCAGCCAGGGACTTGGTACAGTAACGTTTCCTCTGCATGGGCCAGCACACAGCCAAGTACCTAGAAAATTACGCGCAAATTATAATCATCACAATAGTAAACATTAGCGGACCACAATCAAGCAAATGCTCGAATCTTCTTGAATTGATTATTCGGGAAGAACATGCTGAGATTTTTTTAATTTCTTTTCAGATAATTACTGGAGATTTGATATCTCAATGAGTCTCATATATTTCTAAACAACAAAAGAATGCTAAAAACATAACACTGCCTCACCTTTCTACAGCAAATATGACAATGACCCAGGCTGATATTATTCTGAAGAGATAACTGACGTAGAGAAAAACCTGACACACTCCCTGGTGGTTTATCAATGGTAACCTGCAAAAACGAAATAATTCTATATAAGATCACAGGAAAATCCGAAATTTTTACAACACAAACAGAGTAAGAAATATTCATACACTATTCGAAATATCGTAAAGCAAAATTAGGAACATGACAGGAAATTTCTAATAGCATAATTATGAAAAAATATAGTCATGTATGCATGACAGATGAAAATTCAGACTCATACTGACTTGCTTATTTCTATTTTGCTACATATGCTCGGCATAAGCTATGGTTACTAACCTGTAGCCCCCGGGCCAGCGCCTCAGGCCATGATTCAACCAATCAAAAAGAACATACGTAAGAAGAACGCAGATGTCAGACACAGACAGCGCCACCAAGTAGAGGCTTGATGAAAGTCGCCGCATGACCTTGGAGGTGAATACCTTGAGGGAGATGGCATTGCCGAGGATGCCCACCACGAAGATCACAGGAATCATGTAGGCATAAACGTCCTTGCCAATCTGTGAAACAAAATTATCATGAAACATTTTCTATTTGGCCAATTAGTATTGTTTTTAGAGGTGTATATGATTTTGAAGGAAGACACAGCAATGTGGCAAATGATTATTGAATTGCCATGTAACTTAAATGTAAAAATGTAAAGACAAAGGTGGGGGTTTATTGTCTGCTTCCATGCTGGAAATTACAACTGCATGCTAAGCCAACTGTACAAAGTATGTTCAGTTGACAGGTTCACTGATCATTCTTGATCTGTCTCACTCGCCAAGGCCTAGGGGGACATACAGCTGGCAGCCTCACACGGTGCCATCACTGATCAATCTTGCACATTTCTCTGCCTATAGCCAACCTCCCCATTTACACCTGGGTGGAGTGAAGCAGTGATTCAAGGAGGATCTGCTCATTTCCTCCATGCCCCAAGACGGGTTTGAACCCGCAACCTTGCGCTTGTGAGTCAAGCACCACCAGACCACGGGCACTAACATACGTGCAGGTTACAGCCTGAGCTGGAATTAAACCTGGGCCCCAGGAATTGGAAACCCAGAATACTACCTGGGGAAAATTTGAACACGTATGCATTCTGACACTCACACGGCAGGCAGTTCTATAACCGTGCCTGGGTCGCAGATGATGTCCTTTTATTATTCTCTCTCTTCAGATTAGAAATGATAACATAGAAACAGTTTCCAAGGACAGAATCTGTTAATTTTTTAAAGGCTGATATTTCCCAAGGACTACATGCCATGACACAGTCATTCCAATCGACTTTTAAAATTTGCAGCTATGACGTTTCTAAAATATCATCAGAAACAGGAGGATGTGGCCAGCATCATGAGACCATGGATTCAGAATTTCAATTTTTATCAAGAGTGTAAAGCTTGGTTTTAGAGAGTTAATGGGTGAGCTTCTGTCTGAGAGTTAATATAGCTGCTACATGTACAACAATCGAGTAAGATAGCTTGAGAGGTGCCTTGTGTTTGGTTTTTACAGCTGCTTGCAGCCTGTATTACAGTAGCCATTTTCGGGAAGCTTCTGACCATACTGGAGGTCGCACTATCTCACCTATCACTTTGAAACTTACTATATAGTGTAAATATGAGTTTATCTTGCTTCCATCAACTTTTAGTAAACTTCTGTAACAAAAAAATTTTTATTTACGAAACTAAAATGTTAGTTTTTGGCGGGAATTTCAAATGTCATGCTGCAGTGATAGACAGCAGCAGCCTGGTGCCAGCCAGATCCAGTTTTCCGAAATTCAACAGAATGTGGAAAGGAAGGAATGAAGGAAGGTATGAAGGAAGGAATGAAGGGAGGAATGAAGCGGGAGAAGGAAGGAAGGTAGGAAGGAAGAAAGAAAGGAATTAATAAAGGAAGGGAGAAAGGATGGAAGGAAGAGGGGGAGCAAGGAAGGAAGGGAAGGAATGAAGAAAGGGAGACAGGGAGGAAGGAAGGAAGTAAGAAAGGAAGGAAGAAAGGAAGGAAGAAAGGAAGGAAGAAAAGCAGGATGGCAGGGAGAAAGGATGGAATGAAGAAATGGAAGGAAGGAAGAGAGGAAGAAAGAGAGGAAGAAAGAGAGGAAGGAAGAAAGGAAGGAAGAAAGGAAGGAAGGAAGGAAGAAAGGAAGGAAGAAAGGAAGAAAGGAAGGAAGAAAGGAAGGAAGAAAGGATGGGAGAAAGGATGCAATGAAGGAAGGAAGGGAGGAAGAAAGCAAGGAAGGAAGAAAGGAAGGAAGAAAGCAGAGAAGGAAGAAAGGAAGGAAGAAACCAAAGAAGGAAGGAAGAAAGGGAAATTAATAGACAAATATAGATTCTTAGATAGATAGATAGATAGATAAATAAGTAGATGGGCAGATAGGTACATAGTCTATCTACGCACAAGCAGCTGTTAAAGTGCTTGCACGTTATTTTTTAGATTGAAGCTATTTTGGGGACAGTGGCCGGACTACCTCTCCATGAATAATTGATCGACCAAGTGATTCACAAGTGGTGACTCTAACCACTTCTCTCCCTTCAGACAAGAAAACAAACGAACCTGGAGGTTCATTCATCAAGGACCAAGAGAGAGAAACCTTCAAAGATGTTCTCTGGCACTCAACTGACGGATGTGGTGTCTGACAAGTTGATGATGCTTTGGAATAATAATGGTCTTTTTCTGACACAATTAGGGCCCAGAAGGCTGTGTTTAAAAAAAAGGAGAGAAGGGAGTTGCAGGCACCTGCTGTCTCTGTTCGGGACTGTCAAGTGGCAGCAGAATGCTGACAGTCCCTGGAAAATCGAATTGGGTCAACATAATTTGATCTGTTTTGGACAGATCACCAGATCAGGTCGAACAACAGCTGTCCAGATTACTACGCCAAACTACTTTCACAAAGCATGGTTGCTGGCAAATATCCAGTCCACTGCCTTGAATGAAAATGTTTGGAAATCATGAGACAAAAACAAAGTTTTGAAACTTTGGCATACACTTTGCCTCTGAAAGGGATGATTTTACTCATCAGAAGTTTGATGGCATTCAATCTAATTATGCCATTTAGCGCATGTTAAATTGTGGTCATAAAAGGGTCCAAAAAGAATGCATTCTCACTTATTCACGTGTCCATACAAAGCCGCTGTTTTTGCTTTGTGATATCAAAAATGCTCAATTGTATTTATTCTGTTACTTTATGCAGATTTATTAACTAGGACAACAATATAATTCACAATTTCATAAAAGCTGTGTTACACTTGGCAAAATGTCTTGTCCATGCCACAAGCGGCCCCCTCTATACTGGCAATATGTGTGAGCTACAATGTATACATCCTCCGATGACCTCCATGATAAAAAATAGCTCCAACTTTTGTTGGTATTTACAAGCTGTCTGCTTAAAATTGAAGCAAACCAAAGTCAGATTAGACACTTGCAGAGTTTTTGGAAATAAACTAGACCATCACTAAATGATGGAACTGTCCTGGTTTCTTCCACACTGTCCTGGTTTCTTCCAGTGATCCAAATTCTGTTGACCGCTCACAGGAGCTCGCGGATTTTGCACCCTAGGTGGCAGCAAGTAGCGGTCAACTTGTAGACAGAGGCACCTGCTTGTTTGTGCTCCGGTTAGCAGGGTAGGCACCACAAGATAAGCAAAGCTTTCAAACTCCAACAACTACATACAAGCAAGGGATTGATAATCAGCTGCTGATTTGGAGGCACCTGCTTGTTTGTGTCCCTGAAAGCATGGTATACACTACAAGATTAGCAAAGCTTTCCAAATCCAACACTGGGCCTAACAACTATATAAAAGCAAGACATTAATAATCAGCCACTGCCTACAGTACAACTCAAGATATTTTCATAAATACTCTAAGTTGTTCCACACCCTTCAGTTCTTTCCCTCACACCTTCATGTCCTTACTTGCTGGCTCACTCCAGAAGTAAGTCACTTTTAACAGGTAAAATATGCAAAATTAATCCAAAACTCCACTGCTATTTTGAATGAAATATTTTAATTCATCAATATGGAAGTGCAGCGAAGTTTTGGCCCTGTTGGGGTTTGCAAGTGTGAGCATCTAATTTGGAAAAATATTGGGTTGTACTGTAGCTCTGCCTGCTTCTTGACTCACTCAGTGACTTACCTCATGCACAAGCAGCTGGTAATCATGGTGGCGCACCCCGTGGAACTCCTCGTGTGACCCGTTCAACTCCAGGCAGGAAGAGTTGATATTGCCACCCGTCAAGGAACTCCATTTGGAGTCGGACTCATTTGTGGCGAACTGGCGAAGCAACAGCATCACGTCATGGTCATTGCATCCCTGTTGCGTCTGAAACCAAATTTTGGAAAATGTGTCACATTCAAAATGAACCAGATTGTTTTGCAATGCAATTGATTGTGAAAGTCATGGTATTTGAAGTAACAAAGTTCACAAATTGAATCTGTCAATTCTCTTTGGATATGTTAATCTGATTTTAAACTGGGCAATAATCCTGCGGGAATCGGCAGCTGAGACCTTCATCTTCTTATCAAAATATCAATAGGGGTGAACACTCCTCCTTTCTTAACAACTTGATGGGCTGTGTAAGTCCTCGAAGGAGTGATTCATTTCATGGATTGCCTTACAATACACTGTGGCCTCGTTTGCCACCAATGTCTGCATGGCAATTGCTCCTTCTAACAGAGTAGTGTGGGAGACACAGGGCACTCAACGTCTCAAGTCACCGGAGCGGCATCCGCAGTTGAGAGGCTTAGTGCTATTATTCTGTTTCAGTGGCTTTGGTTGCTACATCACCTCATGCCCAATGGTTAAAGTGTTACTATCCTTCCAGGATTATGTGGAAAGTAGTGATTTTTTCTTGTAATGTGGTTGTATGACATCGTGTGGCAGTTGCCATATAAGGGCAGATTTCACAAAAAGCTGCAAAATGACGTAACACAAGTTACATTAGCACAAGTCTAATAAGGCTAGACATAAATGCTTTGTAGCTTCTCTAATATTCTCAGGGTGCTTTTTCTAAGGATAGCTGGCAAGACAAAAAAAAAGCTGAAATCCAAATCATTTATTGTGTCAATCCATTAAATAAAATCATGGGTGAACACTGTTTTCTGTTGGATTGGTAGAATATAACTAAAATTATGTCCTTGTGCTAATGTAACAACGATAAATGATTGAGGACTGAATTTTTTATACGGATCCTACCGCAATATAAATGAAATCACCAGCAGGGTACCATCCCTGGCCTGCTCCTGGGAGACCTGGCTTGCAGTTCAGAAAAATTTGAGATCTAATCATGTGTTCGTTAACATAATTTACATTGACAAATTTTGCTAATGTAACACAATGAAATGGACAGATGTGAAATTGCAGTTACATTAGCAATTTAAAAAAAACAGCTACCACGCCCAGTCGTTTATGATTTTGGTGATGTATATAGGCAAATAAGACACATTTTTCAATAAAGTTTTTGAATTTCATGTTTGAAATTGGCATAAGTAACAAGAACACAGAAAAATCCCCATATAAAAGTTGTTAAATTAAATGTAACCTCAGTGTCCTGTGACGAAATCGAGGTTACATTAGCAGTCTTTTTTTTATTTTTCATTTTTTTTCAAGTTTTATGATGACCAGTACAATTAAAAATGGTTCCAAAATAATTTTCAAGATCTTTTTTATCAATCACATAGCGCTAAATTTTCCTGAATTGGTTTTAGTAGATTCCACAGAGTGCCAAAGTAAGCATGTCTGATCACCAGTAAGTTTGGTCATCCAAAATTGTCCTCTTGAAGAATAAAAAAAATATAATTTTAAGAGCAAAAAGCAACATATTTGAGGATTATTTTATTGATATTTACTCATTAGATCACAGATGTACGTAGTAATAGGTTTACTTGCTTCAGAAAGCTACAGAGAGATTACAAAAGGGCTGGAAATTTTAAGGTACCCCCTGAGAGCATTTTTCGTGAAATCAGCCACAGGTTAGCAATGGAAATTATGGGAATCCAGTGTTCTATGTGAGGTCACAGATGTAATCAGCCAATGATGGCCAAGACTCACACATCATACTAATGAAGACTGCAAAAGCAACATACACACCACATAATATTAGTTGTATTCCAAAGCTGTTTACATGTGATTTCATTAGTACACGATTCTTGAGTTCTAGACCCACCAAATACATGACATTTTTAGTTAATCTGATTGTTTAAGAAACAACAAAACGTCACACATTTGATTTATCAAACGTATTAAGCACTAGTTTACATTTATTCCTCACAGCCAAGTGTGAATGACAAGAATCACATGGTAATGAAATCGCCTTCTTGTTTGGCAGAGCCTAGCCTCATCATACTGATCAATGTATGTAAAGGTTATTCACCACGGGAGAGGGAATATGTGATTTATCACCCGAGGCCTTTAGGCCGAGGTGTGATAAACACATATTCCTGATCCCATGGTGAATAACCGGCTTATACCATGAGACAAAAACTCAAACAGTCAAACATAGACCCCGGAGTCGTCGTCATTGATCGTCGTCGTCCGTCATAATTGGCCAGTTGACGTCGTCGTCATGCCAATAAACGTCAGTTGCCGTCGTCAGTGGTTGATTTGACTGGCGTCAGTTGCCTAATGCCTGTGTCTCACGAGCGTGGTTAAGTGACGGCGAAGTTGTAGAGGTTCCAGGAAGTCAAGTTTCGCCCAATTTCGGCGTTTCAAGCCATTTTTGGACAATTATATAATCAATTAGAGGTTCTAAATCGTCGTTGATGGTTCCTATTACGACGAGGCTCTCGTTTTTTACGCCGAATCGCTCGTAATTACGGACGAGGCAAGAAGAGACTTGTGTCGGCGAGTTGTCAGGAGCCTCGACGCAGTTCCATTGCTTCAATGTTAAACTAGATTCGCCCAAGGAGTCTCTTTCTTCGCCCTAGCATGCTGTTGCTTCGCCCTAGCATCCTCTTACTTCATCCTAATCTTCAATTACGCCCAAGCAAATACATTTTACGGTGAAGCAAGTGCCTGTTTCGGCGTTTAAACAGCCTGTTTGCGTCGGCGAGTTGTTCTCTTTTTTCGCCGAATTTCCATTGACTCAATGATAAGTAGCCTCGCCCAACCTGCCTCTAAGTTCGCCCAACCTGTCTCTAACTTCGCCCAAGCTGTCTCTAACTGCGCCCAATCATTTTGGGGGTCTTTCTGGTCTTTTGCTTCACCACTTCTTTCTTCGCAAAGATTCAACCGGTTGAATCTTTCGTGAAGCAAGTTCTTGCCTCACCATAAGGTCATGTGACTTCTAGGAACTTTTGGCGAGGCAGTTTAAGAAGCGCCGTAGACGAAAATATCGTCGCCGAAGTGTTGAATGTAGCTTAAGAACCTCCCACTTTCCTGGAAAAGCAAGAAGCGCCGCAACAGGAACCCTCTGTTACGTCTCCGTGAGAACTAGGCATTACACAGGTATCCACTGCTGACAGAAGAGAATCCAAGCTGTACAGTTCCAATTAAGAGAGGCCTTTCAATTGCTCTCAGTACTTTTTTATTGTGACTGATTGCCATTGAGCTAGATGCTGATTGGCATTGAAGAAACAGTGTCCGTCTGATTACTGATTAGCACATAATTGACATTGGAAGTTTCAACTGACAAGTGTTGAAGTGCAATTATGTGGACAAGTGAGACAACACACAGAAAAAGAGAAAGTGAGAATGGGAAATGGAAAATAAACTTTCTTTTTTTTTTATAAAAAGGTGTCTATTTAGCTATCTATTCTATTTATCTATAGATTTAGGCCTATGTATATCGATCACATCAATCTTCATACGTGTACATAAGTGTAGAGTTTTAAAGATAGATCTACCATCTATACCTATTCATCAATCATCTTTTAATCGACCTAAATCTCTAACTGTATGACTGCCTGTCTAGCTATAGATATAATTATACTGGTATTGTAGCTATAAATTCGTGAGTAAAATTTTCTGAAATTATTATTATTATTATTTTTTTTTTTCGACAGAAGTATTTTAAAGGGAAGGCTTCATAAATAAAAAGATCAAACTTGTGCAAAAAATCTATCTGAACAAAACTTAAATTGCACTTCAATATTGCATGACTTCACTCAGTTCTGACACTTCAAGACTTCAATATAATAGCCAATCGAAACATCTTGGATAAAAAACAATAACTTGAATAGCAATCAGGTATGGAGCTCTGAAGACAAAGAATACCTACTTAGGTCTATTGCCTAGTTAGTCAGGTTTGGTTCAAGGTAGTCATAAATGCATGACTGACTCCAGGCTCTATCATAGACTATCAAGGTGAATCTCATAAGACGGTTGAACCTAATTCCCACTGAACAATTTTATGTGACTATAAGGTTATGCCAATATTAGCCGCTAAGTTACGATAATATTAGTTGCCAATCTTAGGATCACCTTTTCCAGGAAACTTCCCAATTTATGTCACAATGTTAGCATATGACATTACCTCATAATCAGGAGGTAAGGTTAGGATAATGTTATAACATAACATTAGCATGTAATGTTAGCATAACGTTTCTGAGGAAACTTCCCATTTCCTTCTCAGAATATTACCATATAATATTACTTCAATTTACTTGATAATAAAGGTGTAAGGATGAGATACTGCTTGATATGGAGTGGTAATTGCTTTTAAGATGATTGCCTGGTGTTACTGGATGACATACACTGCACAGGTAATATTCAGCTGATATTGTCATAATCATAACAGTTCACATGCAATGTTCTGTTCATATGTCCCTGACATCACAGAAATATTACAGATGAGACACAGATTGGCGCACTTAAAAAATATCTTATACAGCACATGCAGAGAGAAATAGCAGTTATATCAGACAATCAGTTGGCTTCAAGTGAGGAACTTTCCAAGGAGCCAGAATGAGCTGGATGGGCTTCTCTGCAGCCCATTGTAATTGTGCTGCTTCCAGAGGTCCTCCAAGCATGGACTTCTATGTCCAACCAATATAACGCTTGGAACTGGCCAGGGGTTTCTGCCTTTCACTGTCCACGGTAACTGCAGCCAGGGCAAATGAAGATGCGGAATCCTGGAATTGAAACGGTAGAAAGTTTTAAGAATAAGTCACAGACAAACAGATAAAAATACAGATTAAATAAAGGATTAGTGAGTTAGTAATAAAAGTGAAACGAAAATAAAAAGTGAGAGACCAGGCCTAGCAATTTGCCAGGTCACCAAAATTATCAGCTTGTTCTTTTTACAGAACAGCCCAAGTCTCTCTGGTGATGCTAATACACTCACCTTGGAGGGTGTCGTGCATTTCCAGGATCAATCTTTGTGGTTCAAGGTAGAACATGTCTCTCTTAGCTTCAGGCTGCCATACATGCTTTTTTACACACTTCAAGCAATTGACATCAATATCAATTGACATATTTACCAGTCCGTCGGCAATGATACAATAAAAAATTCAGTAAATTTGCTATATTTTAACTAATCATACATTTTACACTCGATTGTGGTAAACATTTGGTCTGAGCATGGAGCAAGTGCTGAGCGCAGGCCATGTGGCTCCATCTATAAATTGACACTTTAAGACAATGACGACTCCATATCAACTGGTACACTGTGAAATTTGAAAACTTTGTTGCAGCAATATTTTGAGCTGTCTCAGAATGCTCACAATTTTCCGGCTGCGATGGCTCACTGCTATAAGTTGTCCAAACGAGTCATAACATTAAGCTGTGAAAACACGAAAGTTTCAGCTGTTACAGATGAGCCTCAGGCTATTGGGATTTCTTCACAAGAAATTAATTTCTAAATTTTCCTTGTGATGCAATGGCCTGTGTTGAATGTAAGGATGTGGAAAAGCCGCCTGGCTGTTGATCGTCCGTGGATCTCAAAAGATCTGCGACTTCACTCTTCATTCGAATGCATCTTGGGCCTGTCTGGGATGTGCTAAAATGAAGCACACTGGATCAGGTGGATCCCCTTAAAAGATCACAGCAATATTTTGGGATTATTACCCACATTCATAGTAACTTTATAAGAAGGATATCACAAATAAAAACTAAAAGCGACTTAAAATAAATCAAAACAGCTCAATATTTTCAGTTATCTCAACTCAAAACATTAATCTATGTTAGCTCAATCAACTTGTGCAACCATCTCTCTCAATCAATTGAGCTGAATCAGTGCCTCCAATTTTACAGTGTATCTCAACCTCACCTCTTAATTATACAGTAACATTAATATGCTAATATTCTGACAAGGAAATGGGAAGTTTCCGCAGAAACGTTATGCTAACATTATCTGCTAATGTTATGTTATAACATTATCCTAATCTTACCTCCTCATTATGATGTTATGTTATATGGTAGCATTGTGAAATATAGCAAGAAGTTTCCTGGAAAAGGTTATACTAATGATTAGCCACTAATATTATCGTCACTTAGCACTGATAATGTTATGTTAATATTACCAGAATATTGGACAAATCATCTTATTTCTAACACTTCCTTAAGATCCTGGTCAGGTTAATATAACATTATAAGAATGTTATCAGTGTCATATTACCTTGTAACACCCTGCTCAGAAACAGGTGATGTTACGGAAATGTTAGCTGTTTGGTGGGTTAGGCCTAAATGTTGCCTGATCTTTCCTTTTGTGTTATGAATTTTATAGGATTTTTGGTTGTGAACTCTATTTATTTTGGTGAAAAACTATATTTTTTAAGGTCTGTTAATTGGTAAATCAGATAAAAGTCAGTTGAAGTCAGTTGAAATGACTTCAGTCAGTTGCAGTTGAAAAATTATCAACTAGTCGACTTAGTCAGTTGAAATGTAGAAAGTCAGTTGATTCATTAAAACAACTGACTCCTGGGTCTAGTCAAACATGAGAGGATAACTGGACAACAAAGAATATGGGAATTATTCCCCTGAAATACTATAATGTGATTGGCTGATAGAGGTGTCGAATGGTATAAAGCCTAATAATGACTGTCATACTATGTCACACAACCATATGTGGTTATTCTGGACACTATATGCCAACACTTCATCGCACTACATACTTTCTGGAAGGATAGTAGGCCTAATAAGGTAGTGCTGTCCTTGAGCCAACATTTTTTTGCCTGAGTGAAAGTCCATTGTAGTTTCTTCTTGAATATATTCTGGTTCAAGGACTGCATATTACAGGGATGTGGGTCATTCTAACACAAACATGTATCGATATTATGTGCTTCTATAGCGGAATGTATACTTGATTTGTCCAACTTGGACATTCCAGTGCCACGAAAGCTTACAATCAAGCGAAGTATTAATTAGATGCAGGTTGTGTCAAAACACACCAAATAAACTTTTGTCAATTGATATCAGTGTTTCAAAATAGTCACCAAGAATTGTTATATCACTGTCGGGCTTGGTTTCCTTCTAAAATCTACTTCATTAATATCACGGCCCTATATAATAAACCATAGTTTTTTTTAAGTCGTTCTAAGTATTGCTGGGCTTCTTATAAAAATCCCCAGTGAACCAATTAGTTCTCAACCACTGACAGTAAGCAAAATTTGAATAGAAAAATGAATGATAATTTGGCTTGATGAAATATAATAGCCTTTTTCGTGAAAGTGTCTGCCATAATTAGATAATCCGTAAAATAACTAGAAATGTTTCCATGACATAGACAAAAGGCTGATTGATGAGACAGGAGACTCATCAACAAAAATAATGAAGATGTCATTGGATGCCACTGGCAACTCATGAGAAAAGCATGAAATACATGGTCTATGGGTTGAAAGATCTCTTGCCGTGACGCTGTCTCAGTTCGGGTGTAGTCACAAGATGTGTGCAAAATACACTGGAAATACTCATTTATAGTAAACAGTCACATGAGGGAAATCAGCTTGTGCTTGTGTTTTACGCCTCTGCAGCACATTACAGAGGGAAATCAGCTCTAACCGGGTACTTGTATTCCATGATTGTCATTGAACTATATTATGCATGGTTTTAGATTATTGTACAGCCTTGTTTTACAAATGAGGAATGAACACACTGAACAGACTGTTTCAACGTTGGAGACAAAATGCAGTACACCAGGCTGAACAATCATTCATGCCATGGCTGTGTAAGCAGCTGCACCTTGGTCATAATTTTACTCTATTACCACTGCAAATGTTATGTTAGAGTTTTGTTTTTTGTAACATAGTTGCCAGCTCAGAACCAACCTGTTTCCAAGCGGCAGATAAGCCACTTCAGTGTGGTCCAAGTACTCATGCAAAACACAACATAACACTAAAATTCCGCCTCAGAGAACAGAGAACAGAGTGCAGTGGAACCTCACAGTTGAGACACCCTTGGCCAAAGGAGAGAGTGACAAACAAGCCTGTTCATAGTTATTGATCACTAGTGAAGCATCCCACTTGCATTGTACTATATAATCCGGCAGCTAGTTTTCTATAATAAGAGTTTATCATTAGAGTGGGTCGGGGCAAGAAGCCCGCGTTAGGTGAGAGGCCCCCCCAGGTTTATATCTAAACTTACATTTTTGGTGCTTTTTCTTATTGATAGGATTGAAGCTAGAGGCTTTTTAGGTAACGTCACAAATTTTCAGGGCAAACAGCACCAAACCATAGAAGTAATTAAATAAACAAAAAAAGGTGCATGGTTTTTGTAACTTTGATTAATTCTTTGAAAGTGGTTGTAAGAAATAACTTTGGAAATTTTTAAAAGTATGATGGATATCTGCATTGCTTCACTTTTTGACCATTACATAAATATGATTTGGATCATATTTTTTGCATTTTAGCTCAAAATATAGAGGTCAAACTAAAATATGTAAGTTTGGGGCGAGAGGCCCCACATGGTATGGGGCATGAGGGCCCCCCTTTACTGAGGCCTTGAAGTTGCTTCATGAACCATTTCATAATGTGTACTTTACCTTAAATCTTGATAGAATAGCTAATTGAAATCGAAAAAATTTGGCCGAAATTACAAAAGGGCAAAAAATATTAAAAAATAAATGTATGAACACTAAAATTCTGAAATTCGTAAAAAGTGAATAGAATGCCGTAAACATGATAGAAGAACCCCAAGAAATAACTTTCAAGCTGAATGCGCTCGCAAAAAAAATTGCCATAGGATTATAATAGGGGGGCTTCTTGCCCGATGGGTGGGGTAAGAAGGCCATTTTAATTTTTTTACAAAAAGGGCTGTAACTCCTTTATTAAAATTGGTAGACATTTGATTCACTAGTTATTAGTAGAGTCAAGTGATCCCTTCCTGACAACATAAACATTTAAATAATCGACCACAAAAAGTAGGTCAAATCGCACCTCGAAGTTAAGGGGGGCTGCATGCCCCGCGCTACTCTATCATAATGCATTTTGCTTCAGGATGCTATGCCATGAAAAGAAAGTTAAATCCATCAATTGAGTCCTTGGGAACCACATTCGCAGTTATATGGACCGTTTTCTCACATTTTTTACTCTCTCACAAAATATGTAGACAAAGAAACGCATTTTAGTGGGGTAAACATAAAGAGTTAAAACACTCGTTAAGTAACTTTAGAATCCCTTTCCAATCACGATAAGAAGCCTTTCTCATCATTTCAGTTTTGAAAAGAATAGCGACACTGAACCCACAGTTATGGTTACTGCTTTGCTGTGATTGTCAGAGATTGATATAGAAATGATAAAAGTAAATTAATTAAGTTCCAGCTCGTGAATTGTCCTAAAATCAATTGAAACCGGTCAAATTTGTGTAAAAATCCATAATTGGCCGTCTCAGAGTCCACTTTGAAAAGAGGGTTGACCAGTCTTTGGGGCTGAAAGTTGTAAATTGAACATTGTCTATTAATTACAGGAAATGAATATGCCAGATTTTGTCTTAACCTGGAATTACTCTTTATCTTGATTGAAATCAATGTGAGGAACTATCAAAACACAAAGGAAATACTGGCAAATGCTGAGGTAAAGCTTGCTCAAGCTGATCTATGGGATTGTGGGCTAGCTTGGTTTTGTGTGTTTTTGACAATAATTTAAAGTACACATAATTGACAAACCTTTTAAATGCAAGAACAGCATAAACTGCAAAGATAGCTGGATTTTAGGAATGATTGTTGGACAAATGCACAAATAGCTCTATCTTACGGTCTAAGCGAAAGCCAGCAATGTCCAAGATGAATCTATACATTATCTAATAACATCATTTGAGAGCCAAGATGAGTTTGACCCAGTGGCATTGACATCATAATGCATAAATGCCTATTGACAGAGTACGTAGAGAGCATATTGGAGATCTCCCACAAATAGTGTTTCCAACGAGACTCGCTCGACACCTCTCGAGAATGGTCATGGTCTAGTGCACGAGAATTGAGAATTTCTCGAGAAATCTAGGACACTGGCTTTTATGATATCTTTTGTAGTTTTAATGTTAATCTGTGTGTTTTATTTCCTATAAATCACAGCTTAACAACCAGATATTATGCAATTTTAAAACATTTGTACAAGTTCAACTTCAGCATTTATCATCAACAGATATTTAAATTGAACAATGGAGCAAGTACAAAATAACAATAAGACGAAGCAAAATAAAACAACAATCCAATGCTTTGTAACCGTTATAAACATTAAACACATGAATCGCTCAGAATCATTAAAATCTCGAGACTTCTCGAGAATTCTCGCTCTCATTGGAAACACTACCCACACTGATAAGTTTTGAGGTTTTTTATTGGGGTGGTCATAATGAAATTCCAGCCTGCTGGTTGTCAGCAAGGGATATTGTTTGCTTGCCCGTGAACAAAACCGCAGACTCAGGTTCTTCATCACATGTTAACATAATGCTGTAACTCAACACACTTGTATCACATCCCTGCCAGAGACAGCTTTTCTTGCAATTGGTTGTGATAAGGCCATGGCATGCATGCATTGAGTGAGGAAGGGGAAGTGGATGCGAACAAGTCACGCAAATGTCCCGACATTTCCTCCTTGATTGTAGCTCACAATGTTCTTTTTACTGCCCGCCTTTGCTGTTTGCAGCCATTTTGGTGTGGTGGTGGTGGTCATTTGTTGCACTGCATCAAATTGCTAGAGTGAGGGAAGAACATTGTACAGTGCCTATGCACATGCACAGCAGGGATTTTGGGAGAAGGACTAATGACAAAAAAGGTTTTTACAAGAAGTAAAAGACTCAAAAAACACCAAACCAGCGAGTCAGACCCAGCCTGTAGCCTCAATGATCAAGGTAGACAGCCGGAGAGACCCAGAGCTCTACATAATTATTACTATTAATTAGCTGTTACCTATACTTCCTATGTTATTTATCAGAGTCACTGACCAAGTTATACCACTCACCACTTAGGTCACAAGTTGCCCAAAGACACATTGAAAGTCAATTTCAATGCAATAGATTGGGCCTGTTGTGAGGTCATTGATGTACACTAGCAGCAGAATGTAAGTACTCGTCATTCGCCTACTGTAACAATAAGAGAAATGCGTCTGTTGGAGGATAGCTGCCTTGTTCATATCAAAATTACAATATCAGATTAAAGACATTCTTACGAGAATCAGCCTTTTAGCTGTTCTTATATATAGGAGGTTATTTGGCATAACTTGGCAAGTCACATTATAATTCAGTACAATGTTACAAAAAGGCATTATGTTAAACATTAGTTTGTCAAAACCACTTCCTCCATTTTACACTCCTATCCAAAGAGAGAAATCAATTATGCAACTTAACAGAAATTCTGCTTCAATTTGACCTTATTGGTTGGCTCTCTTTGTCTACGGATGGATTTTATAGAAAGCTTTTACAAAAAAATTTGGAATAGTAAAGAAGCAAGACGTTGGAAGGCAGATTTAATCTAGATCATGTCTGGGAGATTTTCAAAAAGGTAGGCTTATTAGGACAGGAGGAAGATGAGGCAATGAGGCGAAGGATGATTGAAACAGCCAAGCATCCAACATAGGCCAAGCTGACCCGGCAAGAGCTGGATCGAACCCTGGACCCAGCGATTGGCAGCCCAGCTCACCACACTCTGGATTAACCCCCCCCCCTCTATTTTTTTTTAGACATAAGATACATTTATTGCGAGATGAGCCCATGGTGGATATATAATTTATATATGTTTCCTAACAAGAATCCAGCATTATATTATCTTTGCAGCAGAAATTAATCTGGGTGATTTACGATTTGATTTGAATGAATAACTATTCTACCTCTCTGCATATAATATGCAAACGGCACTGCCATGAAATTTGCGCAGCACTTTAGAAAGTTTTTGTAGGACTTATAGTGTTACCATAACTTTAATGTTTATTTGATAATTATTCAATGTATGAAAGGCAGTTATGTAACTGTTTCAAAAATTAAAAATACAGATACATGGAAAGACAGAGAAAAATGAAGAATAGCAAGATAAACTAGACAAAACATATAATAGATAAATAGATAGATAAATAGATAGACAGATAGAGAGATACATTGACAGACAGATGGATAGATAAATTCATAGATAGATATATACTAAATAGATAGATAAGATTGATAGATAATCAGCTAAATGGTAAAAAGGCAGACAGCACTGAAAGCTGCCAAAGTCAAGTCTATGTTAGATTGTTGATATTACATAATAGTATAAATATATAGTAATACAAAAACAATAACATTGCTAGTAGATTAACTGTTCACTGTTACATAATCATCAGTTTATTAAGATTAAGTAACTTTAATATTGCTATGTTTTCTTGTTGTCTGATTGGAATTAAATGAATCACATGTTTATAATTTGATTTAGCTTGTCAACGCTAATAATTAACTATTCCATAAAAATTATTGGTACAGGATATATTACAAGAGAAAATTGAATTTTTAAGACACTTTTGAAGGTGATTTTGTTATGTTTTGTTAAATACGAAACTAAATCATTGATAAGAAGCTGGACCCACTTGACCTAATTCCAAGCTGTGGACTGTTGATGTTGAGACCATCACTGCACAGATTTTTGAGTCCTTTCTTGCACTCAATTCGCTTCGCTCAACGGCCTTCGGCCGTTTCGCTGCGCGAATATAAGAATGTAACCAAGTCAAATTAATTCAATCATGTACGACCACATCGTAATAAAATGTACAGTACAACCCAAAATAAAGTAAGAACATTTTCTGTCAAAAGTCCTCTGTTTACCTATTTTGCCCTCTTTTCTCCCCTCCACCCCAAATCTCCTTACAACTCCCTTTGACTCCTTTCAACAACCTTAGCCCAAATTAAGAACTCTATTTAGACAGCTACCAATATAACTGCAAATTGCAGAGGTGCAAAATATCAAGTTAATCAAAAACAATGGGGGTGATTGAGTTTAAATTGGTGTTGTTTAAATATGATTTTAATGTAATTTTAAAAGGTAGTTTCTAGTAGGTAAAAGTAGGAAGTGATTCAGAGGTAGTCAAAAGGTGTGAAAGGGTAAAGTAGTGGCTGATTCTTCCTTCCTGCTGGGGTAATCATACTTTATTTCGGGTTGCACTGTAATTAGAAAGGAAGCTTTCAAATGTGTGTGCTGTCCTCCAAGAAACCAAATACTGTAATTGATGGGACTCCTTCAATGTAATCGATATAATATTATAGGATATTTAGCTTCTGTATTATGTCAAACAAGATAAGACCACTTGAGCTGAAGGGGGATCTTCCATGTATCAAACCATCTGCACACCAGATATGTAGTCGAGGCCAGGACATCCGAGACCGAGGCAAGGCCAAGGATTTGGAAATTGGCATCCGAGACCGAGGCAAGGCCTCGAGGACAAGGCCAGTCCCGAGGCCTCCATCACTGACCATTAGACACCCGAGACCGAGGCAAGGCCAAGGATTTGGTATACGAGACCGATGCAAGGCCGAGGCCATCAAAATATGGCTCCGAGGCCTCCAATACTGCTGCACACATGACACAAGGTAACTTGTGATAAAAATTTCGATTATATGCTTGAGTGCAAGTCCCCAAACATATGCATTTTCATCTCTCGTGAATAATCACAAAATACCTTAGAAATAAAACGTTTCAATGGCTGTGTCAAATTCCAGTTACTGCAAAACGAATGATTAAATTCGAGCCACCTTTTTTATGTGTGATCTTAGCAGTTCTGACTTCATAGAGATATGTGACTACAATAATTTTGTTCATATCAAAACCTGCAAAACAACAGCATCAGGCAACAGTTGACTGGAATTAGTGCTATATATAGATGTTGCTAAATATACCTCATCAATTATATTATTATCATTATTCAGGCACTTTGGTACACTCGATTGTGCAGCTATTGTAACAGGTTTTCAGTCAACGAATGACAAGCCCAATTTGTCATTGGGCAGCTTGTGACTTCATTTTTGAATTGTTCTGCACGGAGTACATTGCTAATATTCAGCTCAGAGGCTGAAATAGATTTGGTGTATGACATAGCCCAGTCAGCTGTCAAGAAATCCTCTATGAATAAGTGAGTTATACTCAGAGAGCAGTAGATCCAGCAGGAAGGCCCATTTGTACATTCCTTGAATCTGAAATGCATGTAGCTCAGCTGGACGAAATCATTTTGATAAATATCTGAACTGAATTCAGCTTTGACACAGCTCAGCGGCTCCTCTGCCTGGTCCTGTCTGACTATTGAATGTTGAGGGGTTCAGTACAGAGGACATTGCTTATTCATCTCTAAAGCTGGAGACAGATTGGGTGTATGACAGAGCCCAGTCAGCTGTCAAGAAATCCTCCATGAGTTTTACTCGGAGAGCAGCAGATCCAACAGGAAGGCACATTCTCCTACCAGCTGCTATTGCATTATGTACACCATAAATTATGTAGTCATCCCATTCGACCAGTTTGACAGCAAGACAAACTTTGAGCCTAAACATTGTAACATCTTCTGGTTGTGGAAAGAGGATGTAAGACATAATTGGTGTCAAGTTTGACTGAGCATGCAAATACACCTGTAACGAGGAGTACAGTAAACAGTGTCGGCAAAAGAAGAATGCATAAGCTAGCCTCATTTGGGTCCATTACCTCGATTTATTTTAAACAGTTTTTTTTACTACAAAGATAAACAACTTGTTTTGAACAGCATTACAGACAAACAGTGAAATAGTGTTTCTTTGGTTATTACCAAAAGGTGAACAATTGTCTCTTCTGGAGTTCGTTTTGCTAACATAAGAAATAAGTTTGTGAGTCTTTCTGGAAATTGATCTGAAAGAAAACATTGTAGATACTTGTGTTACTTTGGGATCTATGAAGCTCCTCTAGTTTCTTACAAAATGTTTAACATTCTCATATCTCAGGCCCACTTTTCTTTGCAAAACCAAAGCATGCAAAACCAAAGCATAACACATTTTATGAAAGATCTCATTTTCACCAAGGGCAACCTTGGGTTCTTGCTTATGTATTATAGTGGAAATATCTGCAATGCGAATGCACATATGCTGATACTGAGATTACAGTTACTTTATGACAAGACACCAAGCCTCACAACAGACCACTTCACACACTGAAGAATGTGGATTTTGAGTCAGCTAAAAAGATTGAGTGGATAATCATGGTGAGATGGTTGCATAATTCCTTTGGGATAAAATGGCTTGATTATCAACAACAAGCTACGTTAGCTCAAAGGAATTGTGCAACCATCTCAAGTACCATTTAAGCCGACTCAAAATTTCAAAATTTGCATTTAGCTGCAAAAGTAGCTGTCTTAAACTGCAAAGGCCACTGTGGTCCAATAAATTGATAATGGCAATGGCATTACTAATATAAGCGCATGCCTTTTCTTAGATAGCCATATAATAACCTCATGCAGTAATCAGTCAGTCCTTTTAGAGCTGTTTGCAGATTAGCGGCCCAAACAGTTTCACAATTGACTTTCAACTCGGTCGTGTGATGTCACTGGCTTAAAAATGTTTTGTTTGTGTCAGTTATGGTTAAACAATAGATTCGATGCTTATAATATCCAGCAGCATAGGTGACAATAAACAATCTAATTGAATGACTTAAGGTACTTAAATGACTTAAGGTACTTCAAGGTAAGATGATTAGAAGACCAACAGAAAACTGTCAATGACTTGGCAAAGCCAGTATGCAAATTGAAAATAAGAAAATTAATTTTTCCAGTGGGCCGCCAATCTGCCAAGAGCTGTAAGGAAAATGGTGGGTTTTGAATTCCAAAGGAAGCAAACACTTCAGTAATTCCTCTCAGTCGCTCAAAATAGGATTGTATTAAATATTGAGAGAGGGCAATGCCCTATTTGAGTAACCCCTGTGATATTATCAGACCAAGTGGGTCTCAGGGCAATAGGATGCCACAGGGCAGGGCACAGGTGCCAGGATGGAGGCGTGTGTTTCAAAGTGGGTCAGGCTGAAATAAAGAATTTAGAGAGAAGTGGCCACAGGGGGCACCAACGCAGGTCCCTTCAAATAACCAGAGGGGTCTTCCATATGCAAAATTTAGTGCTATGAAGGAGATGAGTATACAGGGCAGTTAAAACAAGCACCTTTGGCCTGTATTTCATGCAAAAGTTCAACCAGGGGCCCAGTGCTGAATTGAAGTGTTCAAGTTGCCATATTGCTCTATAATTATTCTACATTGTATGAACGCTCACAATGTCATTCTTGATGATTATGTGTAGAATGATGACCGCCGCATGGTACACATGAGTGATGCATCGTAAAGCTGTGAGTCTGTTACATGCCCTAGTAATTCAAGGATGTTCAGGGACTTCTACTCCGCCCAGCATGGAGTACTGGATACAACCCGCCGCCATTTACAGGTGATTTCATTACCATGTGATTCTGATCATCCGTCCCTCACTGTGTGAATGCAATGCATATAGCTGCTTGCTACGTCCAATCTGTCAAGTGCCTGTGTGTCCAATCTGTCAAGTGCATGTGTGACTTTTTAGTGATCATAGACCAATCAGATTAGGCAAAAATTTGATGTAGCAAGGGGGATAGAGACTGTAGAATCTCGTACTAATGAAATCGCCTGTAACAACCTGTGAGGTCGGACACGTCAGGGACTATTTAATAATAGTATTTATAGAACTTAATTAGAGGCTCATAGGGAGGCTGACCCTGCCTGAGCCCGAACCCACGCATGAAAGACCTCTCCATAGTAGCTCGAATCTCTGCCCACTGAGCTCTCCAACCTGGTTACAATACATTTTACATATTTTTGTTCGGTGGATGGTCCAAGTGGCACTAAAACATTGGAAGTCCGCCACTTACTAAATTTCTTTATTTTACAAAAAATTGCTTTGACATCACTGGTGACATCAGATTTATCTCACTAACCACAATAAGACGTTGTAATAAACATTAGCAATCAGTTACCCAAGAAATTATGTCTTCCCATGGAGCTCTCAGAATTTTTAATTAAAAAGTTTTAAATGTAGAAGGTATGGACGTGGCTAAGCCTAGATAACAACAAGGAGACATCATTATGCATAATACAGCTGATTAGGATGTATCGCAGAGGAGTTTAGTTTTTCATAATATTGCAGTTCTCAGAAGCTTATTAGCAATGAAGTAGCTTTGGAAGACTTCTCTCCACAAGTTGTTATTGTGAAGCAGGCTTAAAGCATCAGCAGGAAACTGCTTTGAAAAGAAAACTTCACAGCTAATATGAACTATATATAGGCTAATGAAGAGTTTGTTTTCGCAAAAATATTATGAACTATATAGGCTACTGAAGAGTTTGTTTTCGCAAAAATATTTTTTTGTGAGGCAAGGAAAAACATTCAGCTATTTGCATCAAAAGTTGACTGGGCGTGATTTTGATATAGATGGTATGAGCTTGTTTCGAAACGTAATGGGCTTAATGGCAGATAGAATTTTGCGATACATTAGATGACTCTTTGCCATGCGACCATCGTGACTGCCTGACTTTCTTCCTCCTGTACCAGAGAGTATTATTTACAAGTGCAGTTTGCATCATGGGGAGAGACTACGCCCTTATAAGGGCCATTCTCAAATTTCGGGACAAGATGCCTTCGAAAATGTGGTTATGGAGTGGACCTTTCGAAAAACCTGCTTTTTTAGCAATGTAAAAATAGAAAAAAAGGAAAATAATTATGGAAGTCTTATTTTCAGAACTACTTCATCTCAGATCAATCGTTTTCTAAATTAAATACATAGATTTTTTTTTTGCTAATATTGTGGTAACGGAGGGGACAGGTTCTTTGGTTTTCTCTTAATAGTGCATTCTATTTGGGAGATACAACGTTATGATTGCAGTCTATTGAATCCTGTCACCCTCAGCAATATACATTAAATTTCTTTGAAAAACCCTCATTGGTAAGCTTGGAAATGAAGGGAACGGAGTGGACATTTTAGTGGGGACCAAAAAATATTCCCATGGAAATTATTCCTTAATTTGTTGAATACCTGTTCAATGAAATCTGCAAAGCTGTGGTAGTGTGGCGCATGTGCATCTAACGACATTTAGTGGAAATAGCTCGTTAAAAACAACAGCGAGCCGAGCTATGGCAAGGAACAGGGTGGACAAAAAATAGACATAAACTAGTGACACGTCTTTCACATCAATAATTCAATGAAATGAAACGAGGAAAAAGCTAGATATGATGCATATATTAATTCAAGTCTATATTCTCTTAAATTGTGCAAAGAAACTTTTAAAATGATGGTATACTTTAGGAGAAAAATTAACACTTTATTTTGTCATATCAGGGAAAAACCATTGATTTGGCATGGATTACTGGACATAATGCACCAAAAAGGGCATAATAAATGACTTTTTGTTCCAGATGCAGTGGTTCTGAATCTTCTTCTGTTATGCTATTCCGTCTTTCGACATAGCTCGGCGCACAACAACCTGCCAAATACTTCTATTTTTAGCTAACTGTTCATGATCAAAACATTCATATGTGTAATTATTCCTGCCATTACCATTTACAACTGTAACATTTCTACTTAGCTTATCAAGATCTTTGTCCACTAATTTCAGCCAGGTCTGTTTCTGTCCTCCCCTTGGTTTTTGAACATATCTTCTTGCTTCCCTTAGCGCTCCCTTTGCTGGGGTGTCTTCCGGTAGTCTCAATAAATGTTCATACCACTATAATCTTCTTTCTTTAACACTCTTACTCCATGGATTTAACTTGGTTCTTCTGTATAATTCTTCGTTTGATATCCTATCTTGCCATGTTATTTCTACGATCTTTCGCAGCATTTTTCTTTGAAATACGTCAATGTCGTTTTCTATTTGTTTAGTTACAGTCCATAACTCGCAGTTGTATAAAAATATGCTTTCTACGTGACTACGGAAAAGTCTCATTTTAACCTTTTTCGAAACTTTCTTGCTTTCCAAGATTTTCTTCAATTGGTTATAAGCTGCTATGGCTAAAATTTTTCTTCTGTTAATATCATTCATGTGTCTAAAAGGCTTCCAAAGTATTTACATTTTTTCTAGCTTTCATCTTCTCCCCTTTTAACTTCATATTCTTCTGTTTTACCATCATTCACTTGTAAATTTTTCTCTTTTAAAATGCCTGGGACTGTTTTTCAGATATCTTGTCCTGAAATTTGACAATGACCTATGAGATCCTAAGGGCGGTTGGGCTTTTTTTTTTCAATAATAATTTGTGGCTCAATTTCAGGGAAATAAATGAATTCTTTCTGGGCAGTTTTGAAATAAATAATCCCTGTAGGACGTATTCCTTAACAAGGTACATAGCTTGATTCAGAAACGAGTATTTGAGGATGTTGCATGCACAATTATTGTCGCTTTTACTCTGAAATAAATAATTTCCTGTTAAGGAAAGATCCAAGCCTGATTATTTAAAGGAACGAGAACACAGCATGACCACAAAAGGAGCGGTCTAACACAATGTATACTTTTAAAAAGGCTCTGAAGAACTCATGAGTCGCACGATGCACCATTGATGCAGTCCAAAAAGCTGCAGAAGATGCTTAGTGCTTCAACCTTTCTTTCCTACATGTACATGTATCTTACTTAATCCATCAGCATCTTACAGACAGGCAATTGACTCAGCCCACCTCATACAGAATGGTATCAGGTAAGCAATGAGAACTGAATATTGCAGGTGGCCAAGCAGCCAGACGAGTGAAGCCAGACGGCCGCAAACCAAGGAAGGGTGTATGAAAGCAAGAATATTGATGACGGTTTTATCAAACTAGACAGCATGCAGAAAAGACCTCTTTTTTGCGCAAGGATTGACCTAAAGCAATCTTTGCTTGGTTACTTTTTGCCTCTCAGAGAACACCACCAGGGGCTGACAATTAGCGAAATGGGTCTTGTGCCAGAAGGTCAACAAAAGAGGCGCGAGCAGACGGCCGCAGAGGAGTTCTTTACAAGGGACATCTGCCTGATATAAGACAGACAAATGACAGATGCTGAGTGCTGGCAAGGGGCTTGGCTGCTTGGACTTATTGAACTGAAGAGTTGACACAGTTCATACTCAAATCTGCAAAATAAACATCATCAGCTCACGTCAGAAACATTTCTTTTTTAATGCACAAGTCTCTGTAATAATGAACGCAAATATTATAATGCAGGAATTTATTTGATTTTGGTCAATGCAAGCTCAATCATCCGTGTACAAAACAATGAGCACATAGTAACAAAATAAAAAGCCAGCGACTGGGCCCAGGACTGCTGTTTTTTTTAGAAGCAGAAACAGATTGAGTGTATGGTGTTACAAATGGGCTGTCAAGAAGTCGTCTATGAATAGGTAAATACTCAGAGAGCGGTAGCCTGACAGACAGGTGCATATGCCTGACAGCTGATGCTACAATATGTAAATTGAGTGGTATATCTCCAGCAGTCATTGAGCCAGCTGGATTGCTGGTCAAAGTATATGAACGAATGAGAAACTTTTTGGCGAAAGAATTCGTGTTTGGAAACGTTAGATGTAATATTCCTTTTTTGGTGGAATTCCAATAAGTTACATCAACCTTTTGGTTGCATAATATTTTTGATACAACAAACTTACATTTTCTGCTGAAAACTTTGAGACCCCAATTTCCCAAGTCAACAGACTGATTTCAGGCATGCAGGACATTTCATGTGTAGAGTGGGTCGGGGTAAGAAGCCCGGGTTAGGTGAGAGGCCCCCCCCCAAGATTATATCTAAACTTAAATTTTTGGTGCTTTTTATTATTGATAGGATTGAAGCTAGAGGCTTTTTAGGTGATGTCACAAATTTTCACTGGGGCCTCGAAGCTGCTTCAGGAACCATTTAATAATGTGTATTTGACCTTAAATCTTGATAGAATAGCCAATTGAAATCGAAAAAATTTGGCCGACGGTAAAACAGGGCAAAAAATATTAAAAAGTAAGTGTAGGAACAGAAAAATTCTGAAATTCAGAAAAAGTGAATAGAATGCCTTAAAAATGATAGAAGAACCCCAAGAAATAACTTTCAAGCTGAATGCGCTCGCAAAAAAAATTGCCATAGGATTATAATAGGGGTGCTTCTTGCCCGATGGGTGGGGTAAGAAGGCCATTTTATATTTTTACAAAAGGGGTTGTAACTCCTTTATTAAAATTTGTAGACATTTGTTTCACTAGTTATAAGTAGAGTCCAGTGATCCCTTCCTGACAACATAAGCATTAAAATAATCAACACAAAAAGTAGGTCAAATCGCACCTCGAAGTTAAGGGGGGCTGCATGCCCCGCGCTACTCTACCATGTAACATTGCAAATTGGTTGTGCATTAGTCACATTGTCATACTGCATTGTATCAATGTTATAAGAACGTCCCTCAAATTATGCCACTGTTTGGTCATCTGTCAACATCAATGCGCTAATCATGACATTTGCACAACGTCACAACTCTATTAAGATGCTAGTGCTACAGTGTATTACTTTTACATTGTGACAGCCAACGAAGACTATGTTATGATGTTGTTACTCTTTCCAACATCTTTACTTCTCAACAAGCATTTAGACAACAGTCTGTGAACAAGATCGGGTGTTTTGTTTCATGTTATTTAAAGACAAGTGTAGACAAAATACTAATATAATATTACTTCAAAAAGTTGTGACAACCATAAAAATGCACACATTTACCAAGTTTACATTTTTAATTAAATTTGCAACGTCGAAGAAGCCTGAATATTTTATATACCTTGTCAAAATATCCAATAGAAACAATGAAATTGTTATGTACCTTTTACACGAGAATACCATGTTTTGCCACAACATAAATCTATGCGTTCCTTAGAATGGGAGCCAATAGTACTGTCTTCTCAGGCAATCAGACATGTTTCATTGCCCCCAGCTGATTCAATCTATTTTTCTCCTCATCTTTCTGGAAGAATAGCAAATTGTGGCAATTTGTGGGTTCTCCAGGTTGAGCAAGTGCCCATTGACTTCAATAAGCATGGCAATAAACAAAGAATTTCCTGGAGAAGTGATTACTTTTATTTACAATTCCGATTGCCTCCATTTTAGAATCGTAAATGTAAATCTTGAAAACTAGTATCTTGCGACTTTCTGCTTTGTTGCAAATGGGAGCATCCACTTCTGAATCGCTTGTCTCTTGTTATTTTTGTCAATAATCACAAATTATCTCTTTTTTGTTTGTCAAATAATCACGAGTTATCTCTTTGTTTTTTCAAACAAGCCAAAGAAGCTCCACAACAGCAAAAGCAACTACTCAAGGAGAGCAAGTGCCAATAAACGGCAATTTATGAGTCAGATACCATCTGAACGAGACAGTTATATCGAGCTTTCAAATGTCTACCGTAGTTGAATGAATTGGAACAGTGCTATCCAGCAATAAACCATAATCTATGATTTTTCTTTTTCGAGGATCCTGTAAGCTGTCAGCGTTGTAGACGAATATTTACATAGTTTCTTGGGTCTGAGAAAATGTTTGCTGAAATCGAAATGGGCAAAAAGCAAATATTATCACAAAACTGATGAAAAAAGGATGCTCATTATTATACATAATTTATGTGCAAGACATTTTAGAATAGCTGCACTTTGCAAATAACTATCTGTCACCAGCTATAAAATTTGCCAGCAAGAATGTCAAATAGCAAGCTGATGTATACCAGGATCAACATTGATATATATACAATGTATAACACCACTCTAATCTGATCCTTATGTCAGATCACCTGTCTGCCACATCAAACCAATATTGATCATGCGGGTTGCAGAAAGTCCCCATGTCTGGTCAACCATATACCGAGATCACTGATCAGCATAGCATGGGAATAGAAACTGGACTGCGCCTCAACTTTTCGCACAAGTTGCCAAGAGGTGGTTGTGATTCCACATGCATGCAATGCAGAGTAAACGCCATTGCTCACAGTCTGTTATTTAAACAGCTTCTTGCACCTGATATGCTTTTCTATGAGTGTGAAATAATTTCTGAAGTTTTGTTTTCAGAATTTACAGATAAGGGAATATCTGATTTGCATGTGGAAAATTATTAACAATTAGAACTGAACTGCTGGACTGGTCTCATGCAAGGACCGGCTTCATATCACAGATTCGATCCCTATGCATGGGTCGATGGACACTGGTATACAGAAGGGCAATTCCGTAAAGTCGGACGTAGAGATCAGACACTTTAACAGCTTCTGTAGCCCTACCAATCAACTTCTCTGTATGCTTTTTGGCACTATCACAGCTTAAAATACTGGGTTAAAACTGGTAGATATCACTTTATCTTTCATTTTCTATTAGTATAATGCCTGCCACAGCTTGTGACACAACTTCATGCCAATTACACATGCTACGGAGAACTTTTCAAATGATTTTATAGCCGATGCATTTTTATAATATGGTGTCAGACGTACATTGACATGTCGGTGTCGGACGTACAAACTTTAAATGCTCTCCCTGGCAATTGTATTAGGTATAAATAATTAAAGTGGCCACCATGCTATTCATGAACATAAATAATAATAATAATAATAATAATAAATACTTTATTAATCATATTCATGAAACTTGTTGCGTACAATCCTTTCATAGATACATTCATTCAAGACAACTGGCATACATCAATCATTCATAACACAAAAAACATTCACACAAAGAATTAATGAAATGAATGGTAATGAAAACAAGATTACTGCTCATTTAGCAAGCGTACACTGGATGGCACAAATGATTTAGAATATCTGGCAGTCCTTGTTTTTATAGATCGTAATCTTCTACCCGATGGTAAAGTTTGATAATATACATTGAGAGGATGGGTATCGTTATTTTACATCTTTGGATTACACACTTTTTGTAAATATTTTCAACACTTGTTACATTGATTCCAAATTTGCGGCAAATCTTTACAATTCGTTGGAGTTTATTTTTTGATGTAGCACTGCAGTTTCCGTACCAACAAATGATGGAGAAAGCTAGGACAGATTGTACAATAGAGGTGTAGAAGAGTTCTAGGATTTTGTAATCTATTTTTAACTTATTTAATTGTCTCACAAAGTATAACCTTGAATTAGCCTTTTTATATACAGCATTAACATTTTCATTGAAATTTAGACGATGGTCAATTACTGTTCCAAGATATTTATAATTGGATACACATTCAACAAGTTCGCCATTAATATGCAAAGGTGGATGTTCATATGCGGATGTTCTGAAGTCGACTATCATCTCCTTTGTCTTTTTAACATTAAGTTCAAGGAAGTTATTTACGCACCATTCTGTAAAAAGCTCAACATTTTCTCTATACAAGTTGTCATCATTCGTACATTTTGCAACTAATGCAGTGTCATCAGCATACTTGAATAACTGACATGTGTCATGGTTACATTTACAGTCACTGGTGTATAATGTGAATAGAAGTGGTGACAACACAAATCAGCTTTGTATAAGAAGTTTCATAAAGTTGGCTTCAGTAACCTTTGAGCAGGAAAATTATTTAGTAATTTTGGTGTCGGACGTACACCAAGAATCTTGTCAGGTCAGATGTCACTGCCTGACAGAATTCACAACGACTGATGCAAGAATTTTTAAAGCAAAAAGAAAGTGTACTCCCATGGGCAGTAACTGACGCCAAAATGAAACAAACTAACCTAATTCTTCAGTGGCAGGTACTTTGTATATAGGAGAGTTAAAAAATATGATAATTTCAGTCACCGAACATAGCATTGCTGAAGATGAGATAATCAAGTGATTTTTTCACTACCTGAAAATAGACTTATTTCGGCAGATTAAAACACCATAATACATACCTGTGTCAATTTTGAAATTTTTACTGATTGGTTGATGACTTTACGGAATCGCCCAGAAGCAATTCAAGCAAGGAGCCACTTACATCCACTTCGCGTGCGTGTTCAGACTCTGTTCTGCCAGCAATATCAAAGTAGTGGAACAGGTAAGAATAGTCCCTCAAAAGTGAACAGCCAGAGACAGACACACAAAGAGAGTTCACCTTTGTAATCAAAGAGTAATATTCAGACTTTGGTGTGACTCAGGTCATCCACTTCCTCTTTACCAAGCAAGACTAATGGCCAGGATGCATGCATCATTGATGGATTGATGATTGGGCCTTTATGTTCTATAGTTATAACTTATATGCACTATAGGACAGGAGGATGACATGGCAATGAGATGAAGGATGATTGAAAGTGCTGTACAACATAGGCCCAGGTGACCCGACAAGAGCTAGATTCGAAGCCTAGACCGAGCAAATGGCAGCCCAGCACGCTACCGCTATACCAACCCTCTCCCCGATGCATGCATCAGGTTAAGGAAATGGTTAGTTTGAAAACTGAATACTCTCCAAACCATATACATGAATCTTCAGACTCAGGAGGGTCTTCCTATACATCACCGTTTTAATAATTGTAATCAATCAGATATTAAAATATTCTTCTTATGACCTTCAGGGCTGCATGGTCATAAATAAGCTCACCAATCTTTTTAAAAAAAGCAATGATTAAGAAGCCAAACAGCAACTTTATTAAAGTCCAGATTAGATTCTGCAAAATTATACCAGATGGAAGTTGTCGCATTTGGTCTTTGCGGTTTTGAATGTCTTGTGCAGACAGTCGCATCAGCCAAATTCTAGCTAATTCATTTGACTTGCACCAATAAGAGCACTGGCAATTTGCTTTGCTCACTGTCAGTGTGTCTTTGTGTCTTTTTTATGCTCTCAGAAGATTCCTATTGGGACCGATCATTAAGGCGCTTTTCTGTGCTAGTTCTGTTAGCCCCTGTCTGTAAGCTGATGTGTGCTCATTCGTTTCAGTTCAGCAAAGCAAAGTTCACTTTGCTCCACTCAGGTTCCACTGAAGTACAATGTATGCAGGCCCAATAACCAATCAAGCAATAATTATGCAAAAGTCCACTTCTTCATGCAAGAACAATAATGAAGACTATTAGGGCAAAATCTGTTAAAAATTTCAAGTTTCCGTCTAAAAGGCCATTTGCCAAATAGAATAACAGAAATAAGACTTTTTTGCCCGTTTTGTCTTTGGATTAGACAGAAATTTTCCACATAATTATAAATGCATGTGGAATGAAAACCAAAAAAGATTTTTTTCCGCCTTCTTGAAAAGCATCATAAAATTGCGGATTTCTAACAAAAAATGCTTTTGAACATTTCATTTATCTGAAAAAGGCTGCCTATGTATTGGAAAATGTAGCTAGTATTTCAAAGTCGCAGATATTTTGCAAAGACCAGCTGTCACAAGCATCATAATTATCAGTTTTCAAGATCCTCTCTCCCTCTGGATGGATGGAAAGCATCGCACTGTGTAGCAGGGGGCCTGTAAAAATTCGGTTTAGCATGTTTAGACACGGTTCTGCAAAAAAAATGCATCAGAGCACAACAAATGAAAATCATCCCACAAAAATATTCTATCAAAGAGGGTGACAAAAAGGCCATTCCAGTTTGTAATCAAAGAGTAATATTCAGACATTGGCATGAGTCAGGCTATCCACTTCCTCCTTAGCCAATCTGAGCATGTACGCCTCTTGAAAGAAGTAATTCCAAACAATGGGCTGTATAAGTAGGGTTCCTTTGAGCAGCATAATAAGATTATAATTGTGATCAATATCCCATATGGTAAAATATGCTTATAAGAAAAGACCACAAGAATTTCCCTGCCAGACAGTGCCAATGATTTCAACATAGTATAAAAATTTTGACCTGATTCTACAACAAAGACAAAATATTTAAGAAAGTTTAAAAAAAGCTTTGATACTATGAACTTACAAAGTAACATAAATGTACCTTACCAAAAAGTTAGTTGAAATCGCAGTACAGTCTATAATACAAACATTATTTTCTGCTTCTAATAAGGAATAAGTATAAAATTTGGTCTCACTTTACATTTTAACTGCCACTTTAACTGTCCTTGTGCATCTCAGTCAACTAAGAAAGGCAAACAAATTAGGTCACCATTAATGGTAATTTCTGTTGCTTGAAAAAGACAGGCATTGAATATTGATGCAGGGGGATCCTTGGAGGCCTAACTGAGTAATCCTATTAGACAAAGTCGGTCCCAACCTGAGCTAAGGTGCCATAGGGCTGGTCGCAGGTGGTGGGATGGTATAATGTTTGGGAGGAACTATGCCAGACATATCAACCAAGCAAAGAACCCAAGATCTTACTGATTTTCTTGCTTACTTGTGTGAATGCCTTCCTTGAATCACATACAGTCATTATTGTCCACCAGATACATAACATGTGACACTGTGGGTTTGCAGTTCTAGTTTGAATGTGGCACAGTGGCACTTCTTTTACAATGCATACGAGGGAGCACTTCCAAGAGTTCATATCCATTTACATTTATACACATGTCAGTCGACATAGATCTGCTTTTGTCACACCTATTTCTTTTCTCCAACTGGCATTGACCAGTTCCCGATAATAGCAGTGTGCACTTGTCCTGCTTCTATTTTTGATGCCATACGCAAATTCAGTTACAGAAATTTGAAAGCCTCAAAGGCAGTAATTTCTGCGCCAGGAACTAGCTGTGCAGATTTGTCATGAGGAGGAAGGTAATTGTAACATAGCTTTGCTTTTGTCACACTCATTTAATTTCTCCAGCTAAAAACATTGACAAGTTTCCAATGGTGTGGCTCTCTGGTTATGACTTCAAGCAGCTCCTCAGCTGTTTCTTTGAAGTTTATTTCAGTCCTGCATTCTGCAGACGTGTTATAAAATCAAATCTATGCAGAGTACAGTTATCTTATTTTTAGGTTAAAAGATTTATGAAAAGAAGGATTATATAATTGGAAATTCACTCCCCAAGCAGGAAGGAGGTTCTCAGGATGATGCGAAAGGACGTCAATAAAAGAAGAAGTACGTTTCAGCTTCTCCCATGCAGTGGCCATCTCGCTACTCCTTCTGCTTGTAGAGTATCTTGTGAAGTAGGCTCATTGCCTTGCTTCAATTCTATCGCCCAATGAAACTATTTTAGATGAATGACAGAACAAATCATGTGCAGTGTCAACTAAAAGCTACTTAGATGTATTCAGGCTGCATTCAGGTTGCATTATTGAAAAGAGCAGTTGCCATTCTTGATTGGTAGTGATGTTCATTTATGGGATATTTTTTATCCCAAAGTGTCCTCCAAACCACAGCGAACCAAAAAAACAGATTGGTCGGATTAAATTGGTATTAAATGGCATGACCTGGTATCCGGATCATATCACAATATTACCATGAGTGTTTCTGGAACTCTCAGTGTCAAAGAATGTTTACTTGGCAGGTAGGGCCTTGTGGGACAACAGCACGGATGACACATGTACGTGGATTTCTGAGTGTGATGCCAGAAGATAAATCTGCAGAGATGTGCCTGCGAGGTATGACCATTCCACTTTCAACAGAAATGCCCATACTTCCTTTTGCTTCCAGGCCAGGTCTGTCTTGCTTTCTTCCATCCATCATCTCAGGCAGTCACCTGACCTGATCAACCCCACACAGAGTGGACAATGGGATAAATGGAGCAAGGGAAAACCAATTAGATGGATGGGTGACTGGGCCAGAGGCTAATAAGAAGATGGATGCGAGGTTGGATTAACAATATCAGCATGACTATGGATTAAGAAAGACTTGAAATTGATGATTGAAAATAAAAATAAGAAAGTTCTGACTAACAAGAATACACAAATTACACTCCAAAATACCAAAAAGGGACTATGGCAGATCAACAAAATTGCCAATGAAGCAGAGGCTTCTGAGAAATGAGAGCCCATTTGCTACAGCTGCCTGACAGCAGCTTGTTCAAGGCTTTGGGGAATTCAATTGAGCTTGATATATATTCACTATTCAGTGCATGTACAACATACAGTATGTATACTTCATCCAGAAACTAAAATACCAAGGCGCTTGTTGGTTTAGTTGTCACAGTCTTGACAAAAAAAAGTTTACGTTTTTTTAAAATCACAATCCAGGGATTGAACTGAAATTGGACATATGTCAGTACAAGCTGCAACCAACATAACATACTGTATTATGTGTATTCTGTGTATGACAAGGGACTAGGGCAGATCAACAAAATTGCCAGTGAAGCAGAGGCTTCTGAGAGGTAGTGAATGGCCCATTTGCTTCAGCTGCCTGATTGCAGCTTGTTCAAGACTTCGGGGAATTGAATTGAGCTTGATACAGTCAGTGCATGTACAACATACAGTATTTATACTTCATCCTGAAACTCAAAGAGAAGGAGTTTGCTGGGTAAAGCTTCACTTAGTCATAACAGTCTTGATAAAAAAACGTTATGATTAAAAATCATAATCAAGGGATTGAACTTAAATTGGTCAGAAGTCATTGCAAGGTACTACCAACATAATCTGCGTATGACCCTCAAGCTAAACATGCAGTTGGGGACTTGGCCGACAGGATTTGGCTTATTGAATACTGAAGCTGAAATATATAGGGTGGATGACGAAACAGAGTGGACTGTACACATGAATTAAATTTACTGCAGAATATTTGTTTAAAGCTTTCCATAGAAGAAGAAGTTTGTTGTTTAAATAATGTAAATATGTGATTGTAAATGTTTTAATATTGTAAATATGTGATTGTAAATGTTTTAATATTGTAGTTTCCAGAAAATTTGTTGTTAAAGTTACTTTTGAATTATTTTGATGACTTGTAAGCCCATATAGGGCTGGGTGTAAATTTTTTACACAGGTCAATAAAGAATTTGTCTGTCTGTCTGTCTGTCTGTCTGAATAAGGAAACTAAGTTCTACTGAGAGAGTAGACTGGCATATACACTGGTGACAGCTGCTGTTACAATTTGTATGCCACACTTAATTCAGTCCTTTCATCCTGGCATTAAGTTGTAAGACAAACTTAAAACTAAAAAAACTGAAACTCATCTGTGTGGAGCTACATTATAAATTAAAGTAGTTTTTTTTTTGGATGACTCAAAGCAACTGTTGATGTGCAATGTTCAATCGTCCTATATATCCCATGTGTCTAATAACTTTTAATAGCAAGGCGGTTGAGCTGTCACTGTCCGGGCACATTCTACTAAAGGTTTGTGAGGCCTGCATCTTATTTGAACCTAGGTGGGTGAATCCAAAAATATTCTCACTCGACCTTAATGAGCATTATCCCAAATTGGATTGGTGCAGGGGGAACTGGGCCACATTGGGATGCTTTGCACTTCTGCTAATTTCACTCAATGATGACAACACTGAGCAACTCAGAAGTGATGATGAATATCACCAATACCCATGACCTTAAATCCAAGGCATAAGAGGTCGGAGTGCACCTACTCTTCTGAAGCCAGAAAACAAAATGTGACATGATGATAAGTGTGCTCAGACTCCAGGGCACGACATTGGACATCAACTAAAAACAATTTTAACACTCTATGCACCATAGATATTAATATAAGAAGTGCATAAGACAATACACAGTTCAAAACACATTGTAGCCCCAATAACTTTAAACAGTTCCAAACATTTGACATATACTGTCATGGGTGCTGTAATCAATATTAGTAACACACAGTGCTTTGCTATATTTGTTAACCAAGCTTGGTAATGTACTATATATCAATTTGCAGTGCTTGTGTAACTATTGTGTGCTGTCCCATGCCACTCAGTTGACTTGGACACTTACATTCTGCCATATAAAGTGCGTCCCAATGTGCCCCGATTTCAGTATCCCAATGAGTTCCTATACAAAAATGCTATGAGGTTCCTGTGAGCTGTGAAAGTGATAGACTGACATTATTTACAAGATTCTGAGAACAATTTCTTGTTTAAGTTAAAGCCCCCTCTGAATGAACTAAAGGCGGACAATATCACAAAAATTATAAAAAATTACAAAATGCTTGCTTTCAAACTAAGAAGCACTCATTCAATTCAAAATAACAAAAATAAATTTAATAAACAACAATTCTTCAAAATGTGTGTATAATACTTTTGACTCGTTCTCTTCCTTTTTAAAGTTATTTTACGACATGTTTAGGTAGCTCGTAAAATGCAGACAGAAGTGGAACAATTAAAAATTAAATTAGGAGAAAATTAGTTACAACTCAAACATAATCAATAATGCCAGATTAAATCTAACAATACAAAACATTTTTTCATGCTTTCTGTTATCAACCCATCCAGGGTTCAGCATCTAAGTACTAATCCTAAGTGATTGAGAAGCAAGAATACCAGTCCTCGTGCATCAAGTTTAAAAAAAAAAAAATTGAATCTATAAATGTAGCTTTTCACAGCATTATATTTGGCAGTATATTTCAAGGTGCATAATGATTTGAACATAGTTTATATGCATGTAATTGGCGGCATTGCCGTTTTTAATCATTTCTTCATTCCACTATTAATATTAGATGGCACAACTTACCCCGTGGCTCAACTCATCCCAGTCTCCCCTATCAATAAAATAATATGCAGACTAACACTTTTTCATAAAAAGGTATCAGTAATAGGGGCCTATTATTTATGTAGATCCAATTTCAACCCCATAATGGTTTATCAGTGACGCAGTCAAGAAGTGTTGCACTTAGTATTGACCTTAGACTATTTGGTTGCATCACTATAGCAAGAATCCAAAATGCCAGCTGAAACCAGGATTAACACTGATATGACACCACTTCAAGTTGATCGTCATGACAGATCACCTGTTTGCCCTATCACCTAAATATTGATCCTGTGCGTTGCAGAAAGTCCCCATGTCTGGTCAAACGTACATATATCAGCTTTGGGCTGGAGTATAAACTGGATTGTGCCTCAACTTTTGACACAAGTTGACAAGAGCTGGTTTTGATTCAGCACAAATATCATCAGGTCATATCATAATGCCCTGGAACACAAAAGCCTCATTTAATTGATACAAGACAATTGCATGCGATGCAGGGTAAAGGCTTTAGGCCTAGCTCATAGTCTGTGATCTCCTCAGCACCATGCGACTGACAAACGTATTTTACAACTGCAAATAATTTTTGCAGAACGTAAAACCAACGAAAGTACTGTTGTCAGAATTTACACATCAGGGAAGATCTGATTTGCTTAGAGCTTCTGGTCTCACGCAAGGACCAGCTTTATATCACGAATCAGGTCTCTATACTTATAGGTACGTAGATGGACACTGTTACCCAGACGCAATTCAAGCAGGGAGCCGCTTGCATCCACTTCTTGTGCGTGTTCAGACACTGTTGTGCCAGCAATATCAGAGCAGTAGAACAGACGAGAATCATCCAACAAAAATGGACAACTGGAGAGGGAGACACAAAGAGAGTTCACCTTTGTAATCAAAGAGTTATATTCAGACTTTGGCGTGACTCAGGTCATCCACTTCCTCTTTACCAAGCAAGACTAATGGCAAGGATGCATGCGTCAGGTTAAGGGAATGGTTGGTCTGAGAATTGAATGCTCTCCAAACAACATCTTCAAGACTCAGAAGGGTCTTGAATACATCACCATGTTAATATAATTGTAATCAAAGATATCTACAAAATTCTACATATTACAAAGTCACTTTTTTACAATGACCTTTGTATCCAACAGAGATGCATGGTCGAAAATTTCTTGACCCGCAATTTAACAAAAAGCAGGATTAAGAAACCAACAATGAAATTGTCAAGGTCCTGATTAGACTCTGCAAAAAGCCAGACATGTCAGTTGTCGCATTTGGTCTTTAAAGTTCTGAATGTGTTGTCCAGACAGTAGGGGAGACCGGGGCTGGTTGTCACAGGGGCAGGTTGTCACACTGAGTAGAATTTAAACATGCTCCATTTCTATTTAAAGTAAGTAGGGGCACAGCCATTGTATATGAAAGTCAGTACAGGAGTAACTTAAATCTATCAGGTGAATATATACCTATGTCATTCGAAATCTTGACGTCATATTGGACTTTTTTTTTTTAATTCAGCACTCGGGACAGGTTGTCACACTTTCGGGCAGGTTGTCACACTTTTGGTTAAGAGTTTGAATGCAGGAAGTGAGACTCAGTAAGTCAAATCCTGAATGAGACAAGTTATTTTGGACATGTCAGGAATCCCCTACTTGCCCAGTGCACACCTTAACAATCATGTGACTCTGTACAAGGGTGCTACAAATTTTGACTTATTAAGGCAACAGAAATGCATTTTGATAAGGAAGAGGGTGAGTGCAGACTGTAGAATTTTTCTGCAAATTCCTTTTGAAAATTTGAAATAGATCCATTTAGACGCTACGCCTTTCCTGCTTACATCATCAATAATCAGTAGAATGTACTAAGGATATGACAATTCAATATCCATGAGAGCGTGACAACCTGCCCTAAAAGTATGACAACCTGCCCCAAAAGTGTGAAAACCTGCCCCGAAAGTGTGACTACCTGCCCCGAAAGCGTGACAACCTGCCCCGAAAGTGTGACAACCTGCCCCCGAAAGTGTGACAACCTGCCCCAAAAGTGTGAAAACCTGCCCCAAAACTGTGACAACCTGCCTCGAAAGTGTGACAACCTGCCCCTGTGACAACCAGCCCCGGTCTCCCCTAACATCTGCCTAAAATCCTAGGTAATTAATTTGACTTAAGAGAACGAGCAATTTGCTTTGCTCACGTTCAGCGTGTCATTGCGCCTTTTTTATGCTCTCAGAGATTCCTATTTGGGCCCATCATTGAGGTGGTGGTCTGTGTTAGTCCTTTCCAAGCTGATGGGTTCACTTCTTCGTGCAAGAACAATAATGAAGACCATTGACATAAACAAATAGACCAAAAACATTGTCCACATTTTGTCCTTGGATTTGGCTGAAATTTTAACATCAGCTACATAAATATGTATGACAATGTCTACATCTGGAATGATGAATTGCAAAATAATTTTCCCACTATTTGAAAAAGTATCTTGAAAATTGCAGATTCTAACAAAACATGCTTTTTGACATTTTATTCCATTTATCTGAAAAAGGCAAATGTAGCTAATATTTGAAACTTACAGATCTTGTACAAGGACTGGCATCATGTCAAGATCCCCTGTCACTATGGACGAATGGAAAACATAGCACTGTGTAACAGGGGTCCTCTTATAATTCCACTTCACATGTTTAGACATACATATGTTACAGTAGATCAGAGCACAGCAAGAGAAAATCATCACACAAAAGTGCACTGACAAAGAGGTATAGACGAAAAGGCCATTGCTGTTTGTAATCAAAGAGCAATATTCAGACATTGGCGTGAGTCAGGCTATCCACTTCCCCTTAAGTCAATCTGAGCATGCACGCCTGAAAGAAATAATTGTTCCAATGATTTCAACACAGGACACAACTTGACCTAATTCTCCATGAGAGTACAGTAAAGACAAAATAAAAAAAGTCAAATAGGCCTAAAGCTTTGATACTACAAGCTTACAAAGTAACTTATTATGGACATTACCAGAAAATTGGTTGAAATCCTAGAACAGTCTAATAGAAGCATTCTTTTCTGCTTCTTATTAGGAATGACATTTGGTCTCATTTTACATTCTAACAGCCACGTTAGATGTCCTTGTGCATCTCAGTCAACTTAGCAAGCAAAAAAAGTAGGTCACCCATAATGGTAATTTCTGTTGCTTGAAATAGAGTGGCATTGAATATTGATGCAGGAGATCCTAAGAGGTCTGAGTAATTTTATTCGACAAAGTCAGTCTCAGAGCAACAAGCTCATAGGGCCACAGGGTAGGTCACAGGTGGTGGGGTGGCATATGTTTTTGGAGGAATAATGTTGGGCGGATGAACCACGCAAAGAACCCAATTTTCTTGTTTACTTGCATGAATCCCATCTGTGAATTACAAAGTCACTATTGTCCACCAGATGCATGCATGTGACAATGTGGGATTGCGGTTCTAGTTTGAATGTGGCACAGTGACACTTCTTTTGCAGTATATGCATACAATCAAGGGAGCCGCTTCCGAGAGTTGGCATTCATTTACATGTATACACATGTCAGTCGACTTAGACCTACTTTTGTCACACGCTTTACTTTTCTCCAGCTAAACACATTGACCCATTCCCAATATTGGAAATGTCAAAGGCAGCCATTTCTGCACAAGGAAGATTAATTTTGTGATGAATAGGGAAGAAATTGTGGCTAATAATACATAGTGAGCCACCCGATTCAGATTTTACCTTGTCTAGAAAACACTCTAACAGAATCAATGCAGAGTAGCCTACATTTATCTGATTTTTTAGGTTGAAAGATTTATGAAACGAAGGACTATATAATTGGAAATTCCTTCCTCAACCAGGAAGGAGGTTCTCCGGATGACGTGAAAGGACATCAGTAAAAGGAAAATGCACTTCAGCTTCTCCCAGTTGCCTCCCGCTACTCCTTCAACTTGCAGAGTATCCTGAGTATAGTTGTCCCACTGCCTTGCTTCAATTCTATAGCCCAAAGAAACAATTTTAGATGAGTGGCAGAACAAAACATGTGCACTCGCAACTCCTAGCTAATTAGATATATTCCAGTCGCATTATTTTTTCTCAAGCCAATGCTTATATGCACTTGCATGCCCCAACATGTCCATGCACTACCAACGCCTCCCTTCCACTCAGACACCAATTCAAAATGAACAAGGCAATTGCCTTTTTCAAAAGTTGCACGACCTGCTATCTGAACCATTATGTAATCACAATATAGCACGCATTTTTCTGGCACTCTCAGAATCAAAGAATGTTCATGTGGTAGGAAGAGCCTCACCGGACAAAAACACAGATGATATGTGTGAGTTAGGTGCTAAAGGATAAATGCCTCTGCCTCCTGGCCAGTTCCTGCTTTCTTCCATCCATCATTTCAGGGAGTCACCTGACCTGACTAACCCCACCCAGAGTGGACAATGGGATAAATGGATCAAGGAAAAACCAATTAGATGGATGGTTGACTTGGCTAATAAGAAGACGGATGTGTGCGGTTGGATTAACAATATCACCATGTATGATGAGTGACATGGCAAGGGAAAATGAGTAAGACCAGTTTTGACACACCATAATGCAGAACGACACTCCAAAACACCATGGGGGACTTATGGCCAACGAGTTGCAGGCTTCTGAGAGGTGATAGCCCATTTGGTGCATCTGCCTGATTGCAGCTTGTTCAAGACAAGTATCAAAGTTTATGCTTGGGGAATTGAAATGAGCTTATTGCAGTCAATGCATACACAACAGAGTATGTGTACTTAATTCGCTAAAACAGCTTCACTAAGTCGTCACAGTCTTGACAAAAAAAAATTTAATTTCCTAATCCTGGGGTTTAACTAAAACTAGACAGATCTATATCATTATAAGCTGTAACCAATACTGTATTCTGCGTATGACCCACTAGCTAAACAGTTGAGAACTTGGCAGAGAGGATTTTGCTTATTGAATACCAAAGATGAAATGAATGGGGGAATGACAAAACAGAGTGGACTGTCAAGAATTCCTGTATGAATAATCAAACAAAATTATATTGAGAGAGCAGACTGGCATACACACGGGTGACAGCCGATGTTACAATATGTATGCCACACTATATTCAGTCATATCATCCTGGCAGCCAGTTGTAAGACAAACTTTGAACTAAAAACGTTTAAACTGATCTGTGTGGAGCTGAACTAGCCATTAGAAGCCAGCAAGCTTATAAATCAATTTTTTTTTTCTCGGATGACTCAGAGCAGTTGTTGATGTGTAAGGTTCAATCGTCCTATATATCCCATGTAGCTAATAGGTTTTAATAGCAGGGTGGTTGAGTGGTCACTGTCTAGGCATATCTACTAAAGGTCTGTTAAGGCCTTCATCCTATTTGAATCTAGGCGGGTGAATCCAAACATATTTCACTGGACCTTAAAGAGCATTATCCTAAATTGGATTGGTGCAGGGGAAACAGGGCCACACTGGGATGCTTTGCACTTCTGCTAATTTCATTCAATAATGAAAACACTGAGCAACTCAGAAGTCTGCATGAATATCACTAATACCCATGAGTTTAAATCTAAGGCATAAGAGATCAGAGTGCACTTACTCTTTTGCAGCCAGACAACAAAATGTAATGAGACTCCAGGGCACACAGGGACATTGATCAACTAAAAATAATTTTAACACACTATGCACAATAGATATTAAATATAAGAAGTGTGTAGGACAATACAAAGTGCAAAAACACATTATAGCCCCAATTGTTAATAAATTATTGACCATAATGGTTTATTAGTGCATGCCACAGACAAGAAGTGTTGCACTTAGTTTTGACCTTATGCTATTCGGCGACATCACTATAACAAGAATGCAAATACCAGCTGAAACCAGGCTTAACATTGGTATGACGCCACTTCAAGCTGATCCTCATGACAGATCACCTGTTTGCCCTATCACCCCAATAATACCATGTGCATTGCACAAAATACCCTTGCCTGGTCAAATATACATAATATCAGCTTAGCACTGGAAGATAAACTGGATTGTGCCTCGACTTTTGACAAAAGTTGACAAGAGCTGGATTTGATTCTGCACGAATATCATACAAGTCATATCAAGATAGCCCTGAGACACGAAAGCTTCATCTCATTGATACAACACAGATGCATGCAATGCAGAGTAAAGGATGTAGCTAAAAAGGATGTAGCTCACAGCCTGTCATTTACTCAGCTCCTTGCACCTGATATATGCTTTTTCTACAACTGCAAAATCACTTTTGCAGAGCATAAATCCAAGTTTTGTTGTCAGAATTTACAGGTCAGACAAGATCTGATTTGTAAATGTGCAAATAATGATTATTCAGAGCTTCTGGTCTCATGCAAGGACCGGCTTCACATCAAACATTCGGTCTTTTATCCTTATAGGTAGATGGACAGTTCGACACTTAAGAAAGATTGTAGCAGGGAGCCACTTACGTACACTTCTTGTGCGTGTTCAGACACTGTTATGCTGGCATTATCCGAGCAGTGGAACAGATGAAAATCATCCTGCGAAAATTGAAGGCAAGAGAAGGAGACACAAAGAGTGATCTCCTTTGTAATTAAAGAGTGATATTAAGACATTGGCGTAACTCAGGTCATCACTTCATCTTCTACCTGCAAGACAAATGGAAACAGACACCATTGATAAGGGAGGGCTAGACTGAGTCATCAACTGTCATATTAACAGAATGAGCACTTACATGTTAGGTGTTAACCTGGAGTAAAATCATCTGATGATTTTCCCTCTAATGGTGCCTGCAGTCTTTGATAAGAATATAGTGCTACACTATATGGTATGAACATTAGCTTCACTGATTCGGTCAATTTCTAAGTTATTTAGTTGACCTACACGCTACACCAACAATAATTTGTCTCACTTCTATTGTGTTTTTACGCATTTTGTACACTCTTTGCTAGATTGCCATAAAAACGGAATTGATCATGAAGGTGCTGCTCTTTGTCATCCCTTTCTACATGCTAACGTTTGTTTCTTCACTTTTGACCTGACAAGGCAAGGTCTACTTTCTCCATTAAAAGTCCATAGGAATAAGAAGTTTATCACAGTCATTTTTACCTTCCGAATAAGGTATTGTAATCACTTGTTCTCTGATGCCGCACACAATTCAAGCGGATAAGCTGTCATTACGGAGAAGACGACTTCACATCACACATTCAAGATCCTTTTTCACTGAGGATGCAAGACAAATTAGAAGGCAGGCACCTTATTGCATTTTTGGTGCGTGTTTACAACACTGTTTAGACACTGTTCTGCCAAGAATGATAGAGCACTGTAACAAATGAGATTATCACACAAAAATAGACTCACAAAGAAAGAGACAAAAATAGCTATCTTTTTTTGTCATCAATAGATGGATGGATGATTTGGGGCTTTACGTCCTGTATTTATCCACTTGTTAGGCTAATTAGGCGAGAGGAGGACACGATAATGAGGCAAAGGATGATCGAAACAGCCGTCCAACATAGGCCCAGGTGACCTGGCAAGAGCTGGATTCGAACCCTGGACCCAGCAATTGGCAGCCCAGCATGCTTCCACTTGACCAACCCTCCCCCCTATTTGTCATCAAAGTTAACATTCAGACATTGCAGTGTGTCAGGCTATTCCTCTTTTGTCAATCTGAGCATGGACGCTTCATAAAAGAAATAATCGCAAACAACGGGGTATATTAGTCACGAGCATGTATACCAATAATACTCTATAGACAATACAAGCGTATGCAATTAGAATTCTGAGATTGCAGGAGCAGAGCCATTTTGCAAATAACACACAGTTATGGTGCAAATGCAAAAGGTTGACCTTGTACATCACACTTATTTTGATAATGTTCTGGCATGCAAAGTATTTTAATAGTATTTGCATATTTTAAAGAAATACAAAACTGGTGGGAGCCTATGTCAAAGTCACATGACACATTCCAATTAGAATACAACCATAGCAGTGATCAAAAACTGTTATACATTGTTTGTTACTATTTGTGTGTTTGGCAGTTAGACATGAGATAAAAATGTATAAGAATCTGCAACTTATCGAACTAACAACACCCAGCAATAACTGTGAATTTTGAGAAAATGTTTTTCATAGTCAACTGTCAAATTTGATTAGAATCTGTGACAAATATATCAAAACATGCCAGTCCAGGGCATTTCTTGGACTTGTCATATGCTAGTATATGGATGGATTAAATCGATCTACAAGCCCTGATATACCATGTCTATCAATGACTGGTACTTCCGCTCATGAATTTAGTAGGGTTCCTCCAAGCCACCAACTGTCAATAGCATTATTATGATTGACACCTCAAATGGTGAAATATACTAACAACAAAATGCCACATGAGTTGCCCTGCACTCTAAAAATTTTCAGACAAAATTGGTTTTTTAGATTCAAAATGGTTTTTTGAAAAACCAAATTTCAATGCAAAAAACCAACATGGATTTTTTTAACAGTTCCAATGATTTTAAAACAGGACAAAACTGGACCAATTTCTGAGTAAGAAAGACCATAGAAGAACAAGAGTCAAATAAAGCTTTATAATACTACAAGCTTAAAAAGTCGCTTAAATGTATGGACATTACAAGAAAATTAGTGAAAATCCTCTTATACAAACATTATTTTTTGCATTCCAACAGCCACGTTAGATTTCTTTGTGCATCTCAGTCAACTATGAAAGGCAATCTAATTAGGTCACCATTAATGGTAATTTCTGTTGCTTAAAACAGAGAGCCATTGAATATTAATGCAGGGGGAACCTTGGAGGCCGAACTGAGTAATCTTATTGCACTAAGTGGGTCCCAAAATGAGCTGATAGGTGCCACAGGGCAGGTCACATGTGGTGGGTGGTAAATGTTTGGAAGGAACTATGCCAGGCTGAAAAAGCAGAAGCCAGTCAGAACATAGAGAATGGAGATGGATGCCACTGTAATGGCAAAAATGACCTTGTCACATCCTCACTGTAGGGCTCTTATCAAAATAGGTTTCAGCAGCTTAAAAATATGGATATCTTCAGATCAAAGAAACCTTGTAAACATCCACAAATTCACTCTTCACTGAAATTCCAGTAGATTTTACAGTCAAAGCTGAGATACACTGGCAGTTTTGGTTGCCAAACAAAAACCTTGAAAATGATAATCAACACGTAATTATTGATTGTGAAGGTTTGTTTATGATTGAGTTCATACAGAAACAACACCTCTGTCACAGTACAACATTTGATTAAAGCAGTAATAAGCTATAACTTCCACAGGTTTGCGCTTGAGGGATTTGCTATATAAATTACAGAATAGCACTCTCCAACTGGAATTTCAAACAGCGAGGCACTATTTTTTGCAATGTAATTTGTGGATGTATACAGACATGTGTAAAACGTTTATAATAATTTCTGTATGATTAGAAAATGAGGAAGTAGCCAGATATTTGTACTACCCAAATTACCGGCATCTTGGCTTTGGAAAACAAAATTTGTGAATATGGAGGGATAATTATACTGTAAATACAGGAATTTTATATAACTCACAAAAACGATATACTGTTTGAAGATTCATTCATGAATTTTAGCAATCTTGATTATAATATCCATCATTGATTATTATATCCATCATGACATAAGGAACCCAACAGGTTGGTAATTTTCTTATTTTCTTGCAAATCACATGCAGTCATTATTGTCCACCAGATGCATGTGGCAATGTGGAATCGCTGTTCTAGTTTGAATGTGCCACAGTGTCACTCTTTTGCAAAATATATACCAGGGAGCACTTCCCAAAGTTAACGGTCATTTACATGTATACACATGTCAGTCAACATAGACCTGCTTTTGTCACTTTTTTTTTTCTCCGGCTAAAAACATTTACTCATTCCCAATATGGTAGTCTGCACTTTTCCTACTTCTGTTTTTGTTGTCATAAGCAAATTCAGTTGCAGAAATGTCAAAGGCAGTCATTTCAGGACAAGGCAGTAGCGCCACAGATTGGTCATGAACAGGGATGGAATTGTTGTTGCAACATAGAAGCATGAAACTTGGAATATAGTTGAAATATATAAATCTCTAAAAGATATTTTGATATTAGTATATTGATTGATTGATTGATTGATTTATTCGACTATAAAGTTTTGGAAGCCAGAAAAGCAAATCTGCTTATCGAACTGGCACCACAAACATATATTGACCAACGGTAGCCATTTTCCAAAATGACTGCTAATTCTGTCATTTTATCTGCTTTCTCGGAAGTGCCCAAATTAAGAATATGAAAGGTGTGCTTGTTAAAATCAAAATTGAAATTTTACAAATTCAAATTTTTCTTCAAGAAGACCTTAAACATTAATGGTGACATTCAAATGATTCAAACCAATTGATGTGGGTACATATAAAAGCTCTCCTTGCAAGGAATTCAGATTATGTTTGTAATTTTAGCTTAGAAATTGGATTAACCATGCAAAAGCATATAATGTAACAGAGTACATATATTTCATTATTTGGCATGTACACGAATTTGTGGAGGTGTAAAAATGAACATGTACAAAAATGTTAGGGTCAGAACTAGGAAAGTTCAGGTAAATAATCTTAGTAATTCATAACTAATTATACCTGAACGAATTCTTGAAAGACAATGTGTGACACTTGTAAACATAAATACCAAATTCATGTAAATGTTCCTCATTGCAGATTTACAAATTTGTCCGAATGCAAAATGCCGGTAACTATATACCTCAACAGAAGTGCATATACACTTAATCCTATAACTAAAAGAGTAAAGACAACAACTAGAGTTAAGCTTTTTGAAAATCCTGGGATTGAAGTGAAATTTTTCAGAAGTCAGTACAAGCTGCAACCAACAAATTCTGTGTATGACCCACAAGCTAAACAGCTGAGGACTTGGCAGAGAGGATTTTGCTTATTGAATACCGAGGCTGAAATTGATTGGGTGGATGACAAAACAGAGTGGACTGTCAAGAATTCCTATATGAACAAGCAAACAAAGTTCTACTGAGGGATCAGACTGGCACCTACTCCTGACAGCTGCTGTTACAATATGTATGCCAAACTGATGTGGTCATATCACCGATTCAGACAGTGTGGCGAAAGACAAACTTCGAATCAAATACTGATCTGTGCCTGTGAGGAGCTGCACAAAGCTAAAGCAGAGAAACTTTTTAATGAAATTTGTGCTTTTGGTGATGCATGGTAGCTCTACATATGTCATGTCCATTTGCTGAACAACCAATACCATCTATCCGCTCACCATACCACGTACAATATGATTTACGGAACTTCCATGGATGCGTTTATCGACACATTCTTAGGCCATTTTAAACTCAAACTCTTACATGTGTTTTATAATATATGATGGTCTTCGATTTTCCCTTCATTAACTTAATCAATATAGATGTTCAATTGTTCATGCAAGTGAAGAATAGGCTTACACAATGAAGAAATGCTGTTTCAAACATATGATAACATGCGACTTGGTTTACACAGTGTAATTCACTCTTGTAGTTCCAGGACCTTTCTGGTCCCAATGGGCACATCTACCTTGCAGTAACATTGTCCCAATGGGCACATCTACGTTGTAGCAATGTTGCGACAAAGTCCCCTGTTCGTCAAATGACGTAGAATTGTTTGGCAGAAATTGTGGCAACATTTCACAATGTTATGAAAAAAATGTAATGTCATGTCCACGTTGCAGCAACAAAATTTCACACATGCATTTTCCACATGACCAAGATACGTGCCCGCCAACAATTAGCAACATTGTGTTAATGCTGTGTGCCCTTTGTGCATTTGTTCTTTTTTCCTGGCCACAGTGGGCAGTATTAGTTGTAACATTCGACCTTCATCATCATCTCGGATTATCTGAAAGCATATCTTGTCTCTGAAGCCGGTCATTGCAATTTGCAAATTAATCCTTAAAATGCCAAATTTTCAGAAATAAAAGAAAAAATTGACTACTTTTTCTTATTTAAAACAATACATCTTTTTTTCCACTATTCAATAAAAATCAGAGATTATATAAGGATGCTTTTATTTTTATACGTGGGCCGTGTTGAGTATGAGACTATGGTTTCAAATTAATCATCATTAAAATTTCAACTCTATATAAACCACCTCAAATATTGACTTAAGAAGGATTTTCCTAATGGCAAATGTTATGTAATCCTATAGGGCAATTCCATCCCTTCGACTTACCGACCTTTGGAATCTTGCATCAACCAAATACTCTGCGTTACTCTGAGTAACGTGTTATCTTGTAGAGATCGCAATAGAGTTCAGAAGCCAAACAAATGGCAGCAGCAAGGCAAGGACAACCCATGTAATTGGTCAGTCCAAAAGAAATACAGATTGATTGCGAAATTGTCCTTCATGTGGCCAGTGCATTGACGATAGATGAAGGTCACACAAAACAAGCCATGGGCCAGCTTGGCATTGGAATAGAGAAAGTGGGTGGCAAATTGGTGACATCTTAACAGTAAAAATCATAATCCAGCTCAGAGGGTCTTTGTTTCTGCAAGGGATTTCTTCAAATTTATCCACTTGCAATTCCATTTCCCTTGGGTTCTGGACTTCAAAATCCAGAGGGAGGTTCTTTGTAACACTCTTTTAAAATGACATGTAGTAAACTTATTGCAATTGGTTCTATTTATTGTGAGATACGACCACATGCATAGATGCAATTTTGTGACGGGTGCCATCAGTTTTTCCAAAGGGTGCACAAGGTGAACAAAATGTTGCTAATTGGTGGAGGCCTAGTTTGTCGGTCACGTCTACAGATATGCATTGCGGTCATTTGCAGAAATGATGTTGTCTCAACACGAACAATATCTATGTTGTAGTTCTTTCACATTATCGGAACGTTGCCACAACATTGCATACTAACGTCATAACTTTGTCGTTGCTTCACAACATTTTCACAATGTCATTTTTTTCCATAAATTCTATACGTAATTCCACATTCATTGTGACATTTTCAATGTTGCTGTACCGTAGATGTGCCCATTTGATTGCAAGCCATTGCATGAAAATTTATCAGTGTAGCTATACTCGTCTCAGGAAACACAGAAGCAATTGCAGCTGGAATCCTGGATGGCACAGTTAGTACACTGTATGTGCTTGTTCTGCAGAAGAACCTATCCTGCATGGGTACAAATCTCGGAGTCAGCCCATAATATAGCCTTAATCATTGCCATTCCGTCAGATATTGTGCAAAGGAAATGTGGAATGGGTTAATGGTAGTCCTTGAAGGAGCGTACAAGTCAGATACCTTCTGCAACCTTGGTGTGTCTACAGCTGTCATGAACACCATTGGCCGAGGACTAGTGTAGTAGAGTTGCAAACTTTTGTTTAATGTCTGGGAACTGAGTAACACAGTTGATGGAGAAAATATAACGTGAACATGTGAAATATACTCACAGGAGAGGACATGTTGAGAAGGGTATCCATTGTCAGGGTTAATTCTGCGGCGGAGTAGATATTCCTCCTGGAAGAAAATTGCATGACTGAGACAAAAAATACTGCAGAACATTTGGCGAAATACGAGGGGCGTTCAGAAAGTTCGAGGCTTTTTTTTATATGGACACTTATTTTTAATCTAGAACTATGAATTTTTCACAGGATAAAATTCAGCATATTTGGAATGGATTCCCAAAATTTTGGACAATTTGGACATTTCTAAGTCATTCTGTGGTTGCCATGGAAACCGAAAGTTCAGCTGGTCGGGGCAACTAATACTGAAATCAATAAAGCCGATACATTTTGGCTGTGAGAGACCTCTCTCTATCACTTGCATCAGTGAGTTTGACCATATTTGATACAACAAATATAAAATTAGCCTTTAAAAATACTTCCAAGCTCACCAAAAGCATTAATTCATAGACCTGACCCATTGAAATAAATTATCCTCGAAGTCCTCCAAGCAAAGTTCCGTGAAAGCATTTCGGTCATTCAAAGCCTTTTTTCCTCCAGTGCCTGAAACTCTGGCCCCGATGGACTTAAGTAATGAAAAACCAGGGCTTATGTAAAGCAACATGTCACAGGAATAGCTGGGATGGATAATGCTGCCCATTTTGGTTTCTTGTTCATACCAGTGAATCCATGCTTTCACAAGTCCTTATGTATTCAGGGAAACCCATCCCTGCCACCGGAAATTCCCTTGCTAAATCTGGCATGCAGGAGCGCTTTCCTACATGGGTTCAATGTAAGAATACACACATTTAGTGTGCTTGAAAGTATATTTAGAAGCTAATATCATATTTCTTGAGTCAAATATTTCCAATCTCACTAATACAAGTGATAGAGAGAAGTCTCTCACAGTCACAATTTTTTGGCTTTCTTGGTTTCAGTATTACTTGCCCCGACCAGCTGAACTTTCAGTTTCCATGGCAACCACAGAATGACTTAGAAATGTCCAAATTGTCTGAAAGTTTGGGAATCCATTCCAAATATGCTGAAGTTTACCCTGTGAAAATTTCATAGTTCTAGATTGAAAATAAGTGTCCATATAAAAAAAAGCCTCGAACTTTCTGAATGCCCCTCGTAGCCTACCATAGCACGGGTTTATTGGCCACTTTGGAACTCAAGTTTCACGTTCTTAGAAAAATGCTCCATTGAATATCATTGTATTATTTTATCTCGTACTGATATTGCGCATCCTTTCTATCCTTGGACAACATAATCTTCCTCTTTTTTTTGCAGACTCACATATATGTACAATCTCAGACCAAGAATTTGCCAAAGTAACTTTAAAAATGTCTTCTGAATTACCAATGTAGTTTTTAGTTTATTTCAGAAGTGTAATTACATTTTTCCAAAGGATCAGATTTCCAGCCAGAACTTAATATGATCCCTCAAATATCATGAGTACACAATGGAAAGTAATCTTGTTCCTTGTAGAATTGCCATAAAGGAAATGAAGCCAATGACAATCTTTATTTGAATAATTTCTGCGCAGGAAATGATTCTCTGTTAATCCAAAAATAGCAGCTGTTTCTCAATGGCATTAACACAATGCTAATTATGATCATATTAACCTCCAACAATCAGCTGGCATTTCGTAAACAGGATCCAGGAGCACAAAGTATATATATATGTAACAATGTCAGCCCAATCACGACATTGCTGGCTAATGTGTGTAGCCTCAGGCATCACACATACTTGCGTAAGGGATATATGATATAATGTCATTTTTGGACTGATAAACAGACAACTGATGGTAAATATTCAATATTGGCAATGGCAAATAATGATATGAATTATTGTATAACAATCTTCGTCTAAAATTTTCTGAATACGTTTCCGTTTGTTTAATCAATGAGGCTTCCTCAGTTTTAGTGACACTTCAGTTTTTTTATTAATTTTTTTTTTTATAAAAAAAACAAAACATTTTCACTCACCTTGCACCTTGCTACATATGCTGGGACCTACTGAAGTGTAATCCATTATTCATGGTGGCGCACAAGCAACTGTGAGAAAGGGACATACTGCAAGGCATACATGTGTTCTTTCTGTGGCCAATCTGCCTGGCTGTGATGAGAGAGGGGCTGGCTGGCTGGGGCACTGGGCTGACATGCGCAGGTGGAGCTCCAGAGTGGTGGCTGGCTCAGGCAGGAGGAGAGCAGGCAGCAGAGGACAAGGCAAATCAAGGAGAGCAGGACAGACCATAAGAGGACAAAGAAGTGAGTAGAGGATACAAAAGTCAAATAACCAAAAAGAACTTGTGCAATGAATTTATACAATGCTAAATGAAACCAGTGAAACTGAAAAGATTCACAGAACTCACACCTCCTTCCACATGACTCTGGTTTGTTTTGATTTACTTCCCCAGCCCTTTGCCAGGTCAGGTTCTGGGATCTCAACACTTTGTAATGCACCAGACAATTTGTTTTGTTTTGTCTCTTATAATTCTATATGTAATACATAATTATTCTTGCATATATGTGCACTGGCAAGTAAATCCCAGGAAATACTCACAATCTGAAACTTAAGGCTTAAATACTGCTTTTACAGAGAATTTGAGTTCAGTAACTTAAGGGGCCTACCAGAATACCAGATGTCAGTTGGATTTGGCCTTGCAAAGTTCAATAAGAAATTATTGATAACATTAAATTATTCATATGAAATTGATGTATTTGATATTACAGGAATTCAAATAATTGGGGAAGAGTGAACGTAATGTAAAATTGACTACACAATATGTATTGTCCCTCAACACTGGAGATAATCAAATTGCTATCATAAAATAATAACAAGACCATGTCTGAGCATTTGAGTCTTAATAGTATGAAAATGCCTATTTCTTTGTGCCTGCAAGGACAAATCTGGATTAGTTGCGGTTTTCAATGAAATATTACAGCTCTCGCAATTGCTCTGAAGAAATACATTTTTTCATAGTGTTGACCTATGATGTCAAAGCTTGAGACTCCATTGGAACCTATACAACTTTGGTGCAAGCTATGGTGTCATAGATCAAACTGGCCAATAGCATTTCATGTAGACAACTTCATCATAGCCTAGCAATTATGTCATGGCCTGATGAGCCAATGATACCACTGCAAAAACTCAGGTGTTAAGTGGGAGGGGGGATTGTTTATTATTTGGTGATACCAAAAGTGCCAGAAATTCAAGCAAGCATGGTTAATAGGATAACTTGAAATTAATCACAGTTGTTCACCAACATGCTTCTGATCTAAATTGGATTTGATATGGAGCTGTCAAGTCAAGCATTTTGTTTACTGTTTGCAGTTTTTTTGGTGGCTCATTTCAGTGTGAAACTACCAACAATTACTTTAATCCTATATTGTTTTATTGGTTACCACGGTTCACAGGAGTCAATATGGAGACATAAGGATCAATTGACAGCTTTTGAGCAGAGTGCCCCCTCCCCAGGAGTAGTCCAACCTTGCACCTGAGTTGTTGTGATATTATTGGCCGCTCTGGCAATGATGTAACTGCAAGGCTTTGAGGAAAGTGTCCACAACAGATGCTGTTGGCCAGTTTGACCTATGGCATCATTGATAGCACCAATTCTGCATATCCTCTGGTGCTTGGCAATGGAGTATCCACCTATGACATCATAGGTCCACTCTGGCACTGAGAAAAAAAACCTGATTACTTCAGATCAATTGCTAGAGCTGTAAAAAGCTAATGAAACTGTGACAAAAAAAAATTATGGCTGAGAAAGGAACAAGTCATCTTCAATGTAAATGTCTGTCATCGCCTATAGGGCCACATTGCCTGGATATTTAAAAGGCTGAACCAGGGGGAATCTCTCCTGCTGAGAAAAAGAAATGATCCAATCCCTTATTCATTGGGTTTTGAAGTCTCATGAATGTGACAGACATATCGTCATTTCACCTGGTTTCGGCTAGGAGTGCGCCAATAAAAAATGTAATAATATTGGTATCAATTGAACTACATAAAGGCTTTATTGCCATCCTTAATAGCTTTTTTGATCAATGCTATTTTGCAATCTAGAGATCCCTGGCCATCTGATCTGTGCCCAAGTCTGACCATCTGATCCCTAGACCATTTTAATTTATGCAAGAACATGGCCATCCTAGCTCTGCTCCCATTTTAATGTATTCAAAGATCATTAATCAATGACATGATCCTTGATTAAAGTGTTTAAATTAACATAAGTCACTTTGATTAACTCTATCTCCTGCACCATGAAAAGACAGTCAAGAAGATCAATTGGTAACTGTGACAGCCTTCTATTCTTTAACATACCTCATAAAATGGAGCTGGCAGTGTAGGTTAATTTGTATATGAAGCACTCCCAAAAGTTCCTTCCCAATGTTTCAGATAGAGGTATTATATTCTAATCTAGTGTATTTTTTTCTATTTTGTTGTTCTCTTATCCTTCCTTAAGCAAAGGTAGCTATTTGGCTTTTTTTTCCAAAGCTTTTTAAAGTCCCTCACAATTCAATTCCATACAAGCATGTGGGTAAGTCAATTATATTCTAATCTGGTGTATTTTTTCTATATTGTTCTTCTCTAAGTCTTCCTTAAGCAAATGTAGCTATGTCCCCTTTTTTATCTGAATAATTTCAAAATCTAGGAAGCTGAAGTTGACACAATATATGTACTCAGGGCATGTCAAGAAAAAAATCCAAAGCTCTTTAAAGTCCCTCACAATTCAATGCCATACAAGCATGTGGGCAAGCCAATTTTTAGTGTAACTCCCCTGCTGACATTCCCTATTAAGAATCACTCCATCCATAGGAGGGGAGCTAAAAAAGTCCCTCCTCTGTGTACCTCCATTCTGCTTAATTGATTCACACCCCCTCTCAACATTACCAAGGTTGTTGTGCTCAGCAGGTGCTCTCACCACTGCCACCATTTGCTAGTTATTAGCACTGTTCAGTAACATTAGCACCTCAGGACTCTGTTGTTAGATGAGAAAAGAAATTGAAACTGGAGGAAGCCAAAATAACCAGCAAATTAGAGCGAATGTCTATTTAGAACATTTTGTTTCTCCTTCTGTCCACTTATTGACACTATTAAGAACATTTTGTCTCTTTCTTTGTAAAGAATAAGAAGTCTCAAAAGTTGACTTTTAATACTGCTGCACTCATAGCGAGCAGATCAGTTCCTACTCTACCGCTCATCAGTACAGATCAGCATGACCACCTCAGACGTCACTTTTATGCAGGACAGCAGCGTCCCCCTGCAGGACACAGCTGTCAATCTTGAAAGGGAGCAAAATAGTGAGGCAACATTCCAGGAACAGGATTTAGAAGAAGCAAATGATGCCAGCGACACTGTCGACAACGCTAGTGTGTGGTACCTGTTTGGATATGAGGCCCCAAGGACAGAAATCAAATATTTTGGGCAAATAATTATGTTATATTTTGTAATAATTTCCTGCGTTACTTGCCTTGCAATGGGACATCCAAACTCTAACCTGTGGACAGCCCTCCTATCCAGTAGTCTGGGTATCTTGTTGCCCAGCCCCGCCCTGGATCATTCTGATCGGATCAGCAACAATAAGGGTAAAGAGAATTCAACAATCAACTGAAGCAGTCGCATGTAGCTTGAGAACTGGCAGTGGTATGGCACGCATGACCGCACCCACGTGACTCACTGGCCCCTACCCCCCTCCCACCTACTGTTTTAGACACTGGAGGTTAATAAAATGGAACTTGAGATGTCTGCTCACTCACTCTCAGAGTATCCAGGAATCTCCAACAATTCACCATGGCAAGCTTCACTGACCGCAACATGTACATCCAGACATCATTTTCTGCCAGAAATGGACCCAGCCAGCTACAGTTCGATCTACTCCTGGGCTCTTCAATAGACAAACACTATTTGAGGATTGAGCACCAAGTGGCAGGCTACACCGACTCATCAATAGTCCTAGGTGAGGACCTCCCATCACTTCTGCACCAGATGAGACGAAATAGAGAGAAGATAGACCTATTCTCCACCTTCAGAAGCACAGTCTCTCCTCTCATAGAGTTGTCCAGACGTTGTACTTATCAGGGTGTGTGGGAGACTGTTATCACTGAAACCAGGCAGATGTATGACGTTCCTCATAACTACTCTACCCCAGTGAAATTCTCCACTCCACTTTCTGCAATGCAGTACGATTTGCTGCTACATAACCTGCCCAGACTGATAGAAATGTGCAGCCGACGTGTTCTCCCCCAGCAGGAGTCTTACACTCTCCCTCTCTACAGGAGACAATGTATGAACACTGGCATGTGCCAATACTTCTCCACGATGGAAGAAGCCAGCAGAGACCCTGACATTATCTTGAATAATCTGGTATTGGCCATTGTGATCGACGAAGATAACTACGACGTTGTTCAGCTGGATCACTTCCCCCAGATGTCCAGCCAGTCCTCTGCAGCTTTTCGAGATGCTACCGAAGAAGAAGAAGAAGAAGACCCCATTGATGTCATTCTGCAGGCAGACGAAACCCAAGAATGCTCCTCAGTCCTGGTGGACAGCATGAGTACTACCCTCGACCCCACAGATATGAACTCCACCTTTGATCCCATGGCCGTGCGCAGTTCGACCCCCCATTCTGAAGCACCCTCGCCCCCCTCCCTATCGAACAATCTGCTGGATGACATCAACATCGATTATTCCCTCCCACCTGCACCCCCTCTCCCCCCGACTCACACCCTGATGGAGCTGAGGCTGGAGCGTCCCACACCATATGATCTCTGTTTTGCCGTCTCCAAAAGATTCTATATCAAAATGACCAGGAAATATGCTGAAAACAACCCCCAAGAATACAACTTCGACACTGGACTGAGGGTCCGTCAATTTGCTATCCACAATTGGCGCCTCCTTGAGCATCTCCTGCGAGAGATGCTAGAAAACTTAGACTATTCTCTAAATACACCCTCAGATGATATGCTGACTTTTTTCCTGACATCAACATCGGGCACTTCCCCCTTCTGTGCTGCCATGTACAGTTTCTTTTTTGACACTTGTGAAAATGAGAAGGAGCATCTGCAAACTTGCTTTCTGGATGCCCTTTTTGTGAAATTTGTGGGGTGCTATTTCGATGACTTCAATTGAAATTAATTTATTGATGTGCTGTTATATTTGACATTATTGTATGATGCTGTTTGAAAACTTGCTAATTGTCAAAAATTAAAGTCTATTTTTAAAACTTAAAAAAGTTGCCTTGTTTCCGCTCATTTACTCCAACAAACTTAAAAACTGACTGCTGCTATATTGTGAAGTTGCCAGTTCTATTCTCTAAGGTCATTGCTACTCAATGCCCGCTGCCCTTTAAATTTGGCAAAAGATAAAACACTCTGTCATTGCCAGATTGGTGCTCTGTGGAAGCTGGTATTCATTGGCACAAATACCGCTTAATATGAAATGAAACAAACACAAGAGTTTCCAACAGATTGAATGTTTAATGTTCAAAAGATTTACACGTAGTTCAACAAAGTCATGTCAGACATTCAAAAAGTACCTGCAAAGTCATTTCAGACATTTCAAGTTTAGCAAAAAGTTTTAGGAAGTTACCCTTTCACCCACTACTAATCTAGAGTCTTTGATAAGGATGTTCAGCTTTTAAAAAAGCTCCAGGTTAAACAGTCACATAGCAAATAGTTCAACAAATTTAGATCAACCATTCAAAAAGTTCATGCAAAAGTCATTTCAAGTCATTTCAAATAAAAAAGTTCACCAAAGTTTTAGGAAGTTATCCATTCAGAGTTCACAGTCACTACTACTACTACTAATCTAGAGTCTTTGATCAGGTTGCTCAGCTTTTTGAAAGAAGCACCAGCCTAAACAACCATACACGCAAGAAGTTGGATGTTCAGCTTTTAAAAAAAGCACCAGGCTAAACAGTCATACATGCAAGAAGTTCAAACAAAAGCTAATTCACATTCAATCAGGCATTCAAAAATGATGGCACAAAGTCACACATTCAAGAAGTTCAACAAATTTAGATCAACCATTCAAAAAGTGCATGCAAAAGTCATTTCAAGTCATTTCAAATAAAAAGTTCAGCATTCAGAGTTCACAGCCCACTAGTTACTAATCTAGAGTCTTTGAAAAGGATGTTCAGCTTTTAAAAAAGCTCCAGGTTAAACAGTCATTATAAAAAAGCTCTTCAGCGTCTTGGTCTTAAACGTCCTTGACCCTGGATGATGTTGTCGACGTCCATGTCACGCAAAAGGCCATTACCTCGGGGCCTAACTTGACGAGCACGGGGGCGTTCAGCTGCAGGGGGGCGTTCGGGGGTAGCCTCTCTGGCAGGCGCGCGTGGACGGAAGACGGGGCCAATGTCCTCGGGGAACATGGGAGCACGGGGGCGTTCAGCGACAGGGGCACCGGCGGGGGCAGCCTCTCTGGCAGGTACGCGTGGCGGGAAGAAGGCTCCAATGTCCTCGGGGAACATGTTGGCATGTAGGGGCATGAAGTTGTGCATAGCGTTGACCGGGGGTATAAGTCCAAAGGCTGGGGGCATCATAAGCCAAGGATGAGGCATTGCTTCCAGCAAGGCCCTGAAGTCGGCACCATTCAATCCAGCAATTCTCCAGAAGATCTGAAATGATAAGAATGAAAGACATTTGTCAGTAACTTTTTAAAACAAAAACAAACATTCAAGTGTTAACAGAAAATCATCAGCAAAAGCACCCTATGCTTAGATCAATTAAAAAACTATGTAAGGTTACTGTTAAGAGCAGGTAAAAAGTACAATTTACCTCTTGAATTATATTCTTGAATATTCTTCCTGGGACTCCAGGCTACAGATTGACCCGCCTCTGTACTGAGCTCGGCCCTTCTTGGGTGACAGTCCTAGACATCGACCAAGTTTGCGCGCTGGGTCAACACAAAAGCATTTGCAGCAGGCTTTGCAGGCTGACACAACGCAGGCTGGGTCCTCTTCTGCCCCACGACATTTTCTGTTCAGAATAAGGAGGATAGTTACCGCAAAGAGCAGGCCAGCAGATATCCCAGCAAAGACGGTGCCCCAGAATCCAAAGTTCTTGACAGTCCAATAGGTCATCTGTCTGACGGGGGTCCCCATGGTGTAAGAGTCCATTCGACTGGCCGTGGTCACCCTTGAGGAGAAGAGTTGCCTCTCTGGTTGTCGCCTTGTGGTCCCTGGGTCATCTGACGTTTGTTGTTCGTAGTCTTCGCTCATTTCCTGGGCTCTCAAGGAAGTGTAAATGCGGCCAAAAAAGTCACAGTTAGGTCCAACACAGCTGGTCGAAGTGACCTCATCATACTTGCACGTGACCCAGGGGAATCCAGCAGCTACTCTAGCACACAGGTCATGATCGGCACCGGTCAAAGAAACGAATTCGAAGCCATGAGTGAGGTCCAAACTGTTGAGGTCGAAGGTCTTGGGATCAGCAACACGTAGAACAAGTCCTCTGGAATTGCGACTGCGTTCTGGAAACAGGGGGCTGACCGAAATCTGTTCACAACTGACCATTCCATTGCTCGAGCAAACACACTGATTCCGGTTTCCACAAATCCAAGAATAACAGGGGGCCACCAGGGCTAGCACAATAATCACCCTGAGATCCATTGTGATCATTTCACTCAGCAAGTCACAGTCAACTTAATAAAACTCTGTAAATAATCCTGCTGCTGTATGTATGTATGTGCTTTCAGAATGACAGTTGGCAGTGAAATGTCACTCTACAAGTTCGATCCCACTTCAGGAACATGTGGGGTTACGTAATCGAAAATGCACTGGCAGTGCACCCCTTTTGTCTTTGCTCCACCCTCCTTTTGTCTCCCAAAGCTAGAGCGCTCCCTAGAAGCTAATGTTACGTAACAAGACGCTCAATAGCAGACACGCGCTTGCTTGGATCAAGTTAAAGTGAAAGTTATATTTGCCTGTTTTGCCAATATTTTATCAGCATTCAGCATTCAGCAAATTGTTTATTTTCTCCAAAACTAACCATAAGAGAGAAATTCAAGGAAACAGACTTGCAAAACAAAACACTTTAGTTTTCTCAGAAGTAAATATGACTTACAGTGAGAAAGAAAAACTATATTAAATCAATTAAGAGCAGAGATTAGGTTATAGTGGTGGAGTGGACTTGAAAGCCTGCTTTACGTCCTGTATTTATCCTTTATATCTATATATGTGTGAATTGGAGGAAAAAACTGTTTTGAAAAGAGTACCTAGTTCTGACTGAGAATTGAAACAGAGAGAAAGAGTTTTATTTTATTACCAATGGAGTTTGATTGCTCTTTTCACAGACTGTATTAGTCTCAGTTTGTGAACTTTTAAAAGACTCTTTCAAGTCCAGAATTTATCGCACTGAGACTCAAAGGGGTTTGGTTTTCACGTCCTGTATTTCAACTATAATGTTAGTTAGACTTGCATTGAGGATGATCATTTTCAAGTCAACAATTTATCTTTGGTCGACCAGTCTCAAAGGGACTGGCTTTACGTCCCGGTATTTTACCAGAATTGATCTAACTGAGACTCAAAAATGGTTCGACTTTACCTCCTGTATTTATCATCAAGCATTATGTTAGATTGCGCTGAAATGAATGCAAATGCGAGCATTTCCTTGTAGAATGCTGGTTTGCTTGGAAGAGAAAAGACCAAGAGGAAATAATGTTGAATAGTTACCAAGTGAGAAAAATTTGTCTTGGGAATCCAATATTATTATTATTATTATTAGGTTTTTTTTTTCCCATGGCCACCACAGAAACGCACGTTTAGCCCACATGTTTGGTGACGCCTGCTAATGACAAAGCTTGGGCTGACCTTTTGGCAGAGTTAGATCATATAATGTAGTCAAACAACGCTGTGTCACTTTATTCTGTTTACTCTTCTAGCTTTTTCACAGTAGACCTTTTTGTACTGGTATCGATTAGAGCCCTTCTCTAGATCATTTAGAATCAATTTTGGGTGCATTCAAGTGTGGAGATCTATGCTCCGTGATCACAGCAGGAGATCAAAGATGCTACCAAAAAACACGCACTGATGCTCATTATACCCCACGTGACAGGGCATTGAGTATAAAAACTCAGATGTAGAAATTAGCACCCACACTGCATCTAGATCACCAGAAAGTAACCTGCCAGTTACTCCTGCTTCAAGAAGCCTCTTCAAGAAACTACTCTTCAAGACAACCGGTCTTCCCTCTGAGAAAGAGAAAGTCAGGTAAGTTACTTTCTTTTCAAAATCTCTTGTTTAAGATTGTTATTCTACAAGTCGTTTGTGGTAAAAGGAGATCTATTTGAATATTATGCTGGCTGTACTCTGTGTGCCTTCTCATAGACGTTTGTGGGGCAGTTAATTTCCTTTCTCTGAATTAGCCTCGAAGGCCCAACTGCACAGCAGATGCGTGTTTTCATATTCAGGTCCATAAAGAAAGGCAATTCCTCTCTTGTCTGTGACATATTTTCGACTTTTGCATCATATTTCGTTAGACTACTGCTTTGTCCATCGAGTAGTCAGATTAGTTGACTGTTTATGCTACTGCATTTCTCAAAATGAGCCCCGCAATGTGTAAGACTCCTGCATGCAGTGCTCTGCTCAACCTCCCTAGCAATAGAAGGTAAATTATGGAAATTGTGTGAAATAGTCTACACTTTTACATTGAATTTCGTTAGCCTGGCAGCAAGAGTACAAGAACAGGTGGTAGCGACACCATTCTGGTGATGCCCTATGCCACCATTAGGTTGAATTGATTTTAGGTTGCAGGGGCAAGATGAGTCGACCAAGATTGAGAGTAGGGTTGGAATTTTTGTTTAATCTGGTATGAATTTCGTTAGACCACACGTCCTTCAGTCCCTAAGGTTGATTAACCTGCTAAATTTCGCCATTCCAAACAAGGGGGAGAGATAACCAAAAATGGCCACCAAAGCGCAGACTAACAATTATTGAGGCAACGAATTTTTCCACATGAAGCAAAAGTTGTGAACATTTTCAAGTCCAACGTGTCCTAGAGTGTACCAGGACCACCCCTGTACCCCTGCGACACCATTTTGGTGATGTTCATGTAAGCACGTGGTCGGCCATTTTGTTTATTAGTCACATGGAAAAGCTTCTGCTTGATGATGCATCGAATTTCGAGCTATTAATCAAATTAGGCCATGCTTTATTGCATTTTTCGTTAGATAGAGTCCAGAAAGGCTGCCATGCACCATGACGACATGGTTTTGGTGATAGAATTGAAAGATTAGGCCCTCGCAAAATCTGCGGTCCCCTTCTAAATAGAGGAGGTCAATATAGGAATCGAATTTTTGGCAGGAAACGTAATTATGTAAATATTTTAGACTTTGTTGGTTACTTCGACGTCCTCCCATATACTTTAGGCATTGGCAACGTTGTTTTGGTGATTTCTCTGAGCACTGCACCATAAATCCCAATTCATGTTATTTCACCTCATGATTAGAGCTGAGAAGTACGCCAGAGGGCGCATATCGTTGAAATACGCTGTTAATTCACTCCACACCTTAGCCACAAGACTCATTGGTGAATGTCACATAACTACAAAGCCTTTTTTTTTTTTTGTCTGGTTTATATAATATTAGAAATCACAGGCCTATTCTGGCTTGACATTTTAACGGCGCTCCTCCACGCGCAGAGGCCATTGTGGTAAAGAAGGAATTACAAGCATGCAACCTCGCTATTCCAAGAACAGAAAATAACTGGGCCAGTTTATTACTGGGGTTCCCTCTCTTTGTATTGAGTTCAAAATTCAAGGCTTTTTTCATCGATTGTAAAACCGATTTTTGAAAAGGACCAAAACCTGCAATGTTGCTTACCGGTTCAGCCCCAAAAGCCCTCGTTTTACAAGATTTTTCCCCATCTTGATGGGAGGAACTCTGGGTTATTATCAGGCCATGGCTAAGGACGCAGCTATTTTGCTGGTAAGATACAACTCAACACAGAAATTCACGTTTAGACCAACAAAATGAAAGTTTTATTCACATCAAAACGTTATTATAGCACAATGCCGCGCCATTATTACATTTTTACATCCTTTAAGAGGTTAGGTGAAAGAATACAGCATGATAATGAAATGTATATTGAAAAAACATGATTACATAGTGTTGGCTTCAGCAGCCCACTGAATGTTACAATACAATTTTTTCTTTTACACACAATCGAAGTGAGGATGTTTACCCATAACTAACTAACTAACTAACTAAACTGAACTTTCTCTACCTCACTACATATAGTGAAAAACACTGTCACCAGTGATATAAGTATAAAAAGATTTTACAACCTTTAAGAGGATAGTTGAAAGCATACTGCATGATAATGAAATTTTCTTTTGGAAAAACATCACTACACAGTGTTGACTTCAACATCACCCTGAATGTAGCAATACAATTTACACACATTCCAAGTGAGGATGTTTGCCCATAACTAACTAAACTGAAATGCCTCTACACCACAAGTCCCAATTCACCAGCTTTTTAATTTAACTTTTTTTTGATTTCTCCAAAGAAAAAATCCTCTTACATTCGTCTTCAACATGCTCCACCCATTCCTTGAGAATCTTTACCACATCAGCAGTGGGGTGCCCCCGACTTTTGTAGTACACAAATAGCAATGAAAAATAAGCACAGTTTTTAGTGTCCAGCAAATCATCATTCACATTTACGCATTGGTATTTATTAGTAAAGTTCTCCATGTCTTCTCCATAGGTCACATCCTTCAAAGTCCCCAGACTGTCGAAAATCTCAGCTCTACCATGAACCATAACCAGAACAACCCAATGGCCAACTTTGTCAACTCCACTCTCGCCCAAGGTTTTGCTAGGGGCTTCCCTGCTCCACCTCCAGGATTGTCTGCATGGCCATACGTCCCCCAGCTGACTTTGCCTCCGACGATGAACCCCGCCCTCGCCCTCAACGGGCTTGTGGATGCTGTTTCCCTCTCCGAACAGAGTCTCCATGCATGGCAGGCTATCCAGGCACTCCAGGCTCTCCAGACTCTTCGCGGCGCTTTCCCTCAGGCTACTTCGTTTCCTCCTACCGCCTCCACGTTTGGGTAAGTGACCAGCAGTAGTAGTAGTAGTAGAATTAGTAGTAGCAGTCCCTGTATACTTTCTATGTATAGGCACGTTTATAATGTAGCAGGCCTCTCTGTCATCATGTTGGATGTAACGTAGCACTTTGCTGGGTGCAACAGCCAGCACATAGTTTGAAGAATGTTTGTCCTGCCAGAGAAGTTCGTAAATCTGCTCAGTATTCATGATAGATACACATTCCTTTCGTAGTCCAACTCGTACATTGCTGGGTAGCTGACTCTCGTGAGCATGACAATGCTCTCAGGCAGTTCACGGGCGAATTTCAATTCGATGCGAACTGAACCGTCCCTGCTTGCAGGGAAGTAGGTGTCACGGTTCTGGGGGTTCAGGTTTATGACAAAAATTGCATATCCTTGCCCAAATTCTTTCAGAGTGATCCTCTGGTTGTTGCTAGGTCCTCTGCTCTTGCCTCCATAAAGATCACTGTAGCACTGCAGGTATTTCCCCTCCTTAAAGTTAAGCGATAGGGGCCCCCTAGGTGTAGGGTTCCCAGATACGCTCACATTTATGTGGGTGATATCAAAGTGATGTAGGTAGAAGGGGTTTTTTGATAATTTTCCATTCATACTCTCGCCAGAGACAAAGGTTATTGCCATGGTGCTCGGTACTTTTCCGTTATAAGAATCTTCCGAATAGTACGAGGCGGTCCCCTTTGGTAAAACGAACTTCCTCATGTCCTCCTTGAGATAGAAATATCTCGCCCTAGACAGACCTTCACGCATTATCTCCTGGTGAGCCACGAGAACTTGCGGACTTGGAATTATCTGCTTCACTTCCAAAGAGATGTCTAGAATTTCCAAAACATAGTCTGTGAACGTCGTGTTCCCAGACATCAGTCTGAACTCGGAGGAGGTGGGGGTCAGGTTAATGTCCAAGGTCACACCATTGATTAAATATTTTTGCACCTTGAAAACATCGGCGTCCAACCTGGCCAGCAGCTCCACAGGTCTGCTTTCTTTCATCCTCTCAGCCCTCCGTGCATAACCATCATTGCCACCTCCATTCAGCTGCACGTCGTAGGCGTACGGTGCAGTGTCCTTGTCGAACATGGCGCACTCCAACTCCCCATCTGTGAGTGAGTTTTCGTCCAGCAAGGTGTTTAGCATTGCCGAGTAAGCGTACCCTGTTCTTCCGCCCAAAACGACACAGTCGTTAAGGCGGACCTCGGCCTGGTACCACAATGAGCTCGCCAAGTTGTTCACAGGCCCTACTCCCCATTCCCCAGGGTCCTCGTTGCCGTCCACGTCAGTGTCTTCATCGGCATCGGGTGATAATCTGGGGGAGTGTTGTAGGGGTCTCTTGGGTATAGGTTCACCATTCCCCTTCATGATTCTCACAGTAGTCTTGACATATATTTCCTGAAGGTCCAAGTAAGCAGATCCGGTGCCCGGAACACGGAATTTCACATTGCCTTCAGTAGAGAACTGGTTTATCGGTCTGTGAGAAATATACTTCACGCCAGAAACCCCCAGGTTGCATGCAGGTACTTCAAAGATGTCTAGAGAATTGTCATAAGCCAAGTCTGTGGCCTTCAATACTTTCTCTCCGGTTGCCATGGTTAGTTGAAAATATCCCCCTGAGTCTTGCGCCTTTTGCTTTTCCCACCACTGCCTTTAGAGCTGGATTTATTTGAAGAACTACCCTTCTTCTTCCTCTTCCTCCTCTTGGATCCGCCCTCACTCCGTGAAGATTTTGAGCCGACTGAAGGGACCGTGTACTTAGGCGTGGTTTTGTCCACCTCGGCCTGAGCCATGTTGGCATACTGCTCCACGGGTGAAACCACATTGAGCGGGAGGTCCTTAGATGTGGCTGAACTGTTTTGACCAGAACTGTTCTTTTTCAACAACACCAATTTAGGTGCCTTCCCCCATGCCGACGGTTTCCCCACGGTGCTTTTAAAATGCTCAACCCACGCTCTGGGGTTTACGGCTTCCACGGACTTGAATTGGCCTTCCATTTCAATGCAAACGTGCAGCTGGTTATGTGGGTGACGTTGTCCAGGGTGTTCAACTCTTCCAGGGTTTCTCCTCCTTTGGAGCAAAGTTCCACGCTCAGCTCGCTCAGACTGTTCACCCTCAGAGGAACGTAGTAGACTGACTCGAAACGTACAAAACTGTTCCTCTTAAGCTCACCAGCACTAAGCGTGGCCACAATGGGTTTGTACATCTCCCCAAGACAGGAGGTCTCGCAGACTGAGCAACACACATATATAGGGTCCCACTTACGTCCTGTCCTCAGTGCTGGTACGTAAATCTCCTTCAACCCCAGACTCCAGAAACCCCTCCTCCCGGTGTCCAGGCTGTAGTGCTCAGGGAGGGAGCATGTGAAACTCCCTGGGCAGTTATTATGACCGCCGCCAGCGCTGGCGCGGTCATTTTGCTTTTACCCCCGTATTGTACCATTTAACTCACATTTTTGGGGATGGATAGAACAAGTTACACTCAATGTACAATCATGAAAGTTGCTATATAAACATAACTTTACATTCTTTACTCAACCCCTGAAAACCAGAATGATCCAAGGGGTCTTTCATACCTTTCTGAGATTCATGATTTTTCAGTGAAACACCCCACCTTATTGTTATTTTGGCTATCTGAATGTTGTTTTCGTGATTTTTGGCACTGTGCCAGATTAGACCTGCTTGGACCGCTTGACTGCTGGGGGATGTCTCAAAAGCAGCCAAACTCTTATTGATCGCCTTTAGGCTGATCTCTGTTTTTATGCGGTCACATGGCGGGATTTCATGTGTCGGAGGGTGTCGGAGGATTTATGTGGCGGAGTCGTAGACAAAGGTAATCAATGATGGCAGTCAATGATGGCAGTCAATGATGGTAGTCAATGATGGCAATCAATGATGGCAATCAATGATGGCAATCAATGATGGCAATCAATGATGGCAATCAATGATGAAGATAGATAGATAGATAGATAGATAGATAGATAAGGTATCTACTAAGGATAAGGGGGCGACCATTTAATATCTCCTAAGAATAAGGGGGCAACCATTTAATATCTACTAAGGTGCTAAGATAACAAAAGTACATGCATGAATGAACCAAGGGGGCAACCATTTAATATCTACTAAGCAATGATGATAGATATAGATAGATAGATACATAGATAGATAGATAGGATAACGGGCGACCATTTAATATCTACTAAGGAGGGGGCGACCATTATTACTAAGAATGTATGAACCAAGGGGGCAACCATTTAATATCTACTAAGCAATGCTGATAGATATACATAGATAGATAGATAGATAGATAGATAGATAGATAGGATAAGGGGGCGACCATTTAATATATACTAAAGAGTGGGCGACCATTATTACTAAGAATAAGGGGGCAACCATTTAATATCTACTAAACCCCCTGCGGACATGGGGTCATACCCCCGCGGACATGGGGACATGCCCCCCTGGACATGGGGACATGGGGACATGCCCCCGGGGACATGGGGACATGCCCCCGGGGACATGGAGACATGCCCCCAGGGACATGGGGACATGGCCCCGGGGACATGGGGACATGGCCCCGGGGACATGGGGACATGCCCCCGGGGACATGGGGACATGCCCCCGGGGACATGGGGACATGGCCCCCGGGGACATGGGGACATGCCCCCGAGGACATGGGGACATGCCCCCGGGGACATGGGGACATGCCCCCGCAGACATGGGGACATGCCCCCGCGGACATGGGGACATGCCCCCACGGAAATGGGGACATGCCCCCGCGGACATGGGGACATGCCCCCGCGGACATGGGGACATGCCCCCGCGGACATGGGGACATGCCCCCGCGGACATGGGGACATGCCCCCGCGGACATGGGGACATGCCCCCGCGGACATGGGGACATGCCCCCGCGGACATGGGGACATGCCCCCGCGGACATGGGGACATGCCCCCGCGGACATGGGGACATGCCCCGGGGACATGGGGACATGCCCCCGGGGCCATGGGGACATACCCCCGGGACATGGGGACATGCCCCAGGGGACATGCGGACATGCCCCAGGGGACATGGGGTCATGCCCCCCGGGGACATGGGGACATGCCCCCGGGGACATGGGGACATGCCCCCGGGGACATGGGGACATGCCCCCGGGGACATGGGGACATGCCCCCGGGGACATGGGGGCATGCCCCCGCAGACATACATGGGGACATACCCCCGGGGACATGGGGACATACCCCGGGGACATACCCCCAGGGACATGGGGACATGGGGACATGGGGGCATACCCCGGGGCCATGGGGACATACCCCCAGGGACATGGGGGCATACCCCCGGGGACATACCTCCGGGGCCATTGGGACATACCCCCGGGGACATGGGGACATGCCCGCGGGGACATGCCCCCAGGGACATGGGGACATACCCCTGGGGACATGCCCGGGGGACATGCCCCCGGGAACATGCCCCGCGGACATGGGGACATGCCCCCGCGGACACGGGGACATGCCCCCGCGGACACGGGGCCATGCCCCCGTGGACACATAACTGAACTGCATCACTGCCTTGCATTACAACACTGCAGTCTGCATTGCAGCTCTGTGTTACTGCACTGCATCACAGAACCTCATTACTGCAATGCATTACAGCACTGCAGCACAACACTTCATTACTGCACTGTATTTCAACAGTGCTTTTTTGCACTGCATAACTGCACTGCATTACAGACCACATCACAGCACTGCTTACAACACTGCATAACTGCACTGCATAACTGCACTGCATAACTGCACTGCATTACTGCATGCTTTGCATCACTCTATTACAGCACTGCATTACAGCAATGCATTACAGCACTGCATTACACAGCATTATTGTACTGCATTACATCACTGCCTCACTGCATTACTTTACAACATAATTACAACAATGAATCATTGTGCTGCATTACAGCAACGTGTTATTGGACTTCTTTCTGTATTCTGCATTAAAGCACTGCACTACAACACTGCATTACAGCACTGTATTACAGCACTATATTACAGCACTGTATTACAGCACTATATTACAGCACTGCATTACAGCACTGCATTACAGCGCTACGTTACAGCACTGCATTAAAGCACTACATTACATTACAGGTCAGGCGGCAGGTCGGTTGGCTTATTTTTCATGACAGTTTACTGACATGGGCGAGTTTATACCAAAGGGTGTTCATATATATATATATCAAAAGGTGTATATATACTGTACCAATGGTTTTACACACCCCTGGGTCCACACACACCCATGGGCGTACACTCACCCATGGGAGTACACACACCCATGGGTTTACACACACCCATGGGCGTACACACACCCATGGGCATACACTGACCGATGGGCATACACACACAGATGGGCATACACATGGGCGTACACACAGATGAGTGTACAGGTGGGCATACCCACACAGCTAGGCGTACAGGTGGGCCTGCACTGACAGATGTGTGTGTACACACAGGTGGCCCTGCAGACACACATGGGCGTCCACACACACATGGGCATCCACACTGGGATGGGCATACAGATGGCCATGCACATACAAATGGGCATGCACACACAGATGGGCGTGCACGCACAGATGGGCTTACACACACTGACGGGCGTGCTGATATGGGCGTATACATGCAGATGGCTGTACATATGGGCATGCGCACACAGATGGCCATATCAATGGGCGTGCACACGAAGGTGGCTGTGCACACACAAATTGGCATACTCACACAGACGGTCGTACTCCCAGCTAGGTGTAAAGGGGGGCGTGCACACTAAGAAGGCATGCACTCACAGATGAGGGTACCAACACAGATGGGCATACACTCGAGAGATGGGCATAGGCCTACAGGTGGGCGTACACATAGATGGGTGTACAGGTGGGCGTGCCCACACAGATAGGCATTCAGGTGGACATGCCCACGCAAATGGGTGCGTACACAGATGGGTGTGTACACACAAATTGGCGTGAACACACAGATGGGCATGCCAGACGAGCTACAGATGGGCGTACACTTGACGATGGCCGTACACAGGCATGCACAATGGATGTACACATATACGCCCCTCGAATAAACCCCCCGTCAAATAGAGGCCCCACTGCGCCATGGACAACAACGAATATATATCTATTTATTATTATTATTATACGACTGAGCTTTTTTAAGCCAGGTCCAAACAAGCTGCACTCAAAACACAAATTGTTATTCATCTTTTATGGATCGACACAGTCACACTTGATTGCACTTGATCAGCAAAAGGCGTCCAGCAGCGCCGGCGGTCATATTATCATCGCTTGCGATTCTAGTTTTGTCTGCCACCAGATGCAGGACTGCTTGACACACAGAGTAGCATATTTTTTTTTTTTATCGTCTCTTTCTCGGTTTCGTTTTCTTTTTCTTCCTCCCAGTGATGTTCACAATGGACTTCGACTCCAGCCACTCGTTGTAACGAGAGGGCCAGCTTTGGTATTTTACAAGTTTTTCTTCAACTCCATTACGCATGCGAGTCTTTAGGACTTTTTCAATCTTAAACAATGCATCGGGATCGTATCTGACAGCAGTGATTTCTCCTTCATAAAACTGTCCTTGCACTTTCTGTCCCCCGTAGTCTGTGAGGTAGTACAATGGTATACCCTCCTCTTCTCTTCTCGCCCTCACTGTGAAGACCTCTCCGCTGAACTGCTCGTCATAAGCTCTGTCAAAAGGCCTGCGTTTGAAATAAGCCACTCTCACAGTTTGCCCAACATCATATCTGAACCGAGGTCTTTTCGGGCGTCGTTTCGAGGCCGCCTTCAGAGCCCTTTTCAACACCTTCTTGTAGCTAGAAGAGTTGGTGACATACTGATAATCCCATACGGACTGACGGTTCTCCTCACTCACCTCACTCGGAGCCACGCCTATTGAAGAGTGAATTGTGTTGTTATATGATTTGATTATATCCTGCAAATCGTTTTCATAGGCGTAGGAATTGGTCCTTTGGAAGAATTGAAACAGTTTCTTTTTTATGGTCCTAATTAGAATTTCTGCATAGTTGGCCTTGGTTTCCGTGTTGGCAAAATAATGCTTGATACCTTTCTCTTTGAGCAGCCGTTGCACTGCTTCATTAGAGAACTCGGTTCCGTGATCGCTCCTCAAGAACCGGGGCTGGTCCCTTGTGCGTGAGAGGATCCTTGTGAAGGCTGCGACCATTTCACGGGCCCCTTTGTTTTTCACAGCCTCGGCTCTACAGAATCTGGAGAAGACGTCCACTGTTATGAGTATGTAGGCTTTACCAGAATTGCTGGCAGTGAATCTCCTCCCATTCAACACCAAGAGATCACAGTCCCACAGGTGCCCGGGGCCATGTGTTATGATTCGTCTGTAGGCGGGTTGTCTTTCTCTCACGGTTTTGTGGAGTGTCAAGATGTCCTGACCTTTTGCCCATTCTTTCACTCGTTCCAAGGGGATTCGGTACCTCCCTTCTTTTCTAATTACACTATGGAGTTTTGAAACACTTGTGAAGCTCCCAGGCAGCTTTTCATCATAGAACCTTTTAGTGAGGTATTTGTCTACATTGCGAGGCAAAGCCATAGCACGGTGGTCCGTAGACGTGCCTTCAATACGCCGACGTGGGGATGTTGGTGACTCAGCACACCTCTGCTAAAATGCAACGAGCTGCTTCGACGCTCCGACAACGCTTGTTCGAAGTTCAACGACACTTTTCCCTATCTTCAAGCCGTGTCAGGAAGTTTGTCCGACGCACGGTGTCGGCGCTCCGACGCACGGTGCTGGTTCGCCGAGACGCGGTGTTGGTGCGTCAAAGCACAGCGGTGGTGTGTCAGCGATGCAGGAGTTCATGAGAGGGAGGGCATGTCTCTTTCTGCTGAGCTATTTCTTTCTACAATTTCACCCAAAGCCTGCCTCCTTTTGAAGTCTGCTTCCCTCTACGTTTACTCTGCAATGGTAATATCTTTTGACTCCTCTTCACAGACTTGACGCTGCCTTTAATATTAGGGGATCTGGAGGCAATTTTCCCTCTTGCTTTACCTATGCTAGAAGTGCGCCCTTTTGAGGACTCTGAGTCACTGTTCCCCCTCTCCTGCCTCTTCTTCTTCTTGTTCTTCTTCCCAATCTCCTTCTCGTCCCCCCTCAAGTTCTTCAGATAGTGAAGAACCCTTCTCAATCTCTTGTTACCTATCAACTCCAGAGGGATGTTTTTTTCCAGTAAAATGGAGTAGAAAGTCTTATAGTCTTGGGGGAGAGGGTAACGTGTAGATTGCGTGTGCAGAAGCGCGGCAGTAAAGTTTTTACTCCCTCCTTTACCTCCCTTATAGGGTGCCAGTAGGGACTGAACTTTTGTCAGATTCTTCTTACTCACATCATCATTCCCCAAAGCACCAGAGATAGGCTCGACTTCATCAGTGTTGTCACCCGCTGTCCCCTTAGATTTTTGCTCGACATCAGTTCCTCCACTTTCAGGGGGATGGGTGTCTGGCGCCCCGGTCACTTCACTCACGCCTTCGCGAAGGATTGGAGTAGGTTCCTCTGTCGACTTGGAAGGCTGAGTGGGTGGAAGTTGCGGGACTCCGCCCGCAACTTCCGCCCGCAACTTTAGATCTTGCAGCATGTTGAGATATTTCTCCTCTGGCACAACATAGACTTTCCGGTTGAACTTCATAGAGGATGTCATTTTTTTTTTTAATCACGTCACTTTCAACTTTTCCTCTCTGGCAGGTTCAATATCTTCACCTTCTCCTCCTTCCAGGCTGTTCTCACTGTCACAAAATGATGATGATTTTGAGAAATGAGCGTCCTCACTTTCACTCTCACTTGAGCTCTCACTCTTCCAGCTCAAAGTTGAACTCTGACTTTCGCCGTCTGACTCACTACTACTGCTGCTGCTGCTGCTGCTGCTGCTGCTGCTGCTACTGCTGTCGCTGCTGTCGCTTTCGCTGTAAGAACTCCCACTGTCGTATCCTCCAGTTTCTTCTGTTAGGTCTGACGTGACGCTGATCCTGTGTTCGATTCCCCCTGCTAGACGCTTTAACTCTCCAAGACACAAACTCAGGAAGCTTATTACCACTTTGTAGTGTCTGTAGATACCCTCTCTTGCTTGAAGACCTGTTCTAATGCGAGACAGTCGGCGAAGAATGACCCTGCTTGTCCTCAGTTCGCGTCTGACACGCTCCGGTATTACAAGGTGTCCCCTTAACACATTGAGAATCAATTCAATTATAGCCAATGCCTGGTCTCCATTCACCTCGCCTAACAATTTACGTGCAAGGGATTGAGATACTTGAAAAGTCTCAACAACAAGTTTTGCAAGAGGGTAACTTTTCTTCACACGAGCTGACATGCTCTGTCTTGAGGAGTAATACACGTCTACACTCTACGACATCGGCAACGTGACTAATCAGCCAAGTGTCTTCACTTCCTTGTGTATAATACTAGGGTGTCCCCCGGGAGTATTCCGGAGCTGAGTCTTATGTCATCATCTCCTGAGCTCGTTAGGTTGTTTACCACAAGGTAGCCTCGGGGTGTGCGTGTGGCATCCTCATAGGCCTCCAAGAGTCTTTTGGGGGTGGAGGGGAACATTTGTCTGGAGAGGTGATGTATCTGTTGCAAGTCACGACAGGTCTTCATCAAAATAAGATAACTACTGTTGAGGCTGATAGTGCGCGAATACCGTGACTGGTGGTAAATATTCTGTGAGATCATGATAACAGATATCCTCCGGTGGTGTACTTCGCGTGTGAAGAGTGCGCACATCTCAGCAGATTTGCTAATCTCGTCCATGAGGTCATCAAGCACTAGGAGAGTGTGATGATCCGGGGCCTCTGACCCTATGCTTTCCACTAGCTCTTTGTCCGGCAGACCTTCGTGCAATGTCAAATTGGGGATTTCGTTTTCCAGCTGACCAAAAACTTTTTGGTAAACCCCATAAGAGTAAACAATCTTTTGAGGAGGAATGGCATACATTGTGGAAGAGTTGCGGAGTATGTTCATAGTTAGCACTGTCTTCCCTGACATAGAAGGACCTACTAGCATTGTGGCAGTAGGACATTCAAAACAGAAGGGGTTTCTGTCATCAGGGGTTAGGTTTGAGGAAGAAGAAGAAGAAGAAGAAGGTTCCGTGTCTTGTGCAACATCCATTTCTAAAATGATGATAATAAACCCGTACGCTTTGTTTTTTTCTTTTGCAGGAATGACCTTCTACGCCAGACGAATCCCAGTCAAGCTCCTGTAGGGGGAGTACAGCATCCGTCTTCAGCAGAGTCCGCGAAGGAATTGGAGCCTCAGACTCCGGGTATTGTACCTTACCCCCACACTGTGCTTCTTCAGCGCCCTGTCCGTACTCACAAGAGAACCATGAGGGAAGTAGAAGAGAACTCTTCACCAAAGCTCAGACGTGCGGACAGACTGCGCAGGAGGGTAGTCTTAGATGTGTCAAGCGACGAAGAAGAAGAAGAAGAAGAAGAAGAAGAGGGTGGCGACTTGACAGACTATGAATTTGATGAGGTGCGTTCAAGTTAAAGCCAACTTTTATGTTATTTATATTATTTCTTTATTTTATTATCTTGGTTTCTTGAAGAAAAAGTATCTTGTTCCAAACAGGAAACTAATGAAATATTTCCCTCTCTTTTCTGTATAACAGTTAGCTGAGAAGCGTCTACGTCAACTCAGTTACAAAATCATTGAAACCAAAAAGAACTACAAGAAGAGAAAGAATGGTAGTGATGATGCGAGCGACGAACTTGAGGTGGCTGCAAAACGCTATGTGCGGTAAGTGAACAGTACTAACCTCTCTCTTTTTAATATTTTTCTCCTCAGTTTTCTATTCAACAAAAAAAATAATAATAATGATAATAATAATAATAATCGTTACAGAGTCCCCCGTGCTCGAGCAATGGAATGCAGCAGACATCCCTCAAAGGCTATGCACACCGCCAAAGTTGAACACAGACTCCCTCGCCAACACCCAGCATGTGATAAGAAAGCTCCACAGAAGTCTGCCATTCGCAAGCAGCATCATCAAAACTCCATGCTGCAGTTGCTTCCTCCTTCATATACAAGCACGCCTGTCCCAACATCTACAGAGAATACTTCCACCAGACGGGAGAAGCCTAATGCCTCCCTGGTTGTGGTTGAACACTATGACACGCAGGCTAGTCAACCATCGGGTACTCAGCAAGACAACTTTCAAGTTCCAAGTCCGCAGGGGCAACCGTGGGAGACAACTGTTACACAGAGCCAGCAGCCGGAGAGCACACCTGCAAGCCGAGAGGTGGTGGTGAGGAGTGAGGCTGATTCTCTAGTTGATGAAATGCTCAACTTCTCAGGGTCTATGGGTCCCTTCGTAGATGAGTTGGATGAGATTGAAAGGTGGGTTACACTTCCTTATATATCTTTGTTCTACTGTGCAATCAGGGGTTGGTTTTGTATTATAGGAAATAACGATTTTGTTTAACCATTGTCTTTTCAGGTGCCATATGGTAGAAATGGAGGATCCCACAGACGGTGTCATTGTCTCAATTCCAGAGGTCAAGCAGGGTGATGTTGAGACTTCGCAGTGGAGCAATTCCCCCAATGAGGCAATGCTGGAAGCAGCACAGAGGTAAAGAGAATTGTAATAACCAGACCTTTATTAGTTTTCTGTGTTTAATAGCCTAGTATCTGAGAGATAATGATGCTGTTCTTTCCCCCTTCTCAGAGCTGAAAATGCAGCCAAAATGGAAGAAGAAAGGAAAGCAGCAAAGGCGGCCGACGAAGACATGTTGAAGAGCGACAGAGTGCAGGCCAGTGTGGTAAAAAGGTAAGCATAGCAATACCAGAGGAACCTTTCTTCTGTGTATTTGTTATCATTTCAATTTTTATATCTTGTTCTCATGGTTAGCTGTACTCAAGTCTCATCCTCCTGATTATTTTCATTCAAAAACAGGTTTGTAGAAAACGAGGTGAAGGCGAAAAAGGACACACAAGGTAAATCAGGCACAGGGTTGACACTGAAGAAAAAGAGGAGCAGCACTTCAGTCGTAACAGCGGACAAGAAAACTGCACCTTCATCATTGCCTTCCGACCCCCGTCGACCTAAGTTATTAGGTAACCCTAGACCCGGGCCTTCAGACACACGGCGTCCAAAATCAGTGACATCATCTACACCAAAGCTTCCCAATGAACTAGGTTCGGTCATTACAAAATTAAGTCTTAGGTGAGGGTTGAGGGTTGTAGAGTAGTTGGAACAGAAAAAAACGAAATAAAAAGGAATAGAAAAAAACATAATAAGAAAAAGTAGCAAAAGTAATAGAGAACAACACCTTCAACTTTACTATGCTTTTTTCTCTTTTTAACAGAGAGCAGAAAAGAGTGCTTTCGGCAGTGAAGACCGGCGAGGTGAGAGAAGTGGTGCATGCGGAAGTAGAAGATGAAATACTAGATGATATCATGAGATTAATTTATAACTCAAATTGTGAAGGTGATGGTGCAATTGGTGATGAGGGGGGTATGGAAGATTCCCTAGTGGAAGAAGAAGAAGAAGAAGTGTTTTGGCCAGCTCCACTGTCTCCTAATGCTGAAAATGAAGAGGGGGAATTTGATGAGCGCATGCTTTTTAAGGGGAGAAACTATAAAGTAGACTTCTACAAGAATCTTGATGTCAATATACGAGAGAAGAATTTTGCTGGAGGGTTAGTTAGAGAGATTGTGTATAGAGTAAACTTCAATAACCAGTGGAACAATGTGGTTTTAGCAGAGGTAGTGGGACAATTGCTAGATGTGGTAGATAGCATAATTGAGAAGCTTAGGGAGTGCTACAGCGAAAGCGACCTGGTCAGATTATATTTGTCGAGTAAGTCTTTTCACTGTCCTCGTAGTATTGGGTTGATGCCCCTCAGAGACCTACATGTGGGATTGGTCGAAGACTTCCTGAGGGCTGTCCTTCAGTCAGATGAGGACCTTTTCCTGGATGAGCCTCTGGAAATTCAGGTGGCTGTCATCAGAAATCCTCGCGGAGCAGGGAAGTTTGGTGTCAGGCTACAGTACATTTTCGGGGAGGGAGACTCACTGCGATACTGCAAAGGCATATCAAAGACTAAGTCGCTGGATAACCTTTGCCTGGCTAGGTCGATGGTTGTGGCACTAGCTAAGCTACGTAGAGTGGAGAGTGAGGAGTCGGGCGACCCCCAGCTTATACGAGCTTGTCAGAATCACCTGGACCAGCTTTACAATAGGAATAGGGATGTGCTAGTCCGCGAAGCCTGTGTTCTCCAAGAAGCGGCGGGTTTTGCCCTAGCTTACACACCGTCCTTTACCGATATTGTGGCTTATGAGAGGGCGGCAAATGCTCAGGTCATAGTTTTCCAGTCGGGAACAGATTTTAGGCCAGTATATGCTGGCAGTGACGAGAGACAGAGAACGATCTTCTTGTTCTATGCCAAACCTGCTGAAGGTGACAAGGGACCTGGCCACTTTCATGCAATAGTGAATATGTCTGCTCTATTCAGGGGTGCGACATTCTGCCATAAGTGCAAGGAATGCTACAATAAGAAGATGAAACACTCTTGCATAAATGTATGCCGTTCTTGTGGTAGGGATGAATGTCTACCAGTAGAGGGGGAGAAGGTGACTTGTCAGGTGTGTAACAGGTTCATAAATTCACAGGTCTGCTTTACAGGCCATGTGACCAATGGGGTGTGTGCAAGCTCACATCGTTGTAAAGAATGCGGCTCTTTCTACAACACATCCAAGGAACACCATTGCGGGTTCAGGACTTGTAAAGTATGTCAGCAAGAGGTTTCTGGTGTACATTATTGTTACATTCGGCAAAAACAACCTAAAACTATTTCATCAAAGTACATGTTTGCAGACTTCGAAACTGACCCTACGGCTGAATTTCACGAACCAAATTTGATTGTTGCGCATTGGCAGTGTGAGCACTGTGAGGGTTCGAGTTATCGAGAGAACCCTAGGTGCTCACATTGCGGAAGCGATTGTGAAAAGTGTCGAGGAACCCTTGGGAGGCATGGGAGGGGTTCAAAGGACCGTAAAGTGTGCATGAGTTCAGCAGACTGTGGTGAAAGGGGGGTGACTTTGTTCGGTGAAGATGTGGCTTACAAATTCTGCACGTTCTTCTTTGACAAGATGTTTGAGGGGTATACTCTGGTATTTCACAATGGGCAAGCCTATGACTGCTATTTCTTGATGTTATATATCCTCAACAATCTGACGCGGGACCCCCATGTCATATTCAGGGGTAGCAAAGTCATGGCTGTGGACACTGGGAAATTCAGAGTGATAGACTCCTTAAATTTCCTCACAATGTCACTAGCTCAAATGCCCGCGGTGTTCGGGCTTCAGGGCATTCGTAAAGGCACATTCCCAGTGTTCTTTAACCAGAAGAAGAACTGGGACTATGTGGGTCCCATGCCTCACCCTGATTACTATAGAGCAGATCGTATGAAGCCAAAGGCCCGCGAGGAGTTCTTGTCGTGGTATGACCAACAGAAGGACACAATTTTCAATTTCAAGGAGGAACTCATCCGTTACTGTGAGGATGATGTCAACATCCTCCAAGAGAGCTGTAATGCCTTCCGCAGCTGGCTCTTGGGGATGACAAGCAGGATGACTGAGGTCACTGTTAAAGGGGGGCGGAAAGTGCTCAAGAGGATAGGGATAGACCCTCTCCAGTACAACACCCTGGCCAGCGTTTGCATGGCGACTTTTAGGTTCCTTTTCCTAACAGAGGAATTTGAGGTGAAGTTAGATGATGGGAGGACTTTAGTAGAGTTCTGCAAGAATGGTGAGCGCAGGCTTTATGACTCTGAGGGGAGGCTAGTGGATGAGGCGACCGTGTCAGTAAAGGAGCGTACTTTTGTAAGGACACCCTTTGCTCGCATGTGGTCCACAGGGTTCTCGGCGGAGGACAATCACAGCCTTACTTCTATAATATGGCTGGAGTACGAGGCCCGTAAACATGGCATAACCATAAGACATGCCCGTAATGGTGGAGAACACCGCGTGAGGAACTCGACCTCAGCTGGAGGTACGTGGCTCAAGCTGGACGGGTACCATTATGACGAGGCTACTGGTCGAGAGACAGCCTGGGAATACATGGGATGCATTTTCCACGGATGTCAGAAATGTTATCCTAGAGAAAGTACAGGAGAAGTCCTCCGTCACCCGCACACAGGGGAGGACTTAGAGGTTTTGTACACAAGAACTACTAGTCGACTGCGATACCTGAGACAAGAGCTCAAGCTGGAAGTGCATGTGATTTGGGAGTGCGAATTCAAAGCCATGCTCCTTCAGGACCCCAGCATCCTCCAGCTAGCCCAAGAGCTCGACTTACAGCAGAGGCTCGATCCTCGCGACGCCTTCTACGGGGGTCGCACGAATGCAGTCAAACTGTACGGGGAATCGACAGAAGGCCGGAAGATCGGCTACGTAGACATCTGCTCCCTGTACCCCATGGTTTTGAAGAATGATGTCTTCCCTGTAGGCATACCTGAGGTGATCATTGCACCAGAATCTTGCGACATTTCCTCATATTTTGGTATTGTACAGTGTCGAGTTAGGCCTCCTAGAGGCCTCTACCACCCCTGTCTACCCGTCCGCTGTAATGGAAAATTGCTGTTCCCTCTCTGTCGTACATGTGCCCTCTACATGAACAAGAGTAAATGTGTCTGTTCTGATGAGAAGCGAGATTTGGTAGGCACATGGACAACTATTGACTTGGAAGATGCCTTGGAGGTGGGCTATCGCATAGTAAAGGTCCATGAGGTCTACCACTTCAAGCAGACCTCCAAATATGACAGAGCAGCAGGGGATTTGGGGCTGTTCACAGAGTACGTGAATGCTTTCCTGAAGGGTAAACAGGAGGCCTCTGGTTGGCCGAAGCCAAACATGACCATGAGTGAAAAAGCTGAATATGTCAGAGAATACAAGAGGGTAGAGGGTGTTGTACTGGACCCCGAAAACATAGAGTACAATTCGGGGAAGAGGGCTACAAACAAGCTCCTTTTAAATAGCTTCTGGGGAAAATTTGGTGAGAGTAACACTCACAGCATACACAAACTTGTGACTGACGCCCCAGAACTCTTTAAAATCACAACGGATCCTTCAAAGCTTTTGAAGGAAGTAAACGTACTGGCGGAAGACCGCTGCTTCCTGCAGTATGAGTATATCAGAGGGTTTTTACCCGAGATGCCCCACGTAAATGTTTTCATTGCTGCGTTTACTACTTCCAACGCTAGACGACGACTGTATCAAACGCTCCTAGGGTTGAATGAACGAGTACTGTACTTTGACACAGATTCGGTTGTCTATGAGTATGATGAAAACAGTCACGAACAGTACAAACCTCATATAGGTGCACACCTGGGTGACTGGACGAAAGAGTTAAAGGAGGGGGAATTCATTGAGAAGTTTGTGAGCAGCGGACCCAAGTCCTATGCATACACCACAAACCGTGGTAACAGAGTGGTAAAGTTGAAGGGTGTCACGCAGAATTACGACAATGCACAGAGAGTAAATTTTACCAAGTTGAAAGAACTTGTGCTATATTTTGCTGACCCTGATTCTTACCCTACTCCGGAAGGGTGTGACAATTACATTGTCACTCGGTTTGATAAAATACGGCGATGTAAAAAGAAGTTCAGACTGTTCAGTCGTGAAGAGTTGAAGAAGGTGAGGGTCACTTACAGCAAGAGAGTACTAGTGGCTGGGACATATGACACACTTCCTTATGGGTATTAGCTCTTCTCAACTTTTAATATAACATGTGGCGTGACTAAAAGGGGCTCTGCAACATTATGTGTTTCTATGATGCTATGCCCCTTTTCTTCATTCAACATGTGTTAGCTTAGTGTAGCCTAAAACCACATTGTCAAATAAGAGCTCTTCTTCTTCTTATTCTTGTATCGCAAAAGAATCTCATACCCCCTTTCTACTGTTCATCATTCCGTCAGCCTGAAGTTAATATATATGTCTACGGATGCTGATGCTTAATATGTGTTTTTTTTTTTTTTCTATTTCAAACAGCACGCTTGGGCCTTTTTTAGGGCGTTCGACCTTTGACTTTAAGAATAAGAAAAATATATTGTATTGTATTGTATTTGTTTCACGGCTATGCATGCCACCACTATTTGTTGAATTAAAATGAGTTTTGAAAAAAGAAACACTGCTTTTGTTGTTACTCTTCTGATTAAACAATAGAATACAAAACAAGGTATATGAGGTAATATACATATATTTTTTTATTGAAGTATATTTGTGACACATATTATGTTGCAATCTGACAAATACAATTCATTCTTTAGACATTTCCTTGTGAACAACTTCGAAACAATGATCAAGCAAACGTGTGTACAATTTACCAGAGCAGGACTGAGAGTGTTTAACAAGACATTGGTGGGCCTTGCTCAATCCTACAGTATACATAAATATGCCAACAAAATCACCAGTGAGGTATAGATTTTTGTAAGAAAGTTTTGTTAACACTTTTCTGGAGAACCTTGAAGAATACAAGGTCAAAATGTTCAATAGCTTGTAGCACATCTTTTTCAGAAGGAGGGCTTTTCTCGACTTCAATGCCCTTTGCCTTCAAACTTTGGGTGACCATAGCGTACGCGAGGTGTTCAATCACCTCAAGCTTTCCCGGTCTAGGGATTTCAACAGAGTCAAAATTGTAGGCACTTTCGTGATCATATTCCATAGGTTGCCCTTGGAAATGATCCCTGTTCATTTCAAAATAGTGATGAGTAGCATCTATGCTGCATTCCTGACGCGTGAGGAATATCTTGCTAGAACGTTGACCATTCTCCTTAGAGGTCCATCTGAAACAGTCTATGTTCAGGCTCTCGTCATTATCAGTCGGGGCAACCTTACTCTTCACAACATCGAGGAGTTGTTGGTGTAGCTCGGTAAACTTGGTGAATTCCTCGACAGACAAGTTTATGGTCTTGGCGTGGTTAACTTCATCATGTGGATGTAGCTCTTCGGTATCCTGCACAGGGTGCAAAATACTGACGTAAAGCAGAGCGGGTTTACCTTCGGGTTGAAACCGTGTCGTTAGGATATGTTGTTTCTTGGTCAACATGAGGTGATAGTGAGTCTTGTTTGCCAAAGCCTCCTTTATAACTTCAAAGTTTTCACAAAGTTTTTCAAACGACCTCTTAGACACATGCACGTTCCTCCACCCAGTTTTGTTCTTGGCTACCCTGGAGAGGGTGACGTAGCCAGCTTTCCATCTGTCCCCAGGATGAGCCACTGTCTTGGTTTTCTCACTCAACGTATGCGTGGCTGCTACGGCAGGAGGCGATGGAACAGCAAAAGTAGTTGCTTCGCTTGCGAGAGCCATTTTCTTTTTTTTCTGTGAAGAGAAGCGAGCTTTGAAGAGTCGAGACCAAGTCAGAGTGAATGTGGTTAACATGAACAGTACTTGGTTTTATATACTATAAAACAGAGGGGTGGCAGCACCTGTACTTTGTTACAGACGACCGCTTTTTAACAGTCTTCACACTCTCACTATTGGACAGCAAAGGTCATGTGACTTCGACTTATTGTTCTCTTTACTACCACGTCATAGCGTTACTAGAATATTCATAGATCACGTGACATGAGTATGGCGTTACTAGAATATTCATAGATTAACGGTTATTCCCGCCATTTCTACACTTCACTGATTCACAGTTAATTTATACATTTTAATTAAGGATCTTGTCATTTGATTAATGATCTTTGAATACATTAAAATGGGAGCAGAGCTAGGATGGCCAAGTTCTTGCATAAATTAAAATAGTCTAGGGAAGAGATGGTCAGATTTGTGCATAAATTAAAATGGAAGCACAGATCAGATGGCCAGGTCTCTCTAGATTGCAAAATAGCATTGATCAAAAAAGCCATTAAGGATGGCAATAAAGCCTTTATGTAGTAATTGATCATACTGTCATATTACGGACCAGCAACACATGCCGACAGAAAAGGAATCTCGGCTGAGAGACAAAAATGACCAAAAGATGCCATGAGAGAGAATGTAAATTATGACAAATGAGGAAGACAACTCAATTTTACATTTGGCTGCAAGTGACCAGCAGGTCATTGGTGGGCTGTTTCTGTGACTATTATGCAGACCAATGGAACTGTAAAAGGGCTTCCCATGTGGGGCATGTTTGATTTTGGATTCACACATTCCAATATTTTTACAATAGATTTTGGTTTTCAAGAATTAATGTCTTTATTTAACAACTAAAATTGATTGAATCCGAAAGAATCCCACTCTCATGTGCACAAATCCAATTCAGAAAATGTTCATCATAGATTATTCCTTCCCCAGCTTTTTACAACGCTCTTATTGTATATATAGAAGATGTAAGAAGAGCGGCACATTATAATTATCAGACAACATTTTCTTAAAAAGACAATTATGCAAGACAATTTAATCTTGAGTAATGTAATAAGCTCTATTCATCAAACCGAATCAAAATCGAATACAAGAAATACAGAATCTGATAATGATGACTGTGTGAGTTGGAAGGAAGCAAAAGAGAGCAGAACTTGTTTCAGAAGTATGGATGGCATTGCAACACTGAGATACTTCTTCCCAAAGTCAACATGGAATAGAAAGAACAATTTTACTTGAACAACATCCCAACTGTCATGCATTATGCGCATGGTTCTCTCCGTGAACAATTTATCAATCAACAAATGTTCCACATCCAAGCTGTCCCAAATTGGAATTTCTCTGTTAAGAATGATTCGACTTGATGTCATGCATATTGGGCATTTTTTGTACTAGGTGTCAATATTAACAAAGGGTAAGTACAATGTGAATATTTTAAGCATGGGTGCATGTGTGATATGTTCTGAACTCCGACTTCTCTCTCTCATCTTCTTTAGTCAGTCCTTGTAAGCAGCAAAATATGCTGCAGGGAATGTCATTTCACGTATCACCCGCATTCCCACAAGTATGCATATGCCTGGTCCCACAGGTACATGTATCAGCCTGGCCAGCCATGATAGGCGATAGAAAGCAAATAATACATCCCTGCCATTAGAAGAGAACATCTTTTGAGAGCTAGAATGGTTACATTGACTACAATCACAGCATATATATTGCCACTAAGACAAGTGTTTTGTGAGTTTTACTGTGGTCTTAGTGGTTAGATATCTGAGCACGAAGCAATCCACCCTGATGCCAAATAGATGAAATGGCTCCATTGCTAATATATAGGGTTTTGATGGCCACTGTCGAAATATACTGTGCATTCGGGAAATTTTATGAATGTGTCCAATGGTGCTGGAAGGTAACGAGGGCGGCAGGGGCGGTCGGTCGAGAGAGGGCAAATCTAATTCCCGCGACAAAAATTTAATATAGCAGCAATGATAATTTTGAATACATACTTACTGATTTTTTGCCAAACTTCGCAGTAAATGAAGACCTAATAATGTTTTTTCTTTGAGATCAAAAGGGCAATCTTGCCCCCCTTGCCCCTCCTGGCCAAGGGCAGCAGGGGCAATTGCCCCCCTGCCCCCCCCTGCCCCCCCCCCTGTTCTGGCACCCTTGATTATGTGTCAGTCTACCAGTTCATCAACAAAAACTAAAATAATATGTTCCCAATAAATCAGGACAAATATCTCACCAGCGTCCAATAACACATACCTGCAGAAAAGGACTCTTGGCTGAGAGATGGGATTGACCAAAAGAAGCCACAAACGAGAATGTAAATTATGACAAATGAGGAAGATAACTCAATTTTACATTTGGCTGCAAGTGACCAGCAGGTGGTGGGAGGGCTGCTGCTATGGCCGTGGCTACAGCTGTTATCTCGGTTATGTAATCTTGGAAAGGCTTCCCACATGGAGCAACTCTCTTTGCTGGTTCGGAATTCCCACATTCAAATAGATTTCACTCCTCAAGAATGAATTTCTTAAATCAATTACCACAACTAAATCCCTCTGCAATCATACTCTAATATTTTTATGACACAAATCTCACAGAAACAAAATCAGATCAGAAATTGTTCATCGTATATTTCTCTTTGTCTGGCTTTTAACTTCTTTCTAATTGTATTTATGAAGAGCACACTACAATATATCACACCACATGATCTTAGAACAGAAATAGTTTTGGATAATTTAATCTTCAATTATTAGATCCGGTTGTCATAAAAGCAAAACAAAATTAAAGTTGACAAATAGCAGGTTATGATGATTGTTAAGAGATAGGAGAAACAAAAAAAAATTATATGATTCACTATGCTCATTGTTTCATCTGCTAGTGTGATTTGACTGCTGAGCACCAATCTTGGATGAACATTAGCTTTAACTTAATGTGGAACAATAAATACAGTGTACAGCATTTATAATCTCACAGCGAAATGGCTGAAGAGATCTGAGCACAAGAAGCATCTAAAACCTGAGCATTAGTTGTCTCAACATCAATAGTCCAAGGCAAGAAATTAGGTCAAATGGACCCAGTTTCTTATAACTGATTTAGTGTCATATTTAAATATACATTCCAAATTCATCTTCAAAAGTGTCTCGAAATTTCAATATTTTCCCAAAATGCTATCAATACCTATAAGTGAAGTTCATTATTACCCATGGAAATCTCAATTATATCATTTTACAAGAATGTTTTTCCTTTTTTTCACAGGCAAACAAGCAACCAGAAATAAAAACCAAATTAAAGCAACATAATCTTCATTTTAAAAGTGTCAACTATAATAAATGATTACACTGTGTCAACGATGATTTTGCTACCTGAGGAAAAATACTTCTATAAATCTAATTCGAGCGTGCTGATTCCAAATCTGAAATCAGAATTGCTCCAGAACGTCTAGATTTTTAGTTATAGCCATGTCAATATTTGGCAAACAAGCAGGCTTGAGAGCAATTCGCGTGCAAAAGAAATGTGTTCAAAGCTATTAAAATTTAGGTTTAGAAATTATTTAAGCATTTTTAGAGATGAGTTTAATATCCTGAATCAAAATATGACCTAATTGTTTTCTTAGACTTCTCTAACTACAAATATTTGAGGGTAAGGGGCCTGGCGCCAGAAATGGGCGATTTTTACTAAGTAACCTCTGGTTGGTTTATAACCATTTCATGATATGAAAATTTTGTATGAGGTGCTACAGCCAGTAAATAAAACTAAATTTGTGAGCTGCTAAGGGCCTTCTTTGCCCAAAAAAATGTATTGATAATTTTATTTTAACAAATTTGATGAAAAAAATATTTGGAAAATTTACGCTTTTTCCCAATCTGATTTTGAATATCCATTTTTAAATGCTCAGGGGAATGTATATACCCAAAGTTATGTCAAATCACTCTCCACTTCCAGTAGCTCAGACTCTGAATGGACTGCTTGATCATCATTAAAGAATGGGCTATGTGAACCACATAAATTGTTGCAAATTTGATGATTTAATTCTCCGCGATTTGATTTCTTCTTGACAGAAATTGTTGGTTTGAGCAAAACAGTATGGAAAACAGTTAAAACCATGTTAAATATTAGGCACTGGTCTACACAGTGGCTGAGGCTGACTCTGTAGGCAGTGTAGTTGCATTATAGTGTGGTATTTGGAATTATATCTGCATTACCTGACCCTTCAAGCCAAAACATTTAAATTTGAAATTTATTGCATCTCATTTTCCATCAATTTTTTTCATATTCTTCATAAAAAAAACCAATCAACATAAGAAATTACTTAGATATGTTTTTCTCACACCCAGAAACTATAATTTATCAGTAGGAGTTGCACATTAGCCATTTTCATATCTCCTAATCATGCTAATGGGAATATATTGAACAATAACAATTTTTCAAAAAATCGCCCATTTCTGGAGCCTGTCACCCTCAAATTTTTGTATCTGGACCTGTCTGATTGAAATATTTTGGCTATATATTGCTTCAGCATCTTAAAACAACCTATGTAAATACTAATATATGCTTACTTTCCAGTATTCAACAGTGCAGAGTGCATTTCTTTTACACGCAGATTGCTCTCATGCCTGATTATTTGCCAAATTTTGACATGCCCATAACTCAAAATCTAGACCTTCTGGAGAAATTCTGATTTCAGATTTGGAATCAGCATGCTCGAGAGGTATTTTTCCTCAGGTAGCAGAAGGAAATTTTTTTTTGTTGACCAGTGTTATGTAACAGTGACTAATCAATTTGCATGCAAATCATGCTATTGATTTTTACTATTATGTAATATCAACAGTCTCACATAGACCGAAATGGACTTCTTGTTCCAATTTGGGCATGCATTTGCCATTTGAGTTTTAATTTTCAAATGTCCAATTGCACTACATGCAAAACGGAGAAGAAAATTTCTCTGTAACAGCTGGATCACTATTTTACTTACTGGAAATTTTGGTAAATCGACTGCACCAGACTCTGTGGTAGGAAATTAAGAGCTCCAGCATGGGATCTTTGTTTAAGGTCTTCATTTTGTGGATTCTCCTGAGTCCCGGCTATTTGAGCATGTGTAATACCAGGTGGGTGTTGTTTTTGTTCAGTCTGTCCCAATTAACACATTTTGGGGTCCACAATCATTAATCTGACAAGCTAGACAGATTTGTGTGTTGAACAGAGATCCTTAGATTGACATAATGAACTCCGTCTGGCACTGTCGGAGATCAGTGTCTCAATAGTTGTTGTTTCACCTGGTAATGAGACACTATCCCTCAACTGTGCTGATGAGTCCTGCTCTCGGTCTCTTGTCTGCTGTACTTCCTGATTAGGGCTTGACCACCTACAGCTTTTATTTAGTCATAAAACAATCACCAAGTCACCTGTCTGGATGTATGGATGATTGGGGCTTTACATCCTGTCTTTATGCACTTGGTAGGCTAATTAGGACAGGAGGAGGACACGGCAATGAGGTGAAGGATGATTAAAACAGCCGTCCAACATAGGCCCAGGTGACCCAGCAAGAACTGGATTCGAACTCTGGACCCAGCAATTGGCAGTCCAGCACGCTACCACCAACCCTGCCTCCCCCCCAAGTCACCTGGCAGTAGTAAATTTGTTAGATGGGGACCACAAAAAAAAAATCTAATGCCTGGTATCCGTGAATCTAAAGTACACGTTGCAGTTGTGATTATGATGTAAATGTGATTCATCATAAAATACCGTGTGAAGCACCTTCCCTGCAAGAGCAGAAGCCATCTGCCATGAGGGATGTTTGCTTGATAGATGAATCTGCTGCCCTGGCTGTTTGGTGTTGGGGCTAATTAGTTGTGGTTGTAAGGCAGGATTTGTTATCCTCACCAGATAAAATAAAGTAAGGCTAATCCATTCATCATGTGACTGTTCCATTTAGATTACTGTCCCTATTAGCGGATGACATCTTCAGTCAGTGTAACCTGATGCCCTTCAGTCACATGCCTTGAGTATATAGGCCTACACACATGTACAAAATACATATCGGTTTGCAGATCACAGAAATGTGCCAGGTTACACTAAACTATAAATGCCAGCAAAAAGCTACCACCACCCAAAATTAGACAAATGTCCTGCAATTGAGCAATTGAGAGGCTATGACCCAATATGCAGCCAATTCAAAGCTTTGAATTTTCTGATTACCTGTTTGGTGTGATGTCACCCAACAACTTAAGCCAGTAGCAACAAAATGTCAAACAATGAAATTGACATCATTACATTGCATTCATTGATCTGGTCATATAGTGTCCTGTGCAAGTAAACAGAACAACAAAGTCTCTTTCCAGATCTCAGATGCTTCTAACAAACAGATCTTGGCAGGACTTAGATATCTATCTTGTGATTACCTGTCTGTCCTTATCAGGCTGTGTTTGCCGAGGAGGAAGAGTCCTATCTCACGGACCATAAGAAAGATTCCGCACAAGGACCGACCTGTCAGAGAGCAACTTGTCAAACCATTTAAAAACTACAATGCTGGGTAGAGGCACCTGTTTTCTGTATAATATCCAGTTGTTCAATGCATATTTTCCTTATTGTAAAGTCATGTATTTTATGCCTAGTCACGAAAAATTTACTAGTCAGTTTTCACCGCATCATCCTAGCTGAATTTCACATAGATCTGGCGTTGGAGGCGTTATCGTAGTATCATCGCAAATGAAGATCCTCTTGAGGCTCTCATACTGACAACTCCTCACTAACAATATAATTTCATTTGATAATATGCAGGACACACACTTCGACCAGAAGATTGCCAACACACTTTATATCTCGGAGGCATAGACTTTGCAACCAAGCTGGTCAGTTTCCTTTGCCTGCTCTCACTCTCAGTTACTTGAAGTGATGACAACGACCACCCATAAAGCACAAATCAGGCCAGTTTAGTGCGCAGCCCACACACAAATCGATAAGGCTAACACCGTCTCTTGCACCAACGCCCAGTAAAAGGCATTGGTTAAGTTTCAAGAGTGACAGCAAATATAGTAATAAAGCAAATGAATTTTGAGAGTGAATAGCATAAGAAGCAATAAGGAAAAATAATTGGCAGACCATTAGGAATGAGTGACAGAACTTTATAGTGTGCCTTGTGGATTACAAGGAACCAGCAAACAGGGGTACTGGAAGGAATCGCGGGTGGCAGGGGCGGTCAGATGACAAAGGGCAAATCATATTCGCGCCAATTTTGCGTGAGAAAATTTATAAGAGAGTCACTTATAATTTTGAATAAATACTTTCTGCCTAAAATTAGTAAAATAAGGCCTAGTAATGTTTTTTTCTTTAAGATCTAAAGGGCACCCTTGCCCCCTTGCCCCCCTGCCCCCCTTGGACAAGGGCAGGACGGGCAATTGCACCCCTGACTAATTAGTTATGATAGAGAGAAAGCGGTGTGAAATTTCATAACTATGTTGCCACAAATTGCTCTTGATAAGATGCTGTTTATTTCTTGAAAGCGCCACTACATTTGATTGTTAATACACCGCCTTCCCACTCTCTCATCAAACAGTTTTTATCATGGTCCTACCCATGTTTGAGGGGTTTATGGTGATGCCACATCATCAGCAACCAAAACTGAATGACTGCCAATTACATCTCCAATATGAAACTAATGAAATCCCTTATTACACAATGTCATGTAAATACATGTACGATGCAGCTGGCTTAATTCAATCTGACCATGGATAATTTCACTCTCTCAAGTTTTATGATCAGAAAAGTAATGAAAGTTCTATGAAACATGAAGCATTCTTTTTTAAAAAATCTGTCACTTTGGTACGAAATTGACACTGTTCTATTCATAGCAAACTTGAGTCAGATTCATGTATAACATTACTATCTATGTGCTATGCATAAACACACATGCCCAGAAGATATGCTTTGTCAATTTTCTTTGATGTTATGAACATCAGAAAATATGCTTTGGATTACAATGAGACTCTGTCCCTGCTCTGTCCTGATTGAGTCCTTAACTGTTCCATCCACCTCCATTATCCCCAAGAAGAAAATAAAAATTCACATATTATGGTATCGCAGATTTGTGCATTCAGTGGAGAGTAGCTGAGACATAAAAGACTTTTTTGCGCTCAGTGTACTTGATATGATATATAATCTGACACACTTTCCATGAAAGAGCAAAGCCATTTTCAGTAAGTGACTCCGACTTTCAGGATACATGACACGGCCAGTCAATCACCTATTGGTCATATGTCACATGGTGTGTGGTTGCAAGCTGTGTTATCCCAAGAAACAAAAACGAAAAATAGAAAACTAATCTGCTCATCATCTAGTTCAGTGAGAGAAAGTGGAAAATTTTTGTCGGGGGAGCTCTTGGCCAGCACGACAGCAGCTTGCTATGCGAAATTCTTAAAGGGGAAACATGTTCTCTGTTGTTCTGCCTCCAGGATATAATTTTGCCAGTAGTACCAGAAGGCCTGAAAAAGTGAACAAGAAATTGTATTTTCACCACTCATTGTCTGAGCTGTAGCAGGGAGAGCTCCCCCAGTTTTCTGATCAAGGGATATCAGCCCCCACAAACTCCCCCCCCCCCATTTCCATAACTGATCTCTTATGCCTCTTTCTTCTACCTGTCTTTTCTAACATTCCCTTCTAACCTTCCCTTCTAATTCACCGCACAAGCTGTGAACATAATCATAAATTCACTAGGTCAATGCAGCTGGATGCCCTTCAGTTATGTTAAATGGATGCAGTTAAATGGCTTCATTTTTAATTGGTTTATTTGCGCTATTTGACAAATGAAGACCTCAAGAAAATAAGTTGATGCTTTATTTGCTGTTACGCACTTTCCAAGAAAACTATGTGATATCAAGACTTCAACAAACAGTGACTCTGTGCAAAGTTATCACCTTGAAGTATAAGACACAATGCCTTTCATAACCCAAACAAATCATTTCTAGGTCATGGCCATTTAAATATATTCCACATAAATCATCTTTTGGATGTTCTTGGAGGACTAAATTTAATGACAGGGATATGTGCACTTTCTGCAGTGACTTGTACAACTGATGACGCACTCCATGAAAAAAACTCATTGAATGCCATTGGCTCTGGGGCTATTTGAACCTATTGACTTCCCAGTGTGGATTTGAAATCAACAGTCACTTAAGACCAATGCCTAAACCGAAGTAGTAACCCAGCTGATATCATGTGTGGAACGTTCTCCTGCACTTCTGCTCCAGCCACTAATTGAGCTAGGTGAAGCAAGGCCACTAACAAGGCCGTTTTCATTTCAGGGCCATCTTCATTCCTTGAGACACACCTTTTTTTTAAATATCTTCACTTATTTCAAGACTTCTTTATTTGAAGTATATACCTATAACATGACTTCAATCATTGACAGGCCACCATGCATCTCTATCACAGCAAAATCTTAAGCTGAAAAGCAACCTGATTTGTCACTATTCGAGGTATTCACCAACCAATTATCTTATTGCATGCTTTGAAAACTACTTCCGTAAGTTAGAATTGATCATCGAATTGGTTTTAGTGAAATAACTTTTGGTGGTCTACTGAGAAGAAAACATTTCTGTTCAGTAGGAATCTATATCATCACTTAACTTGACATTGATTTACCACTGTACATCCTGACCTTTTTCAATGAAAATTGTGAAGTCTAGTAAATAGTAAATAGTAAAGAATTTATTTATAGAGCACAGACTAGAGTTCCTTTAAACTTTCAGATGCACTTTATACAATGTAAAAATAGTTTAACATCAAAAGCAATATCAAAATTTAGTAAATAAAAATGCCCTTAATTTAGATTTAAAAGAGTCAATTGATGGTATCAGCTGGATTGATTTGATTTGGCATTCCATTCCACCATGTTGGGGCCATCACCAGTGGCGTCCCTATGGGGGGGTACGGGGGGGCACGGGGGGGCACGTGCCCCCCATATTGGACCTGTGCCCCCCCAGGTGCCCCCCATATGAACTTTCCAACTCCGGCTAAAATATACAACTAATATAGTTGGTCCCCCCCCCCAGAGAATCACGTGCCCCCCCAGGTGCCCCTCCATTCGAGACTGCCCAGTTACGCCACTGGCCATCACACTGAAGGATCTAAGTTAATCTCAAACCTAAAGTTACCTAGGACTATGTTCATAAAACTTTCATTCAAAGGTCCAAACTTTTTGACTGTATCTATTTCCCATGTATGGCCAACAGACAATGATTCTCAGGCTGCCGTTTAAATCCAAAACGAAGAAATCAAATTGACAGTCACAAATGAGCTCTTTTAACTCCAATACCTTTTTCAATGTCTGATTACCTTAGCCTGAGATCCAACAATTCTTCACCCGTATCTCTCAGTATGAAAGCTCAATTTAACTTTTATTAAGGGCATCATTTTCCAGTAATTGGACTTGAAAACTTCTTGAATGTGAAGTTCAAATGTCATCAATGACCACCAAAATAGTTCTGCTTCTTTCTTCTCTGCCTCTAAAACAATCATGCTGCAAATTTCTTCAGCTTTAAAGGTTAATCTCCTGTTAGTCAGTATGGTGCATTATCAGCAGCTACATTATTTGACAGATTCATGCCAACTTTTTTAGCTGGTAATTAGTTTGCCGCATCTTAAATGTCAGTGAACTGACAACTACCGACTGCTGACAATTGAATATTCTTACCCTTCCTGTTTCGTTAATATATCATGTATATGTTCAAAACTCCGCTGAATTATAGGTTAATCATGTTAGTCTATGGCCAGTGTAATCATATTTTGAGGATATTGGTTACAGTAAATTTTATATCCTTTATTCAAGAAGAATATTTACCTCACAGCAATTTAATTCTAGTTATGGGGAAAGAAAGAAATGTTCCGCCATAAAATTTGCACATTCTGCATTATGACAGCCAATCATGTGCCATGATCACTCTTTTAATTTAGAACTGGTGTTAGACTCTGATTATGCTTCAGGATGAGATTATTCCGAATGAGCAAGAGCAAAGTTTTATGCATGTACATTCAATGATACAGAAATCTTGCTATTAAGAAGTCATTTTGCATCTTTTCAATATGATATTGAATATTCTAGATTTTTTTTTTTTAGTCATAGTTGTGAATACCCTTTCAAGATCTGGGTCAGAATGCCATCTGGGTATAATCATATAGAGAAAAGACACAATATTGACATGAAATGATTTTGCTCTGAAGCCTATTGAAATGTATTGAACAATTGAATTACAAAACAAGTTTGTGACCAGAGCAGGAAAAATCAACACTCGGCTTCAGGGATAAGGTTGAGTTGTTGAGCGATACTTTGCATTCCTCACATGCACTAGACAATTGTAAACTGAATTAGTGAAACAGTTTCCCTGAGCACTGTATCTCATATTTGTGATAATCTCAGCAGTCGAATTACACTATCTGTTACTCGGCCTGAGATATTTCTCTATCAGAGTCCGATATTGTCTTTGAACCGATACGGACCGTGATTTATTTCAGCATGTTGATGACTTGGATAATTCAACCCCCTTTAGTAAATGAGACACAATCCCTGCTCTGTCCTGATTGACTCTTCCCTCTACCTCCATTGTCCCCATGAAAAGAATTAAAATACACATTTGGCATTGCTAGTTTGTTCATTCGGTGGAGTGTAGCTGCATTAGACATAATGGACTTTTTGCCCTCTGTGTACTTGGCATGATATGTAATCTGAAGCACTTTCCCTGAAAGAGCAAAGCCATTTTCAGTAAGTGACTCCAACTTTGTCATATGTGATTTGGACAATTTTTGTCGGCTGAGCTCTTGGCTTCCCAGTGCAGCTTTGAAATTCACAGTCACTTGAGAGCAAAACCTAAACCAATTTTGCAACCCAACTAATATCATGTATGGAACATTTTTACCTGACATGAAAAGGTGTCTGTGCTGCATGTTCATTTGTTGCTCGAAATAGCAAGGTTCCCCTGCACTTCTACTCCTGCCACTAATTGGGCCTTTTGAAGCAAAGCCATCTGCAAGGCTGTTTTCATCTCACGGCCATCATCATTCCTTGAGACATACCTTTTTTTTTATCTTCAATCATTTTATGACTTCTCTTTTCAATGATATATCATAATATCTTAGACTTCAATCATTGGCAGGCCAACATGCATCTGTAAGATCTTAAGCCAAAAAAGCAACCTCATTTGTCACTATTCAAGGTATTCACATTGTGACCGATTATCTTACTCAAACTGAGAGTTACCATGGACATGCTCATAAAACTTTCAGTCAAAGGTCAAAACCTTTTTGACTGTTTCTATTCCCAATTTATTAGCAACTGACATGATTTTCTAGGCAATTGCTAGAATCCAGCCAGAAGAAATCAAACTGACAGTCGCCAATGAGCTGTCTCTTTCAATTCTAATACCCTTTTCAGTGTCTGACTCAGCTTAAGAGTGAAGTTCAGTGAACAATTCCTCACCCACATCTCTCAGAATAACGTACCTTTTTGGTCTCAAAATCAACCTGAGAGTGAACAATGTTACACTGCTGCAGTGACAGAGCACAGTACCACCACATCTCTTCCCATCAAGGCTCAATTTTATTTTTCTTCTGGGCGTTATTTTCCTGTAATTTGACTTGAGAACTTCCTGAATTTGGAGTCCAAATGTCAGATCAAACAATGAATACCAAAATAGTTCTGCTTCTTCTTTTCTGCCTCTCAAACATCATGCTGCAAATTTTTTTAGGTTAATCACTTCCAGTTAGCCCGTTGGGTGTATTATCAGCAGCTGTATAATTTGGAAGATTCATTCCAACGTTTTTGGCTGGTAATTAGTTTCCCCTCATCTTAAATGTCAATGAGCTGAAAACTACCATGGGATATCTATTGGATCTTTCAACCTTTACTTTTCCAGGGATTGTTCATATATATATATATATACAAGTCTCTAAGGAATTATAGGTTAGTTTAATCATTTTTAATAGATGATAGGAAGTTGTTACAGTCCTCGTCATATTTACGTAGGATCTTAAGTTCTTTTCTGTGCTGTTGAAGTGTGATGCCAGAGATGACTCTATTCTCTGGCATTGCAATATATGTAAACTGTGATGTCATTTTAAAATGAGTCTGATTTTTCCGGCTTCTAGCTGATGTGAATCTGCCAAAACTGAGCATCACAGTTTCAACACAATGTCAGAGTTAGCATTTTATCAGGGATAGCCTCTGCAACCACATCATCACAGCTTGATAGCCAATGGGTTGACAGCAATCTATGCATCACAATTTAAACATTGATTTACTGAAGGAAACATGATGACATCACTGTTGATTTGATCCCAATGATCTATCATCGGCAATCACCAGTCTAATCTTACTAAATGGCAGCTTCCTAAGCATTCACAGTAGAAAACTGTTATAACCCCCATGGAACCATTTGATTAATCCGCAAACTTGTGACTTTACAACTTCAACCTTCAATGGACCTTGCTATAAACAAAAGGCTTTGACAACTCTTGTAAACAAATGGATTATGCTATGTATATATGTTCTGGCAGCCCATTGGCTGGTAGGCCGTGATGTCGAAGTTGCATGGGTTTTTTAAGACCTAATTTTCACTCTGACATTGAGCTGAAACTGTGATGCTCACTTTTGGCAGATTCACATTAGCTAGAAGCCAGGGAATCTTACCCAGTTTAAAGTGACATCACAGTCTACATATATTGCAATGCAA